>CM077014.1:105858396-107058396 GCA_039090855.1 Macrothele yani | reverse complement strand
GTGGCCACGACGACTGTCTTTCAAGGGACCGAAAACATGAAAATAGGAAGCTATTTTCATGTTTTCGGTCCTTTGAAAGACGGTCTTCGTGGCCATCACTGTGAGAGCATGGACGATCTGCAATAGGAAGCTATTTTCATGTTTTCGGTCCCTTGAAAGACGGTCTTCGTGGCCACCACTACGATAGCATGTACGATCTGCAATAGGAAGCTATTTTCATGTTTTCGGTCCCTTGAAAGACAGTCTTCGTGGCCACCACTATGATAGCATGGACGATCTGCAATAGGAAGCCATTTTCATGTTTTCGGTCTCTTGAAAGACAGTCTTCGTGGCCACCACTATGACAGCATGGACGATTTGCGAGCGGTTGTTCATCACTTGATGAAGCTATTTTCATGTTTTCGGTCCCTTGAAAGAGTCTTCGTGGCTACCACGATGATACCATGGACGATCTGCAATAGGAAGCTATTTTCATGTTTATAGTCACTTGAAAGACAGTCTTCGTGGCCACCACTATCAGAGATGGACGATCTGCAATAGGAAGCTATTTTCATGTTTTCGGTCCCTTGAAAGACAGTCTTCGTGGCCACCACTATGAGAGCATGGATGATTTGCGAGCGGCTGTTCATCAATGGATTTGCAACACATCTGCTGATTTCTTCGCTACCAGAATGAATCGACTTGTTGATCGGTGGAGGAAATGCCAATATTGTGCTGAACGGACTGTAAGCAAGGTGCGAATAAACGGTCCACCTCCGTTTTGCGAATTCTGCTTTCACTGGTTATCAATATGCGGACGAGAGTTATCATGCTGAATCAACACTTGATTGTTTTTCAATTTGGTCCGGATACGCAGCGCAAGTTTTCTCAGTGTCTTCACATAGGCCTTCACATTTATTGTTTCATTTTTTGCTAAGTACTCAACCAGAAGGATACCGTGTTTGCCCCCAGAAGACAGCAACCATGACCTTGGACGCCGACGAACCAAATTTGAACTTCTTTGATGGGGGCGAATTCGGATGACGCCATTGCATACTTTGCCGTTTTGTCTCCAGTTCGAACTGATGAATCCACGTTTCATCGCTTGTGATTATGCATCCCAGGAATGCGTCACCCTCCTAATAATAGCGCTGTACTAGTTCATTGCAAATGTTTAGCCTTTGGCGTTTATGCACCGCTGTAAACATTCGGGGTTCCCATCTGGCACAGATCTTCCTATAGTTGAGATGTTCATGAATAATTCGTCCAACAGAATCTCTACTGATATCCAATTTCATGGCAATATCCTGAACACGAATACGCCTGTCACCTTTAATCAAGTCGTCAACCCGTTTAATCGTTTCATCAGTCACCCACAGCGTTAAGCCTACTTGATCGTGCCTCATCTTCAAGGCTCTCGTGCCTAGCTTTGAACTTCATTCATAAACACTGGAATGAGACACAGCCGCATCACCATGTACCGTCCAAAGTCTCGTAATGCCCATGGCTTTTGCGCTTTCTTTTGTTAAACATTTCAGTACTTCTCGCTGCTCAAACTAAGCATTTAACATAGCCGCGATTGTTTTTTGATCAACAGCGCCACCTAACATTAGTATCAAATCGCTCCGCTTTTAGGGTGCTTCACCGAAAGTAGTCGTAATAATTTCCCGCATATATACGATCATACACATGGTTTTGTATCAGAAATGTGTCCGATAAGTATCAGAAATAAAAATCGGGATACTTATCGGATACCCTGGTAGTTACAGCGGATATTAAACTAGACAAAATGTACGCAAAACAACCTGTTATTCTTCCATGATTTTAATATCATACTTCAAGAATATACGTATAAACGTTTGCATAGGCGCCGACTATGAAAGAGGGTAAGGTGAATCTTACCCCTCCAATAATTTTACTGGGGGTGGGGGTGGGGTGCTGTGGCTACCCAATATTTTTCGTCCTGTTTAATTAAGTAATTTTTTGTTTTTCTGTGTCATTTTCGAAATGCACGTGTTTAAATAGAAATACACTATATGACAACAAAAGTCACGGGACACCTAGAAGAGAAACACAACATAGCATTTATTGAGATACATTAGTACAGTGTCGGTCCATCTTTGGCCGTAATGCATGCAATGACCCTTCGAGACATGCTTTTGGCAAGGTTTTGGAACACAGCGATAGGTATGCGCTTCCGTTCAGTACATAACGCTGCCGCTCACTGTTGCTTAGTAATAGGCCTTGGTTTCAAACTTCTTATGCGACGCTCTAATTCACCCCATAGGTGCTCTATGAGATTAAGATTAGGGCTCTGTGCTGGCCAGTCCACACACGATACGGAATTATCGCCAAACCACACCGTAACAGTCCTTGCTTTATGACTCGGTGCATTTTCCTGCTGGTACAAATAAAGATTGGTTCCATAGTATTGCCACAGAGTTGGTAGGGTATAATTTTCCATAATATCAAGGTAGATGTGCTGGTTAACAGGTTTTTCCACGATAACCAATGGGCCGGGACCATACCACAAAAACACCTCCACACGAGTTCACTGCCAGCTCCAAACTTGACCGTAGGACCATTACATTGTGGTAAATAGCATTCCCCGGTTGCCGCCATACCCACACATGGCCATCAGACTGATGAATCCAGTATTTGCATTCATCAGACCACAGGACCCGTTTCCATTGATCTACGGTCCACGATAAATGTTCTTTTGACCATGCTAAACGACGAGTAGCATTCCGAGTGGAGATGAAAGGCTTATGAGCAGCCGCAGGACCACAGTAACCCATGGAATGAAGTTATCTGCGAATGGTACGTGTACATACCGATGTTCCAGCATTTTAACTCACCTGTACACTGTGGTCTTGTGCAGAACACCGTCGATTAGCTGTTACGACTCTCCTGAGGCTTCGACGTCCTGTATCACTGATTTTCTTTGGTCTGCCGGTACGATTTGCTGCTTCAGGCACGCCATGTGTCTTCCACTTATTCAGTACATCCAAAACAGTTGACTTGGGTATGTTTAAACGACTCTGGGTTTCTCTTACGGACAACCCACTAATATAACACCCAACAATATTTCCTTTCTCAAAGTCATTTCTCTCCCGCCGCGACATTTTCACTCAACCTCACAGTGCGATACGTTCGTGGTCAGCTGCAGGCTGGTTTTTATACCGTTTGCAGCTGTATCGCACATCTTAACAACGCAGTGGATCCATTCATTTGTTTTTGAAGGGGTGTCCGGTGACTTTTGTCAATATAGTGTATATATAAAAAATAGAAATATAAAAAACTAGAAATATAAAATGTTTTCCCATGCTATTCAGGCTATCGTGTACTGCATTTCTTTCCTTTATAGAAATATATTATTCTTTATAAGATAAACCAAGCTCCACCTTATGAGGCCAAAGCAATTTATTTCCAGAAAAATAATAAATAACAAAATAAGTAAAAAGTTTTTTCACAGAGTCAGCATTCCTCATTTCATACTTGATTAACAGCCCCGTACTCTATTTCAGATGTTCTCGTGATATGTGGTATATGTTTAAAACAATTATAAAAAAATAAATAGATAATAAAAATACAGAAACGTATAATCTCTAGCGCACTTTATTTTCTTGCGCTTCTCGTTTTATGTTTCAGTAAACCTGTGGCGCAATTCCCACACTCGCAGCTCCTGCAGCTTCTTGGTGGGGGGGGGGGCCGCAGGTAATGATGGGGCGTACTGCAGCGTTGAGCGGACGGATTTGGATTTCTCATGTCTTCTACCTTGGCAGGAGCTACGGAGGAAGATCTTGCGATGTGTGCAAACCAAGGAGGTTATATTACTGGAGACACCACTCCTATCCACGCAGCATTGGCCGCCATAAGTCACCGTCCGTGCTGCAAATGACGTCATGAGCAGGCACGACGCAGCCGCAGAAGAGAAGCTCCTTTGAAACCAATGGAACAAAAGCTTCTAAGCGCATAAACAGATAAAATGAGTAATTCAATAATCTGTATCAATGATACACAAGCTTACTGTTTTATCAACGTTATAATTTAGTTACTTTTTGCCTGCTTGTGACGTCACACGACAGATTAGCTGTGACACTATGGCGGCAGAGCCAGTGGTGTCTCCAGTAATATAACCTCCTTGGTTCAAACCGATTGATAAGCTCATACTCAAGTGACCTGACCAGCAAGTTAGCAGAGGAACTGCTAGGTTTCCGAACTGCGCTCTGCAACCGCGTAGCTGAGAAGACAACCATTCTAGAAAGAGCGAATCAACTCGTTGTAGAAAATTCTACATTAAGGTTGTCACTAGGTTAGTGGTTGCACTAACTTAGTAACAACCTTAATGCTTTCGATACAGCAGCATCTGCAGAGAGATCGTTTTCCTGATTAAAACTTCTCAAAAGCTATTTGAGAAGCACCATGTTACACGATAGACTGCAGAGATTGTCACTGTTAAGCATAGAAGAAAGTTTGCCAAAAGGATGGACCTCGATACTGTGCTTGATGAGTTCGTCGAAATGAAGGCTAGAAAAAAGACTTAGGCCTAATAACATGAAACTTTCCCCTTATCGTATAAAATGTTTTTGTATTTGTATTGTAATCATGTAATTATAATTTGTATCATATCTTATATATAAAACGCAAAATGTCTGTTTGTCTGAAGCAGCAAAAACTCTTGAACGCCGAACTGTGGCATCGTTAAATTTGCGTAGCTTATTAATACTGGAATTTCTAGGTCAACGCAACTATTTTAAAATCTCTACGTTGTTCGGTTCGCGAGTCATGAATGAATTAATAAGCTAATTAATAAAGTCAGCGCCGTTTGCTACGTCATCGTTATGCTGTTTCTAATCTGAAAGCACGTGACTGCATTCATCGCCGCGGCACATCCGCAGATACTTCTCCTTTTTTTTTTTTTTTTTTTGATTGGAAGTTTAACGACCACCGTGAGCAACTCAATGGGCTATAAGCAGTCGCCCGGCCCGTCCCTAATTTAGGGTCACTGGTTCCACGGAAGGGAGAGAGCCAGTGCCGTAAGACAAACACAACATCCATGCCTCACCGGGATTCGAACCCGGACCCCGTTCGGATGAATGATCAGAGGCCATCGCTTAGACCACTGCGCCACCGTGGCGGGGCGGCTGTTTCTCTTTGAGAACTGGGCATAAAAAAATGCAAAAACGAACTTTGCGAAATCTTAACGAAACGGGCTGAAATTTTTATCAACACCATGAATTGGTAATAAGAGAAGTCCCTCAAAATTTCACCGGAATCTGGTCAAAACTTTTTAAAGTAGGTGTGTCATTTTTAATTCATCGGTAAACAAAAATATATAAGCAGAAACGGTTAATAAAATTTTGACGTATATTTTAAAAAGTTATTCACCGATTCGGGCGAGATTTGGAGGTCGTGTTCCTATTAACGATTTATGGTGTTCATTAAAATTTCAGCCAGTTTCTTAAAATATTCGCAAAGATACGTTTGTAACTTTTTTATCTCAGAGATTCGCCCCTCAAAGACGTCTGAAACGGACAGCACGTGATGCATTTGATCGTCGATAACAAATTGTTAACGAATTTCATTCAGTCAGTGTTCCAATGGAATTGGTGGCACTTGCGTACAGTGGCACTTCCGTACATGTCAAATTTGGTGGCACTTGCGTACATGTCAAGAAGCTCCAGAATCTAACAGGTGCAGCATAGGAAAAGAAGTGGCATTTACGTATAACTCTCTTTCTCTCTCTCTCTTGAGAGAGACTGGTGGGGAAACGCGCCTGTTCTAACCATGACGTCACAGCGGACATAAATTGCTCCCTCGTCGGAGAATAGTCGTCCTCAAACAAAATAATAACCCAGCCCTTCTCTTCTACGGCCCTGTCCTGAAGGGAAAAGGTGGACCGACAACCGATAGAGTTCCAGAACGACTATTGCACCCCAAAAATTTTACACTGTTTTATCATTGCTTCTTTTGCTTTTTAACGAGAAGGTCATTTGAGTATTTTTGTAAGCCCTTCGCAAATTTTCATCACAGTGAGCAGTTAGATGGATATGATAGAAATCATAGAGACCACAAAGAAGAAACCTTCTGCCATTTATGATGGGCACCAATATCGTCATCATCGAACTAACAAAGAAAATGTCATTAGTTGGTTATGCATTAACGAGAAAACTGCAAAGTGTCGTGGCTCCTTAAAATCAAAAGATGGGAAAGTACTTCAAGTTTCTAACCACATTTGCAAACCTGGCACAGCAGCAATTGACGTTACAAAGCATTTATCTAGCACAAGAAAACGGGCTCGAGAAGAAGACCTTCCTGTATCAAAACTTTACCACCAAAAACTGAATCCTCTCTCAGTTTAATCGCGGATACCATATTGTGACAAACATTCCTATTTTGCCCTCAGTAAAATCACAACTGTATCGTATTAATATTAAACGCAAAGAACAAGGATTGACGAAAGAACCAAAGACGTCGCAAGAAATCCAGATTCTTGATGATGTATTGGCAATGGAAGATGGAAAAAAAGTTTCTTGCTGGTTGATGATGATGGCCACGAAGTTAGAACTTTAGTGTTTGCTAGTGAAAAAAGACGGAACACCCTGAAACACTGCAAATGCTTCTTTGCTGATGGAACTTTTCAAAGTTGCAGCAAGCAGTTCTACCAGCTAAATACATTTCACGCTGATTTAAGTAGTAATGAGGATGAAGTCACTATTGTTTCAATAATTTTCGCCCTACTTTCAAAGAAAAATGAGGACACATATGTGAAACATTTCACAATTTTAACGGAATCCACATTGAGTGACTTTAGACGTTGAGGTTGCAGCTATTGAAGCCTTGGAAAGTATATTTCCGTTCGTGAAGATTTCAGGATGAAGCTTTCATTTTAACGAATGTCTGTGGCGACATGTTCAGTCGCTTGGATTAGCCAGTGATTATAAAGAAAATTAAGAAATTAGACTTCATGTGCGCATGTGTGCAGCATTAGCACATCTTCCAGATGCAGACATAGATAACGGATGGTTATCAATTCAAGAAAGTTCACCGCAGCCAAGAAAGCTGAAGGAATTTTACGATTATTTTATTAATGGATGGCTAGAAAATTCTGTCTTTAGAACTAACATGTGGAACTGTCATAATCTACAACACAGAACCAATAATGCGGTAGAGGGCTGGAATAATAAGTTTAACACCTTAATGAGTAGACCACATCGTAAAATCAAGACCCTTATTCAAAGTTTAAAGGAAGAATCTAAGTACAGTGACTGTCTTATAAATCGAACAGACTTAAATCTTGAAGGAAAAAAACGATCTAAAAAGTACATCAAACTGGATCAGCGAATTTGTAGAACTCTGCGACATTACGAAAGTACGCAAGATGTCTGTAAAGAAGTGTTTGAAGTCTTTAGCTTATATTGCTAAACTAGAGTAAATTAGAGTACATTTTGAAAAAGTGAATTGAAATATCTATGAAGAAAACAATAAGAAATAAAAGGGGGGGGGGGCAATATCGCTTAAAAAACAACTTTTTAGCACGTCAACATAAATGCTGCCAGTCCTAAGCCTCGATAAAGTGTGAAAGGAAGTTAAAATCATTCAAAATATGAGTCACAGTGACAGTGGTGTTCGGGGATAATTACAAAAGCATATAATTACCCCCGAACATTACAGGGGAAATCTAAGGTTGTACGTAAGTGCCACCTCTTTTCCTATGCTGCACCTGTTAGATACGAGAATGCCTTGATATGTACGCAAGTGCCACCAAATTTGACATGTACGCAAGTGCCACTACACCGTTCTAATGCTGTGTCTCCTGGACGCGTGTTAAATAATTCGTAACGCTTTTGGTCCGTTTGACTCTACAGATTCCATACATTCTGTACCGGACAAAGCCGGGCAGTAAAGCTAGTCGTATCTATAGTTAGTAGTTATATCGTATAGTTTATTTGTGCATATCACATACATGCTATATCGTATAGAATATCACATTTATAGTTAGTAGTTATATCATATACTATATTTGTACGCGTCACATACATGTTATATCGTACAGTATATTTGATCACTGGCTGACATCCACTCCTTAATTTAGTAAAATTGAAAAAAAATAAAAATAGAATTTCGGCTGCCCATCGCTCTACCCCTTAAATATTAATACATTATTAGTTCGTCCCCGCAAAGTATACTTACTCCAGATATAGCTCAGCGCCGACCAGTTCTTCCACCCCAGTCCAAAAAGTACATTTGTATATTATCGTGTAGTATATTTGTACACATCAAGTTTTTTTATGGTTTAGAGAGGCAAGTAAATTCTTAAAATCTCTCTGAATCATAAAAAAAGCTTTTAATATAAGATTATGCAATATCGCTCCTGCATTCTCTTTGAAATAACCATTTTTTTCGGGCTTCAAAAATTACGTTCACTTCTTCCGAGTTGCCCCGGAAAAATTAAATACATCACTGACTGACATCCACTCGTAATTACAGTGTTTCACTGGCTATATTAATATTTCTGAACATACTGGCGAATCCTGAGAATTGCTGGGATGCCTTCGGCTAGAGTGGGGTAGAAAGTTCTACAGCCAAAATTACATTTATAAATTTTTTGACTTTAGCACCATCAGAATTAGGCTGTTCCACATAATTCTGATGGCGCTACAGTCAAAATTTTTGAATTAAGTAACTTGTATGTTTGATTTCAGTTTTTTGCGGTTTTCTTGGTAACATATCAAACTACAGAATTTGTTTCACAGCAACCCCAATTTCGGCAAGCTTATGATGAGTTGAAAGTTTCCAAAACCTGGATATTGTTTTCATCGTTACCGCTCAGAAGGAGGGACACTCTTCCTTCACACTGCGTGACAAATCACTTTTCAGTCAGGGGGCACCAGTATCGAGCACGAAATTTCCACAGTGCGCGGATTTTTCTTTAAAGAAAAATCTTCTTTTCTGCTTCTTCTCAAATAAAAAAAATAAAAAAATAAAAAAGGAATAAAACCATAAAACCAGGTCGGAAACACCTTGATCTGATCCGTTTGACCCGCAAAAAATTGTCGACCCGTTTCCATCTCTGCTTTCGGCGTTCACGTGAAGTAAAAGTTTTTGCTTTCTCACTGACGTAAAAGTTACGTGAGCGCCGAACTTTACTAACGTAACTTTTACGTTAGTAAACGAGTTCACATATTTTTACGTTAGTAAACGTGTTCATGCAACTGTTACGTTAGTAAAAGTTCATGGCCTATGATTAGTTATAGCGAAAGTTACGTGAACACCGAAAGTTTCGAGTTCACATAACGTAACTTTCGAAAGCTAATAAAAGTTACGTGAACTTAAAAGTTTCATAATTTATATTTAAAGTTTTTAAATTTAAAAGTTTATATATAAGTTTACATATTTAAAGTAAGTGAGTTCATGTAACTTTACGTTAGTAAACGAGTTCATACAACCGTTAGTTAGTCAAAGTTCATTGCCTATGATTAGTTACAGCGAAAGTTACGTGAACACCGAAAGTTTCGAGTTCACATAATGTAACTTTCGAAAGGTAGTGAAAGTTACGTGAACTTAAAAGTTTCATAATTTATATTTAAAAATTTTAAAATTTAAAAGTTTATATATAAGTTTACATATTTAAAGTGAGTTCAGGTAACTTAACGTTAGTAAACGAGTTCATACAACTATTACGTTAGTAAACAAGCTCACATATTTTTACGTTAGTAAATGAGTTCATGCAACTGTTACGTTAGGTTCATGACCGTAAAAATTTCATTCTGCTTAAGTGAATAATATAATATTTCCCTATAACGGAAGTATGAGAAAGTGAAATTGTGTTCCGCTTAAGTTAATAAAAATTAATTATGTAAAGCTAGGAAAAATTATTTTTTCCTAGCTTTTCATGACTAAATTTTTATTAATCGCCAGAAGTTTCTATAAATAACTATCATCCAAAATATCGTGATGTCCGGAAATCTACCTAAACTAACTCAGTAAACAAATTCCGCGGAATTCTACAGACCTTCTCGAACAAGTGAACTGCGCACGTGCAGGAGTTCCTCTCCCCACGAGTGAGTAGTCCCTGCTTCGTTCGGAAGAATCTATCTACCTCATGTGTTTAACGACCAAGAACTTTCCGCTCGGTTTAGAACGAAAAGAGTTAGTTGGTGGCACATTCTTTGACCCTGACCAGGGATATTGAGCCCCTAGAAGAAGAAAGGGAATTGAGACCCGGGGTCGTTTGTTCCCCGAGATGGCTTTATAACTTCCACAATGGTGTGCTGGATCATGATCTTATTTATTGTGGTCTCTTGTTTGCCCTTCGGATGAGAGCTTTCTCATATTGTACCTCGATATTACTTTTCACTTGCCGAGTGCTTTCGGGACGGCCAAGTTTGTGATCTACAAATAGAAAATAAGGTCTGATGAACTGAAGGGACATTGGCATTTTTCCTTATCTTTCTCTTTTCTTTTCCAACATTTTTTTCTCTATACGTTGGGTTTTTGCTTGGGATTAATTTCAAGTGAGTAGATACTTTTACGCTGCGGATTGAGATGAAATGTTTTGGCAAAAAGACCCTTAAGGCAGATGTTTTGAAAATAGCTCGGAGTTAGCATTTAGAATAAATGGACTTTTTGTGGAGGCAGGTGATAAACCCTTAATTCAACATATTAGGTGTACAGATAAGT
The DNA here is from genome assembly GCA_039090855.1 of Macrothele yani. Classification (NCBI taxonomy): domain Eukaryota; kingdom Metazoa; phylum Arthropoda; class Arachnida; order Araneae; family Macrothelidae; genus Macrothele; species Macrothele yani. The sequence continues at coordinate 107,047,731 of CM077014.1, read as the reverse complement.
TTTAAAGCGTTTTTTGTGTGACGTATACCGCTAATTTACATATCCGACATTCCCTCGTGTTGTTGTCATGTGACCGTAACTGGTCCAGAGTATAAAATGTGACACAGAAGTTTGCCCAACAGTCAAACGCACTTGCACATCGGAAGGTGAAAGATGGCAAGCGATACTGCATTTATTTGACACTGCATTGGTTACGAATTTCATCAAGAAAAAAGTGCTGCAAAAGCATGTACATCGATCTGTTCTGTTCTGGAGGAGAATATTGCATTGAAAAGCACGTGTGAGTTTTGGTTTAGTCGGTTTAAAGCAGGCAATTTTTTTGTCAGCGATCGAGAACGTAGCTGCGCCCCGCAGAAGGTTGCACACGAAGAACTGCAAGCATTGCTGGATGAAGATTCGTCTCAAACGCAAAAAGAACTAGCTGAACAACTATGGGGGTAACTCAACAAACCATTTCAATCGTTTACGCGCAATGGGAAAGATTCAGAAGAAAGGAAAATGGATACCACATGACCTGAGTCAGAGGAACAAGGATGAGCGTGTCATGAAGTGTTTGAATCTGGTGAATAAGCATCACAGAAAGTATTTCCTGTGGAAAATCGTTACGGGTTATGAAAAGTGAATATGGTACGATAATCCCCAACGCAAAAACACTAGGTAGATCCCGGTGAAGCAACGATTTCGATATCGAAACGCAATATTCATTCCAAGGAACTTCTGCTGTGCATCTTGTGGGATATGAAGAGTGTGCTCTATTATGAACTATTGGAACAGGGTCAAACTGTTACTGCTGATTGATACAAGTAGCAATTCTTGCGATCGAACCAGGATATCTGTCGGAAACGTCCATTCACAGGTAAAGGATTGCGGCTCGTGAAATTACTGCATGACAACGCCAGGCCGCATGTCGCGAAATCGGTCAAGGAAACGTTATTGACGCTTGCCTGGGAATTTTTGGAGCACCCGGCGTATAATACCGACATAGGCCCTTCAAATTATCATTTTTTCCGATCGATGCAACATGGTTTGTCTGCTCTACGGTTCCGGACATGAGACGAAGTGTAGAAATGGGTTGACGACTTCATCGCGTCACACGACGAAGTATTCTTCATGGCTGGAGTCCGTCAGCTGCTCGACCGATGGCGGAAGGTGTTAGATAATGTTGTTTTCTCTCAAATTACATGTTGCGTTGTCTTAAAACGCTTTAAAACTTATTTGTACACCTATATAATACATGCATATCACTAAGCTGTTCTCTGAGATTCAGAGGTTAGCTCTACAAAGAAACACAACTAACAGATACATTTTTAACTGATTATTTACGAAGATAGACAACAAGAGATGAGCACTAAAATACACCACGTTAATGAACTTAGAAACAAATCCGTTGAATTTTATTGGTGTAGGAAACAAATAGGTGCAGCCGAGCTCTCGCGCGCAGACGCGTGACTTTGTTAAGGCTGATTGATATTTTCCTTGTTGATATTTTGTCTCGCACTTTTCCCGTTCTAAACAATGTGAACTTAATGTCAGTATATGTATGTATATGTATTTTCAAATGTTAACGGTCACTGTTGATTCTCTCGGCATTAGTTAGATTTTAATATCCAATTTTCTTCAGATAATGAAGTCAAGGAAATAGAAATTAGAAACATCTTTAATCAAGCAGCATCTGCTGGTTTTAAGAGAAAACTCATAACTTTGATCCTTGATAAAGTAAAGCTCCAGCCCTCAAGCGCCATCTAGACTTTATAGGATCACTACAATACATCCCAGGCTTCATGATTTTTTTTTTTTTTTATAAAAAATGGTTTAAAGAAACTAGGAATGGACATCGGCGTTAGAGCAAATACCTCAGTTATGAAGTTTACCTTAGCCAGAAAGCTGGTGTTTATTCCATTCTACTAGAATATACTGACGAAATGCAAAAGTGCTACATAGGGATGACTAAAAGATCATTTGATGCCAGAGTGACGGAGCACAAAAGGATCGTGAGAAACGGAGCCCTAAACTCTGCCCTCTCCAGAGAAGTTTGCCTAAGAAATGCAATACCACAGTGGACAAGATAAAAACAGATATCACCATACACCACTCACTTTGGAAATCCTCACTACGACGTCAGCATGCAACGATATTGTTTCCCGTTACCTGCACCCTCTGTGGACGGATTTCTTGAAATTTTAAGACCGAGTTCTCTTTATGTTTTATACTTCCCTTGTTGAGATTTTGTTTCGCGCTTTTCCCGTTCGGAACAATGTAAACTTAACTCAATGTAAGATTACGTATGCATATATATTTTCAAATGTTAACGATCACTGTTGATTCTCTCCGCATTAGTTAGATTTTAATCAGCCTTGACAAAGCCACACGTTTGTGCGCAAAAGCTCGGCTATACCAATTTGTTTCCTACACCAATACAAACCTACGAATTTGTTTCTAAGTTGATTATTTGCGTACTGTTGCCGTATCAAACTTCTCCATTTACAGCGATCTTGGCACACAACTCAAGCTCCACTGACATCGATCACACGACGTACACAAGACTTTTCTGCAATCATACTCATAATCTTTTTCTCATGCAGTGTGACGTACCTGCCAGCAGGACGCACACGACATAAAGGCAGATAGTAGTCAGAACAAACGTCCGCGTAGCTCAATTGGTAGTGACTTATTCCGGAATGAGGGGATCCGGGTTCGAATCCTTGCGTGGACAGAAATGACGGAGAAATTTACTTCGTTATAATGACGCCCGAACTATCCGGATGACCCGACCGTTCAAATTCTCGCAATGGTGTGATGTTATTTCCACACCGCGAGATAGGAAAAATCAAAGAATCCCTTCTCCAGCGCTTCGAAAAATAAATGTGTGTGACGTTGCATTCCACACACCAGATTGACTGGGACTTCTCAAGTGCACGTTCTACAGTGGATGGCTGCCTGCAACGATTCATGGTCATGGCTGACCCGTGGGCCATGCCCCCGGCCCTCTTTCGGGGATGGGGAAGATATGACGTACCTGCCAGCAAGACGCACACGACATAAAGGCAGATAGGAGTCAGAATGAACGTCGTAGCTCAGTTGGTAGAGCGACTTGTTCCGGAATAAGCGGACTCGGGTTCGAATCCCGGCGTAGACCAAAAATGACGGAGAAATTTACTTCGTTATAGCAGACATTCCTGAATGTGATCATTCCATGACTTCCTTTGCCTTCCTCTGCCTTTCCTTGTTGCTGCTTGGGCTAAAAAAAACTTTCTTAGTAAGCATCTTATCACTCATTCTTTCTCAATGTGGCCAAACCACGGAAGCATATTAGTCATCACCTTGATACACAGCCATGCGGAACTCTCTTGAGAATCCATCGTTCCTGTGTAAACTTCCTACAGCAGCTATGACTTTCAATGAATAATTCACTCGCCTACTAATTTCGCCATCCAATTTGTTCTCTCTATCAAACATGCTTCCTAAACACACAAACTCATTCACCTGCTCAATATAGCTCTGTTACAATGTATGAAGTTTAACAGGTAATAAGAATCGATTCTAAATAATGCTAATGATCCCACACGTAACAGTATCTACTTCTAAAACCTGAGAATTCTGGTTTTCCTTGAGCCATAAAAGCACCTCCAACCAAACTCTCATAATGTTCTCTTCAACTCTTCTTTTAACATATCATCATCACTACTTTAGATCCACTGCTGGATGAAGGACTCACCAAATCCCTTTCACAACTCGTTGTCCTGGGCTATTTTGTTCCAGATCACTTCCATGTGCATTCGAAATTCATCCATGCTTTCGAATATCATCCACCCGTCTCCTCTTGGACCTTTTCCTGTCCTTTAGTATCCAGTCTAATTTTTCAGCTGTCTAACGGTGATCAGTTCTTATAGCTACACTGTAAAACACAAGTGATGTAATTCACGGAACATTCTTGAAAATACCGTGCAGCAAAGTTGCCGCTAGATATCCGTCTTTTAACGAAATTTCCGTTTTAAAAAGGTTTCCGTTTCTTTTAACTTCAGGAGTTTGACAGAATTCTCGTAGTCAGTAATTCCATTTATTTCAGAAAAGTACGTTTCGAATTTTACCGTATTCGCAAAAATCTTCGATTTTGAGTTTTTCAGCCTTTTTGCCAGATATTTTTCTTTCCCGTCATACGAAATCTTTCCCTTTGCACCTGGTGGGTTTGGAGCCAGCAACCTTTTCAACAGCAGCTTTGATTGCCTCCGATGAGCCAGAACAACACATAACACAACGTCACGTATAAGGTAAAACTGTAATCGCGCGATGATAACGTTTTTTCATTTATTAATGAGGGAGAATTAGACATTTTATTTTCTCTTGGAGCTTATTATTTTTCTGAACAGGTTTGTAATCATTTTAATTTTCCTATAGGAGAACTTATTATGAATTATGTATATTTTTTCATCGTCATTTTTCGAAGTAAAAGAATGCTCTGGAATTCGAGATCTTGTTAAACTGACAATGACTTTCAATTTTCTTTAAGAAAAGGTGAGACGCACTGCACTGCCTTATATTTCGTACAACTCCGAAATATAAAGTTTACTCTTGATAGCTATAATATTGGGTATGTGCAAAAGTTCTACCCGTTTTTGTAATAGATGCAAATTGCGATTGGAGAAGTTACGTCACAGATGACGCTGCGATGCCGAATTTTCGGCCAATAAGGCGCGGAACAGTAGAGCATATAGAAGCACTAGGTTTGTCCGAGTAAGTCATTCGTAACGGAAATCACGGACGGTGTAACATGGCATGCGATAAGGAGCACATTAGACATTGCTTACTGTACGAGTTCGGTAAAGGCAGTACTGCAACCTCGGCGTGCTGCAACATCTGTCAAATGTATGGGGAGGATGCAGTTGATGATAGCACATGTCGCCGTTGGTTTCGGTAATTCCTGGGCGGAGACAGAAGCTGTAAAGATCAACCACGTCCTGGACGTACATCAGTGGTTTCTGACGAGGATGTTGACCAAGTTATAACAAACGACCCACATCCAACCGTTCAGGAATTAGCGGAAACGTTGTCGGTACACAGAACAACAGTCAAAAGACGGATCATCACCAAGTTCGATCACTGGGTTCCGCACCAGCTTTCTGCAAAGCAACGAGAGGAGAGAATCTGTACCTGTGTTTCTTTGCTTTCTCGTCACAGAAATGAACCGTTTTTGGGACGAATTGTAACCGGTGATGAGAAATGGGTACTGTACCCTAATGTAAAGCGTCGACGGACTGTGTGCCAAGGTGTGCAGCCTACTCCATCGATCTCAAAAGGAGGATTCCATCCCAAAAAGGTTTTGTCAAGTGTTTGGAGTGTTGTCCAGTGAATAATCCACTGAGAGGTGTTGGCACCTAATCGAACTATAAATGTTGACCTCTACTGCCAACAGTTAGACAGATTGCGAGAACAACTGACATCGAAGCGGCCAGCACTCGTCAATCGCAAAGGCGTGATCTTTCATCACGATAACGTCGGACCTCATGCTGCTTTAATCATTGCGCAAAAATTACTGGACTTTGGTTGAAAAGTGTTACCTCACCCGGCGTATTCCCCTGATCTGGCACCTACAGAAACCACCTTTTTCGCTCATTACAGAACGCCTTCGATCTCTAAACCTTCGATGATGTGGACGATATGAAAACGGCATTACAAGACTTTTTTTTACTCTAAAACACAGGAGTTTTTCTGGCGTGGTATTCATCTACTCATAGACAGATGGCAAGAGGTTATACAGAATGATGGCAATTATGTGAATTCTTAGGTACTTTGTTTGTTGTGTTCTCCTTCTTTCTTTTTCCAGATGCACTCCAGTCAAGTTACATGCGTCTTTTATCGTATTTTTTGCAATATAATCCGCTAATCATCAGTTAAAAGAGCTGTAAATTTAGGTTCTGCAGATTATACCCAGATGCGGATAATACGTCGCTTTAAAAATAAAAGGACGTTTTTGAGGCACTTCTATTTTAGAAAAATTCACGTCGTAATTGCCAGGAAAGGTCATATATTTGTGATATTGCTAAAAATGCGTTATTAACAGGGAAATCCAATGCCATACGCTGATGGAGGTCCTCGAACACTTGGAAAGAAGTTTTTTTTTCTTTCCTTTTATTTCTTTCTGATATTTACTTGCGAACATTTTGACAGAAAATCCGACGTGACAAAGGCGATGCTATTTGCTCTCGCGGATGATCACGTGCTGTTGGGAAGCTCAGCGCTACCCATGCTCGGAATCTAATTTCGGAACTGCGTTAATGCATATAAAAATGAAAACTTTTGCTCTTGATTCACTTACAATGGAAAAGCATTTTAAAATGACAGTTATGTTTTAAATAAGAATGTAGTTCCCATTTCTCTGGACTGCTGGGTCATTCCGTGAATCACGATTTTTTTGTAAGAAATTACAGTTCGGGATCATGATCGCTCGTATGGATTATATGGCAATTTGTTCCTTAATTTCAAAATCCGACATGCAGATTATACGAATGAATTGTTTTTCTTTTCCTGAATTTCAAGGTCTTCGGATTATACGAAAAAAATACCGTAGTTCCTTTTTTGAATGTAAATATGACATTGATGTCTGTTGTCCAAAGTAGACGTTGGCATCAGTTACTTCTAAATTTGTCTCTTCAACCTCAGGATTTTCAGTTCTTGTAAAAACGCTTTACAATTTTGTTTTACGTAGGTTCATCTCTAGTCCCACTTTTTTTTTACCTCCTTCAGCAAGGTCCTGGATCATACTCTACAGCACAAAGGGGCAGTTTGACCAATGCCGACTGTTTGGTGCACAATTTTCTATGCATGATGTCAAGCTCTGGACAACGCCTTTCTGCCGTGATGGTTGACTCTGTTGGAAGAAAGGCGGGAGGGGATTTAAGCTTCTGCGGACCACCAAGCACGAACCACCGTCTTCTTGGGATTATGTATCGACTACGAGATGTGTTTCGGGCCTCGCCGCTCTCGAGCTATTGCGCCGAACTTCAGCAATTGTCTTACAGCATGCATTTTTCATCACACGTGACGAGGTGATTGTCATACAGCATCCATTTTTTATAACACGTGACGAGGTGATTGTAATACAGCATCCATTTCTCATCACACGTGACGAGGTGATTGTCATACGGCATCCATTTCTCATCACATGTGACAAAGCGATTGTTATACAGCGTCTATTTCTCATTGCACGTGACGAAGCGATTGTCATACAGCATCCATTTCTCATCACACGTGACGAAGCGATTGTCATACAGCATCCATTTCTCATCACACGTGACGAAGCATCTCAAAATTTTGTTCTACTGGTTGCGGTTAAGCAGAGAAGAGTAGACATCAAATCGTCGTTTTTTGTAACATTCCGTCAACTCATTAGCGACCCATTTATTCATTTTTTTTACTTTGCTTTTGATCGTTAAATGTCGGAAAATAGCTGCATAGTACATAGAAAACTTAACGAGTTTCTCGGCAAGTTTTCGCTCCTCTTGAAGTTAATCGGATTTAATCAAGACCTCTACCTCGGCGTCGTAGATAGCTCCTTCTGGTCTACCGCGTCGTTCATTTTCGAGGCACATATTGACCGACAGTAACTCAGAAAACCAACGCTGTTCTTTGTGTTCACTTACGGTGCTTTCCCCAAATACTGTATTGATGTTGCGAGATGTCTCCAACTCATGGTTTCCAAATTTAAACTCGTATAAGAAAATGATAGGAATTTGGCTCTGATTGGTTGTCCTTTTCGCTCTAACACAATCCACTTGGAACTGATGCCATTGACGAAATGACCAGTGCTATATCAGCAGCAGCAAGAGAGAGAGAGAGAGAGAGAGAGAGAGAGAGAGAGAGAGAGAGAGAGAGAGAGAGAGGGGGAGAGAGAGACAGAGAGACAGAGAGAGAGAGAAAGAGAGACGGAGAGACAGAGAGAGAGAGAAGAAAGAGAGGGGGAGGGATAGGGATGGAGGGAGGGAGAGGGAGAGAGAGGGAGGAGAGAGAAGGAGTGAGAGACAAAGAGAGAGAAAGACAGACAGAGAGAGTAACAGAGAGCGAGCGGCATAAATAGGCCTGATGTGTGGAAAAGATCGTAAAAAAATTCGAAAAGCAATGGAAATGGGTGTGTCGAAAAACATAGGAGTAGCAGACCAAGAAAAGGTTGGTAGGGAAAATAGTGGTGGGCATAAGGAAAGTGAAAGGTAAAAAAGGATGGTATACAAGATGTAAAACTGGATAAGTCTTGTTGACTGGTTTTTTTCCAGGATTTTTTTAATTTTAAATTGCAAATTTTCGAAAAAAATCCTTCTCCTTTATCAGACATTACACAAGGGTCTACCCGATTAAGGAGAAAAGTTTTCTCCGAAAGTTTGTAAATTAAAATAAAAGAAATTCCTAGGAGAAACCGTATTAGAAGTTTAATTAAGTGTTTAATGTAATAAACAAGGAAGCCAGTTTTCAGCATGAGCTTTATTCACAACATTATTTATTGAATTTTTTACAGCTCAAAGTTACATATGTATTTGACATACAAGATATTTATTATGCATTTCTTTTGTTGCTTAACGACAGGGCTGCAGAGGAGACGGTTAAATATGCACTTCCTTTTGTGCCTTTTTGCAATGATAAGAATTCGATTTCATTGCTCGAATAAACAGTTATTATCAGATAATATTCCCAGTAACATTTCTAACTTTATCATTCGATAATATTCACAGTTTAGATTTTGTTTGAAATTGGCCAACGTCAGGAGAAAGTACATTTTCCTGCCCACATTCCCGTTTAAGTCAAGTAAGTGAGAAAAATTTTATTCGATCAGTACTGAATTTAAAAGTTAATGTTTGTCAAATATTAAAAAGGCGATGCTCAAAATCAATGTTAGTTGAAACTGGGCAACCCGAAGAGCAGATCGGTTAGGGCGTTTTCGTGTTATTGAAATCGGAATATAAAAATTTTCGTATGTATAAATAAGCAAAGAGGAGGCAGCTACAGCTTTTCCCTTCATTATTGATTCGAATATTAACTCCATAGCAGTTTCTAAAGCATTGCACCTTGATTCTCGCTGCAATAATTTCCACTTAAATTGTCACAAGCATTTTCTTTTTGATGAAAAATATTTTTACATAAGTAATGATATCATATAAAAATATTGTACATTGCTTTTGTACGATAAAAAGTAGTTATAATCTAGTACATCATCGAAATTATGAAAAGCTGATTCTTTTTTCTGGGGAAGGAAAATTTGCGCTACGCCGCTGATATATATGTCAAAAAGCATGTTCAGCACTTGGGACGGTAACATAAGAACTACTGCAAAAATAAATTCCTAACTTGCCAAAATTAGTGAATTTTGCGAGACATCATTCAACTTTCAGGGCACATTTCAAAGATATCTGGAAATTGCCGTCAGCAAATTTAATTCCCCAGGATATTCAATCTCAACTTCAATTTCCTGTTAGCTCAAAACCATCCTTGCCTACCACATTCGCAACTAGACCCAAGGGTATGCTGTAACAGTGAAGAACGTTGACGTCCCTGAGTGGTCTGGTAAGAGCAACCACCTTCCGACCACATGATCGCAGGATCTATCCCACTTAGGTAGAGTTGCTCTGAACCACTCAATACTCGTAGTTCGTTGAATGGGCACGTTCGGCCATCGAACTTACTGTTTTTCTGAACTTAGCGTCACTTCAAAACTCCCTAGGGTTTAATTCCCTGTGGTATCACTTTCGAATAAAAACAGGACTGTTAGATGTTAGCTGTAGGTGACATGCGAACTGTCAACATTTCTAGTGAGATAGATTAATTGCCTTTTTGCTTCACGATTCTTTCTAGAATTAGTTACACGTTAACTCACATTGTTGTCTGCAAATTTCGTGGTGTGATTCGTCTACTAATTATGTTGTGACTAACTAATGGGAATTACCAGCAAACGCAAATACGAGGTGAACCACTCCAGGAGAAAGGAATAAAAACAACATTTCTTGGAAAAGCCAGTTCACTCTAGCCACTATTTATTCTCCACCGTGCTCATATTGGCATACAGATATAACTAAAGTATTCCTTTAATACAGACATTTGACGTGGACTAGGAACATATAAACGTGGAAAGAGCGATGATCTCAGTTTGATATTGATAAGCTATTCCTATAAAATCGTTTTGTAACGCGTTACTTAAGCGTGCTTCAGATGCAATGTATGTGAAAAGAATAAAAGAGAGAATAAGAGAGAGGCCGAGAGAGGAAGACAGAGACAGGAAAAACAAGACGGAGGAGTACAAGAGTAATGAAGAAATCAGAGTAGAATGAAAGAGAGAGAGAGGGCGCAGAAGAAAATGGTTAAAGTCAATAAAAGAGACAGAGCGAAATAGAAAGGTTAAGAAGAGTGAGAGAAAGAGAGAGAGAGAGAGAGAGAGAGAGAGAGAGTGTGTGTGTGTGTTATGTGAAAGAAACTAAGAGTTATGAGAGAGAGTGAGAGGACGGGGGGAGAGAAAAGCAGAAGAGAATGAGAGAGAGGGGGAGAACAGTGGAGAATGAAACAGAGAGAAAGAGTAAAGACAATAAGAGAGCGCGTGAAAGAGAAATACTATGGAGGATGTGAAAGAGAGAGAGAGATACTAAACAGGATGAGAGAGAGAGAGCGAAAGAGAGATACTAAAGAGGATGAGAGAGAGAGATACTAAACAGGATGAGAGAGAGCGAGCGAAAGAGAGATACTAAAGAGGATGAGAGAGAGAGAGAGCTAAAAAGAAAGGGTAAAGGCAATAAGAGAGAGCGAAAGAGGGATGCTAAGGAGGATGAGAAAGAGAGAGAGAGAGAGAGAGAGAGAGAGAGAGAGAGAAAGGCAGGAAAAGTAAAACAGAGGAGAATGAAAGAGAAAGAATATGGGCAATAAGAGAGAGAGAGAGCGCGCGAAAGAGAGATACTAAGGGAGAATATGAGAGAGAGAGAAAGAGACAGGAAGGGAAAAACAGAAGAGAATGAAGGAGAGAGACAAGGAAATTAAAAGACTACGGATGATGAGAGAGAGAGATACTGAGTAATGCAAAATGAAGAAAATTTAAAGATAGAAAAGGACAGACCAAAGGGCAGAGAGAAGGATTAGAAAATATAATGAGGCAGAGCACGAGAGAAAAGGAAAGAATAAGAGAGAGAGAGAGAGAGAAATAGGGAGAAAAGCGCGAGATAGACAGAGATAAAGTGAACATAGAGAGAGAGAGAGAGACAAAGAAAGAGAGAGAGAGAGAGAGACAAAGAAAGAGAGAGAGAGAGAGAGAGAACTTTATCAAAATTAATTAATCGCTGTTCTTTAGATATATATATATATTTGATTTTTAGTTTTATTTTGCAATCTCCGTTACGTACGCCTCTTACATTGAGAATCACACTTCCATTCTAGTGATCGAAGCCTTATTCCTGAAGGAAGAAACGTAAAATGGTCTGTATTCACACAAGTAATTGGAATGCTCTTTGCCGGTAGATAAAACGATAAAGGTTTGTATCTGGAAAACACTTAATATCAACTAAATTCATTCCGAAGTTAATCAGTTTAATAACTTATCTACAGATCCTGCTTTTATAACTCGCGATGCTCAGGACTTTTCTCGCTTTAACTTCCCCGTTATTTGTGACGTTCTTAACTTTTACGTTTTTACTTACTGAAAACAAGCGTAGAAGCTGTTTATGCAAATCAAGATAGAATATAATGCCAATGTGCATATGCGAGTATAAGCACACTTACCGACTTCATCTGCAAAACTCAAACACGTATACTAATGATAAGGTGAAATTTTACGGGTACCGCATTTCGCGATGCGACTACACACAGTTGCGATATAATTTGAGATTTGGGTTGCACATTTTGGCAATGCAAATTTTAGAACTACGCAAAATAAGCGGACAATTTTTAATAATAAGCATTTTCATAGCGTGCTTTTGACTGCTGATCAAAGCTAGCGTGCACAATACTGAATTCCATCTTTCAGTTGTGCGATGACAGGTTCCAAATAAAAATAAACAGTGCCAGCCACGCATTTAGTCATCAACAACTTGGAAGTATTTCCAAACACAAATGCGAAAACAGAAAAAGCAATGAACCGTGTGAAAACTGATTTCAGAAACTGAATCGATGCGGAGACTTTAGTTGAACTTCGACTTTGGAACGCTCAGAACTCAAAAACTTTTGTGCACAGTCAGCATGTGATTTATATATAGTCAAGAAAAACATACATCCTAATGTAGAACTATATGAGATTAAACGTCCACGTGAATCACGGAGTGATTCCGAATGACGTTACATTTCACCAATGCCTTCTGCGAGCAGTGTTTTCACTATGCCTTTTGTAAATTAAAAATAAAATAAAAAGATCGTGCTTATGTAATCAGTTTGTCCTTCCGTTCGTCCGTCGGTCTGTCCGTCTATGGACACCATACCTCTGCAACTGTTAGTCCGATTTGAAAAATTCTTTTTCCATTGGGAAGATTGAAATGTGAGAATGATGATCCTTGCATTTCGGTTGTTTTTTTTCGATACACAACTTAGCCGTTAAAGGGTGTAAATGCAGATGATATCGAATTCAAAGCACATTGTATTCCATGTACGATATTTGCTCCTAAAGATCTGATTGAAAAAAATCTTTCTTCTTTTCAATGCCATTTATAACGAAGACTATTTTAGGGGCAGTTTCTTTTTTAAGTAATACATAGAATTTCCGCTAGGGGGCATAAAGGTAAATTGCGTTTGCCCCGATATCTCTGCTTCTAAAACTCTGATTTGAAAACTTCTTCTTGCATCGGAAACAGCACTACACCGGAAATGTTCTGCATGTAATTTCAAATTTTTTATAAGTAATGGTTTGTCCACCAGGGGGCGTAAGTTCTATTTCTGCTTCCAATGTATTTTCAGCAAAATCTACTCGATTGAAAAATTCTTTCGTTAAACGATACAGCTCACCTCGGAAAATCTTCTGAGAATACCTCCTGCTTAAAATTGTGCATAGTTTTCTCGCCAGGGGCGTAGACGTATATCTTATTTTTTGTCGATATCTCTGCTTGTGAGCGTCCGATTTGAATTTTTTTCTTTTGTTGGAGAGCGTTTCCGCTGCGAAAATCCCGATATAAAAAATTATTTTTTGGTCAGATACAACTAACTCTGAAAACTTTATACTTCCTTCCCAAAATAAGGCACATTTTCACCGCTAGGAGGCGCCAATGTTTAACTTGTTTTTCTTAATATCTTTGCTTCTAAACGGGAGATTTAAAAATTTCCTTCAACACCGTATCATTATCGTTGTGGAACACTTTATGTTGTCAGTATTTGAGGAATTTTTATAGTTCATAATTCTGTCGCTAGGTGGTGTTTGTGTATTTCTGTTTGCAGCTGTATCTCCACTTCTAAAAACCATATGAGAAATTTCTCTTTTTGCTGTATGCCATTCGCTACAATAGAGATGTGGAGCATTATCCTTTTTAAATAATGCGCGGATTTCCCACTAGGAGGCGTAAAAGTCAATAACTTTTCCCCGCTGTCATTGCTTCCGTTAGACGTATTTGAAAAATTTCTTTTTCCTTAGCATAGCTTTTTCCATGAAGAATATTTTTCACCTATTTTCAACTTTATCATTATGCAAAACTCTTCCGTTAAAAGGCATAGAATTATATCATGTTTCCTTCTATATTTCTTGTTTTAACTGCTCGATTTGAAACTTTGTCTCCGATACCTTCCTTCTGCTATGAGAAACTTTTTGTGCTCCATTTGTTAATTTTAGTAACATAGCCGCTGGTGGAAGTAAGTACCTGTTTCTGTTTTTGGAAGTTTTGTCGATTGTAGAAATCCGGTGATTTTTTTCTAATCGATTGCATTGTCTTTCAATAACTTTGATAAATTTAATTCGCGCCAGGAAGGATTTAAAAAGACGTGCTCAATACACCCGAAAATTCGATGTCATATTTCTTGTTTCCTTTTTAAGTACGTAGTTTCTTTTCCACAAGTATTTCATAAATGACATTTTCATTTCCAAATATTTTTTTTTTCGACAGGTGTAAATTTTTTTAATGTGCTTCTTGGGAAAGGGAGGTTGGAAGAAAATCAGTGCGGAACATTCGGAATTAAAGTGAAAAATAAACCCAGGCTGTCATGGAATAATTATAATTTTTAGTACTGTTATGTATGTATTAAATCTAAATTTTCCAAAAGCATTGCTACGCAATATCAAGAAACTGCTATTAAAAGAAAAAGGAAAGTAAAATAATTACACAGTACATTTTGCTAGACAAAATGTTTTGGGCAAATTTCACCCCGGACTTCAACATGGAAAGAAATGACTACAGCTAAGCAGATGTACAATAAACGTACAGCTTTTAATCTTTTTATGTATTTCGTGCTACGTTGAAATACAGAGAGACCAGCTCTGTGAGCATTAATTAGCTTTCATAAAAGTGTCTTATTGCATGCATCCAAAGTAATACTGACTCCCTCGTGAAGTTTTTTCTGAACGATTTGGTTCAGGGTTCCGAATTCACAGAAATTTGTATATTTACTTCACAAGAAGTTCTTGCTCATGTCTTGAGACGCTTTTCCTTATAGAGAATATGGCGGTCACCACTTAGGTGTATCTTACTTCGAACAATTTTCAGTTTTCATATGCACACTAGACGGCGATGTTTGCAGAATGTCGTGATAGAGAGCTGCCATAACTTTTGGTCATAATGTATGTATGTATGTATGTATGTATGTATGTATGTATGTATGTATGTATGTATGTATGTATGTATGTATGTATGTATGTATGTAAAGAGAGAGTGAGAGAGAGAGAGGGGGGGCGTTATGGAAAGGGCCTTGAAACCACCAGCAGTTATAAAGTCTTTCAAATCCGGTGGTAGTGAAGATGCATACATTAATATTATTAATAACATTGATGAAAATATAAGTGTACAAGTTCAACTATTCTAAAAACAGCACTTATGAAACTTGGAAAGAGAGTGAGACAGGATGACTCCAAAATTTCCCAAGATCTTGAATCCACATCGCAGAATGTTTTCTAATCGTTCGTCTGGGAAGACAAGAGGATACAAATGAATTAAGATTATTTTTAACTCCTTTCTTCTTTTGCTGACAACATAGTCATATTTGGAGGTATCTCTTCAGAGCTGTGGAGTATGGTACAAGAACTTGCTAAAAAGAGCAAAAGAGTGGAATTAAAGATGAACTTACGGGTTTAAAAACGAACTTACAGAAATCAAAATTGATGTGCAATGCTTTTACAAGAACTCAAGATTCAGTAATCAATGGAAGAAATCTAGAGGTAACCGATGCCTTTATTTATCTTGGACAAGAGATATCAATCAAGCGCCACATCGAAGAAGAAATTAATAGGCGTGTAAAACTTGAATGAAGAACGTTTGGAGGAAATAGTACAATTTTCAACAACGATTTTCCGTTATGTTTTAAGAGTAAAGTGTTTAATCAATACATCCTTCCAGTTTTTTCCTATGGATCAGCGACGTGGGCCTGAACTAGAAACGGCATTCATAATTTACAAACTACTGAAAGAAGCACGCAGAGAGCTGCATAAGCTGCATGCTTGCTATAATAAGAAAGGATAAGATGAGGAAGGATAAGAAAGGATAAGATGAAGAACTCATAGATCAGGAAAATGACGGTAGTTGACATTATGATAAAGTTCAAGTCGCTGAAACGGCAATGGGCTGGACATATTGTTAGATTTGACCACCACCGGGACAGGAAAAGACCCAAAAGAATACAGGATATGGAGAGATGAAATCCAAAATCATGTAAGAGAGACAAGGAGGAAACTGCCTCACGACATAAAGTCATGGGACACACTTGGGAACAGGGCAGGATTAAGGGGCAGGGGTCCAGAATTAAGGGGGATGGGTCTAGCGGGACTATAGCCTAGGGGCCCATCATCACCAAGGGCCAAAGGAAGCATGCTGCTGCACCGCAAATAATACACAGCTTATTTATTTAAATAAAATAGCTTTAAAAACAGTGTCTAGAAGACGAAGAGTTTTCCAGGCAGTGGATGACTCACTAAAAACGTTCCATTTCGCTGTGTACAGCGGGACCGGCGAGACAACTTCAGCTTTTCCACAACCATCTACCCACGCCTCTCTGCTTGCACCATTGAAGAGCGAAATCCACTGTGACTTAACACTGCATAACCAAAAAGATGCACCAAAAAAAAAAAAAAAGTATACAATGCCAAATTATTAAAAATTCCAAAAAAAATCTAGGCATCTTAAGCTTTTAGCTCATGTTCTTATGAGAACAGTGGAAAATACAGTGACTTTTTATGAAAACTCTGCAGGTAATTTATTAGCTTGAAGAATGCAGTGCACACGTATTAATTACCACAAGCGTATTGCTGGAGTTTCATGTTTGAACGGACTTCAGTAATGATTGTCCGTCATAATTTCTTTGGGGGCCCACTCAAATGCCTTAGCCTTGGTATCCCACTGAGATGTCTTAGCCTAAGGGCCCACTAAAGCCTTAATCCGGCCCTGCTTGGGAAGAGCTTCTTCCAGCAGTGGATGGATAATGATTGATGATGATGATAGATATACATTGCATATATAATGATAAGGGTTCTTCTTTGAGAAATATCGCTTAGAATGAAGAATAAATCATCACTTCCTTGGAACACAGCTAAAATAGAAGGGACGTAACCATCTATATTCCAGGAAAGGATATACAAAAAATTTCTTCCATTCCCAAAAATGGATTTCAGTAATCCCGTATGCATGCAAGTTTGTATCTATACGAATATGCTCCGATGTGTGTATAGGTACAGGCTCACTACTGTGGATTTTCAACTTGTGTGCGCATGGAGCACTTGCTGGGAATGGATTTAATAAAACTCAAAAATTATCACTTGCGGTTCCGTGTTGGATGAAGCTTAAGGAAACTGGGTCTTGAATTTATCCAAGAAAAGTTAACTTTGTAAATCATAAAAAAACAGATGCCAATTCCAAACCCTGATATTAGAATTTACCCTCAGACCGCGAAAAATATGGATACCTGATGCCAGGCGCGGATACAGAGAAGGGGGGGGGCATGTCCTCCCTGTCATTTTTATGCATGTTTTTATTTTGCTTCAAAACAACTGTTTTAAGCAAAGGAAAATATCAATTCCGGCATAAAAAAATTTAAAAATGTTTTTTTTTTTTTTTTTTTTTTTTTTAGGTATACAATGTATGTATGTAGGGGCTTAACTAGGGCGGGGCATTCAGGGCGACTGCCCTGAGCGCAGCTCAAGAGAGGTCGCAAAAACCACTGCTTGCAATTTTATTAAAATTGAAATTGAAACTTTTGCACCAGTCTCTGTTGTAGTTTTTTGCAGCATACTTTGTCATTCGCCCATTTACAAAATTTTCTTATCATGTGCTCCGTCAGTTTCTCGGTAAGCCTTGATAGCCTAAAATTTATAATTTCTTCCTCGAAATGTCCTGGGGATCTTAATTTCTCAAATTCCGAAATGAAAAAGGGGTTGTATAGTCTGTCTAACTAAAGAAGAACTGAGGATTTCGTCGACAGCAATGGGGCCTGCCGGCTTTTCTTTAGTTGCTGCTTACACATGCATCCAGAAGTTCTACAGAAAAAGTTAGCGACCAGAATTAGTGTTACCGAGAAAATCTCTGTAATACCTTCCAAGAACAGAAGCGGCGTTATCCGATTTCAAGGGGAGGGCAAATTCCTCCTCTTGCCCCCCTATGTGGGCACCCATGGCAGTCCCCCCCCCCCCGGTGAGCTTTTGGATTCGCCCCTTGTACAACGTTTGATATATTCGGCTAGAGAGCATAGTACAGATCATACTTTGTAACCGAATAAATATTGCATCCACTATGTCTACCAGAAAAGCATTCAACTCCTTTTTAATTTGCTGCTGGAAGGAAGGCGTTTTTTATTTGCTTAGAAAAGTCGTTTTGGCACAAAAAGAAAGCATCTATAAAATGACAGAAAATAGTTCCCTTTGTGCCAGTGCCTATAAACAGACTTCTAGAAATCCCACCCCCGTCGAAAATTTCTGCATCCGGCACGTCTGACGCAAAGAACCTAAACTTAAATCCGGAGAGAAAAGAAAACCCTCGTTTTTTTTTTTTTTTTTTTTTTTTGGGGGGGGGGGGTGCTTAACGACCGCCGTGATCCAATCAGATCATATGTAGAGAAAAGTGACACGGAAGCGAGGTAGAAAGGGGTAGGAAGACGCCCTTATTTATTACCGGGGAGATGGGGGGGGGGGAGCAAGTACACAGGGTCCGACGGCCGGCTTAACATGCTTATCTGACGCGCAGTGGATATTTATTGGTTCGAGCGTTCGAGCTTGCCTGGGATCGAACCTAAGGTTTCTCCGTGGAAATCACGAACGTCGACCACTAGGCCATCAGTGGTCCCCGATCGCCGTGAGCAACTCGATGGGATATAAGTAGTTGTCCGTTCCTAATTTGAGGCCACTGGTTCCTGCCGCGGGTGGCCTAGTGGTCAAGGTTCGTGACTGCCACAGAGAAGACCTCTGGTTCGATCTCAGGCAGGTACGAACGCTCGAACCAATTAATATCCGCCGTGCGTCGGATGGGCACGTTAAACCGTTGGGTCCTGGATACTGGCCCTCCAGTAATAAATAAGTACGTCTTCTCCCCCTTTCTACCTCGCTTCCGTGTCACTTTCCTATCGGGCACTCTTGCCCAAATCTCCTAGCTTCCTATTTCTAAGGATTGTTTAAGACCTGGGGTCAGACACTCCCTTCCTAAAATCTTCTACATATGATCATGATGGTAGCGAGCGCCTCGTATCACTCGGTAACGGCGGCAACTTTTTGTTTTTTCTTAACGACTGTTTCCTTTCTCCGTGAGTCTGAAAACTTTTAATTGCAGAATTTTTGTATATTAATACTATATATTCAACACACACTATTTCAAAAGTGGATGTTGAGTACATCAATTGTGATTTTTAGTAACCCATGGCTGATGTTTACTGATGGAAACACCTTATTCCAAAAGCTCTAATTACGATACGCGAACTGTTATCAAAGATTATTTTGTTAAATTGTTGCCAAAGGATTTCTTTTTTTCAATATACCAATTGTTACCAAAAGATTATATTGATAACCCTTGCAGAAATCAGGGCATGTCTGCTTTCTACTGGGGACACCTTTAATGCCCATAGTTGGCGCCTGTGATTCTCGTTAACAACTTTTTTACTAATAATTTTTTACTAAGCATTATTTTGAATTCTTACCTAAAGATTATTTATTTTTCATTTTTTACATGTACCAATTGTTACCAAAAGAGGTTATCAAAACATTATTTTGATAACTGTAGGTTTTCCAAAATAATCTATGATATCAAAAGATTATTTTGGTAATCCCTGCAGAAATTAGTGTATATCTACTTTCTGCGGGGCATGCTTAAGCAACCAAACGTCCCTATAGTCGGCGCTTGTGGTTCTCGTTAATAATTTTTTACCAAAGATTGTTTTGTTAAATTGTTGCCAAAATATTATTTTTTTATTTTTTACATATATCAATAGTTACCAAAAGGGATTAACCCCTGCAGTAATCATGGTATTCCAGCTTTCTACGGGGCATGCTTAAGCAACGGAGCATGCCCGTAATTGGCACCTGTGGTTCTAGTTAATAATTTTTTACTAATAATTTCTTACCAAAGATTATGTTGTTAAATTGTTACATATTTTTTTCCTTTTTACATATATGTACCAATTGTTACCAAAACATTATTTTGATAACTGTAGGGTTTCCAAAATAATCTTTGGGTACCAAAACATTATTTTGGTAATCCCTGAAGAAATTAGGGCATGCCTACTTTCTGTGGGGGCATGCTTAAACAACCGAGCATGCCCATAGTCGTCGCTTGTGGTTCTCGTTAATAATTTTTAGTAATAATTTCTTGTCAAAGACTATTTTGTTAAATTGTTACCAAAATATTTTTATTTTTTATTTTTTACATATCAGTTGCTACCAAAAGGGATTAACCCCTGCAGAAATTAGTGCATTCCTACTTTCTGCTTAGGCATGCTTAAGCAACTGAGCATGCCCGTAATCGTCGCTTTTGGTTCTCGTTAATATTTTTTTACCAAAGATTATTTTGTTTAATTGTTACCGAAAGATTTTTTTTTTATATTTTACGTATGGTAATTGTTTCCAAAAGGGGTTACGAAAAGATTATTTTAGTAACCCTAACCAAAAGATTATTTTGGTTGCCAAACCCCTGCAGAAATCAGGGTATTCCTGCTTTCTGCGGTGGCATCCTTAAGCAACAAAGCATACCCATACTCGGCGTCTGTGGCTCTCGTTAACAATTGTTTACTAATATATATAGTTTTCAATTTTGATCACCATTCTCCAAGTAACCAAAAAATGAGTGGTTTATCTTCTCTTGTGATGTGGAGTTTCATTTTGCCGGACGGAATAAACAGAAGCACTATAAATAGTATAACTATACTAAGAATCCGAATTTCTTGGCATAGAATGGAAATCTAGACAGCTACTTTCCTTGAAAAAGTCATTTGATTGATATGCGAAAGCTTGTAAACTTTGATTTCTATTCAAAGCCAAGAAATTCTGATTCCTAGTATAGTTATACTATTTTTAGTATTGTTGGTGTATAAGTTCCTTATCGAAGACTTTACACCGTTTATAAACTAAAACACCTCCTTTTAATGGCGTAAAACTCATACACAATACAAGCCCAGCTTTCGCGCTCCACAGGGAGGCTTCGTCTGTGCTAAGCTTTCAAAACCTTCTTAGAGATAGCAACTTACAATGTTGTTACAATTCAAAATTTTGATGTTATAGTTCCTTATTATTAATTACTTAAAACAGAGGCACTTAATTCGTAAGAAACAAAAAATACCGCTCATTTATTTAAATCAGGTGCTCATAGTTTTTTGAACCCTGAAGGACATTATAGAAGTTAAAACATTATAATTTAAATAATGTAAAAACGTCCGATATTCCAAGTTTTTAATCGTAAAGCTCCCCGATAGGGGCGTAGTTGGAGGGGGCCAAGAAGGCATGCCTCTCCCGAAACTGTTCCATTTTTTTATATGTTTTTGGTTAAAATGCGACTTTGTGACGTATATACTAAATTAACTTTCCTTTTTAGTTTCTTTGCCTATGTAAATCTTGAGTTTGTTCTCAGTTATACTTCACACTTAACGTGATATCTTCTATACGAATACTGTTGGCAACACAATTGAGGTAGAATGAACGGGACGTATGCCTGTTATGAGATAAGAACCAGAGATATAAACTACGAGTGAACAGTTGTTAATGTGGAGTGTTGATTTGTGTGAGAGAAGTGAAAATATTCCAAATACGTGGCGACAGTTAATAAATAAATACATCGCTTTTTCCACGTTTCAGAAACACACAGCAACCGAAAAATTGTTTTTCAGCCGCCGCTGTGGAATCGAACCAACAGAACTCTCGGTATCGCGCCGAGTGCGTTACCTTTACGTGAGAGAAGTGGTATGTGATTTCTATGCTATCCTGAAGTGCTATTATTAGCTGTGTTGGAGAAATAAAGCATCATTTTCCGTAAGTTTGACTTCTGTTTAAATGTTTCGTCTGGCCGTTAAGGTTCAATTTAGGAACTATTTCATCGTATGGTGATGTATTTAAAATAACGTAGAAGTACGAAAAGACATTACGTTATAACTTACATTAAGAAAAAAATGCCTTAATTAAATAAAAATGCATCAGCTTACATTAGGAAAAAATGCTTTAACTGTATCTTCTATTATTCCTTAACTTTTTTTGATTCCGATGGATTTTAAAAACTTGCATTTTTCGTCGCTCCACCCCCCGCCTTCCTTCCCGAATTATTTTTTTATATACACCCCTGCTCCCCGACATATCCAGTCCCTCGAAAAATTCCCAGGATAAATTAATCTACAGAAAGTAATAAATATTTGAAATTGCATGTAACCAAAAAAAAAAAAAGAAAAATGAATAATATAACACGCTACTAAGTTGATTACAAGATGGAGTCGAGGTAACAGTTATTAATCGCGGATGAATTAAAACATTCTTATGAGAACAGAGGGTAAGAAACAAAAAATACCGCTTGAAATGCGACCAACAGGTGAGCGGGGATGGGGTGGACGGGCTAACCCTACGTAATAGTTGCAGCGAATGATGTTTTGATCCTTTCTAGATCCACGAGCACCGACAGCACGGCGGGAGGGGAGAAAGACTGCCGCTCCGACCAATAGGAACGCTCCGTAGCATCCGACCCTACATTCATGTGGTCACCAGCGGAGCGGTCCAACCCACTTTATTGGGCATCCCGATGTCGTTGTGCGCATTACGAAAACATTTCCGACTCTTTACCGTGTCGTGTATAATTCATAAGGAAGAACGGTGCTCAAGTCGTAATCCGGATGCTGCAAGAAGAAGATGACGATGATTAGTCGCAACCGCACTTTTCCGGATGGTAAACAAAAAACTGCTCGCAAATTTTTGACAGTTTGAGGAGCGACGGTGTTCGGGTCCTACCCGAAAAATGTATCCGAATTTACTCGCACAGACTTCAGTGTATTCACCCTTGCTCCGATGTCCGATGCCTGCCGGAGGTTTAGTCTCATCCCCGCTCTCCCCAGCTGCAAGTCCTCCTGTGAGCAGTTCATTTCTCGTCGACAACATCCTTCGGGACAGGGCAGCCGTGGCAGCGGCCGTTGCTGCTGGAGGAGCGTCCGGAGGAGCCGGGGGAGGTGGTTCGTTTCTTGCCCGACCCATAGCCGTCTCGGCATGCCCCGGAGATGGGACTTCTTGTACGGCTTGTAACACGTGCTCGGCATGTTGTGCTCCCGCAGGACGGGACTCCACATCTGTGGCGAAACAGGGACGCACCAACGGACAGAATGCGACGCCGTATCTGAAATTCGGCGTGAGTGCTATCCTCGCAGAATCTAAGGACAAAATGGTCTCTGCGAAAAACATCATTTCCAGTCACGGTAAGTGTTTCTTATTTTAATTTCTTGCGGCAAATTTGATTTCACCAATTCCATGTTCTTTCCGCCCTTTTTACTTTTCCTGGACATGGGGGGGGGGGGGCATAGCTTAGTTTTCAGGAGGGGCAATATTACAAATGACAAGCATAAATATAAGAAACCTTCCACTGTGCCTACTCATTATATAACCGTTTTTAACAGTAGCGCACCCAGAAATTTCCCAGGGGGCGTAGTGTAAAGAATTTTCCCAAGGTGGCGGTGACCCCCCTATATTCACCGGGGAAAATACTCAAGTGCCACAACAATTAAGAATGGGGTTCATTTTTGTACATTTATTCTGATCGGTTACTAGTAATATTACAGTACAAGAAAGTTAAATGATTAGCAGTAGATGAAATTCTTTAACTGGTTGGTTTTTCTAAATTTATAACTACTCCCTTATAACTATTGTATGTTACAATTATACGATACATGATTAGAAGTATATGTAGATCGCGTATCGCGATTTTTTGTTTCAAACTTCAACGTAATAATTTTCCGCTCTGTGAGCACAAGAGGGAGGGGCGGACCCCTTAGCCCTCCCCGTAGGTGAGCAACTGGTTTTTACCTCACACATAAATTTAATTTAAAACCAGAGGACCCGAAACTCCATAAAATAGATCGATATAAGTTACATAGCTTGTTGAGATAATAAAGACATTTCTTTGCTATACTTTTGAGCCATGCATCTTTTTGTCCTATCCGCTAGGAAACTCCACAGATCTCTCACTTGGTCATCATGAAGTTTAAACATACCCTCAAGATAAAATTCTATATAAAAAAAAAAAATTCGGAGAATTTTGTCCAGCAGTGAATGGCTGCTTTAGGAGATTATGTATTTTTCCTTCCTTTGCCTACATTCAATGCAAAAGGTCAATATTATTTCATTCCTCTGTAAATTTTGCGCTTTTTCTAGAGTATCGTGCTTTTCTTAATTTTACTGCATAAACACGCATCCACAAATTCAACACAAATTAGAAATCAGAATTAATGTTACAGCCAAAATCTTAGTAGTACCTTCCAAGAACAGAAATCGCATTTCGAGAGGACTTGCCCTCCTATATGAACGCCCATGGGCGAGGGGGTGGGTGGGTTATGGTTCAATATACACTAATAAAAAAACTATTGCACACATACCTACATGCTTTTAAGCACTTTGTGTGCAGTGGTGACGCCAACACCTCACAACTGGGTGTTTGGGGGGGGGACTAATAGGGGGTCTAAGTATCATATGGAGGAGCACAAATTTTGAACTGCTCGGCTGAACGTTTCCCAAAGAAATTCCGTTCATGTAAATTTTAACCAATGCTGATGATGTTATCCCCAGAACAAAAAAAAAAGGTTTTTAGGTACAGATTGTATGTAGCAATTACTTAATGTATGCAGTACTGGAAATAATCGATATAAACCTCCGTGGCGTTTAACAAGTCACTATTTCTTCGCGATTTTAGTTTACGTCATTTTTAATCATTTTTTAATATTTGCGTCGTACGAAGCTGTTTATAAATTTTAGTTTGTAACCTCACATGGAATACACATATCTCTCTCATATCCTTTTAAACTATGCTTACAAAAATGGTATCTTTCTATTATCCTCCTAGACATTCACTCAACAAGCACCCTCCATTTCACAGGATAATAGTGCACCACTAAATTTAACAGAAATTAATTTTATATAACAAAATTTCTGTGAATTCCACAAATTTATATACGCTTATCAAGTTCCCTAAAATCGTAGATGGTTGCACTGCTCCCCCCCCCCCCAATGTCCAGGAAAAGTAACTGCTTAAATATTTTTTTCGGGGGGTGGAGGCTGAAGAGTGGGCTCAAAGAAAAGTTGAATGAGTTGAATCTCACCCGTAGCAACGTGTTTCTTTGTGTGTGTACCACAGTGTTAGTTAGTATTGTTATACCGTTCATCATTGCCAACCATTGTCAATCGAATGCTGGATGAAGGTTTCCCTAAGTCTGTTCCACAACTGTATGTCTCGAGACTGTCTCCTCCATGTCACTCCCCCATGCTTTCGAATTTCATCCATCCATCTCCCATGTGCTCTTCTTCTGGGTCTTTTTCTGTCCCTCGGAATCCAGTCTAAAATTTCGGTGGTCCGTTCTTCAGGCAACATGTCCAGCCCATTGCCATTTCAGTGATTTCACTCTGGTCATGATGTTGTCCACTCTTGTCATTTTCCTTATCCATGAGTTCCTCTTTTTATCTTACCTGGTTACACAAAGCATGCATCTCTCCATGCCTCTTTGAGTTGGCTGCAGTCTTTGTGTGTCTTTTTTAGTTTAGACCCTATGTCTCTGCTCCATACGCAAGCACTGGATTTTTATAGATGTTATTAATAATGCTAATGTATGCATCCGTTATCGTATAATATCTTCATATCAATTAACATTATGAACCCATGACATCAACTAAGGCAGCTAAGCATTTAGTTAAGCAATTAGCAACTTCTTTATCAGTGAAAGACATCTTTAACAGACCCCTACATTATTCCAGAGCAATGATACTTTTACTCCATTCCTTCTCCGCCCAAGAAAGTGACTAGGGGAGGATTCAGAGGCTTACCTTACGGGGAAGGGGGTGCTTTGGCCTGAAAACTAAAATAAGAGGTAGACTGATAGAGAGATTTTGTGGCAAGGCCTCACAGGCAAATTGCTTGAGCTTCCCCTCCATGGCATTTCACGGTGTTTTCTAAACTTTTTCCATAAAAAAATTGTAGTAAATTTTTAAATTACAAAGTGGGAAAAACAACTGGAAAATCAGAACTATTTTCCCTGGCATTCAGGTTGCCTGCTTTGCGAGGGAACGAGTTAAGTCCTTTTTAAATATCTAGTCTGGATAGAATCTTTCAAAATAAATTTGATCTCATCTATTCTTTTGGGGGAGGGGGTTAACGGCCACCGTGAGCAACTCAATGGACTATAAACAGTCTCCCTTATATTCTGCTGGCTTAATTTAATAGAATTTTTTTCCAGCTTGTATCATCGAATCATTCCTAAGCAACATGGCCCATAATTTCTTTTTCAAGTATTCGTTTATTATTTCGCAATGCATGATTCCTACCTTTTTTGAAAGAAGCTTCCATTTACTTCATTTCATCAAGTTGTTTCTGTACCATTCTCTTTCTCGCTGCCGTTTTCCTTTCGGAAGTTTGCTTTTCTCTTTATCTCCCATCTTCCTCTGTTTCTGAACCTCTATTTACTTTTCGGTTCTCTCTGAAGCTAGAACAGAACATTTAATCCCCAAGTTCATAGCAAATTTTAATTGTTATAAGAAGTTTTACCAAAATCTTTGCATTTATTACTATGATTTTACAAAAAAAAACTTTAATTATTTAAAATTTTGGCCATTTAAAAAGGAAAATTTCTAGTTTACGAGGGAGTTTCCAGTTGCTCTCGCTGGATCTGCTACTGAAAGTAACTCATTTGCGTTTAAAAGTAGGATAAATTGCTTTTCTGTAACACAAATCCTACACTATCAGTTACAACCTTTGAATAGAGATTTAGGTAGGAAAAAGAAAAAAACAAAGAAAAAGAAGAAACTTGAGAAAACACTATGTGCGTGTGTGAGTTACCAACAGGTTTCCTACATTGTAAGAGCACTATCTAGGTAAAAAAAATGAGGAAACAGTTTTTCGTACGCAAATGTAAGAATAACCTCCTCCCACGTGAAACCACTCAGCTGAAAGACATCTCGCACCGGAGATCATTCGAAAAATGAGCACCTGAGAGAGAGAAGAAAAAAAGGAGTTGTAAAAAGATTCACTGGTTTCTTGGTACTTAAGTACGACAAAAAGGATCTCTAGCGCGAAAATATTAGGTGAACGCGGCATAATATTCTGAATATTCCCCATCCCGTTGGAAGTATCGACGTATGTATTCCCTCTAACTTCTAAAATTAAATTTTTATGTGCGATTTTAATTGTTAGTTTCTTTTCTTTATACCCTGAAGTAAAACGTGTAATTTTCTAACGATTGAACAATGAATTATTTAGTCACACAGCTGCACCGAGCCAGCAGTATCTTAGGACAAAACTGTAGTTAATTTACATGAGGAGTTCTATAGTTTCCTTTCCTTTTCTATTTTGCTAGTAAAATTTCTGGGATTGAAAAATTAAGTTTTCATTCTGGCTGCCATTACTTGTATTATTAATCTTAACATATTCCTTGGGAGCGATAACAACTTCCAGGGCGGGAAGGGGGCTTCGCATTCCTGCAAGTATGCCTGAGAGAAATCCTAAGCGAATGTGATGTTTGATTGATTTTTAGAAAACCCAGTGAGACACGTACTGGCATCCTCACAGCCCCGTTGATCTTTCTTTACTCCCCTATGGACTTAATTTTCTATAAAAAATGCAACATGTTCGCTAGGAATATGTATTAAATGAATAAAAGGGCAAATAAACATAAATATGCGTACATAACACCGTGTCAGTGAAACATCTGTGTGAGTGTGCATGTCCATCAGGATTCTTTATTTGTAAAAACACTATTTACTCACACACGCACATAGTCCCATCAGCTGACAAATGTGTCTAGAAACACTTTCAATGTCTTTTTATTCAATACTGCCTTTTTACAAACAACGCACAAAGACAGACAGATACATAGATCGACCCGAAAATATTTCTTCTAATTCCGATTTCCTCAGTATTTTCATGAAACACACACACGTGATATTTTTTAAGTTCTGTTTATTCTCAGCACGGTTGAAATCCTTTTTCATATAAAAACCCTGTTCAGTTTTTTTCCGGCGGGGAATTTCTAGGCACACAAAAAAGTTCTCACATGTTTTTTGTGATTTTTCAAACAACTGACAACTGCTGTATGCAATTGCCCTGTAGGAATATTAAATGCGACGAAGTATTTCTAAAATATCCGATTGTAGTATCAGATGCTTTCAAGATTATAATATGGGATGCTAAAAAAGAAGTACATGCTTTGTATTTTGCAGATTATGTTTTTCATTGTTCTGAAAAATTGAAAAGAGAAACTGAAAGAAATAATTCTTGTTGTACAGTCATTATCCAGATTATAATTTTTTTCAATCAGTGCTCAAGTAAGCGAGAACAATGAGTGTTTCTGTTCTATTTTTTTTTTCATAGTTCTGTCCTCGTCAGGGGAGAAAACATCTTTTCTCTCCAATAGATTTAAAATCGTTTTTTTCAATCTGAAATTAATATTATAGAACTGTTCTGGGAAGCATAACAATTATTTCATTTTTAATGACAGCAATAATTTGAGACGTCAGTGAATTAATTTCGCTTGCGCTTTGCCCTAGATGAGACATGTCGGTGATTTTTTGCTCTGCGTTTTGCGTTGTTTTCCAATTTTAATTTTTCCTGAAAAGAAACGACTCTGCTGAATTATAGTGTTGGATTACTTTCGCGTATACGTAGTTTTACTTGTTTTTATTAAATGAAAAATCATAGCGTTTAACAAAAATTTGAACACAGTTTTCCTAACTATACATCAAATTACGAAAGTATAAAAATTCACTGAAAGACTGTTTATATTTCTAGAAACATCATTTATTTGATTTAAACTCTAGAAATAAATCACAGTTAGCATCTAAGTGGATTTGGTTTACATTCAAGCATTAGTGCACCAATATTCGTTTGAATGAATTCGCACTCACTTTGGAGGGGTTGGCGCGTCTTTATTCAAAGTTTTCATAAAAATGTCCTTCTTCCAAGGAAAAATGTCGACATTCTTTCTTTTTTGGAAATCACCTTTTTATCTGATACTTTCTTTTGTGGAATCACCTTTCTTCTCATCTGATTTTCATTCCATCCTTAGTTCGAGGGAGCCTGATTTTCGCATTTGTCTCCGAAAGAGATTTTTCAATGCTCAGGAATTATCTTTCTGTGCTATTTTGTCAGGAAACGTAATATCAACAGTTTTTCACTATGCGTCATTCCGATAACCTTTAAATTTAGTACGGTTGCGTTTGGCTTTTGACTTTCTCTGGCATTTCTAGAATTTGTTTTTGAGCTATTCCAGTGATTTTTGAGCTTTGAATCAATTTATAATTTTGAAGAAATCCTTGAAAAAAATATTTAACAGTTTATTGGCGATCATAATTTTTAGAAGAGTTCTTTCAAATAAGCGTTTTACAAGAGTAATTCATTTTTCGATTACGAATCACTTCATCTACGGAGTTACTTCGCAAAAACTTGTCTTCCTTTAAAGATGATATTCGGAAAACTTTATATAATCCAAGCAAAAGTATACAAATGTCATTGAGATCTCTGAATTACTCAACTTTTCAATCATACGAAGAAACAAAACTGTGTATGTTAGTATAACCTGGGCTCTAATCTCGGGGGCTCTGTTCGCGATACCTACGTGGGCCTCCTGTATGAGTGGATAGGTTTCGTTGAAGTACTCTATAAAAAGGAAGGAGAGAATCAAGTCAATTTTAGCTTCTACAAGATATAAAACCTTCTTTAAAACGATAATAAAAATTATAATAATGAATGCAGATACTGTAGAAAATTAAAGAATATTTAAGGCAATCAAACTGTCAAACAGAATGTGAAGCGAATGCTGAAAATTATCTGAATAAAGATTTTTGAATAAGATTTTTGCCAATTTTAAATTAGGATTTTGGTCTTCTCTCATTATATAATTTTATTAACATCCTACATTTTCACTAGGATACTGTAGTGAATTTCCGAAATGCTAAGACGTGAAAAAGTTTTCTGAAAGAAATTTTTTTCACGTCTTCTTTTTCTTTAGCTAACAAAATGACCAGACCTTTTAATCGGTGGAATAATTTTACAGCCTTAATTTCTGAATATTTCAACTTTATATGTCATTGTTTTAAGGTCTGAAAAAATGAGTCCATAAGAAACCTCTCATCGGGCGTGCGAAAAACTTCGCGAATTATGAATGCTTTGTATTAACGCCATTAAAAGGATCTTTACACTCATTTACATTTAATGTTATTGCATATTTTAGGTGTAGTATCTTCGATAATAAATGTAGTTTCTGAGTTTCTCATCGTTTCATTTATATAAAGAGAAAAATATTTAACAATCATTTTTGTGACTGATAGCATTACACGTATATGAGACTCACGCGGTTTAAATTTCTCTAATGAAATACAGCAATAAATTCTTGCGTGCAGTCTGGTATGTGCTGTCAAGGCGAAAGGTGAAATAAAGAATGACAGAGCATCAGTTTTGTTATTTAGAAATAATTCTCCTGTCTTTTGAATTCATACAGGTAACCGCCCAAGGTATTCTATTAACATTTTTTAACAATGATAGTCAGCCGATACACACATTTAAATTTATTGGAATTTCTACTGAAACATTTAAAAGAAGATAATCTAGCGTTCTAGTTCATATATTTTTCTAGTTCTGTGCGGTGTCTGCATAGGTCGTTTAAGCAGTTGCTTTGTTAAAAAACGCTAATTCATCATGCATAACCGTAGTAGAAAAAAAGCTGAGGATTTTTGATGCTCATTGTAAAAACAAAACGGTTTTTACTATCAGCACTCCCCCGTGATATATTACAAAAGAATAATTGGAAATTTATAATTATAATATCACAAACTGTTCAACTAACCTGTGTAATCCGATTTATCTATCGCGATCTAATGAAGTGATGAGCTTATATGTATTTAGTTTAACAGAATGATGCAGCATTGTTCATATAATCGTTTATATTCACTTTCTTACCATTAAAATTAAACATCAACGTTCTTTAAAAGTTAATATCCAAGGAAGACACATAAGCAGGAATAAATAAAAACTTAGAATATTGGATAAGTTAATATCAACTTGTTCCTTGAAACTTATTAATTTTCCACTGTGCGCTTCAAAATGTGATGAAAAGCCTGACGCTAACAGAGTTCTTTGTTTTACATTGTATTGTTTAACATAAGCAGAAAGATGCAAAAGGTATTTTTCATTTTATCTCCTTTTCGTGGTGAGTCAGGGATTTTACTTTTCCATTCACACAAAAGTGATGGACTAAATGAACTATAAATAAATCTGAACCTACATATGCAGAAATTTCTTCTTCAGAGTCGGTAAGGTTGACGATTTTCATTATTTAAAGATGTGTACCTAATCCACAGTAGAATATGAGTGTTGGTATAAATGTTATTGCGAGTCTTTTAAGAAATTAATCGAATATTTCATATTGCGTTTTCCAGTTTCTCACATAATAGTTAAAATATAAAACAGATGAATTTTTGAAGTTTTTTTTTTTTTATCGAGTTTATCGACTACCATGAGTAACTCTTAGGGTTATTAGCTGTTGCCAGTCCCAAATTTCGGGGCATTGGATCCAGGGAAGAGAGAAAGCCTGCGCCGTAGGATAAACACACTATCCATGCCTTATCTGGACCCGAACTCGAACACAGCTCAGACGGCAAACCAAAAACTGTGAAGTTAATCAGAAATGGATGGGAATATTCTATAGTCATTACTTTATGTAGTTTCCGAATAAAACTGTTTCTTTTTAAAGGCCCCTGCTCTCCCTGCAGCTTCAGCGATAAATATTTAACAAAATGTTTTAGCGGAAATTTCATATGAAGCTGGTTAAGGAAACAGCCGGGAATTCTGACGGTAATTTTGAATGAAATATTAAAAAGGAAAGCAATTTTTTTATTTTCAGTAAATAAGTAAAATATTTAGAAATAATTTTCATGGTTTTAGTTCATAAAACTGGATAACAGGAAAACAGCTATTCGAGATGACTTGAGCAGAGTTCATTTAAGAGGGGGCTGTAGGCCCGGGCCCCGTATTTTTAAGGACCCCAGAATTATGCAGGATGTTTGAAGAATTGACAGAGTTCTACTCGTTTTTTTTTTTTTTTTTTTTTTCGTTTTGCTTTGTTTTTGCAGATAGCACGGCAAAAACTATCAGAAACTGCCTTGTGAAAAAAAAAAAATTCTATTCCTTTCCACTTTTTTAGTAGGAGTCCACATAAAGCATAGTCACTCTCAGTCCATCCTCAAATCTTTTAAAAGCGTTACAGATTTTCTTTTTTTTTTTTTTTTTTTTTGTGCACATATGTATTTGGGGGAAGTTTTCATTCATTGAGGATTCGTTTGAACCATGATATCTGGATCACAATATTTTTCCCACTACTTCGATATAATTTCAGCAAGCTAAACCCTGTGAGGGTGGGGGTAAGCAGAACTGGACTGGTATCCACTTTTCAAAAATGCATTTTTACATTTTCTTGCTAATACTGATTCGTCTATGAATCATGGGATGCACACTTCAATACGGCAGGGATATTTTTATGGCTTCCTCATCATGTTGTGGAAATGTTTTCTCCGGGTAGTTTTATTCATCCACCCACAGTTAAATCCTAGATGTGACATTAATGTTGGGGCCCCAAAATACTGTTCAGCCACCTGGCCCCCTGTCTCCTTAAATGTGCTCTGGACTTGATCCCCCCTTTTAACAGCCTTAGTAAATGTGTTTTTTTTATATTCAAGAGTAAATAATTTAAGTTTTTTTTTTGTGTGTGTGTGTGCCACAATTCGTAATTATTTTTTATTTATTTGTTTGCTTATGGTCTATATTTTCGTATAAATCGAAAAAGGCTTTTTGACACTGTCACATGGCCTTTACGTGTGGTGTTTTTAGTTTTGCGTTGTCTGATTGTCGAACACTTACATAATTTTTCGCCATTTTTCTGTTTTGTACCTGATCTTTTGTTATAGTTTTAATGCTGTTTTTGTTTCTGATATAAACTGTTTGGCATGGCTTTCTTTGGCCCATTCAGCCCCCTAGTACTAATAAACTCCAACCAACCGACTAACGGCAGTTGCGTGTTCTATATGTGTGATTGTGAGGCATTTCAAAGCCATAGTTACCTAAAAGAATAAAATTTGCATATGATTAACTTTGTCGTAAATGTTTTGCAGTATTTTATATTTGCATAGAACTCGGGCAATCATTTCATTTACAACGTGCACGTTCATATTACACACAATAAATTGCAATCATTTTGGTTTTACGTAAAATACGAGAGACTGCTGATAAGTTCTCGGCCTCACCAAGAAGGAAATTGACTAGAGCCATAAAACTTACAAACTGTTCCACATATTTACTCCGATGTTCACCATATTTGGCACAGGGTTTCTAGAGTTTCTTTAACCCTTCCAAAAAAAACAAAAAAACAAAAAAACAACAAGAAAATTCTGAAGTCTGATCACTCAAACGCTGCTCTGCTGTTGATATCACCTCCGAATCATTCGAAAAATGCCTCCCTTTCAAACATTTTTTAAGGCTTGGGAACAAGAAATAGTCCGATGGAGCAAGATCTGGTGATTAAGGTGGATGATCTATGCACTTAAACCCCAGATCCCTCAAAAATATCCATTGTCTTGTGAGCCGGCGCATTGTCCTGAAAAAAGAGAACACCTTTCCGCAGTTTTCCTTGTCCTTTTTTTTTTTTCTTCAACGCCTCCTTTAATAGGCACAGCACGTTGGAACATTTATTGCTTAGCCATACGGGAGATAGTCAGTCAGTAAAACGCCTTACGAATCTCAAAAAACCGTTGCCATGACCTTTCCTGCTGACCTTTGAGTCTTGAATTTCTTTGGGACTGTTGTTTCGTCTCTGGATCGTACTGATGTAACCACGTTTCATCAACAGTGATAAGTCGCTGCAAAAAAATTATCGCCAGTTAGCTCAAAATGGTGCAAAACCGATTTGGAAGTGTTCACTCGTTTTCGTTCCTCATCGGCGTTCAAACATTTGTGCACCCACTTCGCTGACATCTTCTGCATATTCAAATGCTAATGAATTATGAACCCAACACGTTCCCTGGATATCTCCAGTGTCTCAGCTGTTGTTTTAGCCAAGATTCGCTGATCTGACAAAATGAAGTCATGAACACGATCAACAATTTCGGGTGTTGTCACTGTTGAAGGCCTCCCAGATCTCGCTGCATCTTCATTCTCAAAGTCTCCATGCTGAAAGTTGGCACACCATTTCTTCACACAGTGAAATATGAAGGGCTCTTGTCACTTAATGTTTGCGTCATACACTCACAGATTTCCTTTGCAGTTTTCTTCTGCAGGAACAGAAATCTCACGACAGCCCGGAGTTCCACATTCGAAAATTCAACACTTTGCATTGACATGATTCAGTTCAGGACGTCAAACATCTGAAAAAAAAAAAAAACGAAAAAAAAACAAGAGCGATTAATTTGAAAATTGACATTTTACAATACAAAAGAACACTCTTTTGAGCTGCAGTGACAAAATAATGCTACAATTACAGGAAGTGGATTAGGCCGAGAACTTTTCAGCATCCCCTCTTACATTTAGGTTCAAAATAATTTGAATTATTGAAACGCCCATGAAACATAGTTAATAATCCGGAATTTAAAAAATTTCAGTAATTAAGAGCTAATAAATTTTCGCAAAAGAGACTCGAAGTTATTTTTTGCTGGGGGCTCTGAGTTTTTCCGGTACGCCACTGCCCGAGTAGTAAAATTTTCCCCCGATCGGATAAATTTTTCTGTGTGGAAGCCTCTGAGAAATACTGATACAGATTTGTCAAGTTTATTTGCTTGTCGCTTACTCTAAATTACAAAAGAATGGACAGTTTAATCTTCAGTAAATGCACAAAGCATTTTTATTTGATAATAACACACTACAGCGCAAGTATTAGAACTTTATAACCCCACAATGCTGGTAATTCTTAAGGAATATGCAAGTCTGTAGTTCTTAATATCCCGCGCTCAGGCAGACCAACAGACGGATAGTCACGGAATCGTCTTAATGCATTTTCCTGTTGTTGTTTGTTT
Organism: Macrothele yani; assembly: GCA_039090855.1. NCBI lineage: Eukaryota > Metazoa > Arthropoda > Arachnida > Araneae > Macrothelidae > Macrothele > Macrothele yani. The sequence goes on along the minus strand of CM077014.1, from coordinate 107,012,906 downwards.
TTTTTTTTTGTTTTTTTGAAAGAGCTTTCGTAAAACAATTAAAATATCAGAGAAGAATTTCAGTCGAAAATCATACAGGAAGAAATGCAAGTTTCTCTCCCAAACAGATTTAGCGACCAAGATGGTGTTTTTTCGCATGTAATATTACCGAGATTCAATACTAACTTCAATTACACTAGCTAGTTATCAATTCTTTGGTCGAAGTGGTGAATTGAGCCGTTCAAAACAGTGTTGGGCATGAAAAAAAAAAAAAATGCGGAGCGTGAATCTTATATGGCCCATCACTGCTCACGGTTTCCACTCCTATAAAAACTCTGCAGTTCTTTTCTGGTGATATTCAATAGTAAGAGTTCATTGATAATTACCAATAACTACACGATTTATTTAAAGTACTTTTGATAACTTCAGCATGATGTACAGATAAACATTCAAGTACTCTTTCACAAATGAAAATGGGCTTTCATGAGATAATAAGATTTCGGTTCTATTTCCTCAGATCGATAAGATATGTTTTACAAAGCGCTGTTGTCTTCCAGGACGTAATTCTCCAATGGTAATCAATGTAAAACATCACGTGCTTAGTACCAGTTTTTCCGTATTGTATCTCATCGTAATTTTATTTAAAAAATCACATAAAAAAGATCTATGATACTAAATCCCAAAAGGAGAGACGAGCAGACGAACGCAGTCTCTTTTTTTTTTTATTAAGTGCCATTCTTCCAAAAAGAAAAAATCAAACTTTCCTGAAAATTACATCAGTTAGAAGGCAAATTTTGTTACACAGTAAGGACATACGTAAAAGTACTTACAAATTGCTATGTAGGAAAACTATTAATATGTATAAACATATAAACACTCTTCATTAGTTATTATTTACCGTATAAGGGTATTCATGATTATACTTGCTTGCGCAATTTGGTGAAGTTTTACATTTTATTCCAGAATGTTCTTGTAATTTGGTCTTGTGGTTTTATATTGTATAAAGAAATGAGTTTTCAAAGAGGGATTTTCAAATGATCATTCATTTAATGACCGATGCTGTAACTTGGAAGCAAAAAATTTAAGTAATTACTCCAGAACCATCGGGGATTTCTATGAACGCTTTCGAAAAGTATATTGATTTCTGTGAAGGAGCTGTTTTTCTTTTTCAGGACATCCTTCCGTTAAAATAAATGCTGAAGTAAGGAATTGAATTTCCTGAGCATCCATCTCAATTTAAAAACTTTCCGAAATCATGAGCAGACGAAACTTTAACTTTCTATTACACTTTTTTTAAATTATTTCGCATGATGCTGCGTTCATAACTTTCAGATTCTTCCTCCAAAAAAAAGGTATTTTTTATTTATCGACTTTCACTCTCATCTCTTTAAGCATTAATATATTTAATCAATACTCTTTGTGCTTTAAACAAAAGTTAAAACTTTGGGAGCCTCTTCGTTAAGATACTTAATATAAATATTATGCAGGTTTATAATTGCGGTACATTTCGGAGATAATGTTATCACTATTGAGTAAATGATTCAGGTTATTATATCTTTTTATGGTAAAGAAAAAAAAGGAAACATCCAGGAGATGTGAATAAAGAAGCAAGATTTTGGTACATTCTGCCATTTTATCAGAAATGATCTTCACGAAAGTGAAAAATTAGCCTTTACTTTCTCCAAGAAATTAACGTTATCTCTAGAAAAAAATTTGTCGTATTTTCGGGAACAAATCAGCTTTGTTTCCAGGAAGAAGTTTGTCTTATTTCTGGGAAGAAAGTTTTCTTATTTCTAGGAAGAAATTCGTCTTTTCTCGGGGAAGTAATCAGCCTTATTTCCAGAAAAGAATTTGCCTTATTTTCGGGAAGAAATCAGTCTTATTTCAGGGAAGGAATTAGTCTTATTTCCGGGAAGGAATCAGTCTGATTTCAGGAAAGAAATTTGCCTCGTTTTTAGGAAAAACTAGCTCTTATTTCCTTAAAGAAATTAGCTTTTATTTCCTGAAAGAAAAATCAGTCTCCTTTTTTTTTTTTTTTTTTTTATTGTTTTGGGTTTAGCGTGAACAACTCAATGCTCTATAAGCAGTTGCTCGTTTCTAATTTCTGTCCTTTTGTTCCAGAAAAAGGCAGAAAGCCAGTGCAGTGGGACAAACCAAAGCCGTCTAGAAAACACAAGGCCATGATATTAGAGAGATGAGTTCCCTCTTTTCGGGACGTCACGCGGAAACCAAAGCTTTCGATTGATTTCCAAAGCTGTCGTGTGTGACATCAAACACGACATCAATGTATCAGTCCGTGTAACTGACGTCAGAAATAGAGGAACTCATCTCTGTAATGTCATGGCCTTGTTTTCTAGACGGCCTTGGAAATACCCACCGTCCATGTTTCAGCCAGGATTTAAACCCGGAGCCATCTCAAACGAACTGGCAGAAGCCAGAGATTTGATACTGCTCCACCAGATGGGTCTGCTTTATCTTTATTTCCTGGAAGAAATTAGCTTTTATTTCCTGGAAGGTATTACCTCTTAGTTTCTGTAGAAACTGCCCATTTTATTTTAAAGAAGGCATTCGTTTTATGGAAGAAGCTTTCAAATAATGCAAAACAGCTTGATTGCTCCTGTGCTGTAAGCGTAAGCAATGAATCAAATCGCATCCAAACTTCTACGAGGCATTATGTTGCAATATAATTCGTAAAACATATACAAAGGTCTACGTCTGTCTCTAACGCTCTGACGTCCTTCAGTACTTGCAGGGCCATCTGCTTTTATCCGGTGGCCGAAATCGGAACTAAGCTCACCGCTATCGCACGATGCGTAAAATCAAGGAGAAATACCGGAAAGTAAGATAAAGTTAGTTAGACAAACGACTTCCTCTGTGGCAACACGCACGTGCTCGAACAACTGTCTGCGACGTTTGTTCTGTTACGTAGGTGTTGTGTCGTGTTTTATTTCATTTTCTTTGCATTGCAGAGTAATTTCATAAAAAGGAATCAGCGTTATTATAAATATAAATACCCAGATCTATTTAAAACGCTCTAACCTACAATAAAAACTGAAATTTTGAGATGTCAAAATAAGCAAAATCGCATCTAAAAGCATTTTCAGCTCTTACATGAATGGGTTTTACTATATTTCCTTACATATATCCGGCGTCTATTTGATATGTTTTCAATCTGCTTCAATTAAAAATTTCACCCAGTCCTAGATCGGGCAATATACCCTATATATGAATAAATTTAAAGCTTAAAAGCAGCCGTCTTAGGACGGGCAGCACGCTAGTTCTAAAATAAAAGGTATTTTAACCTCATGCTGGATGGTTAGAAAAGCATGCCGACAGTGCTGACATTGTTCATAAAACAGGCTGCACTGTAAAAAAATAAGTGATGTGATTTCACGGAATATTGCAGAAAATAACGTGCAGCAATGTTGCTGGCAGGTGTCTGTCTTTTAACGAGATTTCCGTTTTTGAAACATGCCCGTTTCTTTTAACTTCAGTATTTTTACAGATTTTCCGTTGTCAGTAATTTCGTTTATTTCTGGAAAGTCCGTTTCGTGTTTTTCCATATTTTTACAGAAATTTTATAAAACCGAAGATCCTGAATTTTCAGTCCTTTTCCACAGACTTTCTTTTCCTCGGGTGGGATTCGTCCCGAAGTCGACTGGGTTGGCTTAATACAAGCCGCGCGTCTTAGACCTGAGCCATAATGACTCGTAAATCGCCTTCACATTCAAGGTAGAACACTAATTGCGCTGTGATGATTTTTTTTTGTTTTGTTATTAACGCGGAGGTTGGAGCTTATTGTTTTCTGTATGTTTATAATATTTTTTTTTATAGAAGAAACAAAATTATTATAAACACACAGAAAACAATAAGCTCCAACTTGAAATAATTAGTCATTTTATTTCGAGTTGGAGCTTATTGTTTTTCTGTATTTTTATAATAATTTTATTTCTGCTATCATTGCCAACCATTATCAATCCACTGCTAGACGAAGGTCTCCTCAAGTTTCTTCCACAACGGTCTGTCTTGTGCCAGTCTCCTCCATGTTACTCCCGCATACTTTCGAATTTCATCCACCCATCTCACATGTGTTCTTCTTCTGGGTCTTTTTCTGTCCTTTGGAATCCAGTTTAAAATTTCAGCTGTCCATCGATGGTCTTTCCTTCTGGCAATATGTCCAGCCCATTGCCATTTCAGAGATTTTACTCTAATCATGATGTCTTCCACTCTTGTCATTTTTCTGATCCACGAGTTCCCTGGTTACACCAAGCATGCATCTCTCCATGCTACTTTGAGTTGTCTGCAGTCTTTGTATGTCTCTTTTAGTTAAAGTCCACGTCTCTGCACCATATGTAAACACTGGAAGGATGAATTGATCAACCACTTTTCTTTTAAGACATAATGGCATATTCCTCTTGAAAATTATACAGTTTCTTCCAAAAGCTCTCCAGGCAAGTTTTATAAGCCGATTAATTACTTCATCAATGTGACCCCTCATGATATCTGCTGTCCAAGATAAACGTACGTGTCCGTTACCTCCAGCTTTTCTCCATCAATCGATAAATCTTCATTTCTTGTAAAAACATTGTACATCACTTTCGTTTTCTGAAAGTTCATTTTTAATCCCACTTCTTTACTCTTGTCAGCAAGTTCCTGGATCGTACTCTGCAGCTCTGATGGGGTAGTTGCAAAAATGACTACGTCATCAGCAAAACGAAGGTGGGTTAGATAATCTCCATTAATCTTTATCCCTTTGTTTTCCCAGTTCAGTGATTGAAAGACATTTTCCAAAGTGGCATTAGAGAGTTTGGGAGATATAGTGTCACCTTGTCTCACTCCCTTTCCAATTTTTATGGGTGCTGTATTCTGTTTATAAAATCTTCACTAAAGTTCTTTCACACCGCTTGAAGGTGACACTGGACATGGCTCAATCGAGAGAACAAGCTGGATTCAGGAGTGGCTACAGCACTACAGATCCTATCTACGTACTGAGAAAACTAATTAAAAGAGCGAGGGAATATGAGCTTCCACTGTGCATGGCTTTTATCGATTATGAAAAGGCCTTTGATTCGGTGAAACCATCAGCAGTTACAATGGCTTTGAAATCCTGCGATATTGAAGATGCGTGCAATATGATATCCACAATATGCCTGCGATATGCTATCCACAATATCCTACCTTACTACAGAGCTTGAAAATCATATCTTTGGAGAGACGATTAAAATTTAACAGTATGTCAAACCTCAAATATTCCCTCGAATCGCTCCTATTACCGGAAATTTTCCATCGTATGGATACAGAAAAAATGAATACAGAATTTTTTTTCTTATATACGAAAGGAATTGCGGAAACGTTTCTGAAAATTCAGAATTTTCGGTTAACATACCTTAAAAACTGGCAATTTACCGTCAATACAGGAAAGGAATTCTGGAAATGTTTCTGAAAATTCAGAACTAGGTGTACACCTTTGTAAAAACCGATGTTTTAACTTACCCAAACACAAATTGGCCCAATGAAGGAGGCTTTCAAACACTTCGACTAAAGAACAAAACTGACTTGAGCAAATATTAGTTCAGGATCGACTGAATTCTGTTCTGATAGCAAACAGAATCTTATCCTAACAATTCAAATAACACATCGGCCTAAAGTTGATAACATCTCCCCGTCTATCACGTATCATACTGAACACACAGTGAGTCGAATTTGTCTGTCTTTAACTTTTACTGCTACATCAAGAGAAAGTGTGATATGACGTTAAGTACAGAAAGTCTCGGGAAATAAGCAAAACTTTACTAAGAGATCGCAACATAAAACGGAAAGTAAAGCAGACTAGATAGATACACCACATATGCCAAGCGAAAAAATCCCTAAAAAGTTCACATAACCACGAATGAAATTTTTGCTTTAGAATAGATGCTGAACACAAAGAGATTTGCCCAAGAGTTCTAAAATTTCCTGTCTGAAAATAGAATTTGAGCTGCCTACGGTAAATTTTAATTTTAAAATGGTTGTTCCTAGTATGTGTAATTATGTTTTATGGAGGAAGGGAGGAATTAACGACTCCACGAGTGTCAAAGGCTACAAGAAGTCTCCCGCCCTTAATTTAGGGCTACAGGCTTCCGGAAAGGGACAAAACCAGAGCCCTGGGTTAAACACACCACCCATGTCCCATCCGGAATTCGAACTAGGTCCCCAACTCGGATGAATAGCCAAAATACCAAGCCTCTGGCCATTTGACTATCGGGACATCTCGTTATTTTTCGATGAAACCATGAGTAACTTAAATGCACTTAACACGTCTTTGTTCGAGTTGTACTTGTTCTTGATGATAAAAAGCTTTTTTCATGTTCTGCAAACCACGCCTCCAAGCTCAGGATGGCCTAGCTTGGCTTAGAATCTGCAAAGACTTCAACCATACGTGTATGAATATTGGTCGACTTAATCCCTTCTTTTGTTAAAAAATCAGCCATCAACTAGTGTTTTACCTTTGCTGTTTCCCCTACCTTTACGGACTATCAAATCAGCTAGATGAACTGTAACAGCTGATGCCACGTTTTTTATACTTTCATAACTTCATGTAAAGCTCATCAGCAGCGCTAGCATTTGTGAGCTATTTCAACTCACTGAAGCTTAGAACGTCATTTGTATATTATCGAAAAGGTGAACTTCAGTCCGATTAAGGCATAGCAAAAAATAAAATTAAAATGACAGACGCGCAAATGAAATTTACTACTAGCAATGGTGAATTTTATTTAACCTTCTTGTAATTTTTGTTGAATATTTGCATAGAGTTTTAAGTTTCGAAGAGCAGTTCATGTATTTTAATTAATGAATTAATGTTCATTGAACAAAAATTTTGCACTACTGAAATAGCTAAGTGAATAATAATAACTACCAGGTTGAATGAAACTTAACATGTAAGATCAGCTTATTCTCACTTAAGTTTAACATCAACTTATTGTCACTCACGTGTAACATCAACTTATTCTTAATTTCCCAGTTACTGGAAGTTCAGGTCATCAGTACATTATAACCATCACGGTGTAATTTATCCCCTGTAACAAGATATCCTTTATATCAACATATATCCTAATCATATAACAACAATACGAATTGGTCGATTCTTACAGATTTCAAATAGCCTTCAATCTCTTTTCTTATGTCAACGCTCCACAATCTATTCTCTCTCTCTCTCTCTCTCTCTCTCTCTCTCTCTCTCTCTCTCTCTCTCTCTCTCTCTCTCTCTCTCTCTCTCTCTCTCTTTTCACCGTCAACTTTATCTATTTATATTTCTCTAACACACTGTCAGCTTTGCCAAAATGTACAAACTGTCCGGGAAGTAATGCGCCGTTCTGTGTGAAAATGTTTAATCTAGAAGTAATGAAATTTAAATAAGAAAACAAACACTCAAAGGGAAGGTTAAATAAGAGATAACCGTTATAGCTCTTAAAAGAACTAGTTCATAAATATAACCTGCATTGTAGGAAATAAAATGCAAGCTATACAAAGCAGCAAAATTGATGAGAAATTAATCGACTCGAAATGTTAAAAGACAGAAGCTACAACACAGAAAATTAGAACTGCAGAACTGCATACGATACAATTGACTTGAAACGATGAAAGATAGAAACTACGTACGATCCGATCGACTTGAAATAATAAAAGAAGAAAAAACTGCATACCATCCAATCGACCTGAAACTATAAAACACAGAAAATCGAAACTACATACAATCCAATCTGCTTGAAACGATGAAAGACAGAAAGTGCGTACGATGCAATCGACTTCAAACGATAAAATGCAGAAATTACATACGATCCAATCGACTTGAGACGATAAAAGACAGAAACTACAACAGAGGAAATCGAAACTACATTCATACGATCCAATTGACTCGAAATGATGAAAGACAGAAACTACATACGAAACAATCGACTTGAAACGATGAAAGACGGAAACTACCAACCTAAAGTGCTGAAACATAATAGCAACTTTTTGTTATTTTACAGCAGAGGGTATTTAGTGTAAGTTTGTGAGCGATGTGTTCTTGACATATTCATATCACGTGTCTCAATATTTTTAAGACTCGAAAAGAAATACCAGAGATTTTATCCGCTAACATGTTACAGCGAAGTCACCTTTCAGTACCTCGTATTCACACAACCGATAAAAGCATTCGTTTCATTCTTTCTTATACGGAATTTTCGCTAAATCTTCTGCTGCAGAAAATATTGTCTTTAACTAACAAATCACCATTCTTGTAACACGGTAAGGCACTCGCTCCAACTTTATATGTTTTAGATGGCCTTGTCGAGAGCTGTGTTACATCTTTCCGAAGAATTTTTAAAGACGTCTCAAGATCAAAATATTTGTTACCTTCTAAACTGTTTTCTTAAACAGGAAACAAACTAGAGAGTAAGAAATTATAATCATACAAGATATACAACTGATTATGACATAAGATTTTACAGAGTAATATGATCGCACAGCATGTAGTAAGGGAACCAATTAAAGCCCGCTAAGAAGGCACTGAGAAATATAATAGAAGCAGTAGACCGCAAGGGTGTCGAACTGGTGGGTTTGAAGCTTTGCGCTCTCGACATTTCTATGAGAGGCCAAAAGATTTTTCCGTTTCTCTATGAAAACTAGAAAAGTGATCCTCAAAACTCTTAAATTTTCACATTCGTGCCTCCTTTTCTCCTTTCCGCCAAGAGCTCTCGCATCCCGGCGCTCCTGAGTAGAACAGTTCATTAATTGCCCTAAATTTGCAACAAAAACTACGAACATTGATTTTAAAAAAAAAATGACATTTCCTGTCACGAAAATATTCGATTTTCAGTCATTTAACATATACAAAGTGCCTCCCCGGTGGCATAGTGGTTTAAGTGATGCCGCTGATCATTCATCCGTGATGGGTTCGGCTTCGAATTCCGGTGAGGCATGGATGACGTGTTTGTCTTATGGCACTGGCTCTCTCCCTTCCCTGGAAACAGTGGTCCTAAATTAGAAATAAGCGACTGCTTATAGCCCACTGAGTTGCTCACAGTGACCGTTAAACCCCCAAGCAAGAAAAAAAAAATATCTTTCAGTTTATGAAAAAATGAAATAATCGCTATGTGTCCTTTCTAAATGTCCTGCAATCATATTATTTTTCTTTCCACATTATCAAAAACCAAGAAAGGACCTCGGAAAATTAACGTCTGGTAAACTAAGTTACACCCTTGAGTGTGATGGTAACGTATGATAAATTGTCATTTTAGATGTGAATGACAGTTCTTCATAAGTTAAGCGTTTCCCTTTGTGAGGATTGCAGTGCCTGGTAAGATATATGCTTAGATGTAAATGATAATACAAATTTTGAAGATGACAAACTGAATGTAATAACAAATGATCTCGACTGCACTTCTCTTTATTCTTCAGATTGGGGAAGAAAAGGGGAATTATTGGAATAATAGTTGGTCTGATTGAATAGTGAATACTTCCAGCGGGAGTTGGATGTTATGGACGGCCTTCTCTCCGCTTTTCCCGTCAAATCTGTCCCTATCTTTTCGTGACTACATGCCCGCGTGAAAATATCTTCTTCTTCTCACCGAAGATCTCCAACTCGACTTTCTTTATGACTGCCACGTCCAAATCCCTTTTACTTTCTGTCCCCTTGACATCGGGCTCTGAGAGAGAGTCCGACGACGGCTGGGGGAAGGGGGTGTCCATTTGTTCGTGGGAGGTCCCACGGTCGACAAGAGAACCTTTCTCCTAAATGAATCTGTGCTGAGCCATGCTGAGCCATCACCCCCTAATAGCTAAGCTATTAGGAGGTGATGGCTGAGCGCCTGTTTGGCTGGGCAGGAAATTTCTCACTGTCGTTGCCACACAAAATAACAAAACTTACAATTTAAATAAAGTTTGAATATTTTCATATAACAATGGTGTAATCCTGTATCTCTTTCACGATGGATGATAATGCCTGATTTGCTAAATCCTACGCTTGGGTGGGGATTATAATGCATGAGAAGCAAAGTTGTCTCCTCGGAAGTGGATAATAGTGCCCAATAAGTTAAGTGTTTCCTTGGGTGTGGCTGATAGTGCCGGATAAGCTATATCCTTGGGCGCTGATAATAGTACCTGATAAGCTGAGTTGCCACTCTCTATGTGGATGATAGTGTCTGACGAGTTAAGTGTTTCTTGGATGTGTATGATTTTCTGCATTCTCGGACGCCAATTTTAACGGTTGATAAGCTGAGTTATCTCCTTGGGTGTGAATGATAGTGTCTAACACGATAAAATCTTTCATTTTTTGTGGATAACAAAACCAGATGAGCTGCTTCCATAGGAGTGGAGGGCCATGCCTCATAAGCTATGTCATCTGCTTGTGTGTTAATGATAGCGCCTGTTAAGCTATGTTGTTTCTTTAAAAAGGATGATAGTTCCCGATATAATACCTTGTCAGCTTGAGTGACGAGGATTGTGCCTGATGTGTACAGTTGCCTGCTTGAATGTGGGTGCTGGTGTCTTACAAATTAAGTTGTTTCCCCGGATGTGAAGGACAGTGCCTGATAAGCTCAGTTATTTTATTGCGTGTGTGGATGACAGTCCCTGATAAGTTAAGTTGTCACCTTGGTTGCTTTACATACTCATAACGTTTTAGTACAGTAAAAATCGGGATTTTGCAAATAATCATCTTGTTGTTGAATACGGTCCTCCATTCATTGGGTAGGTATTGTAGCTTCAGAAGCAAACCAGAAGCTTCTTGATGCTAGATACCAAGTCCGGTGTCATAACTTTCAAATTAGCCAGTTTACTATCTTATCTTTAAACTATCTATATATCTATCTTTTACAAATATTATCATTATAATGACTCTAGAAATCTGATAACATTCCTGCTACAACTGTAACTTTTCTCCGTTCTACTTAAAATCTAGATACCCAACATCCACAGTTTACCCAATCGAGCAATTATAACCTCGTTCTAACTTTCTTATTCCTCATAGGTGGAACAATTCTCTCAAAGCCGTGAGATGCAGAAAACTGCATACCTATTGGCTACTTCTACATTTTAAAGAGCATTTGCCTTTAGCTAAAGGTTTTTTAGATACAAACAGAAACTAAAGCTAGGAAATTTCTGTCTCAGGAAATCTCAAAATAAATTATCGAACTAATTATAGTATATGTTGTTGAATGTATCTGCTCTTAATAAATAATTACAATATTTTCTCTCGGTCGATCTTGAAAATCTTCAGAAAATATTGTTATTCCTATTGAGCCTCTTTATTTACTTTAAATGACACGAAATGGCAAATGAGTTTTTTTCTACTGTTTTCTTTTTCTTTCTTTCTTTTAACCATTTTCATAGCCACTTCTGCCTATAGGTATCTCTCAATTCTTTCTATCTATTTCTATCCTGAGCTTGTTGGTGCTAAAGAATTCCAATTGTTTTTCTTATGTCAACTGAGCATTTTCTTTCAGAACTTCAAGCTGATCTTTTACCTTTATATTGCCGCCATTCCAGTATAACTTTTGTTCATCTACTGTCTCTCAGTCTTGCAATGATCCTTGCCCATTTCCATTTCCTTCGAAGAATGTTTTCTCCAATATCTAAAAATTTTGTTTCAGCTCTTATTTCCTCATTTTTGATTTTATCTTTGAGTTTTATATTTAGCAGACATCTTTCCATTCACTTTTTTGTTTTTTGCATTTTATCTATTATTTCGCTTTTGATTGGCCAGGTTTCTGCTCCATATATCATAGCAGACAATAAACATTGGTTGAAGAGTCTTGCTCTATTCTCAGGCTTTATTTTACTCTTTAAAAATCTATTCAATTTTCCAAAAACTGACCATTCCATTCATATTCTTCTTTTCACTTCTTTCATGACTCCCTGTTTCTTCATTGTTATCAATTTTCCTAAGTATACATATTCATCTACTATTTCAATTTCTTGATTGTTTACCTTAACAAAATTATCTCCTTAATCGTATCCGTTTTTAATAATATTGTCTCTTTTATCGTATTTGTTTCACCTGCAATTATAGCATATCTTACTATCATCCACAAATTTACGGGAATGTACGCAGGTGGAAATATGCTGTATATATGATATAATGTATGGTGTTTTACGATATTCTGGAAGCCTTTGGCCAATTATGGCCTTTGCGACAGGAAATTTGGAAAAAGGGTGCGAAAGAAAAATAAGTAATAGTAATATAGAGGTAGAAAATGCAGTTGAAAAATACGCAGCATTTTTTTTTATTGTTTAGCAACCTGCTTCGCATATTCGAAAGCAAAACTTTTCTTAAACCAAATATCAATAGGTCAGATTTTCTGAAAGAATGAATTAAAATACATTTTCCAAAGTGACAATGTGATGCTGAACGTACAACCCATTATATAAAAACAATATTCACAGATTGGTGGGAATGCTTTTCCTTTTTTTCAATGCAAGTGCAGGCACGTAGACTGTGACCTATAAGAAGAGTATTTATAGATGTATAAAACAATATCAGATTTTCTAGCGCAACTACAAAAGCAAATTGTATAATTTAAACGCTATTCATATTGCTGCTTCACCTTAAAATATATCATCTTGTTTTGCAGGCGCGCAACTAGAAACATTTCTAGCGAGGCTTATGATATCAATTAAATTTATTCAAAAAGTACACCAATAATTTGCATGCAATATCAATATATTATTGACATCTATGGGGACAAGAAATTGTTGCAGCAATTAGTATCACAGGATATTATTTGATTTGTATCATATTATTATTGAGCATATGAAAGCGCAGAAATTAACAAAACATTATAATAAAATGATGAAATAGTAAATTCCATTGGGAACAATCACATAAAAAAATACAAGACTTTATCGTAAATATAACGATAATATGAAGGCGGTACATTGAAGAAATAAATATGTCTCTTCTGCCTGGGACATCTTCTGTGTAAATTAACAATGGCGACTGCGTTTCATTTTTATTGTTCTGGAAGTATGTTTCATTGAATTCTCGATTCCTTCAAGAAAAGGGGATGTTCTAGTCATCCACTTGGCCGAACTAATCTTAATGCCGAGCGGCTGGCAAGAAAAAATCCTATAAAATCCCTTCATATTGCCCTACCCTAGGGGATTAGACTCTACACTGTTAAAAATTTTGTGGTAAGTTGCACCAAAAAGTGGTGCTACCCCAGCTGCACCACTTTCTGAAAAATGATACACTACTGTGTGGTGCAAACAAAACTCAACAACAGGGTGCAATCTTGCACCATAATGTGATGCTACCAATATCCCATATACTAATGCAAAGTTGCTCCATTTTGTTGGGTTTTCTTTGCACCACACAGTAGTGTATCTTTTCTCAGAAAGTGGTGCAGCTGGGGTAGTACCACTTTTACCACAAAATGTTTAACAATGTAGTGGGTTAAAACAGGTAGGGGTCATACCCTAGTAGGTTAAAACAGCATGAAAAGTAACACGGAGTCATCTCCAAGTGGCTTAAACCAGGGCCGACCCTGGTTAAACTACTTCACAAGGACAAGTTTATCCCCACGTTTTGTCTGAATGCCCTACATGGGTAGTGGAAGAAGTCAAATTATTGTGTTGTCCGTGGTCTAAGATCGGGTTACAGATAGAAAGCCTGATAATGTAGGAAAGAAAAGCGTTTCCAACTGTGTCCTATAGCACCGTTCAGTGGAGAAGGAAATTGAATCAAACTAAGGCTGAGACGTAGGAGATAGCATAACACCACTGTTAATGTGAATCTCAATAAACAAAAACAACTTTGGGCTCTGGAGCGGGTTTTAACCCTCTAAGCTCCATCCTGATTGCATCCCTGGAGCTTTGATATCAGGTCCGTACAATATTTTAGACGTTAGATGCATATCTGTTGGCTTGTGTCGTTGCGTTTAAATTTACGCAATTGAACAAGCCCTTTGTTTGCGAACTGGTTACCACGGAAACCAAGCGTCTAGCTGTAAGAAATGCTGGGAGGACCTGTGAACTGTCATTTACCATGCCAGAGCAGAAGCGTTCTTCTTCGAGTGTTGATTTTTCTAAAGGAAACGTGTATGTGTGTGTGCGTGTGTGTGTGAACTGTTATTCTAAAGGATTTCTGTCGAAGATGTAATCATTTATTTCTTTTTGTTTTGTGTTACACGAAAGTGTGAAAACCATGATGAAAACTATGATGCCAAAATAAATTAGGCTCAGAAATCGTTCGTTAGTAATTGCTTCACTTACTGTTACCATATATAAATTAAAAGAAATTGCAAAATAATGAAATGATTTTAAATATTTATTGCAAAAAAACGACTAAATGTAGAATTAGTAAGTCCTTCGTACTTTGAGAGCAAGCAGAGGATTTTCTCGGATGAGATTAGGGTCTCGCAAGTGTTCGATACGGCAACAACGGGCCATCTTACACATCCTCATCATCAACAACAGTTCTCAATCCACTGCTGGATGACAGGATGAAAGCAGTGGTGAACTGGTGAGTCACACAAGGCCCTGAAAGCGAACATTTTCCAGCTCACTACCACTATTTCCAAAAATTATTACGGTATCTCTACTTTACCAATGGTATGTCGCCAGCACCATTTTGTGTTCAACCGTGCTTTCAGCATAAGTCTACGAACTGCTGCAGTGTTTTGTGTTAAGTCAATAATTAGTAAAAAAAAAAACACTTTGCTAGTTATTGATTTTTCTGTACTGCGGTTTTAGGCTCGCTAGTAAAATTTTACATAAACAAAAGCATTGCTTTCGCTGCTGAAGTCTGGACGTGGTACATTTCCTAAGTGACATTGCCTAATTTTTTTTCCCACGCAATTCTGAATCCTGTACGTGGATTGAAAACTTTCCAGTAGAAAAGGAGAATCCAAATTAGTGTTTTTAATCAAATGAGAGTTTTCAGTTTAAAAAAAGAAAAAGAAAATCCAAATGAGTCAAAATTAAAAAAATGCCATCATCATTGTCAACCATTATCATCCACTGCTGGACGAAGGTCTCCCTAAGTTTCCTCCACAACGGTCTGTCTTGTGCCAGTCTCCTCCATGTCACTCCCGCATACTTTCGAATTTTATCCACCCACCTCCCATGTGGTCTTCTTCTGGGTCTTTTCCTGTCCCTTGGAATCCAATCTAAAATTTCGGCTGTCCATCGATGGTCTGTCCTTCTGGCAGTATGTCCAGCCCATTGCCATTTCAGGGATTTAACTCTGATCATGATGTCTTCCACTCTTGTCTTTTTTCGGATCCACAAGTTGCTCTTCTTATCTCTCCTGGTTACACCAAGCATGCACCTCACCATGCTTCTTTGAGTTGCCTGCAGCCTTTGTATGTATCTTTTAGTTAACATCCATGTCTCTGCACCATACGTAAGCACTGGAAGGATGCGTGGATCAAACACTTTCCTTTTAAGACATAATGGCATATTGCTCTTGAAAATTATGCTGTTTCTTCCAAAAGCTCCCCAGGCAAGCTTTGTACGCCGATTAATTTCTTCATCAATGTGACCCTCACTTGATATCTGCTGTCCAAGATAAACGTACGTGTCTGTTACCTCCAGCTTTTCTCCATCAATCGATAAATCTTCATTTCTTGTAAAAGCATTGACCATCACTTTTGTCTTCTGAAAGTTCAATTTTAATCCCACTTCTTCACTCTTGTCAGCAATTTCTTGGATCATACTTTGCAGCTCTGATGGGGTAGTTGCAAAAATGACTACGTCATCAACAAAACGAAGGTGGGCTAGATAATCTCCATTAATCTTTATCCCTTTTTTTTCCCAGTTCAGTGATTGAAAGACATTTTCCAAAATGGCAATAAAAAGCTTCGGAGATATGGTGTCACCTTGTCTCACAAGGTGACACCATTTTAAAAATTCTTTAAAAACGGAACGTTTTCATAGTTATTAGGTCATCCAAGAAATAATGTCGTTTAGTGCAAGCCCAACATTAGTGAGTCCCCTGAGCCCAGACTATGACGCAGACCACCGTGAGTATGAGAGATCACGCGAGCAGACTTTCAAGTCACTTAAGACCGCAAACGGGAGTTCTAGGTGCAGTCGTTGTGTACTTAAACCGCATAGGAAATGGCAGTGGCAGAAGACCACATTAGGCACATTATGCTGTATGAGTTCCACCATTGACATTCAGCGAGGATAGCAACACGAAACCTCAATGCCGTATATGAGCCGGGTATCCTGGAGGTCAGGAAATGTCAACGCTGGTTCCAGGAATTTCGAAGGCAGCCTCAAGGATATGCAGCGACCCGGACGGCCTGTTGAGCTGGATAACGACGTGCTGGAAGCTGCTGTTGAGGGGAATCCGCAGGCAACAGTCGAGGAATTGGTCACACTTGTTCATTCAACCCATTCCACTGTTCACCGGCATCTGCAAGACCTCCGTTATGTGTCGAAACTGGATAAGTGGAGTACCCCACGATCTCACTCCACAACAGCTGCAACAGCGTGTGGACATTTGCACTTCTTTGCTCTCCCGTGAAAAAAGGAAGCCGTTTTTGCACAGAATTGTCACGGGCGATGAAAGAAGGATCATTTATCACAACATTAAGCGTAAACGGCAGTGGCTTCCCAAAGGGTATGTGCCTGTAGCAGTGGCGAACCCAGGACGTTTCCCACAAAAGGTTTTGATGTCTGTGTCGTGCGATATGCGAAGCATAATCCATTACGAGCTGCTGCCACCCAACAAAACCATTATAGGGGAAGTCTACTGTCAGCAGCTACAGCGTCTACGCACTGATTTGCGGGATAAACGTCCAGCACTCGTGAATCGTAAAGGCGAGCTGTTGCAGTAGGACAACGCAAAACCACACATAGAGATAATGACCAGTGCCACGTTGCAGGACTTCGGATGGAAAAAAACTTCCGTATCCAGCATATTCCCCTGACATCGCCCCATCCGACTACCATTTCTTTCGCAACCTGCAAAACCATCTCGCTGGGACTACACTTCGAAATGTGGAGGAGGTACGGAGAACCCTTTCTGCTTTTTTTGCACCGAAACCCATGGAATTCTACAAGTCTGGGATTCAAAACCTTGTCGATCGGTGGGAGAAAGTTGTAACTGCCGGGAGCACTTATTATATGGATTAAAACATCTGTTCCAGGTACGTTTTTCTTTCTTTTCTTCACACATTGAAGAAACGACAGTATTTTGGGGATTACTTATTACAAGCATTTCAGAGGAGAATTACAAAATGGCAGAAATTCAAGAGCGCAAATTAATGTTTATTTAATTACTTCTAAAAGAAAAAAGGAACATTTTTGCTGCACATGAAATCGATTCTTCAAAACGGCAAATCAAGAATTCGTGCAACTGTAAGCAGTAAATCAGATGTAGATCCAGTAAGAAAAAATATGGAGATACATCCATAAAGCAACGCAGAAAATTTTCATGTCACGCTTTAACATTTTCAGCATAACTTGACTTTCGCAATTCCCAAATCTTTTATGAGTTATGGTGCGATAAATTACATAACTGAAAATTTTGCAGTTTTAAAAATGTAAGTAAATCAGATACCTACTTCGGACTTCTTTGTAACTTAGCTATCATGTTAACTTCATCCTTTGTTTTCCAGAAAGTTTAGATTTAAGTTTCCAAAATCTTACTGAAATAATCGATATTCATAATAAACACATGCATTTTTTCTCTTCTTTTCATGTAATCCGCGAGTCTTGTTCCATTTTGAGATGTCCGAGATTTTGAAAAGAAGTAAACAAAGCTGCTCTGTTGAACTGACTTACCTTAATAGCAAGTGGAATGAAACGCAGTGAGACGAGCCATTTCTCTTAAGAACTCCTCTAACAAATGTGGTTTAGACGTCACTATAAACGCTTTTCAACTACTATGCTAAAATTATAATGCATTATATGTAAGCAAGGTAGCCGTCGTTCTTTAAATATGTAAACAAGTACTTCGAACTTCTTCATTTCTGTTGTTGCAATAAATGGCGCCGGAAGTTCGTTTCAGTTTCGGTTTCACGAAACCGAAACCAAAACACACTTCCGGCGCCAGTTTTCAAATGAGCCGGTTTATTTCTTAGACTTTGAGATGAGACAGTTTATTTCTATAAATGTTGAAATCAACTGTTTATGTAAGTAATTCTCGGAAAAGAAAAAAGCCACGTGTTTTGTCGCTAAAGCCATCGAAGTGAAAACGGAGTTTGATTTCAACCTTGAAAGAAATAAACCTTCTCATTTCAAACTCTCTCCTTGCAGCCCCGGCTTGTCAGTTTCAGTTGTAATTCATGAATACATCCGGTGAAAAAACTCTGTGAATTTCGACATTTAATAATTTGACAAGTCAACCATCGATTTGTCAGACGATTTCTTTTTAATCCAGGAGCAAAATGCTAAACTTTCCAGTACAGGCTCAGCCCGGCCCGATCACGGAATTTTTCACTTAACTGATGGAAAAAAAAACAAAAAAAAAAAACGCTAACCCGGCCAGGTCAATGCAGATCTCTGTTTAAATTTTCTAAAGTTGCGGTGTACATGTGTTTCTCCTCAACTTTAGAAAATTTAAATGTGCTATCCGTTATGAGAGTTCTTGTTTCTTTAACAAAATACCTTCCCGTCATGCATTGCTTTCAGTCAGTCAATGGAAATCTAGATATCTATCTCTATAACGTGTTTCCACCTAATGGAGATATATTTTAATTTCAATTTTTTTTGTGTGTGCGTAAAACAAACTTTCTAGTTTCTTCTTTAAAAACGAGGGCGATTTTTTTCAGTTTGTGTACATGATCTGTTGATAAACAATTTGTGAATGTAATTTATTTGGTGTGGCTGCCATGTGAATCATCATGACACTTTTGTAGAGGTCTACAAAGCTCAATGGAACTTATTCAACTAGGACTCTTAAATGGGAAATGCGCAGATTGCCGAAGTACACTGAAGAGCAGTTAAATTAGAAACAGCTGGCGTTAGCAAATGTAGCGCTATGGGCGGCCGTAAACGGAAACTATATGACGTATGCAGCGATCCGACAATATAAGGAGTGATGCGACGGGAATCAGTAAGAGTCGGACGCAGTATAGGTAAGACGAAGGAAAAATAAGGAGTGGTAAGGAGTGATGCGACGGGAATCAGTAAGAATCGGACGCAGTATAGGTAAGATGAAGGAAAAATAAGGAGTGGTAAGGAGTGATGCGACGGGAATCAGTAAGAGTCGGACGCATTTGATCGTGGGCAAATTGTCGGGGCCCTACGAATGGGTCACTCCATCTCGGAAGTCGTGCAGGAACTGGGATTTTCACGAGCCACTGTATCACGGGTGCACCGTGAGTACATCGAATCCGGTAAAACCATCCCTGCAAGGGCCAACTGCCGTGGACAACAGTGTGTGGTCATCGTCGGTTAGCTCGCATTGTAACAGCGGATAGGCGGGCCACAGTGCAAGAAATCACTCGGCAATTTAACGCTGGTGCACAAAAACGTGTAAGCAGCCACACCATCCAGAACCATCTGCTCGCTATGGGGTGCAGAAACCATCGTCCCACGAGGGTACCGCTGCTGACCGCACATCACAGGGTACAAAGATTAGCATGGGCGCAAGAACATCGCCACTGGACCCTAGACATGTAGGAAAATGTTGCCTGGACTGATGAATCGAGATTCACGTTAGTACATGCGGATGGCAGGATACGAGTACGGCGCAAACCACATGAAGCGATGGGTCCTTCTTGCCAGCAGGGTACTCTTCAAGCTGTTGGGGGTGGCATTCTCGTCTGGGGACTGTTTACGTGGACTGAAATGGGACCCCTGGTACGTGTGACATCGTCCCTCACAGGTCAACGTTACCTGTATATCATGGACGACCATTTGCTCCAGTTTGTGCGTCTTCAACATCCCACTGGGGACCTCATCTTGCAACAAGACAATGCACCGTGCCATCGCTCCCGAATTGTATCCGAATGGTTGGATGAACACTCCACCGACGTGACCTCGCTTCCTTGGCCAGCTAGGTCACCTGACCTCAATTCCATCGAGCACATCTGGGATGCCATCGAGAGAGATGTTCGAGGCTCTGACCTCTCCCCATCAAATCTTCGTGAACTGTGGGAGCTTGTTCAGGGGTCGTAGATCCGTATGGCTTCCCAACGTTTCCGGTGTCTTGTCGAGTCCATTCCGAGACGAATCGCCGCCGTCATCAGGCAGAAAGGTGGTGCTACATGTTACTAGAAAGGTATCTCTAATTCAATTGCTCTTCAGTATATAACAGGATGGAAGAAAGACTTGAGAAATGAATGAATTTGACTGAACACAGAGAAAATCACAAAATAGTTTATACTATTTTTTTTCGGGGTTTAACGACCACCGTTAACAACTCTAAAAACTAAAAGCAGATCAGATCATATGTAGAGGATTTTAGAAAGGGAGTGTCTGACCCCAGGTTTTGAACAATCCTTAGAAATATGAAGCTAGGAAATTGGGGCTAGTGTGCCCTGTAGGAAAGTGATACGGAAGTGAGATAGAAAGGGGGAGGAAGACACCCTTATTTATTTGCGGGGGCCATTACCCGAGGTCCGACGGCTTGACGTGCGCATCCGACGCACGACGGACACTTAATGGTTCGAGCTTTTGTACCTGCTGGGATTGAACCCGAGATTCCTCAAGAGCAGTCACAAACGCTGACTACTAGGCCAATGCTGGGGATTCACCAAAGATGGTAAGTTGCTGCTTACCACCTTTGGTGATGCTCTTCAGTATATAACAGGATGGAAGAAAGACTTGAGAAATGAATTAATTTGACTGAACACAGAGAAAATCACAAAATAGTTTATACTATTTTTTTCGCATTGTGCGGTGCCCCAAGAAGCAACCTACCAAATTAGCTTGGCGGTTAGTGTGTGTGAGTCTGGAGGAATTCGAGGCCGCTGTGGTGTAGCGGAAGCATATCCGGCGTGTAACTGGAAGGGCCTGGGTTCTATTCACGGTGGCGGCCAATGAGAATTTTTCCGTGACTTACTTATAAACGTGGAAATAGCGATGACCTCTGTTTGATCTCATTAGCTGTTTATCGAATTAAGAAACAATGTTTCGAAAGAAACGAAGCCTCTTGCATCTAATTACGATGCATATTTTCGAAAAAATAAACCTGCCATTATTTATGTATCAAATTTTGCGAGAATTATTGGAAAGCGATGAAACAGGCAATTTCTTGTTTGTCGATTTACGAAAAAATTTGGACATCGAATTACGAGGTAGCAATTTGAAATATTTTTTCTTTTGAAAGAAACAAAACCTGTCATTGCCTACGTGTCGAATTCCTAGAGAATATGTGTATGTAAATGAAATTACCTACCTTAAAAAATAATTGAATTACGAGGGAATTTTTCGAGAGAAATGAATCTTACTATTAGTTATACGTGGAATTAGGAGTACTCTTAACACCCAAAAATTAATTTTATTGAGAGGATGCTCTTCTTTATTTTTGAAACCACACAATTCATTGTAACAATATTCAATGTAATAATATCATTGTAATAATAGCTATGCGTCTCTTACGTTATAACCAAATCTGGGCACACATTTATCACTATGAAAAGCGATTATTACAGTAAGATATATCATGAAATTGAAAAAAAATAACAAAATTTTCTGAAGCCGCTGATCTTTGCAAGTGAATTCTCAGATAAAACAAATACCAAATAAAGTTGCGGTTTTTAGAAAAAAAAAAAAAAAAGAAAAAAAGGAAGCAGTTATATTATACGCATATCAAGGTATTTCTTTTCTAGGTAGTTCTAAGGATTTATTAAGTTATTTAATTCATTTATGGTATTTCATTTGCACATTTTCTTATCGAAATAAGCATTAAACTTTTTTTTCACCGCAAAGTGAAAATCCTAGCTTTTCAAATCGCAGCTTCTATTAAAGGACTAAAGATCCCTGTGTGCTGGGAAGCGCTTTCTATTAGGATTACCGTAATTATAAGTACAATTCCCAACCTTCACAGGATCAAAGCAAAACTTCTTTCACTACGCGATTGAGAGAATTCTTCGACATTTCCTTTGTGCTATATGAATAAAAACGACGCGCCGAATCTTTACCACTTCACATCAAAAAGCTTTTTTATCTGCACATGAAGAAACAAGATCGTGTTGCGCTCTTTGATATTTTACATGTCACTTATATAAATCTTAAAAAAAAAAACGCATGATCATTTAATACGCAGAACTTTAAGGTATTGTATAACTACTTTGTTTATGTTAACTAGAATAATATAAATCTACATCTATTTACTGTTGGATGAAGGTTTCCCGAAGTTTCTCCTATAACTTTCTGTTTTGAGTCAGTCTCCTCCACGTCACTCCGACATGCTGTCGAATTTCATCTACCAATCAAGAATGGAGAGATGCATGCTTGGTGTAACCAGGAAAGATAAGAAAAAGAACTCACGAATAAAGAAAATGACAAGAGTGGATTACATCATGATCAGAGTAAAATCTCTGAAATGGCAATGGGCTGGATGTTGCCAGAAGAACGGACCACAGATCGACAACCGAAACTCTAGACTGGATTCCAAGGGACAGGAAAAGACCCAGAAGAAGATCACGTGGGAAATGGGAGGATGAAATTCGAAAGCATGCCGGAGTTACATAAATGAGACTGGCTCAAGACAAGACAGATAGTTGTGGAAGAAACTTGGGGGGGCTTCACCAGCCCAGCAGTGGGTTGATAATCGTTGACGATGATGATGAA
Organism: Macrothele yani; assembly: GCA_039090855.1. Classification (NCBI taxonomy): domain Eukaryota; kingdom Metazoa; phylum Arthropoda; class Arachnida; order Araneae; family Macrothelidae; genus Macrothele; species Macrothele yani. The sequence continues at coordinate 106,990,214 of CM077014.1, read as the reverse complement.
TCATTAATCGGGATTGCCGGAGTCATATATCCACCGATGAGTCATTACATTATGACCACCTACCTAATAAGCTGTAGGACCCCCTTTAACCCGCAAAACATCGGCCACTAGGTGACGCATCGATTCGATGAGTTGGCGACAGGTATCCTGAGGTATCTGGTATCATAATGTCAACAGAAGATCCTCCAGTTCCTGTACATTTCCGGGTGGTGGTGATTTAGCGCGGAGCCGCTTTTTCAAGTCGAACCACAAATGTTCCATTGGATTCATATCAGGTGAATTTGGAGGCCAGGGCATTAACAGAAAGTCACCAGCATGTTCCTCAAACCGCTCCATGACGATTCTGGTAGTGTGACATGGAGTGGTATCCTGTTGGCAATGGCCATCACCAGAAGGGAACACAGTTGGCATGAATGGGTGAACTTGGTCCACAACGAAGTTCAGGTACATGACATCTGTCAGGGATTGTGCTTGGGGCCTAATGTGTTTCAAGAAAACATCGCCCACAGCGTAACACCGCCTCTGCCGGCATGTTTCCGCCCAACAGTGCATCCAGGTGACTCTTGACGCAGCAAAAATTTGACGACACAGCAAAATTCGTGAAAACACCAATTTTGTCCGTGACGAAGATCGAATTCGCACCCCTTCACTCCGGAGTAAGTTGCTCTCCCAACTAAGCCACACGGACGGAATGTATCGCTGCAGATTTGTCGTCTTGACAGGCTGTTTACCTCTGCAGTACATCGCATTATCTCCTTCTTAATTTTTTTTTTTTTTAATTTGAAGCGAAGTAGGAATTTTTCATTAATTCCAGACGATGTGTGGAATGAACATCATACATTTTTCGAAGAACCCAACAGCAAGTACATCGATTTTTACATTCGAGCGCCAATGTGAAAACACAAATTTGCCCGTGACAGCAATCGAACCTGCGTCCCCTTTCTCAGGAGTGAGTTGCTCTCCCAACTAAGCTACACGGACAGAATGTATCACTGCAGCTTTGTCGTCTTGACACGTGCTTTACTTCTGTATTACGTCATAAATTATCTTTACTTATGTGAAAAACTTGCCCCCGGACCAGGCAAGCCGTTATAAATTAATTAAGATACATCTGACTACAGTTAGACATAGGTCGTTAGACTTGAATCCCATAGTCATTGGTAGGTGCTCCCCTACTGTTGTTACCTTGAAGGAGATCATAGTACCTAATGTGATAGCCAATCATTCCTATCCCTTATTGTCACAGAGAACAAATCGATTCTCCCACAGAGTTATTTTGAAGTCCTTGTCCCACTCACATTTATCTTAAAAGAAATAACTGTTTTCCAGGTTCAAAATAATGTGTATACTTAGAAAAGGCGTCTATTCAAGGAGGTGATACCAATACCATTTGGCAGTAGTCAATCACTGTCCATATAAATATAATTAAAAAACAATTTTTTTTTCAAAACCAAATTTTTTTAAGGAAATAATTATTTAGTGAAACCCTTCATTTTGAGCATGGTTTGATGGTACATTCAATCATAAGCGGATTTTTAAAATTCATCGTTAAATTATGTTCAGGACTGATTTTGTTCCAGAATGCATATTTCAGAGCGAAAATGACATTACGAAGGTGTCATAGCAAAATATTTCAGAGCAAATATGACATTACGATAGGTGTCACTACATAGCAAAAATTACATTACGACAAGTTTACATTTACTTATGTCATATCTGTGTACATAAAAAAAACACCTGTAGCCCGTTCATTATTACCTGGCAGTTTGAAAGGATGCACTTGAGTAATTTTAGTGTAGGTTCGCACTGTAAAAGACGTATCTTTACCCTAGGTAAACACCTCCAACTCTCGTAGAGAAAAGATAAAAAAAAAAAAAAAAAAAAAAAACGATGAGGGAACTGGGTGGAGATGGGAGTGAATGGGAGGTTCCTTTTGGTGTTGATTCCCTGTGATGCTTAGAAGCTTTTCTTTAATTAGTCTTTGTGAGAGGGAGTGAAGGGGTAAGGGGAGGCAGAACAACAGGAAAAGGCCCTTTCGACTTGTGTTACGGATTTCTTTCGCTGGCTTCGTGGCATCCTCCCACCCTTTATCACGGGAGATATTTAGTATGCAATGTCTGTGTGCCTTCCCACAAAGACTATTTAACGAGAAGTTTCTAAGCACCACAAGTAATCAACGCTAGAAGGAGCCCCCATTCGCTCTCCTCTACAACCGTTCCTCATTGTTTCTCTATCGCTATGCACCAACAGTTGGAGGTGTTTAACTAGGGAAAAGATGTGTCTTTTACAGTGCGAATCAAGTAGTTGGTTTTTTAAACCCACTTCTTAATTCTTGACAGCAAGTTAATCAAAAATTTATGAGGGGAGAACATGCGGAAGTGACTATATCGTCAGCAAAAGAGAAGTATGACGTATTCTCTAACACAGTGATCTCAAGCTCAGACCTTTGGAAGGGCCACTTTCCAGTTTTGAAGAAACTTAGAGGCCGCATAAATGTTAAGAAATTTCTTATGAATAAGCATCAACTTTACAAAACTACTCCAATGGCTTGGCACTAGAGTGGAATACTATTTCTAATTATCGATAAATAGTAAAAACAAATGCTTCATCAATCACTGAAAACAATCACTTTTAGATAACAATTATTTTCATTTAAATCTTAAAACAATCACATTTTACCAACTGAACACTGTACACGGTACAGAAAATATTACATGTTCTAACCAGAAACTTCGGCTCGCTTTTCTGTCACTAACTTATCGATCTTTGGAATAATGTCCTTTGATTATGCTGCTTTTAAAAGTGAGCATAAGTGACTATCACTTAACCTTTTCCTTTCAAGACATGGTTCATTCTTGAAAACAACTGTTTACATGAGTATGATGTTGTTCCGAACATAGACAGAACCCGTGCAGGTAGGTTATAAATATTTACATACTTGTACTTTGAAACTAACTGGTAAAGTTGCTAGATTGCAACTGTTGAATTTTTCTTTTAGGAAAGAATCACACTTAGAGTCTATTAAGTTAAGTTGAAGTTCTTCAGGTGCGTTGTCAGCATTGTAAGAAAATGGAGACTCGAATGTATTGAAAATATTTTCCATGTCTTTGAAACATTCAAACCGTCTGTTAAATTCCTCTTTTAACATAGTTGATTTCTTCTCCTTCAGCTGAAGATTTTAAAGTGATAAAGTGAGCAAGATTTCCTACACTGAGCTGCGCTTCCCAAAACTGAAGTTTCCTCTGAAATGCGTTAATATTATCAATAATGTCAGTGACTAGATTATTTTGGTCTTGTAGTTTGGTATTCAAATCGTTTAAGTATCCAGTTATATCTGTGCTGAATGCCAGATCATGAACCAATCTTGGATCATCAAAAAGCGAGACGTCTTAATCTTTATGGAAACATATATATATATATATTTTTTCTGATTGGAGGTTTGACGACCACCGTGAGCAACTCAATGGGCTACAAGCAGTCGCCCGTTCCTAATTTAGGGCCACTAGTTCCGGGATAGGTGAGAGCTAGATCCGTAAGGCAAACACAATATCCATGCCTCACCGGGATTCGAACCGGGACCCCTTTCGGACGAATGATCAGAAGCCGACATCTTTATTTCATCTCTCAAATTCCAAAAAACTTGTTACTTATAAAGAGAATGGCTTTGCTAAGCATTACTATGTTTATATTACATTTAACATATTATAACATACTTGGAAAAAGGGTAATTTATTTTTATTTCGTAATCATTCATGCGGGCCGCAAAACAGTTGGCGCCTGGCCACGAGTTTGAGGCCACTGCTCTAACATAACTAATATGACCTTTGTGTCACAAATTGTTCCTAGAAAAACAATCTTTGGGAAAATTCAAATATTCTGTTCGTAATATCCATTACGTAAGTGCTACATGTAATTGCTGTATTTAAGAATGCTTGATTTGTGCCTTTCCCTTTATCCTGGTGAAATATTAATTAGAATCGGCGTAATAGTATACACACTTTCTCTTGTAACAGCAACACCCTCTGTCATAAAAGTTTACAAAATACTAATAATGCTAAATAAAAAGTACAATGAAAAGTATTCTATAATTCAGATAAGATACCTTCATTCTTTTTATACAGGTAAGAGATACATGAATTAAACATTCAAATTTTTACTTGACGCAAAACAATATAATTTCCGATCAAGAGAAATTCAAATTAGAAAGTTATATACAACGGTCGTTCCATAAAAACTGAAAGTAAAATCACACAAAACGAAGAAATATAGATATAGCAAAATACATGTTATTATTTCTCACAGTTTCTTCCTTCGGATGATAAGCAACAGTCCCATCGTTCAGTCCACTTTTCAAAGCATGTGGCGAATGCATTTTGGGGAAGCCGCTTTAACGACCCCTGTACAACTTGAATAACGTTAACATCTGTGCTGAATGTTGCGGCACTGACCTTCTCCTTCATTGTTGGAAACAACCAGAAATCGCAGGGGGCGAGATCAGGACTGTAGACAATCTGTATCGTGATTTCAATGCTGCAGTTCTCCAGAAACTGTTGAACACAAGCAGCCACATGTGGGTGGGCGTTATCATGGTGTGGGGTCCACTTGCCCACCAGTTTCGGTCGCTTAATCGATATGTGTCGTCGCAGACGTTTCAAGACTGAAATGTAATACTCAGAATTGACAGTAATTTGCGGAAAAACGGCATGTAGGTAGACTACACCTTTATGATCAAAGAAAATTATCATCATCACCTTCCAAGCTGATTTGCTTTGGCGAACTTTTTTCGGAGGAGGCGAATCTGTGTGTTTCTAGACACTCGTTGCGCGCTTTGTGAGGTGTCGAAATAGTAAACCCATGTTTCATCGGCAGTTATTACTGTGTTTAGAGAGTTTGGATCTTTTGAAATCATTTGTTTCCACTCATTACACACCTGAACTCTGGCTAACAATTGTTCTCTCGTCAGGTGATGACGTACCCATCTGGAAGACACACGACGCAGTAGTAGTTTGTCGCGCAGAATGCGGAATGCCGACGTTTTTGAAATATTAGTTGACGCAGCTATGTCTTCACACGCCATTCATCGACTTTCTTGCAGGATTGCCCAAAAAGTGTTAACAATACGCTCCGAAACAACACTTTCAGGTCGACTAGGCCTAGGAGCGATTTCTACCAACTAACGCCCTTTTTTGAGATCATCGTGCCATCCAAAAATCGTTGACTCACTTTAACATTGATCTTTGTAAGCTTTTTTTATTACATCAACTGTTTCTGTAGTCCTTTTACCCAAACGATAGCAAAATTTTATCGCACAACGCATTTCACTTCTTAACTCTGAATCACTCACCTCCATAGCTGTATGGCGAAATGGAGACGTACCTTTAACAGCTGCTCAATAACAAAACCAGAATCCTCTGCCATGGCTAATAACTGTTGCCATAGATGCTTCCTTAATTCAGTTAATCGCCTGCGTGGTTATTTTACCCCTTCGTACTGTTGCCAACTCAAAAATAATAACTCTCAGTTTTTATGGAGCGGCTTATGTATATACTCGTATGTCAATGCTTTTACAAGAAATGAAGATTTATCGATTGATGGAGAAAAGCTGGAGATAACAGACACGTACGTTTATCTTGGACAGCAGATATCAAGTGAGGGTCACATTGATGAAGAAATGAATCGGCGTACAAAACTAGCCTGGAGAGCTTTTGGAAGAAACAGCATAATTTTCAAGAGCAATATGCCATTATGTCTTAAAAGAAAAGTGTTTGATCTATGCATCCTTCCAGTACTTACGTATGGTGCAGAGACGTGGACCTTAACTAAAAGAGACATACAAAGGCTGCAGACAACTCAAAGTAGCATGGAGAGGTGCATACTTGGTGTAACCAGGAGAGATAAGAAGAGGAACTCATGGATCCGAAAAATGACAAGAGTGGAAGACATCATGATCAGAGTTAAATCCCTGAAATGGCAATGGGCTGGACATACTGCCAGAAGGACAGATCATCGATGGACAGCCGAAATTTTAGATTGGATTCCACGGGACAGGAAAAGACCCAGAAGAAGACCACATGGGAGATGGGTGGAAATGAAATTCGAAAGTATGCAGGGGTGACATGGAGGAAACTGGCACAAGACAGACCGTTGTGGAGGAAACTTGGGGAGACCTTCGTCCAGCAGTGGATTGATAATGGTTGACAATGATGATGATGATGATGATGATACGGTCGAGTCACATTACTGTGACCACCAGCTAATATCCAGAGTAACCGCCGTGTGAAGCGCGGACAGCAGCTAGACGGGCTGGCAGTGACTCAATAAGGTGCTGGAAGATATTCACATGTATGTGGAACCAAGCTGACTGCCGTGTATCTGACAGCTGCTGGAGGGCGCGTGGTGAAGGATCCATAGAGCGAACAACACGATCGAGGTGGTCCCACAAACACTCAATTGGGTTTAAGTCTGGGGAATCATGTGGCCAGGGAAGTACTTTGAAGTCTTCATCGTGCTCTTTCAACCACTCTCTGACATTTCTAGCTGTGTGACACTTCGCATTGTCGTGCTGGAAGATCCTATTCGCCCTAGGGAAGACAATGAGCATGTATGGATGTACGTGGTCTGCGAGGATGGATTCATGTCGAATTCGATCCATAGTGCCTTCCACATGTATGAGTAGACCCAGGGAATGCCACGAAAACAGTCCTTAGATCATAACGCTGCCCCCACCAGCTTGTGTTCTTCCATCAATGGTTGAAGAGCGTTTGTTCTCCGATGTTTCTCGCCTTATACGCCAACGTCCATCAGTTCGATGAAGCAGAAATTGAGACTCGTCGGAGAAGGCAATTCTTTGTCAATGAGCTGAAGTCCAATTACGATACTTCCATGCAAATGTAAGCCTTTTCTGCCGATGCACCTTCGTTAGCATAGATGCAGTGACCCTCCGTCTGCATCGGAGCCGTATACGCAGCAGGGTTCGCTGAACTGTCGTTTTAGAAACCCTCCCGGTAGCCCTCTGGTTCATTCGGCCAGTGAGTTGCTCCACTGTAGCGTGCCGATCGGCCCTCACGCACTATCGCAGCCGACGTTCATCTCTCACATCAATGGCACGTGATGCTCCGCAGTTTCCACATTGCTGATTCGCAATGGTGCCATTTCTCCAATCACGATACACTTTAACCATAGCAGCACGTGAACAGTTCACAAACTGCGCTGTTTCAGAAATACTGTCACCTTTGGCCCCAGAGCTGATAATCATCCCTTTTATCCATGACAGCAACAAGTGATATGTTTTCAGAGCATGAGTCATTTTCTTGTAGAACTTCCGTCCACAGTGAGTAGATTTTAGGTCCCAGCCACCTACAGCGAGTTCGCCTTTTGGGCAGGAGACAGGAACGGAAGGAATGAGAGCAAGTCTAGTGATTTTGACAGAACAGTTAGTAGTGAGATCAGAGTACCGTAGATGGCGCCACCGTACAAGTACGATGTCGCACATAGAGGGGTGAGGGAATTTCAGGAGGGGCATAGGAAAGGATACCCATTTAACCAGTGGGTCCTGGGGGCCGTCACTTAACGTGGTCGTCCGATGCACGGCGGATATTCAGCGATTGTTAGCAAATCACACCAGCTCCGCAAGATCAGCCCAGGATCGAACCTGAGGACCTTGCATTGGTAGTCTGAACTGCTAACCACTCAGCCATTCGCGGCATATGTTTTCAGAATGCCTACACACACCTTATATACCCCGCAAGCCAGCTCACGACACGTTCTTTCTTTCATTGGCTACGCGCTGTTCACGTCAAAAGTAGAAGGTGGTCAAAATAATGTGACTCGACTGTGTATAACGTTTCTGTAGGGATGCTATACCATGCAGACACCAGAGCTTCTCGCAGATCATCAAGGGTAGTCGGTGATGGATCTACAAGTTAAACCTGTCGGCCAAGGTAGATCCACAGATGTTCAACGGGATGGATACCCGGCGAGTACGGTTGCCAGGATAGAAAGCTAAAGTCACTGGAATGCTCCTCAAACCATCAACCATCCTTGTGCAGGGCATAGCAACTGGCAAGGGACATTTTCTTGCTGGAAGCAACCCGTGTTATCGAAGTAGACACTAGACAGTCATCATGAATTGGAACACCTGATCTTCCACAATGCGTAGGTAGCCTGAAGCGTTCATCGTTCGATCGAAGAGATGATTACTCCTAATGATTCCCAGGAAATTATGTCCCACACAAGCACACTACCACCTCCTGCCTGTTTCTTTTCGAACATCGTGTCGGGATGATTTCTGTCAGCAATACTTCGTCCACTCCCTCGACCATCCACACGATAAAGCAGAAAACATACTTCTTTTAAAAAAGCGGCCTTCTTCTACTGTTCGATGGTCCAGTGCCTCCTCTTAGATGCAAATTAGCGCCTTAATCGTTGATGTATGGCCGTCAGCATGAGGTACCTTAAGTGGACGGCAACTTTGGAGGCCCATAGAGAGGTCTGAAATCTGCGAATACGCTCTTCTATGTTCCTGCATTAAATGCTCTGTCCATTTGTTCCACTGTGGCCCGTCTGTTGGACCGTACTAGTCGGGATTGTCGTCACTGCCCACAGTCGCCAATGCTCCGTGGGCGTCCACTATTACTCCGACTACTGAAGGTCTTGCCGGTTTCCTTCCATTCCTGGAACACTTTAACAACTGCACCACGTGAACAACCAACAATATCGGTCATTCCTGTAACCCTTCTCTCGGTGGCCAACAATCATTCCTTTTTTACCCTTTCAAACCGTAGCTTGAAGAAGTGTATAAGCTCCAGCCTTGTCCGTCCGGCTGTCCGTCTGTCTGTCAGTACGATTACTCGCGTAAAAATTGGTCGATTTCGATGAAATTTTAGTATGTGGTAGGGGACCACCTGGGGATGAACCCTATTGAAAATGGGCGAAATGGGGTCAAAGGTCAGGACATAGGAGCGGGATTCATTCGATTGCCCTTATGCGCCATAACTTGCGTAAAAATTTTTCGATTTCGATGAAATTTTATTATGTGGTAGGGGACCACCTGGGGACGAACCCTATTATAAATGGTCGAAATGGAGTCAAAGATCAGAACATAGGAGACGGATGTATTCCATTTCCTTTATGTGTTATAATTTGACTAAAAATGCTTCGATTGTGGCAAAACTTTATCATGTTGTTCCGGAGGTATACCGAACAGTTTATGTTGAATGTCATCGAAATGGGGTCAAATGTCAGGACACAAGAGCGAGATTTATTCCACAGCCATTATCCTCATAACTTGAGTAATAACTTGAGTAATGATTCCTGGTATGTTGGAAAGCGTATCTTAATCAATGCATCGCATGATTTTACTAACTTGTTCAAACTCTGTTAGGTCACGTCCTTTTCCCATTTTCACGCGAAACTGCATACCGTCAGCGAGTTCGTGTTCTTCTAAATGCCTTATGTGATTTGCATATGTTGCTAAGCACGCCATCTGACTGCTGGTTACGGTTTATCCTTACATCTGGGGTGGTCGTAATTTTTCTACTGGACTGTGTATATACAGGATGTTTCAAAACTAATGGAACAAACTTTAAGGGGTGATATAACACACTAAAACAAGCACTTTTCGTCGTAGAATGCATGATCGCAAGTTACGCGGTTAGACGCTGGAGGGCGCTTTCCGTTTCCATACACACGCCGTCTTTCGAAACGCAAAGACAGGAATGGCACAACAAACCAAAGTAAAGCTTTATTGCAGGCATGCAAAATAAAAAACAAAACGTGACATCTCAAAATTACATCAAATTTGCAAACATTTATAAGTAAATACTGAAATTAATTACATTTACAAAAGCCGCTCAAAAAGACGACCGCCACTCCTGATACACGCTTCGCATCGTCGACGTAAAGATGACCGTGTGTTGTGGAAAATACCAGGCATTTCCCGGACAACTGCAGCAGGGACTGAAAATCTGACGACTAGTTCCTCATTCGAACCAATGGGAGTTTCGTACATTACGGACTTAAGATGTCCCCATGAAAAGAAATCCAGAGGGAAAAGATCTGGTGATCATGGGGGGCCAAGCGATGGGTCCACCTCGGCCAATCCGTTGGCCTGGAAATGTGGCGTTCAAGTAATCACACGCACCTGAGTGGGCGCTCCATCATGATGGAACTACATTTTACGGCTATCGGCTGTTGGTACATGCTGGATCAATTTAGGTAAAACTTGTTGAAGGAAAATAAGGTACGTCCTCCTATCCAGACGTTCCGGTAAAAGATATGGATCTTCGTGGGGAAACGGAAAGCGCTCTCCAACGCCTAACCGCGTAACTTGCGACCAGTCATTCTATGACGAAAAGTACTTGTTTTGGTGTGTTGTATCACCCCTTAAAGTTTGTTCCATTAGTTTTGAAGCACCCTGTATGTAAGCTGTCAAAATCCGAAAACTAAGATTCAGATTTTTTTCTTGATCTATGTATGCTATGTATCCTGCCAATTGCGTGAAGTCAGCATTTTCAACTTTCTTCTTTACTTCTGTGCAGGTTTCGGAGTGTTTAGGGGTTCTCTTTTTGATAGATTGCCTTTATCATTTCGGTCGCTGGCTGCCAGTTGGACCATCCTATTTTAGATTAAGTGGTAGATGCTAAATTTATGCATCTGAAGGTTTAGAAAACAGCGCGGTGCTTCTACGACCCAAAACTTGCGGCCACACTCTTTAGTCTTATAAGCAGCGGTAACTGCATTTCAACTTGTGCCTGTATACAAAAAAGGAAAATACATTCGTTATTGGCTACGCATATTAGAATTCGCGCATACAGAACTCCAGTACATGGCGAGATTACGTATGAAAATATCTTCACTCATGCTCATATCGAACACAGTCAATAACGCTTCAAAAACTTCTAAAGCCCTCGGCGCGTCGTGCCACGTCCCCCCCACTCTTTCGTTCCCCCGATCACACATCCATATAACTTCATTTTATCATCTGAAAACCTAATAATATTGCAAGGAATATCTTTTCCTGTTCATCTCAAGAAAATACAATAAATATTTCTTGCAGTGGTTTAGCAAAACATTTCCACGTGCAATTACTATATACACATTTACGTAAAAAATCTGTCATATAAATAAGGCGGGAAAAGAGAAAATAATTATGCGACATTAATCTCGAGCCTTGAAACAGTGGAGGTTAAGTAGAAGCACGTGATTGGTATCAAAGTCAAATGAAATTCAAGGTATTGGTGCATTTTTCTGATTTTCAGTAGATCCATAATAAAATAATCAATATAAGTATTTATTGTAAATAAATAAAAAAAAAGAAAGAGATAAATGAATTTATAAAAATAGAAAAAAGAAAACTGTACTCAGCCAAAGCATCTGAATATCTTCAAGTATGTGACACATCGGTAATATGATTAATTTAGTGGCCCAGACTAAAGCCACGAGGCTTTGAGGGAAGAGAATAATGTAAGGTTCAAGAAGGGCTTCAAACTTACCGTTTTTGCTCATCTTGTTTGTTTGTTTGTTTATTTTATTGGGTTTAATGGCGCAATAGCCTTGGACAAAGAGCGCCAGATACAGTCAAAAAACAGTTACATGGTTAGCTAGGGCCGTGGGGACGCCATCCCTCAATCAGCTGGAGCTCCAACTGACCCTATGCGGGTTTGCTCATTGTCCACAACCGACCATGTGCCAATAAGCATAGTTGAGCGTTTAATCTTTTTTTTTTTTTTTTTTTTTTATATGGAAGTGAGATCCCCGGTAGTGTGACGTATATTCTAAATTAACTTTCCTTTTTAGTTTCTATCCCTATGTTTCTTTTCCTATGTCTCAGTTATATTTCACACTTAACGTGATATCTTTTCTCTCAAACGAATGCTGTTGGCAACATAATTGAGGTTGAATGAAAGTGACGTATGCTTGGTATTTGATAAGAACGAAAGATATAAATTACGAGTAGACTGTTGCTTGTGGAGCGTTGTGTTGGAGAGCGATTAATGTGGAACGTAGCGTTGTTGGTGTGTGGTGTGTTTAATGTTGATACCTATTTGTTATGTGAAGTGCTACATCGAGAAATAAAGCATCTTTTCCATAAGTTTGACTTCTGCTTTCTAAATGTTTCGTCTGGCAGTTAAGGTTTAATTTAGGAACTATTTCATAGTATGGTGATGTTTTGACATAATGAAGCAGTACGACAAGGCATCTACGTTATAATAGGTATACAGAAAAAAATCCCCCAAGCAGCGTGTTTAAATTTGCTTGAAACTATAAGTGTTTATTATTATTATTTCCTTTCGATATTCCCTTTCCCACTCCTTCTTTTAGGTTCGGCAAATATTAAAAGAGAAATAGGAAACACGGCTCTCTAGTGTGAGTCAGATTGGGAAAATAACGTAGCACAGATAACTTGGGCAACTCAGACAAAACGGTGTTTGGTAGAGGCCGCCCAGAGTCTGAGGCCGCCGGCGAATGCCGGTAAAACGTCTCTGAAAACAGTTGTTATGATGTTATCAGGAACGAAGTTATTAGGAGTTTGTTCGCATGTATGTCACATAGAAGATATCGGAAGACGGAGCCTCGGAAAGTGTATGGGCAATACGTCATATTTTATTGTATAGATTTAGTCACTTGAAAAAGGCATAAAGCAAAGAGTGTTAACCTGCCATTTCACTCTTAAACCGGCCCACTTCACCCATGATTTAGCCGCTCACCGGTTTCTAGCTCTAGGGATATTGCCAGGCAGCACAGCCTTACAATTTGACGTAGGCCCAACACTGAGCCCCCGTTTTCTATTCTTAAAAGTCGGTGTCTCAGTGTTGGGCCTACGCTAAATTGCAAGGCTGTGCTGCCTGGGTTCCGACATCATTATCTTCTTCAGTTCGTGATTAAATCACTGGTGGATACTGTTTTTCATTTTTTGTTTGAGGATTTAACGATTACCGTGAGGAACTCGATACCCGTCCTTAATTTAGGGCAACGGGTTTCAGAGAAGGGAGAAGTCAGTGCCGTAAGACAAATATAACATCAACTACTCACGGAATTTGAACCCGGACCCATCTCGGAAGAATGGTCAGAAGCCAGCCAGCACTTATACCACTGCTCAACCAGATCGACTCTTTTTAAATTCAAATTCTGCATACTCTGGTGCTTAGTAGGGAACAATTATACCGTCTATATTGTTAATAACTTGAATTTGCCTCCATCTATAAACTCATGAAAGCCGCCTCTCGGCGCAGTGGTCTAAGCGACGGCCTCTGATTATTTGTCCGAAATGGGTTCGGATTCAAATCCCGGTGAGGCATGGATGTTGTGTTTGTTTTACGGCAGTGGAACTCTCCCTTTCCTGGAGCCAGTGACTCTAAATTAGGAACAGGCGACTGCTTATAGCCCATTGAGTTGCTCGTGGTGGTCGTTAAGCCTCCAATAAAAAAAAATTAAAAAAACTCATGAAATTGTAATGAAGATGCTAAAGAAGGTTCATTTTTAAAATGCAGTTATTTAAACTATCATTCAACGTCAACTGTTTCTTTAGAGAAAACTCATATTTTGATTTTCTCTCTTTTTCCAGAAATTTCATAACCGGTCTTTTAAACACGAAGTCTTTAGTATTTTTTAGGTGTACAAACTGTCTAGATCCTTCTCAGAAAGCAATTTACCGGATAACAGGATTAGAACATCTTTCTTTTTTTTTTTTTTTTTTTTTTTTTTTTTTGCATGTTTAACCCAAAATTCATGAGTCTTGAAGTTTCCTCCTGCTAGAGACGCCATTTCATTTATATGTATTGCATGCCGTCGTTTCTGATTAAAACTAAAAGAGAGTTTTGTAAATAGAGATATTTGATGGCTGAAGTATAGCCAGGTATGAAACCTTTATTACAAAACCCATCATTAAGAGCTCTACAGAAAAGTGTTCCAATACACGCCAGGTCGATGCATCATTTTCTTCGACGTAACTATTGTCCTAAACGATGATAGATCGAGTCTCACAGACTGTATAATTTTTATGTTTATCTTTCCATCAGCGACAGACATGCTGAAGATCACGAAAATGGCGTCTTCATCTCAGCTTAGACAAGGGAAGTAGTCCTTTTTTGTTCCTTAGCACTTATTCATATCATGGAAGTAAGAAACTGGTACAGTTAACGTGGAACTTTTTCCATTACATTTACTCGGAAGAAAACAAAATTGTTAACGGAGATCTAAGAAACAGAAAATCTGAAACTTTTTAGATCGTGTGCTGCATCTGGTTAGCAAAAAATTCTTTCGACTCTAATTTCCAACTGAACGTTTAGGAAGTGTATTCATTCAAAAATTACAAATTTCACGTCGTTTTGGATAAGGTGCATTTTCTTTCCGATTCGATACTGTGAAAAAAAAATAGATTACATTAAATTTGTTTATTACCACATAAATATGCTTTGAGCCAGAAATCCGGGACCTGTATCAATTCAGTAAACAAAAAAAAAAATAAAAAAAAAATTGGAAAAACGCATTGAGAAAACGAAATTACAGCATATTTTATGCATTTAAACTAAATATATCAAGTGCAAGAAATGAAGCTACGCTGAAATAATATTTTTCAAAATCTATCATTCCATTTATCTGTGGGACTTTTTCAATTTGGGTATTCAAGTCCATCTTCCAAGCGAGTTTAGAACACTTTTTCTCCATTCATCCGTGTGACTTTTCAATTTGAGTCTTCAAGAAAAGAGTTTCTTTTTCAAAACGAATTCCGGGCATTTATCTCCATTCATCTGTGAGACTTTTCAATTTGTCTTCAGGAACAACTTATTCTCTTCCGGGCGAATTTAGAACACTTTTTTTTCCATTCATTTTTGTAAAGTCAACTATTTCCTCTTCCCCACAAATTTCGAGTTTTTTCTTTTTTTTTTTCATCTGTGTGACTTTTCAGTTTGACTCTTCAAGGCCAACTTTTCCTCTTACAAGCGAATTTCGGGCATTTGTCTCCATTCATCTGTGTGACTTTTCAATTTGTCTTCAGGACCAACTTATTCTCTTCCAGTATGTCACATAGGCGATATCGGAAGACGGAGCCTCGGAAAGTGTATGGGCAATACGTCATATTTTATTGTATAGATTTAGTCACTTGAAAAAGGCATAAAGAAAAGAGTGTTAACCTGCCATTTCACTCTTAAACCGGCCCACTTTACCCATGATTTAGCCGCTGACCGGTTTCTAGCTCTAGGGATATTGCCAGGCAGCACAGCCTTGCAATTTGACGTAGGCCCAACACTGAGCCCCCGTTTTCTATTCTTAAAAGTCGGTGTCTCAGTGTTGGGCCTACGTTAAATTGCAAGGCTGTGCTGCCTGGGTTCCGACATCATTATCTGCTTCAGTTTGTGATTAAATCACTGATGGATACTGTTTTTCATTTTTTGTTTGAGGATTTAACGATTACCGTGAGGTTTGTGTGTGTGTGTGTGTGTGTGTGTGTGTGTGTGTGTGCGCGCGCGTGTGTGTGTGTTAAAACACAGACTCAGATCCAACTGTTTGGAATACCTGTGTATCTTGTAATGTTCTGGATTTTTCAAATTTCTTGAAAAATTTAGTGAATACGTTTTGACTATTTAAAAGCATCATGGTGTAATTATGCGAGAAGCACGAAACATTTTCTTTATTTTATTTGCATAAGCTGTGTGCCAGTATTATGACGTCACAATAAAATGCCAACGGCTAATCGCAGGAGCTACTAGTAAGTAGCCATACAGCGAGAACCATAGTTTTCATCATGAATAGAATACGGAATTACACCATACAATACAAATATTGAAGATGGCAATCCGTTTTTTTCTGTAAATATGACAAGGATAGTAAGTCAGACATTATCCGAAAATTTCGTCGTCCTGCAACGGGAATGGAACCCGCGTCTCCCAGATAGCGCCCGGGTATGCTAACCACTACACCACCCAGAACGGCCAAGTCTCAAGTTTTCTCAAGTTTCTGAGTTTTTAGATATTATCTGACTTACCATCCTTGTCACATTTACACCAAAAATCGGATTGTCATCTTCAAAATTTGTATTATATGTTTTTTTCATGATTTATCTGCTCCTCTGGGCAATCACGGGATAGGATTCTTAACCTCGTGATTCGCTGAACATGAATGCCGGTTACTTCGATTAGCGAGTCCTGTGACTGTTATATTCAAATTAATCGGAAACTTGAGACTTGGTCGTTCCGGGTGGTGTAGTGGTTAGCATGCATACCTGGGCGCTATCTGAGAGACGCGGATTCGATTTTCGCTCAGGGACAACGAAATTTTCGAGTTTTCGGATATTATCTGACTTGCCATCCTTGTTATATTTACACCAAAAAACGGATTGTCATCTTCAAAATTTGCATAGCTTTCATCGTTGCTCATGATTGTCTTTAAACGCCGAAGTAAAAAATAAGGATATGGAAACTTAATGTTGAGTGCCAACAAATTTGACATGTACGCAAGTGACAACAAATTTGACATGCACGCAAGTGCCAACAAATTTGAATTTGACATGCACGCAACTGTCACTGTACGCCTTAATATGTACATAAGTGCCAACAAATTTGACATGTACGCAAGTGTCACTGTACGCCTTGATATGTAAGCAAGTGCCACCAAATTTGTTTGACATGTATGCAAGTGCCACTATATTTGACATGTACGCAAGTGTCACTACATCTGTTAGACAGCTGATTGATTCCAGTCTTTTAATCAAGATCAAAGTCGGAGTAAGCTTTTCTCATGGGTGGATGGAGAGGTTTCGGGGTCTTATGATTTCGAAGGTTCCCACCTTCCTCTCAAATAGTGCGCAGCTTTTACTTTTTCATACATCCGTTATAGGAAAGCATTATGGTCGTTCAAAAATTGCACTTCCGGTTTTTGGCATAATTGTACTGAGAAAACTAGGTAAACGTCCAGCAGCCTCAGTAATTGTAAATGTCAGGTAAAACGTAAAGACTATGTGAACGCCGACAACACAGCATAATGCAGAATTAAAACCAAACTAGCACAGAACGAACGGGTATTAAATAGTGAAGGTAACAATAGGAAGACGCTTTCGGGATAAGGCTTGAAAAATTGCAGTCAATGTTAAAAGCTCGGTGAGGCTTTCTGCCACAGAACACAAATGATAATTAGTTTTCATTGCTATGGCCAGAAGAGTCACGTGCGTTAGGAATATCTACATAGGGATTCATATCTCTCTCCGCTGTTTTTAACAATTGTCTGAACACCTTATACAGTAGGTTACTCTTTACAAGGGGTGGAGAACCTGGGGACCTTCTAGGCTATTAAGTGCGGCCTTTTGAGTAAATCCAAATTTTGCAGAACAAATCCTTTTATTTTTATTAATATGTTTTTTTTTTCGTTTTTTATTGTTTTTATTTTAAACTTAAAATGGCCGTATTGAAAATATCAAAGAGTAAAAGAAGATTCAACGAAACAAGTTAGTAAAATCATGCAATGCATTGATTATGATACGCTTTCCATCATACCAGAAATCATTACTCAAGTTATGAGGATAATGACTGTGGAATAAATCTCGCTTCTGTGCCCTCACCTTTGATCGCATTTCGATGATATTCAACAGATCCGGTTATACATCCGGAACAACATACTAAAGTTTTGTCGCAATAGACGCATTTTTAGTCAAGTTATGAGGATAATGACTGTAGAATAAATCTTGATCCTGTGTCCTAACTTTTGACTCTATTTCGATGATATTAAACAGAATTGGTTCAGTTTACCTTTCTGAACAACATACTAAGGTTTCGTTGCTATAGAAGCATTTTTAGTCAAGTTATGAGGATAATGGCTGTGGAATAAATCTCGCTCCTGTGCCCTGACCTTTGACCCCATTTCGATGACATTCAACAGAATCGTTTCAGCATAGCTCCGGGACAACATAGTAAACTTTTGTCACAATAGAAGCATTTTTAGTAAAGTTATGAAGATAATGGCTATGGAATGGATCCCGCTTCTATGTCCTGACCTTTGACCCCATTTCGCCCATTTTTAATAGGGTTCGTTCCCAGATTATCCCCTACCACATACTAAAATTTCATCGAAATCGAAATATTTTTACGCGAGTTATCGTGCAGACAGATAGACAGACAGACGGACGGACAAAGCTGGAGCATATACGCTTCTTCAATCTATGGTTGGAAAGCGTAAATAATGCTCCGCGAGTGACGGCCACAATTAAAACATTAGTAAGTCATAAGGGTTATTTTGACACCTGCTATGGTCATGATTTCGTTCTATGGCTCCCAAAGAACTACAGATGGATTTGATTGAGCTCTCAGATGACATTTTAAAGTCCTCATTTGACGCTAAGAAAGATCCAATTGTAATATGGAAAAATGCAATAGATAACCACGCTTCGGCTATGTGCACGAAATATGCTTTCTTGCTTTTCAACTACTTATTGCTACGAATCTACATTCTCCTGCCTAACCCAAATCAAGATGCCTTTAAGGTCGCAAATGACAGATACCCATCGAGAGGAACAGCTAAAAGTACGGACCTCCGTGTTGCAACCAAATATTCAAATGCTTTCCAACAAAAAGCAGTCACAACAAAGTCATGAAAAGGCTAGTTAACTTTTGAATGAACATTTCTTTTTTTTTTTCATTTTTTGAAGTTAGTTAGTACATAGTAGGATTTTTACAAAATAATGTACATTTCGAAGTATATCTAATTGAAGTTTCTTGAATGCGGCCTTGTTAGATTACAGCTAACTTAATGCGGTCCTCCAACATGAAAAGGTTCCCCCAGCTCTGACCTATATCCTGGTTGTATGCGTCTTTAAAAACATACTGAAGTGTGTACCATTTTTTTTTCAGTTCAAATGTTCAGTAAATTTATTTGAAGGTTGAGCATTTCTATTTTTCACGTCCCCCAGCACATGAATTTACGCATTCTGGGAGGCTACCCCCCTCCCCCTAGCTACAGCCTTGTAGGAGACTCACGTGTGCTGACTCTCAGATTGCAAAAGGAAATCAAATAAAATTGAATAAGGGAAAGTAAAAGCAATATTATCAAACTATTTAAACCTAAACGCAATATGACGATGAAATTAAAGTGAGAGTTGCTAAAAAACCCCTCTCCATTTGTCTTTTGCTCCTCTACGAAACTTCTTTCATAACGGAGAGGGCAGCCCCTCCCCTCCCTCCGGGTAGATACGGCCATGTGTTGGAGACTCGCGTGTTTGCTGGCTCTCAGATCATAAAAGGAAATCAAATAAAATAGAATAAAGGAAAGGAAAACTAATATTATCAAACTATTTAAACCTAAATATTTGTATGTCGATGAAATTAAAGTGACAGCTCCTGAAAAACTTTCCATTTGTCTTTTACTCCTCTCCGAAACTTCTTTCACAGGGTCGTGGAAATTACAACTCAAGAATGAATGTGTTAGCTGCTAATCTGGAGGGGCGAGGATGAAACTGATAAGATAATTTCTACCGCAGATCACGAAATTGATTCGTCAACTACATGATTGCATATCACGGAAATTTTAGGCAATAGCTCTTTCGTAAACAGCTTCCCTGTCTTAACAATGGTTGTTAAGATTTTATGAAATTCACCCCAATTAACCCAGCTGGATTTCGTGACGGAAAAGAGATACGAACGATTATTAATTACTCATTCTTTTCCACTCGTATACGTACGAGAGCGTTGATTGATTTCGACGTCCGAGTTGGTGATGATGGAAGCAGGGTGGTGATCAAAGGCATCCTGTTGAAGAGAACGTGACTGAAATGCAAATGTCCAACCACATTCCGTCTCGGAATTCGTAGTTCGGTTATGAATACTAAAGCGATAATGGAAAATTTCGCAAGTAATGGTTATGAAGTTGATTGCCAGTTGACTTTATAAATCAACACTCCGGTTTCTGAGGGACAAGTAATTAAAGAGCTATGATTGCACCAATTAAATCTCCAGAACCTTCGATGACACAAGTGTTCGGAACATTGGTACTCAGGTTTCCGTGTAATACAGCTTAAATTGCTGTCTGATGTATTAATTATTGTATCCCCAAGACAAGACAGTTTTATACGCAATGTTGTAAAGAATAATTCTTCCTAACTAGAGCTGTAATCGACATGAAGTGATGACATATCAGAAAAAAAAATGCAAGGGTGTAGCGCAAGGGCGTAGCAATTCAAAAATTATGTGGGGGTTAACGAATTTCATACCCATACACCGAAAATAATCGCTAATCTAGGAAAATCAATAAATAATTAAGTGTTAATCACAAATAATTTATTATTCAGATTGATTATATAAATTCATTAATACATTGACAATTTTATTGATAATAAAAAACTTGATTTACAAAATTTTCATACAAAGCTTTATGCAATGTGGAGGGCTATATACACCGACGAGGCATTACATTATGACCACCTACCTAATAAGCTGTACGACCCCCCCCCCCTTTAGCCCACAAAACAGCGGCCACTCGGCGAGACATCGATTTGATGAGGTGGCGGTAGGTATCTTGGGGTATCTGGTACCATAATATCAACAGAAGGTCCTCCAGTTCCCGTAAATTTCGGGCGGTTGGTGATTTAGCGCGAACACGCTTTTCCAAGTCGAACCACAAATGTTCGATTGGGTTCATGTCAGGTGAATTTGGAGGCCATGGCATTAACAGAAAGCTACCAGCATGTTCCTCGAACCACTCCTTGACGATTCTGTCAGTGTAGCATGACGCATTATCCTGTTGGTAATGGCTATAATCAGCAGGGAACACAGTTGCCATGAATGGGTGTACTTGGTTCTCAACGATGTTCAGATACTTGAAATCTCTCAGGGTTTGTGCTATTGGGATAATGGAGCCTAAAGTGTGTCAAGAAAGCATCGCTCACAGCATAACACCGCCACCGCCGACATGTTTCCACCCAACAGTGCATCCAGGTGCCATAGCCTCCGTTGATAATCGGTGTATTCGCGCTCGTCCGTCTACGTGACGCACCAGGAATCTTGATTCGTCAGAACAGGCTACTTTCTTCCAATCATCCACGTTCCAATCTCTATGATCTTGGGCCCATTTCATGCGTTGCTGACGGTGACGTGCAGTGAGCATGGGGACCCGGCTGGGTTTTCGGCTACACAGGCCCATGCGCAGAAAGCTGCGATGAAATGTGTGCTGTGACACAGTACCCTGATCACAACTGTTGTTGCTGAGGGTGACTTGCCGCACTGTGGTCCTGCGGTCGCTGTGAGCAATGCGCAACAGTTTCCGCTCCTCTCTGTCATCAATGAGCTGCGGACGACACACGGCTGGACAACGGTTCGTCGTTTGGCCATCTGTGCACCACTTTTGATACGTACTCATTACAGCGGCACGCGAACAACCCACAAACTGCGCCGTTTCCGAGATCGTGGTTCCGAGTGCTCCATCCATTATCAAACTCCGATAAATCGGCAGCTTTTCGCATTCTGACTCTGATCACTCTACTAACCGAATCTGGTCCTTGGATTGTATATGTACTTCTCTGTGAACTTCACCTACTCCACCGTTCGGTCTCCAGGCGCGCTCATTTCTCTAGGCTGGGGGTGGTCATAATCTAATGGCTCATCGGGGTAAAATGGAATACTTCTCTCTCAGTATTCAGTTTCTTGTAGTAATTTATAAATGCGCAATTTCAAAATTACTTTTTTTATGAAATAAATAGTAGTGCAGAATCTTGAAACTGTAAAGTTTTGCTAGTACTTTAATAAAATTGTACTTACATATCTTAGCATCATAGTAGAAGGTAACTGCGGTTCGCCGCCACTGAGTTCAAAATGTGGATCGTGTATTTACTTCTACTTATCGATGAATATCCAGCAATGAAAGTCCAGAAAGTCGAGAATTAGACATCGTGTTTCGAAGATTCGTTTTCTGGCTCCTGAAAATACAAAATGTCCTTTCCGGAGTGGCTGCTGAGACAGGAAGCGTTGATAGAATTTTTGGTAATTTCATGATTTTGGGGTTAAAAAAAAAAAAAAAAAAAGAAATAGCAGCTTTGCAACTTCATAAGGATTCTATAGCAGTGATTGGTTTTTCTTCTTGTCTTTTGTTATGAAAGGCGTCTTCCACGGGTGTGAACAACAGCAAGTGAGCCCTGCGGGTGTGATGCCTGCATCTGGAAAAATGGGCCAATGAAACGAATTCAAATGGATCCGAAAAAAACAGCGACTTTGCTGAAAATAATGTGATTTGAAGCAGTTTTTTATCGATTTTTTCATATTAATCTTGATATTTTTTAATGAACAAGGTTTGAAATTGAGCTTTAAAGTGAAAAAGAAGTTATGTGATTCGGCGTTCAAGAGAAAAATGTGCCTTGATTTCCAATGAGGGGGGGTGGATTGAGTCCTCTGATACCCCTCCTTTTCCTACGCCAATGGCCAATAATGTAGAGAAAATCAATTTAATTTTTTTTATAACTTTTGATTGTATAAAAAAGTTCCATATTTTTAAACCGAGAGTAAAGGAGATTTCACAGCCGTGGAGTGTTTGTTATGGATACAGTGAATTGATAAAATTACCTAAAAATAATTTGTTATGGAGCTTAGAAGACATAATCAAATCTCTCTACAGAGAACTGTGTTTATAATGATCCTCCTGATATTTCGAGCCATTTCACCAGTCCCTTGAAACGTTTAACCGGCCGGAACAAATTAACTCGAGGTCAGAAAAATGGGATGAAATCAGTTCGAATGAATAAGGTATTCACTATCTAAGAAGTGAACAGAACGCATTAGGAACGAGTGAACCTGCACATCAGAAATTGTTGCTTTTTCCAAGCTGAAAAGATTTCCTTAGGTTTATCATTCAAAGTGGTCATTTAACGATGATGATTGTCGTTAATCCTTTTTGCCTGATTACCTTTTCCACTGAAATGCTATAAAAATGGTGACGAGACTAAGAAAGGGGAGAAAAGATGTTTGAGTAAGCTTGTTTCTACCCAGTAGCATGATGTCTGTGTCGGGGGGGGGGGGGGCTATCCGTTCCGAATCATTCTTTGGGTCATGGAGCAGAGAATCAGATTACAGACTATAAGACTAAATACTATAAGGGAGAACTTATTACTGGCGACAGATTTACAGTCGATTTCTGAGGAGATTTTTTTTTTTTTTTTTTGAATGGAGGTTTAACGACCACCGTGAGCAACTCAATGGGCTATAAGCAGTCGCCCGTCCCTAATTTAGGGTCACTGGTTCGAGGGAAGGGACAGAGCCAGTGCCGTAAGACAAACACAACATCCATGCCTCACCGGGATTCGAACCCGGACCCCTTCGGACGAATGATCAGAGGCCAACGCCTTAGACCACTGCGCCACCGGGGCAGCTCTGATGAGATGAGAGAGAGAGAAAGGAATTGTTTTGCCGTCGCTTTCGCATGGGTCTCGCTACCAATTGCATTCTTCGCAATTTGCGAAACGATAATCGTTTTGGAGATGGATAAAAAGTTTTGGCGAAAATACTGGCGATTAGTTTGTTTTTTGTTTTTTTTTTTTTTTTTTTCCGACGTACGAGCAAAATAATCTTAAATTCTTATTCTTTCAAATTCGATGATATTTGTGGATTTCTCATGTTTTGATTTGAACTATTAATCAATATTATCAATATTGCATGACATATATAAAATTAGTTATTAGATGAAAGTTCTGTAAGTAATAAAGTGCAATTTTTCAACAACTTCTGTGTTGTTGTTTTTTTTTTATTATTATTCTGGCCTTTTTTAGAACCAAGCTACAGAATAAATGTAATACCTAATTTTTCAAGTAATTTGAAATTCATCCTGTCAAGAATTATTTGTTTAGAATTTTATTAGTAGTAAAAGTTTCAAAATTTCAAATAAATATCTGTATTTCTTTCTAATAGGATTCAGAATCTGTAACATAATACAGTATTTTTCTGCTTAAAGAATCTGTAACCTATTGTTTTTGTACTGTTACAAGACTTTATGTTTTTATAATTTTTGTATATTCCCAATGGAGAGTGAAAAAAATTGGCGATTTCAGATTACATTTAGCGAAAAAAATATTGAATTTGGCGAATGTGTTGGCGAAAACTTTATAAAAGCCAGAGCAACCGCTGCGTCCGTATAATCCGGCAGCTATTGATCCCTTCTTGACACCATTTGGATCAGTTGCATGAGCCACTTAAATGGTTAAACAGTGTTAATTTAATCTGTTTGTAACAGTCGTTTCTATAAAGAATATTTGGTTAGGCCGATCGTATTCTCGGTGAACGCAATGTAATTTTACCACTTTTATAACGATTTCGGTAGCATTTATTTTTCGTTTATCGCTTCTAAAAACTTCTGTAAACTTTCCAAAGTGCACTATGTAAACAGAACTATTCGGACACCTATGTCGAAAAGGAAGCAAGAGCATTTAGTAGCCCAAATCAGTACATAGTCGGCCCACCGCTGACGGTTATGATTGCAGCGACATATCTGGGCATGCTTTTCACGAGAAGCCCGTAGGTCTGAACTGAAATTTTCCTCCATTCGTCCTTCAGAGCTTCTACCAAAGATACCGTAGAGGAAGGTCTTACCGGGAGAAATCGGATTCGGCATTCCAGCTAGTCTCGCAGATGTTCTATTGGGTTCAGATCGGAACTTTGGGCCGGCCAATCCAATAGCTGGATGTCGTGCATCTCAGACCATGCCTGGACTATACCGAGTTGCAAAGCTCTCGATCTTGCAGAAGCAAACAGGAATCTGTGCCTAAGTACTCCCGCAGTGTAGGTGGTGCGGAATTGTTTAGAATGTCATCATACCTGGACGCTATGTTACTAGATGGCATGACAACCAAAGAACGAAATCTATCTTCGATCCCCACCATCATTGATGCTCCTCCAAATTTGACTGTAAGGACAATGCACTCCGCCTGACAGAGTTACCCGAGAAAACGTTAAACACGTTCATCCGAATAAAAGAGTGAGTAGCATGGTTCATCACTCTTTTATGTTTTTATTATCCTCGAACGACGAGGGAAGAACCACTCCAGTAGTCATCTGGCATTACTTCGAGTGATGTAGGGCTAGTGCGCAGCAGACCCAGCATGGTGACCGTTTGCATGCAGTTCCCGCAGCTGATCTATAGCTTGGTAATCGTTGATATGCATGGCACAAATAGCTGTTTCAGTAGGTTGTGCGACGTCATCGGCCAGGTCTGTGGCAGAGGACGCGCTTGCTATGAAAACACGGGAGATCGCAGATTCGTTTGATGCGCCCTGCTCCAAAAATGGGTTTCCATGTTTAAAGTTCTGAAGGTGGAAAATGATCAAAGGATTTATTCCTTTTTTGGAAACAAGAAATTCCGTGGTCTCCCTTTGAAACTGGATTAGGCTTCAGAGTTATCATATTAGCGACAAATATTCCCATAGAACTGGATGGTTCGTTTCTTGAAATCGTACCCTGGTTTCAGAAATGCTTTATCATTCATATTTTTACGTGACTCGTGTGTAATACGACCCTTGCCACACCGGTGGCGCAGTGGTCTAAGCGATGGCTCGTCCGAAAGGGGTCTGTGTTCGAATCCCGTGAGGCATTGATGTTGGGTTTGTCTTACGACACTGGCTCTCTTCCTTCCCTGGAACCAGTGGCCCTAAATTAGGGACGGGCGACTGCTTATGGGCCATTGAGTTGCTCACGGTGGTCGTTAAACCTTCAATGAAAAAAAAAAGTCCCCTGCGCTTGAAAAAAATAAAGAATTTCTCACAGAAACTTTTGCCTAGTATATGACGTATATTCTAACTTTCGTTTTTAATTTTCCTACCTTATGTAAATTTTGTGTTCGTTCCCTTTAAGCGTTTCAATCTTAAAGTTATATTTTCTCACTCACTGAATGTTATGTGGAGGAAATCTTGAGGTCAAGGGTGAATGACGTGTGCATGTTTGACAAGCTAAGAACGCTGTGCATATATTTTTTTTTTGAGGTTTAATGACCACCGTGAGCAATTAAATGGGCTATAAGTAGTAGCCCGTCCCTAATTTGGGGCCACTAGTTCCAGGGAAGCGAGAGAGCCTGTGCCGTAAGGCAAACACAACATCCATGCCTCACCGGGATTCGAATCGTACCCCTTTCGGACGAATGATCGGAAGCCATTGCTTAGACCACTGCGCCACCGTGGCGTATCAGTATATAATGAGTGGAGCAAGCAAGGAAGATGAGGGTAGATTAGTACATTTTTTCGGATTTGTATGTGATACCTTATTCACGACTAAAAGTTATACGCAAGAGCTTTAGAGGCTGTACTACAAAGTTTATTGTGAATAGAGTGCTGTTTGAGGGTTATTGATAAATCTGTGCCATCAACGAACTTTAATGAAGAATAAAAGCCTAGTTCTGTTACTGTAAGTAATAATTTTCTAAAGTTTCTTGAAGTGACTTTCTGTGTCGTTAAACTAACCGGAGTTTTCAACTAAAGTCAATTAGCAGAACAAGTTTCACGAAAGTAATGTTTTTAGGTTGCATTGACGTTTCACAAATACAGCTTAAAACTTAGAAACATTACAATATGGCATATCCATTAAATTTAGTTGTTGTTTTTTTCGTTTTAGTTTACAAACTCAGTCATATTTTCTGCTCATGAGATCTTGTATTTATTCATTGCGAAAGCTTTTGATTAAAAAGCATGCTTTTTTTTTAGCACGATCGGAAATCCGTAATAAAGAAGTTTATTTTCATTCTTTTTAAGTGTAAACATATCTTTTAGACACATGCCAGTTCTCTTAAAATTCCAATTTCAGATACGAGTTCGATCTCTTCAATATCTTTCCCTACTCTTGAAAGTTTATGAGTAACATCCAGATGTTCATCTTAAACAGCACGTCACAACGACATTTTTATGAGCAAAACATAAAATATGTTCTATGACTCCTGAAATTTCACCTTACGAAGCAGATGGAAAGTAAAGAGAAAATGCTTAGCTGAAACTCTAGTCTTTTCTTCAGCAATTTACAAATAACAAAAATTCAAATTCAACAAGATTCGTATTTTTCATCATCAACAACTATGAGACAAAATGCCCGTAGGAACCTGACCATCAGATTACAATCATCTTGTATTTTTACTACCACCCCATCGACACTCATCTGGTAAACCCTGTCAGGGAAGGGAGGACTAGGGACTAAGTGCATCCGGGGCCGACTCCATCATCATCAACAACCATGGGACAAAATGCCCGTAGGAACCGGCCACCAGATGATAGCAGAGTACAATCGTCTTGCATTTTTACTACCACCCTATCGACACTCATCTGGTAAACCCTATCAGGGAAAGAGGACGAGGGACAAACTGCGTCCGGGACCGACTTCATTATCATCAACAACCATGGGACAAACTGCCCGCAGTAGCCGGTCACCAGATGGCAACAGATTACAATAGTCTTGTGTTTTTACTACCACCCCATCGACACTCATCTTGTAAACCCTGTCAGGGAAAGAGGACGAGGGACTAAGTGCGTCCGGGGCCGACTTCACAGGAAACCATCCATGCATTCGCGTCCCTAAACATCGGGAGTCTGCGGAAAACTCTGGAAAAACCGCAGACCAGAAGGTCAGCGGGACCGGGCTCGAACGCCCGTCAGAAACGTCTGCTTCCCACACTAAGTACAGCGCGTTAGCCAACTGCGGTATGCTGGTGGTATTGGTATTTCTACAGTCAGATATTTTCCTTGTCATATTTCAAAAAGAAGAAATGGATCGTGATAAGATATCATCATTCTAATCTTCATTGTTTCAAATTATGCTTAACGGAAGAGAGGAAACGTGATCAAATAATTATTCGATTGCATTTGATTATTTCCGAATATTCCTAAAAAAAAAAAAAAGAAAAAAAAAGAGGAACCGTGACGAAATAATTACTGTGTGGCACTTTATCACTTTGTATGATGTCAGGTGCAAAAGCGAAGCCATGATCTGATAATTATTTAGTTGTGTTACATTTTAAATCATGTCCAAAAACAGCAACAGAGAAGTCGTGGTCGTAGGATTATACTTTCTCACGTTCTTAGTTCTTAATGATGTGTAGTGAAGAAATAGGGACAGGGAACGTCAATTTATTCAGCGCTCTGATGTTTGTGATTATGTTTTGTGAAAACACAAATTTGTCCATGACGAGGACCGAAACCGCGCCCCCTCACCCCAAAATAAGTTGCTCTCCCTATTAAGCTACACCGACGGAATGTATAGCTGCAGATTTGTCGTCATGACACGTGATTCACCTCTGTAGTACGTCACATCATGTCCCTCTTATTTTTTATTTTTTTTTTTTTAATTTTAAAGCGAAGAACGAGTTTTCATTCATTCTAGACGATGTGTGGAACAAACATCACAGATTTTTCGAAGAACCCAACGACCAGTACATCCACTTTTACGTTCGGGCCCCAATGTGAAAACACAAATTTGTCCATGACGGATATCGAGTCCGGAGTAAGTTCCTCTCCCTACTAAGCTACACGGACGGAATGTATCTCTGCAAATTTGTCGTTCTGATACCTGCTTTACCTCTGTAGCACGTCACAGTCTAACGAAAAAAAAAAAAAAAAAAAAAAAGCCGCAATCAAAGGAATGAACCAAATGGTGTCCAAAATTTTCTGCGCTCTCCCAGACAGGTTCACATAGCGGCAGTGTTTCACGGAAGCTACGGCAAAGCAATTCCTTTATGCCTCTCATCTCAGCAGTGCCGATCATAAGCCTGTCACCGGCGATAAGCGTTTCCCTTCTAGCCCTTTATTCTCTTATTCATGACCCAAGGCATGATGGGAAAGCGCTACTCCCCCTGACACGCACACTATGCCACTGGGTACAAACAAGAAGCTCATCTTTTCTCTCCTTCCTTAGGTTCGCCCCCACTATTACATCTCTTTTAACAGGTAATCCGTCAGAAAGGAATAGTGTCAATCATCCCCCTGAATGACCACTTTGAATAACAATGCTAAGGTGACAGCAACGGTTTATGACTCGCAGGTTCACTCGTTACAGCTTCGTTTGGCCCACTTTTTAGACAATGAATATATTCGCCCGAGCTGATTTCAGCCCATTTCGCAAATCCCGAGTTAATTCATTGCATCCAGTTAACCAATGGTGTAGTGGGGCCAGAAGGACGTTCCGGTAAACAGATTTCAGGATACAGATTTCGACCGATACCTATGCTTTCTTATACAGGGTTATTCACTCGGAACTGAACACTTTTTATGTAGAATACACTATATTGACAAAAGTCACCTGACACCCCTTCAAAAGCAAATGAACGGATCCGCTGCGTTGTTAAGATGCGCGGTACAGCTGCAAACGGTATAAAAACTAGCCTGCAGCTGACCGCGATCACATTGCACTGTGAGGTTGAGAGAAAATGTCGCGGCCGGAGAGAACTGGCTTTGAGAAAGGAAAGATTGTTGGGTGTTATATTAGTGGGTTGTCCGTAAGAGAAACCGAGAGATATTTAAACATACCCAAGTCAACTGTTTTGGATGTACTGAATAAATGGAAGACACATGACGTGCCTGAAGCAGCGAAACGTACCGGCAGAACAAAGAAAATCAGTGATAGAGGACGTCGAAGCCTCAGGAGAGTAGTTAAAGCTAATCAACGGAGTACTTACTGTACAAGACGTCAGTGTACGGGTGGGTAAAAATGCTGGAACCTCCGTATGTACTCGTACTATTCGCAGAGAACTTCATTCCATGGGCTGCCGTGGTTGTGCGTCTGCCCATAAGCCTTTCATCTCCACTCCAAATGCTACTCGTCGTTTAACATGGTATAAAGAACATTTATCGTGGACCGTAGATCAATGAAAACGGCTCCTATGGACTGATGAATCCAGATACGCGATCCATCAGTCTGATGGCCGTGTGTGGGTATGACGTAAGCCGGGGGAACTCTATTTACCATAGTGTACTGTTCCTACGGTTAATTTTGGATCTGGCAGTGTACTCGTGTTGGCGTGGTTTTCGGGGTATGGTCCCGCCCCATTGGTTATAGTAGACAAACCTGTTAACCATCACGTCTACCTCGATATTCTGGACAATTATGCCCTACCAATTCTGTGGCAATACTATGGAACCGAGCCTCGTTGGTACCAGCAGGATAATGCACAGAACCATAAAAAGCAAGGACTTATGGCGTGGTTTGACGATAATTCCTTATCGTGTGTGGACTGGCCAGCACAGAGCCCTGATCTTAATCCCATAGAGCACCTATGGGATGAATTAGAGCGCCTCATAAGAAGTTTGGAACGAAGGCCTACTACTAAGCAACAGTTAGCTGCCGAATTATGTACTGAATGGAAGCGCATACCTATCGCTGCGTTCCAAAACCTTGTCGAAAGCATGTCTCGCAGGGTCAGTGCATGCATTAAGGCCGAAGGTGGGCCGACACCATACTAATGTATATCAATAAATACTATGTTGTGTTTCTCTTCTAGGTGTCCTGTGACTTTCGTCAATATAGTGTATATGCACATAAGCAAGTCCAGAACTCGAAATTTTCTGAACTAGAACTTACTGTACGTTTTATTTTATCATTGCCGCATTTTATCCACTGATAAACCTCTCAGAGCAGTTATGATTTTGAGTAAGACGAAACTGTTCACATAATTGACTCTATATAAAGTGCAAAATTTTCAAAATGTTGGACGTTTTTCTCCAAATTTTGAGTAGAATAGAAATCAACCCGAAAACGTCTTGATGCTGTGCATAAAGGAAGTAAATTAACAATCTGACACTCTCAGATTTCCCTTAACCACTTCCAAACGGACTTTGCACCTATTTTTCCAACCTCTTGCAGATTTCAGCCTTGTGCTACAAGAAGCTCAAGCACCAAGTACTCAATGTGTTTGTTCATTTGAATTAGGGGCGAACAAATCGTTTTTCCAATCCATTTGTTCTTGCTACATCCGAATTTTGAAAAATTTCTAACCTGTTTACACCTTCCAGGAAATCGTAACTTTCATCTATATCAGTCAAGAAAAATTTTCCATAAGCCAAAAAGACAGCTTTTGAATTTTAAATTTTAAGTTTAACTAGTTAATTTCTTCTCACGCAACATAGTTCCGTTACTGATTGTGTCGTAAGTAAACCCTGTTTCGATTAAGGATCTTTCCGTGATTTATGAAGACCATTTTCGAGCTCAGTTTCCCTTCAACCAATTTTCTCTCCCGAAATATTCTTAAAGTATTACAATGATTACTAATGTTCATTTTCCATGAGAACACACTTGAAAAAATAGCCACTCAAAGTACATTTCCAATGAAATTTATTTCTACTATCTGAAATACAGATATTTATTGGTGAATAGAATGAAAAGAAATTAGCGGGAGTGAAAATGAAAAAAAAAAAAAAAAAAAGTCACACCTGCATTTGTGCGAATATTTTTTGCTGTATATATCCAACATCGTTAATGAATTATATGCTTCAATCGTGCTATTTCTGCTATAAAAACGGCACCTAAAATTAGAAAGCAAGCCTTAAAAAACTTTTCTAATTAGATCAAGGAAGTATTTATTTCAAGCATTTTTACCTCAGCATTCTTAAGCGAATTGCATGCTACAGATTTGATATTAATGTCACGAAGTTGGCATCTTTTACTGAGCGACACGATTCAATTTTCATATTTCTGAATACGAAAAGTAGTCTGCGTTTAACAAAGCGGCATGTTAAATTAATTTTTTTCCTGTTTCTCTTAGTCAGAAAATCAATAGGTCCCGGTGAAACCCACAATAATTGTCTTTTGGTGAATGAGATGATTTTACAGAAACATGATAGGTATACACGGAACTATGAGGATTTACTCTGAACGAGTAAGAATACGCCCAAAATCGTTCAGTAACAAGGACACCCAGGGCCGGTGCTAGGGGTGTTTGGCTCCCTAGGCAGTCCATCCGCCTTGCGCCTCCAAAAAATTATTATTATTTTTGTTGCCACTTTGTGTTGCCAAATACATTGCATTTTTTTTTTATTGGAGGTTTAACGACCACCGTGAGCAACTCAAATGGGCTATAAGCAGTCGCCCGTCCTTAATTTAGGGTCACTGGTTCCAGGGAAGGCAGAGAGCCAGTACCGTAAGACAAACACAACATCCATGCCTCACCGGGATTCGAACCCGGACCCCGTTCGGACGAATGATCAGATGCCATCGCTTAGATCACTGCGCCACCGGGGGCGGCTTGCATTTATTCAATAATTATTTCAAGATGCAAAAATTGCAATGTAAACTAAATAGAAAGAAACTAATGGAAACTACATCCATTTACTTACTGGTCCAATGAAAGGGAAAATTAAATTAAAATTTCATTTTGCGTGCTATATTTTTCACGAAATTACCAACAAGTGTCTTCAAATCTATGTCACGGGCAATTTTTTGTTCGATCGATAATGCATATAACCCAACAAGATTCTTTCCTGCATCCCCCGATAGACAGAGGAAGAAAAAAAAAAAAAAAAAAAAGAAAAGAATTCTAGTGGAAAAAGAGAAAAGCATTCTAGTGAAATGAATATAGTAATGAATATAGTAGCGGAGCCTCTCTTACTTTTGCTCCTGTTCTTACTACAAAATACTGTGAGAGAGGCAATTACTAACCTTTAAGCAAGCTGTTTCGGAAACGCAGTGGTCTAAACGCTGGCTTTTGACGATTCGTCTGAGATGGGGCCTGGTTCAAATCCCGTTGAGGCGTGGATGTTGAGTTTGTCTTACGGCACTGGCTCTCCCTCTTCCCTGGAGCCAGTAGTCCTAAATTAGGTACGGCCGACTGCTTATAGCCATCGAGTTGCTCACGGTGGTCGTTAACCCCTCTTCCCTCCCGTCCTGAAGGACTTTAGACGTTGGGCATTGCCACTGTTTGTGATGGAAGAAGTGGAAGGTCTAGAATAGATATTTCCATTGAAAACCGGATAATACAGAATCCATTTTCTTTTTAAAAAATTCTTGTGCTGCTCCCAGGGGTCGCTGGACTTCCCTGCTGTATAGTGACGAGCAGCCAGGTTTACGGCAGTTTTTCGACAGATGCGCGTTTTCGTGGCAAGCTGACTTACCCATTCTATAAGAGCAGGTCTCCGTTTCTCAATGAATAAGAATTCGCAAGTTGTATCGAATGAACAAGAGAAAATAGAACTGTCTTTGTTTTAACTTTTTTTGTTTTCTCATTTATAATTTATTTGATTTTATCAATTCTAAATCTTAGCGCTCCTCAAATTTTAGCGCCCTGGGCAGCTGCCTTGTTCGCCTAATGGTTGAACTGGCCCTGAGGATACCAAACACTTGTTGTTTCCTCAAATAACGTTGCGCTTCACGATTGTTATTTCCGAGAAGAAAATGTCGTTTTGGAAATAACAATCGTATACATAAAAACATACTGAGTGGCCAAATTAGTATGACCACCTGGTTAGTACGTTGTTAGGCCATCTTTCCCCCTTGAATTATCATGGTATAGACTATGTTAAATGTTGGTAAGTGACTTGGAGTATATCAGCTAAAATGCGATGAATTGCACCTTACAACTCTTGAAGATTTGATGGTAGAAGCTACAGCTGTTTGATTCACCTTCCGACTTCGTCCCACAAGTGCTCCATTGGATTGAGATCCGGTGATCGGGCAGATCACTGTAGCAGGGAAAAGTCCCCGTGATGGTCTTCAAACCATTCGAGTAAACTATGTCCTGCTGGAATTATCCATCTCCACTGGCATAAACCTTTCCTAACTGTGCAGACTTTGTCAGCAACGATATTTAAATACCTTGTTCAGACGTTGCTCCACACGAATCAAAACACCCAAACGCTCCCACGAAAACATGCCCCAGAGCATAACGTTGCCGCCGCCAGCAGTAGTGAAGATGCAATGGAACGAAATTTCTAATTTCTTGTGATAACTGCATGGAGTTATCCATGCTATGATATTTCTTCAGAAAAAGGTAGGCATCCGATGGAACGAAAACTCTTGTGATAACTGCAAAGAGTCATCCATTTTATCGTTTTTCTTCAGAAAAAGGTAGGCATCCTGTGGAATGAAAATTCTTGTGATAACTGCACGGAGTTATCCAGGTTAAAAAATATCGACATCCGATCGAAAGAAAATTCTTGTGATAACTGCATGGAGTTATCCATGCTGTGATATTTCTTCAGAAAAGGGTAGGCATTCTGTGGAATGAAAATTCTTGTGATAACTGCACGAAGTTATCCAGGTTATAAGAAAAAAAATATCGTCATCCGATTGAAAGAAAATTCTTGTGTTAACTGCATGGAGTTATCCA
This sequence comes from Macrothele yani, assembly GCA_039090855.1. NCBI lineage: Eukaryota > Metazoa > Arthropoda > Arachnida > Araneae > Macrothelidae > Macrothele > Macrothele yani. Next base: position 106,955,969 of record CM077014.1, on the reverse strand, counting down.
TGCTGTGATATTTCTTCAGAAAAAGGTAGGCATCCGATGGAACGAAAACTCGGGTGATAACTGCAAACAGTTATCCATTCTATCGTCTTTCTTCAGAAAAAGATCGGCGTCCAACGGAAAGAAATTTCCTGTGATACTGCATGGAGTTATACACGCTATAATATTTCTTCAGAAAAAGGTAGGCATCCGATGAAACGAAAACTCGTGTGATAACTGCAAAGAGTTATCCATTCTATCGACTTTCTTCAGAAAAAGATCGGCATCCAATGGAAAGAAAATTATTGTGATAACTGCAAGGAGTTATCCATGCTGTGATATTTCTTCAGAAAAGGTAGGCATCCGATGGAACGAAAACTCTTGTGATAACTGCAAAGATTTATCCATTCTATCGTCTTTCTTCAGAAAAAGATCGGCATCCAATGGAAAGAAAATTCTTGTGATAACTGCAAGCAGTTATCCATGCTGTGATATTTCTTCAGAAAAAGGTAGGCATCCTGTGGAATGAAAATTCTTGTGATAACTGCAAGGAGATTTCCTTGTTATGACTGAAAAATATTGGCATCCGATGGAGTTAAAGTTTAAATGATAACTGCAAGGCTTCCAATGTCTTTTTATATCCATGCTATCGTCTTTCTTCAGAAAAAGATCGGCCTGTGCTGGAATGAAAATTTTTGTGAAAACTTCAAGGAGTTATCCAGGCTATGACAAAAAAGATATTGGCATCCGATCGAATGAAAATTCTTGTGAAAACTGCAAGGAGTTATCCAGGCTATGACAAAAAAGATATTGGCATCCGATCGAATGAAAATTCTTGTGATAACTTCAAGGGATTATGCATGCTATGATCTTTCTTCATCAGATCGGCTTCCGATGGGAGGAAATTCTTGTAAAAAATGCAAGGAAAAGTCCATGCTATGATCTTTCTTCATCAGATCGGCTTCCGATGGGAGGAAATTCTTGTAAAAAATGCAAGGAAAAGTCCATGCTATGATCTTTCTTCATCAGATCGGCTTCCGATGGGAGGAAATTCTTGTAAAAAATGCAAGGAAAAGTCCATGCTATGATCTTCTTTCAAAAAAAAAAAAGATCGGCATTTAATGCACTGGAAGCCGTGAAATACCTCTGGGAAGTATCTATTTCATGGCTTATTTTCGTAAAAATATCCATTGCTTTGGAAATACGTATTAACGATACTTGCAGTAATTATCCGTGCCGTGACTCTTCTGAGAAAGATCGATGTTCTCGAAATTGGGAAGATACTTGTGAGAAGTATTCATACTATGACTCTTCCTCGGTAAAAGATCGGCATCAGATGAATTGCAAATCTCGAAGGTACCTCTGGGAAGCATCAAGGCCGTGACTCATCCTCTGAGATAGTAGGTGTGATAATCCTGATGATACTTTTGAGAAGAATCCATGTCATGGCTCTATAAACTTGTTGTTGCCAGCGGGATTCTTACTTCACGCTCGGTTTCTATATTTAGGACTAATTGCAGCTCGTTGTAATTGATATGAAGAAAGCATATCACTAAAACATTTGCGGCATTAAAGCTATTTTTTGTTACTATCTAATTCTCGTTATTGATTTGTCCTGAAATTATCTTGACTACTGAATTAATTATGGTTACTTTACTTTCTACTTTTCATCTGCACGTTCTACCTAATCTCACTTCGATTTCATTTTCTTATCACTTACACTTCTCGGCTGGGAAGACATTTCTCTCCTAATATCTTCTCCTGTCACCAGCGTACCCGTGTCTTAAACTTCCCTGTGTGTCCTACTCCTTTTCTGGTGTGGCATCTCTTTTCCTCTTCTATCTTAACCTCTAGATTGAAGGAAAGAGCATTCCTCGGCTCCAAGAGCAATAAAGTTATTTAGCCCTCGCACAGCGTCTTCGAATCACAATATACTAATAGCTGCGTAGGCTAATAAAACAATAATTAGTCTGCTTACTAACACCTAATTCTTATTGCCGTCAGATAACATCTTATAGACGCCGTTTCCCATGATTGCTGTAAAAGGAGATATACTGATGAATGTTCCCTACTATTTCTGGAAACGAATTATTTGTGAAATATAAAACCCTCGTAACAACTATTTCGCGGAAAATGATCGGCATCCGATGAGCTGCAAATTCTGAAGATACCTATGGGAAATATCCATGGCCGCCCTGGTTTACGAGATGGGTCCGGGTTCGAATCACGGTGAGGTATGGATGTTGTGTTTGTCTCACGGCGCTGGCTCTCTGCCTTCTCTGGAACCAGTGGCCCTGAAACTGGGGATGGTTGACTGCTTATAGCCCACTGAGTCACCCACGGTCGTCGTTAAACGTCCAATAAAAAAAAATATCCATGCCATGGCGCCATCCTCGGAGAAGGATCGGCATCCAATGTGTTGTAAATACTGAAGATACCAGTTGAAATATATATTCCATGACTTCTCTTTGGAAAAAGATCTGCCGCACTGGTGGCGCAGTGGTCTAAGCGATGGCTTCTGATCCTTCGTCCGAAAGAGGTCCGGGTACGAATTCCGGTGAGGCATAGATGTTGTGATTGTCTTACGGCGCTGGCTCTCTTCCTTCCCTGAAACCAGTGGCCCAAAATTAGGGACGGGAGACTGCTTGTAGCCAATTGAGTTGTTCACGGTGGTCGTTAAGCCTCCCCAATCAAAAATATATTAATAATAATAATAATAATAATAATAATTGCGTAGGGGTCCCAACGATGGCTTCTGATCCTCCTTCGTCCGAAAGGGGTCCGGGTTCGAATCCCGGTGAGGCATGGATGTTGTGTTTGTCTTACGGCACTGGCTTTCTTCCATCCCTGGAGCCAGTGTCCCTAAATTAGAGACGGGCGACTGCTTGTAACCCATTGAGTTGCTCACGGCGGTCGTTATCCCCCCCCTCAATCAAAAATAAAATAATAATAATGATAAAGAAACCGCTAGCGTAGTGGACTAAGCGATAGCTTCTGATTCTTTGTCCGAAAGGGGTCCGGGTTCGAATCCCGGTGAGGTATGGATGTTGTGTTTGTCCTACAGCACTGGCTTTATTCCATCCCTGGAAACAGTGGCCCAAAATTAGGGACGGAAGACTGCTTGTAGCCCATTGAGTTGCTCACGGTGGTCCTAATCCTCCCCCCCCATACACACACAATCAAAGATAAAATAATAATAATAATAAAGAAGCCGCCCCGGTTGCGTAATGGTCTAAACGATGGCTTCTGATCCTTCGCCCGAAAGGGGCTGGGTTCGAATCCCGGTGAGGCATGGATGTTGTGTTTGTCTTACGGCACTGGCTTTCTTCCATCCCTGGAACCAGTGACCCTAAATTAGATGCGGACGACTGCTTATAGCTTATTGAGTTGCTCACGGTGGTCGTTAAACCTCCAATCAAAAAAAAAAAAAAAAAAAAAAAAGATCGGCATCCGATGGCTGCTCCAATAACTTTGTCCCTGAGATTTCTGCATAAAGAATCCAGGGTAATCTAATAGCTCGCATCCGATCTTGAAAGTTTGAATTCCTCCACTCCATCTTTTTTCCGACTGAGTAAGATGATTCCTTCTTCAGTGTATCAGCAAATAAAACTTCCGTGGATTCCGAAGTGAGTTCCTACCGTTCAGTGTGTAATTCACGTCCCCATGACAATTCACCTGCGTGCTCTCATCTTTAAAACCCGATATTATCTACCACACACCTTTTATTATTTCCTGTTCAACCCCTGATTGCAAAAGTCATGCATATAGTGGTCATACTCTGCCGATAAAGCGGGATGTAAGTGGGCAGACCTCCACGGCCTCAGAAATCCCTCCCCTCCCTCCCTTACTCCTCACTCACCTTCCTGAGCTTCACCCCATCTCAGTATCACCGTTTTCATGAGGTGGTAAGGATGCTTTGCGATAAGAGGACAAGGGAAAACAGGCGGAGGAGGATCATGCGGTGCTGGATCGCGGAACATTCGCTTTATTAACGTCGGAATGTCCACCATTAATTTCAGGACCCCACTCATATTACATCACTCCCTGTCATCAATCTACGGACGGTTAGTATTATTAATGGTGGCTGACGGCTGATTCTGGCTTTTGCAAAACACCGTAATTTTGGGCACCAAAATGCAGGTCTTTTGAGGGATACTCCGGTAATTCACGTCTCTTTTAAAGAGCAGGTCAGTCTCTGATGGAGTTAGCGCTCATAGGTCGTCATGGCTGACCCCACTCTCGCCCGCAAATTCGTAACCACTTTTTTACCCCCCCTCTCCCTTTACCCCTACCTCGCGCCCCGTTTACGTAAGAACACGCGTTTTCATGGGCCGAACCACGTGTAGGATTGGTCGATGCAACGTTGGGGCAATTAAGACGTCAGACGGAAGAAGACTGATGATGAAGTCATCAGATCTCTCTCCCGCCCGCCACCAGGGGTAAAAGAGAATCCGTATCGTGGAAAACAAGAGCGTTGCCAGCAGAATCAACTTAAGTGCCACCGCTGTCGACGAAACAAGCATTTTCCTTTCAAGAACGTGCACGCCATGTTTGTTCTTTGACATTATCATTTAATTACTAGGTCTAGCCTTAGGTGGAAGGCGGGTGACGATCTTATTTATCAACGTAGGCTTGGAATGAAGACGTCCCGGCAAAAAGGGGGCTCTACTAGGGGTTGCTGGTATAGCATGCGTGAGATTGTTCTTTTCCTTTCCTTTCCTTACCTTTTTCCTTATTTACTCAGTTCCCTCCCCCTCTTTCCAGGAGTCATCCCGACATTTTAATAAACTTAATGCGTTTTAAAGACAACGGGGTAAAATGTTGGTCACACGCATGTTTAACGATACTGTTGTTTTTTCTCAGCCGCGAGTCATTATTCCTTAGCGTTCTGCGTAATGAATCGCAGTTGGTAATTACTAAACTCAGTTCTTGCTACTGCTGACACAATGTTAATGGTTCAGGATCATTTGAAAAATATACACGTCGATGTGACAAGTTGAGAATACATAATTCATAGCTTTATAAGAAGACGGAAAGTATCTGCAAGCATAAAATACGATACCACGCTTAGCGTCGTACTTACGATGTCAAATAACAGTTTTGCTTAACGTTCAAGCAATTCCAAAATTTTATCGTTTTTCAATATCTCTATCTCGTCCGCCCATGGTGGGCGGAATTCCGCAAAGACGACTATACGCCCTTTAGGATTACTTGAAAATTAATGCAGTCGGCTTGCCATTCCTTTGCTGCGGACGGCTAAGGGACAAAGTGAGTCCGGGACCGACTCCACAGAGAACCATCTACTCATTCACGTCCCCAAACACAGGGAGTCTGCGCCCGGAAAACCCGCAGACTAGATGGCTAGCAGGAGCGGGATTCGAACACTCGTTAGAAACGTCCGCCCTCTACACAGGGCATAGCGACTTAACCAACTGCGCAATGCCGGTGGCGTTTTTAAATATACCCGTTCTTAATCAGAACTGACAGTCTCCGTCATTTTCAGCACAGAAGCTCCATATTTTAACTGTTTCTCATGTAGTCATTACTTCACAAAACTTAAAGGTTGCACTTTCTGGAGCGTAAATCGAACCCGTATCTTTCGATTTCGATTCGAGTATGCTATCTTTACTGTAAGCTTAGTTGTTGACTTCAAGAAAGAAAATGGAGAGAAACGGGTCCGAATCCCGATCCAGGGCGACGGGTTTTTCAAGCTTGGTGAAGAGATAGGAAACGAAGGAAAGATGGTCAAAAGATTGTCAAAAATGACATTCATATATACAGGGGATGGACAAATAATGTAATCAACTGGGAAATAGGCGATATGTTATTTATTAATAAGGTGTTGGACCACCATTTGCCTTTTAATACAGCTTCCAACCTTCTTGGAAGAGATTTATACAGCTTTTGAATAGTCTCCAGTGGAATGTTGTACTATGTCTTTAATAATAACGTGTTGGACCACCATTTGCCTTTTAAAACAGTTTCCAACCTTCTTGGAATAGATTCATTCAGCTTTTGAATAGTCTCTAGAGAAATGTTGCACTCTGTCTTTAATAAAAAGGTATTGGACAACCATTTGCCTTTTAATACAGCTTCCAACCTTCTTGGGATAGATTCATACAGCTTTTGAATAGTCTCCAGTGGAATGTTGCACTATGTCTTTATTACTAAGGTGTTGGACCACCATTTGCCTTTTATACAGCTTCCAACCTTATTGGAAGAGATTCATACAGCTTTTCAATAGTCTCCAGTGGAGTGTTACACTATGTCTTTATTAATAAGGTGTTGGACCACCATTTGCCTTTTAATACAGCTCCCAACCTTCTTAGAATAGATTTATAGAGCTTTTGAATAGTTTCCAGTGGAATGTTGTACTATGTTTTTAATAATAAGGTGTTGGGCTACCATTTGCCTTTTAATAAAGCTCCCAAGCTTCTTGGAATAGATTTATACAGCTTTTGAATAGTTTCCAGTGGAGTGTTACACTATGTCTTTATTAATAAGGTGTTGGACCACCATTTGTCTTTTAAAACAGCTTCCAACCTTCCTGGAATAAATTCATACAGCTTTCGAATAGTTTCCAGTGGAATGTTGTAATATGTCTTGATTAATAAGGTGTTGGACCACCATTTGTCTTTTAATACAGCGTCCAACCTTCCTGGAATAAATTCATACAGCTTTTGAATAGTCTTCAGGAGAATGTTGCACTATGTCTTTATTAATAAGGTGTTGGACCACCATTTGCCTTTTAATACAGCTTCCAATCTTCTTGGAAGAAATTCATACAGTTTTTGAATAGTCTCCAATGGAATGTTGCACTATGTCTTTAATAATAAGGTGTTGGACCACCATTTGCCTTTTAATACAGCTTCCAATCTTCTTGGAAGAAATTCATACAGTTTTTGAATAGTCTCCAATGGAATGTTGCACTATGTCTTTAATAATAAGGTGTTGCACCACCATTTGCCTTTTAATACAGCTTCCAACCTTCTTGGAATACATTCGTACAGCTTTTGAATAATCTCCAGTGGAATGTTGTACTATGTCTTTATTGATAAGGTGTTGGACCACCATTTGCGGTTTTAATACAGCTTACAATCTTCTTGGAATAGATTTATACAGCTTTTGAATAGTCGCCAGTGGAATGATGCACCATTCGTCGACCAAAAAATCAACCAAATGCTTCAGAGGTGGAGGAAGAAATATGCTTCTTACTCTGCTCTCTAAAACTGGCCACCCTGGTTCGATGATATTACAAATTAGGTAATTGATCTGACCAGGGCAGGTACTGAAGTTTATCTTGATGCTCCTCAAACCAAGTCTGAACTATTCTGGCTATGCGTATGGACGCATTATCATCTGGAAAAATGGTATCATGATTGGGAAACAATATTTGGACCACAGAATGCACCTGATCACCTAGAATGTCCTAGTACTCGCAGGCAGGAACTCGACCGTACAGGATAATGATGGCACCAGGAAAAACTAAGTTCCAATCACAAGTCCACCACCATGTTTGAGAGTTAGAACCAAACATTCCAAATTGTACACTTCCTTGGGTATTAAACCCGACCTATCGTTGTGAATAATGTAAACGGGCACTCATCGGAGCATATCACACGTTTCCAGTCATCAACTATCCAGGTTTTATGCTCATCCACCTCTTTCGCATTGAAACGTTGGTTTTTGTGACTAAAGATTTAGCAATTTCAGCTCTTCTGTGGATGTTGCCTTTGTGAAGTTCTCTCTGGGTTTGTGGAAATTGGGCTTTCCAGGTGGATATATTGAGTTCTGCTGTCACTTTTGCTGCAGTAGTTCTTTGTTGTTTGGACACAATCCTTTTTAGTCTTGGACAGTCCCTTTCATTCAGTCTCGGTTTTTGCCTACTATGGAGCCTGTTACCCTTGAAACACCAAATAAGTTGGCTGTTACGGTTACAGACGCTCCTGCTAAACGGGCTCCCACGATCTGTCCTCTATGGAAGTCTAACAGGCCACCCATTTCACCTACCAATCGTACGAACCGCTGTTGAACACAACTTGTATTACACTAGCATAAAACCTAGAGAATATATACAAATAAAAGATACGCAAAAGATAATTACGTTTTTTAAAGTGTAACCTACACGAATAATATTAATCCCAATAATCATGATGTTCATATTATTTCGCTCAATCCCTGTATACAGTGGAAGCCGGATATAACACTGTCGGTTATACCGCGGAATCGGATATAACGCTGTCGGTTATACTACGGAATCGAATATAACGCTGTCGGTTATACCGCGGAATCGGATATAACGCTGTCGGTTATACTACGGAATCGAATATAACGCTGTCGGTTATACCGCTGAATCGGATATAACCGTGGGTCCAATCGTGTCCCGCCAACAATCGTCTGTCGCTCAGGGCTCAAACTCAAAGCATTTAGATTCGGATATACCGCTGGTATCTCTACAACGAGGTTATCGTCTTGTCCTCGTATACCCACGTTATAACATGCTTCCACTGTATGTGCAGCCTGCGAATGGCGTAGCAAACGTGACTGACTCTCGAGACCAGAGACGGAAACGGGTCAAGGTGTTTCTGACCAGATTTTGACCCGGTTTTATTTCCGTTTTATTTTTGGAAAAAAAAAAAAAAATTCTTTTTTTTTTCAAAGTAAAAATGCGCACTGCGGAAGTTTGGGCTCGATACTGGTTCCTGCGGACTTAAAAATGATTTGAAATGTATTATAATAGAAAAGCGTCCTCAGAAGGAAAAGTGTCCCTTCCTCCTGAGGGGCAAAGATGAAAAAAATATCCACATTTTGGAAACTTTCAGCTCATCATAAACTTGTGAGAATTGGTATTGCTGTGAAACATATTCCGAAGCTTGATATGTTATCAAGAAAACAGCAAAAAATGAAATTTGACATACAACAAGTTGCTTAATTTAAAACATTTGACTGTATCGCTATCAAAATTAGGTGGAACAGCCTTAACATTACTGCGCAGGGACTTTTTGACTCTCGCAAATATGTTTGGAAACTTGTGTAAAAGAGTTAGGTTATGTCTTGCAAATGAAAGAAGACAGTTTTAATACTTCCTCTAAGTAGGTGAGTAAATTATACATTCCAATAATATATTTGTTTGATTTCCAACTAAGATACCCACAGTCTTCAATCAGAAAAGTTTCATGCTAAAATATCAATAAGAATAAGAAGGTAGCTGTCTAAGCATGTAGAAAACCAACCCAAAACATACAATTAGAATTTTACTACTAAAAACATATTAGGTAAAAACAAGATCTTTCGCAACAGGTTAACATTTCGCAACAGGTTAACAAGATCTTGCGTCATCAGGTTAAAAGAACTGGCGCTAGGAGAACATACACACTTAATATATAGGTAGTCCCGAAGACAACAGCAATCCTGGTGAGTGAATCGATCATGGTGAGTACTCAAGTCACTCACCAGGATCGCTGTTGTCTTCGAGACTACCTATATATTAAGTGTGTATGTTCTCCTAGTGCCAGTTCTTTTAACCTGATGACGCACAGGGTGCCTGTTGCGAAAGAACTTGTTTTTTACCTAATATGTTTTTTAGTAGTAAAATTCTAATTGTACATTTTGGGTTGGAGCTACCTTTTTATTCTTATTAAGATACCCACTGCGGAGAGACTTTTGAACGCCGTATATACATTGTAACGTATATTCTATTTCAACTTTTCTTTTGAGTTTCTTTTACTATGTAAATTTGAGTTCGTTCTCTTAGACATTTTCGAACCTTAACGTTATGTCTTTTCCATCAAACGAGAATAATGTTGGCAACAATCTGATGTCGGAACAAGAGTGACGTATGTATGTGATAAGAACGTTAGATAAAAAAACGATGCAGCAGCTGCTTTGGTGTGTGGGGCTGCGGGTGGCCTAGTGGTCAACGTTCGTGACTGCCATGGAGATAACCTCAGGTTCTATCCTGGGCATGTGCGAACTTTCTAACCACTAAATACCCGCCGTGCGTCGGATGAGCACGTTAAGACGTCGGACCCCGGGTACTGCCCCCCCCCCACCGGTAATAAATAAAGGCGTCTTTCTCTCCCTTTCTACCTCGCTTCCGTGTCACTTTCCCATCGTGCATTCTAGCCCGAATCTCCTAGCTTCCTATTTCTAAGGGTTGTTTAAGACCTGGGGTCCGACACTCCGTTCCTAAAATCCTCTACATATCATCTGATCTGATCTGATCTGCTTTTGTGTGTGGAGATCTTAGATCGTTACTGAGTTTTGACTGTATACTTCTTGACTAAGATATGTGTTTTGGACTTCGTCTAATGTTGCTGGACCAATAACAAGTTGACGTAAGTTGGATTTCTGTTTATGTTTCATCTGGCCTTGGTAAAAGCCTTACTCTAACGTGAGCTATCCTTCATAATTAGTGGCATCGCATTTACCCTTATTTTAACATCTATTCAGCCGGAAATCTTACATAACGTAAAAAGAGTTACGTTATAATATATTATAGTTCAAAGCAGATTTGACCGGGTCGGGTCTGGGTCAGTTACAGATACGGGTCGGGTCCGGGTCCAAAATGTTTCACCCGTTTCCAACTCTGCCCTGGACAAGATGTATCACTTGCACCTCTTGGAAAATAACAACACTGATGATTGAGAAAGTGGTTTCAAGAAGTGGCTTTACTATCGGTTGGCATTTAAGGAGGATGTCAAGTAATTTTGCTTCCTATACTTCCAATGGAAAAACTTCTGTACATATTTAATTCACAATTAATGCATTCCGAAGGATGAAAATTTGAACATCGATTAAAATAGCTTAATTTTATAACTTGGAATACTTAATATTTTCTAAAACATAACCATAATTATAATAAAAATCAATAACTTTTCCTTGGTGGCGTTGAAACCAGAAAAAAATGGCGCGACCTGTACTTTGATGATGTCAGCAGACAAACAAATGTTGGATTGCATAATTATGGTTATGTTTTCGAAAATATTAGGTATTCCAAGTTATAAAATGAAGCTATTTTAACCGATGTTCAAATTTTCATCCTTGGGAACGCATTAATTGTGAAGAAAATGTGTACAGAAGTTTTTTCATTGGAAGTATAGGAAGCAAAATTACTTGACGTCCACCTTAACCAAGATACGTTTGTCCTATTTCTATGTTGAATATATTCAGAGAGTTTACTGAAAGTAAATCTGAGTTGCTATCATAATACGCTTGAAAACATTAACTTAAACCTAGATTTGACAACGCAAACAGAATATATGTTATGAATCAGTGCCGGACCGCATCAACGAGCACCAGAAATGCGTAACACCTGACAAAATGGCGAATTAAAAAGCAAAAATATAAAACTTATCTCTACGGCTGATCAGTCCGAGGCAGTGCCCATTCGTCCGAGATTGTCTGCAAATCACAAACCACTTTCCATGATTCCTTTCGTGATGTAACGAAGCATATTTCTGACACAAACTTTTCCGTGAAATAACGGAAAGAAACCTGAATTTCATGGATTTTTCATACGCCAGGAAAATTCTGAATTTTAAGAAACCGTTCCCCAATTCTTTTCTTATGTTGACGGTAAAAACCCGCTTTTAAGATGTGTTAACGGAAAATTCGGTATTCTCAGAAACCTTTCCGCACTTCCTTTCGTGTATTAACGGAAAAATTCTGTTTTCACTTTTTTCCGTGTCCATATGACGAAAAATTTCCGGTAATAGGAGCGATTCGCAGGAATACTTGAGGTTTGAGTAACTGTTAAATTTCAATCGTTTGTAGAAGGATCTGATTTTAAAGTTCTGCAGCGAGATCGGATATTGCGGACAGCATATCACATAAAATTTTAGTTATTGTAGCACCGGATAGTTCTTCCCCTCTCCACGGTTTTGTCCTCGAGCTATTGTATATTGCATTACCAAAGAAACCAGGTACTTAAATTATTGTACAGGTGATTGTAGGATGCCTATGCATCAGTCTGTGGAGTTCTTGAGACAAAAGTTATCATAGCTATGAAGAGTAAATTTAATACAAAGGCCGTTCCATAAAAACTGAGAGTACTTTTTTTTGAGTTGGCAACAGTGCGAAGGGGAAAATTAACCACGCAGGCGACAAACTGAATTAAGGAAGTATCTATGGCAACAGTTATTAGCTGTGGCAGACGATTCTGGTTTTGTATTACGCAGCTGTTTAAGATGCGTCTGCATTTCGCCATACAGCTATGGAGGAGAGTGATTCAGAGTTAAGTGAAATGCGTTGTGCGATAAAATTTTGCTACCGTTTGTGTAAAACGGCTCCAGAAACAATTGATTTAATGAACAAGTTAGTAAAATCATGCAATGCATTGATTATGATACGCTTTCCAACATACCAGAAATCATCACTCAAGTTATGAGAATCATGGCTGTAGAATAAATCTCGCTCCTATGACCTGACCTTTGATCCCATTTCGATGATATTCAACGGAGCCGGTAAAATATACTTCCGAACATGATAAAGTTTTGTCTCAATTGAAGCATTTTTACGTAAGTTATAACGCATAAGGGCGATGGAATGAATCCCGATCCTATGTCCTGACCTTTGACCCCATTTCACCCATTTTTAATAGGGGTTGTCCCCAGGTGGTCCCCTACCACATACTAAAATTTCATTGAAATCGAACCATATTTACGCACGTTATGATCATAAGGGCAATGAAATGGATCCCGCTCCTATGTCGTTACCTTTAACCCCATTTTGTCCACTTTCAATAGGGTTCGTCCCCACTGGAGCCCTACCACATACTAAAATTTCATCGAAATCGAAGCATTTTTACGCGTGCAGTCGGACGGACGGACGGACGGACGGACGGACGGACAGACAGACAAAGCTGGAGCGTATACGCTTCTTCAACCTGCGGTTGGAAAGCTATAAAAAAGCTTACAGAGATAAATGTTTAGGGGAGTCAACGATCTTTAGATGGCACCATTATTTCATAAAAAAGGCGTTTGTCGGTAAAACTCGCTCCTAGCCCTGGTCGACCTGAAAGTGTTATTACGGAATGTATTGTTTAACACTGTTTGGGCAATCCTGCAAGAAGATCGACGAATGACATGTGAAGATACAGCGTCATCAACTAATGTTTCAGAAACGTCGGCATTCCGCGTTCTACGAGACAAATTTCTGCCGCATCGTGTGTATTCCTGATGGGCACCTCATCACTTGACGAGAGAACAATTGTTAGCCAGAGTTCAGGTGTGTCATGAGTGGAAACAACTTATTGCAAAGGATCCAAACTTTCTAAACATAGTAATAACTGCCGATGAAACATTGTTCCGCTATTTCAACCCTCTCACGAAACGCCTATCGAGTGTCTGGAAACACACAGGCTCACCTCCTCGGAAAGAAGTCCGTCAAACCAAATCAGCTCGGAAGGTGGTGATGATAATTTTCTTTTATCATAAAGGTGTAGTCTACCACCATGCTGTTCCTCCACAGCTTACTGTCAATGCTGAGTATTACATTTCAGTCTTGAAGCGTTTGCGGCGACACATATTGATTAAGTGACCGGAACTGGTGGGCAAGAGGACCCTACTACACCTTGATAACGCCAGCCCACATGTGGCTGCTTGTGTTCAACAGTTTCTTACGAAATGCAGTATTGAAACCATGCCACAACCTGCCTATAATCCTGACCTCACTCCGTGCGATTTCTAGTTGGTTTCAACAACGAAGGAGCTAGGGGCAATATTCAACACAGATGCTGGCGTTATTCAGGCTGTACAGGGGTCGCTGAAGCAGCTTCCACAAAATGCCTTCGCCACATGCTTTGAAAAGTGGGCTCAACGATGGGACCGTTGCATATCATCTGAAAGAAGATACTTTAAGAAAGAAGAAGATATATTTTGCTCTACCAATATTTCTTCATTTTGTGAGATTTTACTCTCAGTTTTTTATGGAACGGCCGTTGTATTTAGAAGTTTTGTGAAATAAATCCATAAAACAGTATATTTCATCTTTTCACAAAGACAATTGAGAGTCATTGTCAGTTTAAAAATATCTCAAGTTCCAAAGCATTCTGTTGTTTCGAAAAATCACGATGAAAGAAATACATAATTTGTGATAATCCTCCTACAAAAGGAAGAGAAAATTACTACAGAACTATTTAAAAAATAATAAGCTGTAGCACAAAATAAAATGTTTCATTCAGTCGTTTTAATGACAAAAAAAAAAATTCATCATCGCGCAATTAGAGTTTTACCTTGAACGTGACTGTGACTTCTGAGTCTTTCTGGCTCATTGGTTAAGACGCGCGGTTTCTATTGAGCCAACCTAAACGACCTTGGAACGCATCCCCCTGGTGCGAAAGGATTCGCCGGTGTAAAGGCTAAAAAATTCAGGGTCCTCGATTTTGCTAAATTTCTTTATAAATACGGAAAAACCAGAAAAGGACTTTTCTGAAATAAACGGAATTACTGACTCCGGAAAATTTGAGAAAATACAAAAGTTAAAAAAACAAACAAACAAACAAACGGAGACTTCTAAAAACGGAAATTTCGTTAAAAGACGGATACTACCGGCAACTTTGCCGCACGTTATTTTCAGAAATTTTCCGTGAATTCACACCACTTATTTTTTACAATTATGACGTATACTCTAAATTAACTTTCACTTTTAGTTGCTTTTCCTATGTAAATTTGAGTTCTTTCTGTTTTAGCGTTTCAATCTGAACTTTACATTTTCTCGCTCGCGGAATGATGTCAGCAACAATCCTGAGGTCAGAGCAGAGAGGCCAACGTATGCATGCTGACAGATAAGAACGAGAGATATATAATGTTGAAGCAAGCAGCAAAAAGTGTGTGGTGGAAGCTGCATTTTTTTTCTTATTAGAGGTTTAAAAAAATGATTTATTGGACCTGGTGGTACAGAAACATGACAAACAATCAGACATAGACAGGACACAGATTTTTCAGAGCAACAAGTACATATCATACATTTTACAGTATGCCAATTGATCAATTTACACAGAGAGACCGGTGTTGATCAAGTAACACAGTGTGAATAAATACACATCAAACATGGTTTTAACAGTATGCTAAAAGACTAATGTACACGGAGAGACAGTGTTGGACAAGTAACATATTCAGAGCCAGTGTTGGACAAGTAACATATTAAGAGCAAGTGTTGGACAAGTAACATATTGAGAGCCAGTGTTGGACAAGTAACATATTGAGAGCCAATGTTGGACAAGTAACATATTGAGAGCTAGCGTTGGACAAGTAACATATTGAGAGCCAGTGCCGTAAGACAAACCCAAACATCCATGCCTCACCTGGACCCAACTAGGGCGAATGACCATAAGCCAGCGCTCTAGACCACTGCGCCACCAAGGCGGCTGGAAGCTGCATTAGGCGCCACCGGGGCGGCTGAAACTGTTTACTTGAAGTCTGCGTATTCGAGTTGTGTTGTTATATATTTAGTGTTTGGAATTAATCAAATTATTTGCTTACTAACTTACTTTTATCAGTTTTGGAAGTCAATAAGTCGGAACTGTACACCAAATTATACTCAAAATAGTATAACTATACTAAAAATCCTAAATTTCTTGGCGTGCAGTTAGCTGTCTACATTTCTTGAAAAAGCCATCTGGTTGATGTTCGAAAGCTTGGAAAGTTTATGTGTATTCTACGCAAAGAAATTTCGGATTTTTAGTATAGTTATAATATTTTGAGTCAGTTTTGAAATATTAGTACTGTTGTGATTAGTCCCTCACGTATTTTGGAATATTCAAACAAAGTGCTCATACGATATGGATGGAATAAAAAGTAAACAGTAAGTCTTTCTGAAACTTTATTTGAATGACTTTGTTTCACTTCCGAAGAGAAAGTAAATAAGAAGAGGAAATTTTAAGTAGCGTTGTTCTCAAGGCTACATACGTTTCAAATAGTTGAGAACACTGCACAGTGTAGGAATGTGTGACGAATTTTTCTGATGGTACTGGCTCTTTCCCTTCCCTGGAACCAGTAGCTATTTTTCAGGACTAGCAAATATCTATTGCCTTTACAGTTGCCCATGGTGATCGTTAAACTCCAGAAAAAAGTGGCAAACCTTCAGTTGAGAAAACATGTTCCTCGTATAAAAAGTGCATGCTATCATATAATAAAATTACTTCTCATGGCGTATTTCCAACTATAGCAGCAACCTTAACGGCGTCTCTCATACACTGGCGCCCGTGGGCAACTGCCCCTTTCCGTTGCTACGCCTCTAGCTCCTGCCACGAACTACAGATGTCAAGAATCATTTTTAAATGTAGACTCTTTCTTTAACATTTTTATTTAACTTCTGTGAGAGAATCTCAGTGATAGCATGTTTCCTTTCAATGTTTGCGATACATCTTGACGCACATATACAATGCTCCCTATGCTCCTGAATTTTCTTCAGGAGCATAGCAGTATTATGAGCGTGAAAAGGACATGTTTGGATTTAGGAGAGACTTGAAGGTGAGTTCAGCAACGTGTTATTACAGTTGATCAGTAAAAGCAAGTTGGTGAACTCAAGCCACAAGCCTTTGCTCATGAAGTGCGACCAACAGTCAAAATGGAAGAAACTTCTGGTAAATGGTTTGGAATTAACTCTTTAACTCTGGTGTAAGATGAGCATGCAAAAGGTCTTTACCTTTCTGTTTAGTCCACACAGATAAACTGACTGAAAAAATTTAGTACCAGATATCGAAGTAGTTGGTTCTTTTACCAGCTGTTTGGAATATTATGAGTTAGTGCTAATTTCTAAGAATATAAGAATATCTTTAATCAGTTGATTAGAGCGTATGTAAAAATTTAGTATAAAAAGAAGTGGCAAGAAGTCAAAATCAGTTATCCTAAGCATCATTCCCGGAATCATTAACTTCTGTAGTATCATACAGCACTCCTAATGTTTTCCCCCAGTTATTCCATCCTAATTGCACTCTGCTGTGCACTTCTACCCTGAAATTTCCATTTTACTCCAACAACGATTCCACGAGTTTGAATCGTGGAACCGTTGTTAGATAAAATGAAATGCTGTAATACTGTACAGTGCTGAGATTTAGCCAATGAAAAAACTTTTCTAGAGAAAGCTACATTTTGCTGAAATTAAGAACCTAAGGTGGCTGTGTGGCGTCACCAGAAAGAGCAGAATTAGAAAAGAAAGGATAAGTGCAACATACGCTCACACAGTTTAAGTGGCAGAGGTTTCAAAGAAAAAGATGTTAAAGTAGCAAGATGTCGCTGGCATACCTATGATTTGAGAAAGGACAGAGAATGCGTACGAGGCGGAGTTATGGACCTTGCGCTTCTTGGAAAGCAACTAGAGAAAGATGTTCAAGAAGACTCTGGGAACAATTATATGAAGGAACCAAAATTCCAGAGTGCCTTGACTCAAGACAAGAGAAAATTTGAAAAAGCACAAAAGTTATGGACATGGAGCTCCTTAGAAAGCGAACTAGGGAAAAACCTTTGGGAGAACTGTACCAACAATGATATTGGGTTGGTGCGAATGAAATGTCCGGCAAACGACAAGCACACGTAGACGGCGAGAACGGAAAAGTAGGACAACTTACCTAGGCAAAATAATCCCCCTCGGCATCGATACATAGTTGCCATCTGTCAGACAAGGCCATGATCCCGGAACAAAAAAAGTCTTGTGGCTGTGACCCGAAGAAGTCATCGACTGCACGTTAAACTTCGTAGTCTGTCGTGAACTGTTTCCCGGACAGGAAGTGATCCAGGCGACGAAACAGTTGATAGTCTGTCGGAGACAAGTCCGGGAACAGGCAAAATGAGACAGTGCTTCGTAGCCCAAAGCACTTAGTGTCAGCATCGTTTGTTATGCAACATGTGGGCGAGAGTTGTCCTGGAGCAGAAGAGCACCATGTCTGTTGACATGGTGCATTCCGGTTATTTCTGCAGAAATTTCCTGTGCATCTGGTGTGATTAAGCACAATAACGTTCTGCAGTGATGGTTTGACCTCTTGCCAAGAAACTCCGATGAATTATCCCGGCTGTGGGCCACCAGACAAGGAGCATCATCTTCTTGGTGTGTAGGGGTGGCTTAGGATTCCGTTCAGAAGGCTGTGCCTTGCTTAAATTGCGCAGATAGTTTCCTATTATCATAAAGGGCCCACTTCTCTTTGCAGGTGACGATTCGATGCAGTAGAGGTTTTTGTTTATTCCTGGCAAGCAGCTACGTGCAGACTTCCAAACGCCTAGTCTTGTTGGCAGTTGTCAACTCATGCGGCAGCCGCATGTCCAGCTTTTTGACCTTACCCAGCGCAGCCAGACGCCAAACAACTGTCACGTGGTAGACACCTACCTCTGCCGCTAACTCACGACACGCTTTACGGGGGTCCGCTTCAACCACACGTGACAGAACATCGTCAGAAACGGCAACAAGTCGGTGACCACGTGTTTAGCTTTACAGGTCCACATCTCCGCTTCGAAACTTCACAAACCTTCGCCTAATAGTTCGTTCGTTGGCTGTATTTTCCCCAAACGCTTAGTTAACGTTTCAATTCCTGCAGAATGGCCAAGTTTAAATTCATACAGGAAAGTGACTCTCAAATCCGGCGTCTGCATGTTTCCTTTGCAAGCCACATTACGTCCAAACAAACCACACCTGAACCTTGTTCTTCACGCACGTGCTAGCTATTTATAGTAATTCTGTGACGTAATATCCGCAACACCTGTGGGTGGTTGTCTTCCTCTGTGGTGGGGGCCTGTCTCCACTGCTCGTTCGCGCCGGACATTTCATTCAAACCAACCAATATAAAGGAGCAGAAACTCAAGATTATGTTGACCCAAGACAATAGACAATGGAGAAATGCGTAGAGTTATGGACATGGAGTTTTTCTAAAGAGAACTGGAGGAAGTCTTTGGGAAGACTGTGTCAATAGGGATGTGAAGGAGCAGAAATTCAAGAGCGTGTTGGTACACGACAGTAGTATAGACAGTGGATAAATTTTCAGGGTTATGGACATGTAGCTTCTTGCAAAACGAACTGAACACAGTCCTCCTTTGCGAGGACTGTGTCAACATTCATATGAAGGAGCAGAAATTCAAGAGCGCGTTGTCGCGAGGCAGTAGACAAGGATAAATTTTCAGGGTTATGGACATGGAGCTTCTTGGAAAGGGAACTTCTTGAGGTCATTCGGGTCCGTGCTCTATTTTGCAATATGACATTCGGTCTCGTTCGGGCTCGGCTCTATCTTGCAATATAAAATTCGGGTTCATTTGGGCCAGGGCTCCATCTTGCAATATAAAATTCGGGATCATCCTGTCCAGGGCTCCATCTTGCAATATAAAATTCCGGCTTGTTCGGGCCCGAGGTCTATCTTGCAATATAAAATTCGGGGTCATTCAGGTCGGAGCTGTACCATGCAATATAAAATTTGTTCTCGTTCAGGCCCGAGCTGTGTCTTGCAATATAAAATTAGGGTTCATTCAGCCCATGGCTCCATCTTGCAATACAGAATTCCGGCTTGTTCTGGCTCGGCCTCTATCTTGCAATATAAAATTCGGGGACCTTCAGGCCCGGGCTCTGTCTTGCAATATAAAATTCGGGCTTGTTCGGGCCCGGGCTCTATCTTGCAATATAAAATTCGGGTTCGGGTGGGCTCGGACTGATATATTTCGGGCTTGGATGGGTTGGGGCTCTTAAAATTTAGCTCGAACTGAGCACTGGTGTGGATAAGAAGAACGCGTCATGATCTGAATTACCTAGCATGGAGTGCATCAGTGCCATCTGCTTGCACAACTCTTCAAAGCACATTAAAGATTCACCAGTCATTTGCATATCGCGTAGTGTTCATAACATTGTGTTTTATACAAAAAAAAGATTTGAAAAACACTTTTGGTTTACCCTTGCATTATTAAACTTTACTTTCAGTCACATCAAAGTTGCAGCCTTATGATGACCCCTGGGAAAGTCCCGCCTTATATTTTCAAGTAAGAGGTAAGAGGAACACAATGCTTTCACCTTAGTTTAGGCATTTTTTGTCTCTCTCTCTCTCTTTCTTATATATATTTAAAGACAAAAAATACCAAACTTAGTGAAACTATTAGCAGTTAAAATATTTTTTAAATTCTGCAATATTGTAGATGTGCACGTTAATATTATTGATAACAACAATGAAAATTGAAATGTAAAGTCTCACTTCTTCGAGGATGTAGCGCGCATAAAATTTGGAAAGGGACCGAGACAAGGTGACTCCATGTCTTCCAAGTTCTTCAATGCCAAATCGCAGAATGCCTTTCAATCATTTAACTGGAAAGACATGGGAGATAATTACACTGTATTGACGGAGATTGTTTAAATCACGTCCGTTTGAAGTTCTGTACCAGACAGAAACACGCGCGCGCGTGTTTGCACCGAAGAGTCAAAATATTATGGCCACTTGCCTAATATCATTTTGCCCTCAATGTGCCGCTAAAACAGCTCTTACCCCGCAGAGGCATAGACGTTACAAGATTTCTAACGATGTCTTCTGGTATCTGGTACCAAAGTGTTACTAGCGGATCTTTTAACTATTGTAAGTTGCGTGGTAGAACCACCACAGATCGTATTTGCTGTTCCAAAATAAACCACAGCTGCTAGATTGGATTGATATCTGGGGAATTTGCAGGCCAGGGCTGTAACTGGAAGTCATTCTCATGTTCTGCCAACCATCCTCAAACAATCTGGGCATTGTAACATGGCGCATTATCCTATTGAGTGAAGGAACTACTAGAAGATAATACTGTTGCCATGAGGAAGATGAACCTGGTCTGTCGTGATGCCCAGGTAGGTAGTAAACGTCATAGTTTCCTGCGCATGAATGAATGGACTCAGGGTTTCCAAGCAGGACATTGTCCGAACCATTACATTTCCGTCACCGGCTTTGTTTCGTCCCACGGTGTATCCTGGTGCCAACACTTCCCATGTAAGCGACGCACACGTACCCCGCAACATGAAACGAGATTCATCAGACCAGACGACCTTCTACTAATCGTTCAAGGTCCAGTTTTGATGCTCGCGTGCCCATTGTAGGCGCTTTAGGCGGTGAACTCTGAGTGGCCTGCGGCTACACAGCCCCAGGTACATGACGTACACGTGCCCAGCCGTCCACAATGGTGCAATAGGAAACGAGATTCATCGGACCAGACGACCTACTTTCAATTACTGAAGGTCCAGTTTCGATGCTCGCTTACAATTATAAGCGCTTCCGACGATAGCATGAGAACTCGGAGCATCCAGCTGCTACGTAGCCTCATTTTAAGCGGGATTCGAAGTACTGTCTGATTTGAACGCTGGTGACTGGTAATGTGTTGTGACACATTACTCGTCACCAGCGTTTAAATCACCGGCGAGTTGCGCCACAATATACTTTCGGCTGGTTCGTGCAATGCGGAACAGCCATTCAACTCCAGCATTGATGAGCCGCGGTGGGGCCACATCTTGCCGGCGGTTCGTAGTTTCTCCCTCCGCGGACCACTTTTTGTACATACAAACCACGACTCTCTGTGAGCACCCCAAGGGCCTTGCCGTCCGGAAGTGCTCTGACCCAGTCGTCTGGCCATTACAATATGGCCTTTGTCGAACTCGCTGCCATTCCCATCTGAAGAACAAGAATAATACTCGTTAACCGAACTCAGTATCAGCTGTCATTTATATCGTTTCATGGCCTTTACACGCGCCGTCCTTTACCAGCAGTTGCTTCGATTTTCATAAAGACACGTTGGCACAATGTTTTGGCTCTTCTGTGTATATACACTATATTGACAAAAGTCACAGGACACCTAGAAGAGAAACACATCATAGCATTTATTGATATACATTAGTACGGTGTCGGTCCACCTTTCGCCTGACCCTTCGAGACATGCTTTCGAAAAGGTTTTGGAACACAGCGTTAGTTATGCGCTTCCATTCAGTACATAATGCTGCCGTTAACTGTTGCTTAGTCGTAGGCCTTGGTTCCAAACTCCTTATGCGGCGCTCTAATTTATGCCATAAGTGCACTATGGGATTAAGATCAGGGCTCTGTGCTGGCCAGTCCACACACGATACTGAATTATCGTCAAACCACGCCGTAACAGTCCTTGCTTTTTATGGCTCGGTGCATTATCCTGCTGGTACGAACAAGACTCGGCTCCATAGTATGGCCACAGAGTTGGTAGGGCATAATTGTCCAGAATTTTGAGGTAGGCCTGCTGGTTAACAGTTTTGTCCACAATAACCAATGGGCCGGGACCATACCACAAAAACCACCCCAACACGAGTACACTGCCAGCTCCAAACTTGACCGTAGAAACAGTACACTGCGGTAAATAGCGTTCTCCCGGCTGCCGCCATACCCACACACTGCCATCAGACTGAGGGATCGTGTATCTGGATTCATCAGCCCATAGGACCCGTTTCCATTGATCTACGGTCCACGATAAATGTTCTTTACACCATGCTAAACGACGAGTAGCATTCCGAGAGGAAATGAAAGGCTTATGAGCAGCCGCACGACCACGGTAACCCATGGAATGAAGTTCTCTGCGAATGGTACGTGTACATACCGAGGTTCCAGCATTTTTACTCACTTGTACACTGAGGTCTTGTGCAGTATTCCGTCGATTAGCTGTAATGACTCTGCTGAGGCTTCGACGTCCTCTATCACTGATTTTCTTTGGTCTGCCGATACGTTTTGCTGTTTTAAGCACGCCATGTGTCTTCCATTTATTCAGTGCATCCAAAACAGTTGACTTGGGTATGTTTAAACGCCTCTCGGTTTCTCTTATGGACAACCCACTAATAAAACACCTAACAATCTTTCCTTTCTCAAAGTCAGTTCTCTCCCACCTCGACATTTTCACTCAACCTCACAGCGCGACGGCTTGTTTTTCTACCGTTTGCAGCTGTACCGCGCATCTTAACAACGCAGCGGATCCGTTCATGTGCTTTTGAAGTGGTGTCCGATTACTTTTGTCAATAGAGTGTATATATACTTTTTAATATTGAAAGCAAACAGAATATAAATTCTGAAATTGCTTGTAACACTTACTGGTCACCCGTGTAACACCTCTCAGAAAACTTGAAAAGTTTTATCACTGGAGTGAGGAATCAAACCAGCATCTTCCGATTTCGACTAGCGAAAACGATTCTTCGATTAGCAAGAATCTGAGGATGTTCAGATTCCTAAGCTAAGTTTGTTTAATCTCAGTTGCTCGGAACTTCACTGTCCTGGGTGGTGTAACGGGTAGCATACTCGAACGGAGATCGGGTGATGCGAGTTTGATTCCCACTCCGCGGCGATAAAACTTTTACAAGTTTTCTGAGAGGTGTTACATAGGTGACCAGTAATTGTTACGAGCAAATTCAGAATTTATATTCTGTTTGCTTTGAGTATTCTATCGATTTCCCTTGTATTATGAAGAATATTTCTTCCTTCATTGATTTGTACTTTTAAGTGTTATGTATTTTTATTATCATATAACACAGTTGTTGATATCACCTACCATTTACATGATTTCCTCCACTTTACATTGAAGTATCTGCTACCTTATGCAATATTTTTTTTCATATGATGTCTATTTATACAGTATTCTAATGTTTCTTTCTTAATTTCTTGTTTAGAGCATATGTTTAAAGTCAATCATTGCAACCACAAAACGTATGTTTGTATCTCTTCATTTTAGTCTGCTACAAATTGTGTGGATATTCTTCTGAATCATTTCAGTGTGCAAAAAAGATTTGTAAAAATTGGCCATCCTCTTTCTCGTAACGTTACTTTCTGAATCATCCCGCGTTCCCCTCACTCCGAAAGAAACAGCTAGTGACGCTGTGAAGGTTGTAAACTCATTTCGTACTGTCTAGGAGTTTTGCATCTTCCGTGCCTCTGTGGTTAGAGGTAAAGTTAAAGCTGATTTTTAAGTGCAATAAACTTCTAACTGTGAGAACTCTCCTACCGAGCAATTATTTAAAGCTTTTGAGAATCACTCATGAAGTCATTATGGATGCTGAAGTAACTTAATTGCAATTTTAACCCTTTTACCGGCTGTGACGAATTAACTCGGGATTAGCAAAATCGGCTGAAATCAACTCGAACGGGTGTAATCGCTGTTTAAGAAGTGGAAAGAACGCTGCTGACGATTGAGCCTGTGCAACAAAAAACGTTGCCTTGCTCTTAGGCTTGTTATTGACTGATCCTTTCTGATTGAATACCTGTTGAAAAGGACATAACATTGGCAGAGAACTAAGAAGTGAGAAAATGTTGGAATCACTTGTTTCTTCCCAGTGCCATGATGTCCGAGTCGGGAGGAGTATGCCTTGGGTCATGGAGAAGAGAATAAATGACTTGAAGGAAACATTTGTGGTGATAAGCATTCTCTTCTAATCCTTGATTATACGCAATCATGTTACCGATTTGTTTATGTACATATGTACTGTATATGTATTATATGGTCGGTACTGCTTAGATGAGAATGGGAAAGGAATTGCTTTGCCGTAGCTTTCGTTAAACCTGGCTGCTATGTGAAGATTTCTATTTGACAGACCAGAAATATTTTGTCACCATTTGGATCAAGTTCATCGGCCGCTTACAGGGTTAAACTTCCGTTCTTAAGCTGACTGTAAGAAAGGACCTCTAGTAACACTCTTCTCGCCCATTGTTTTTTGAACAATTTATTTCAGCAATTTTGTGGTCCTTCATTGGTGTAATGTTTTTTAGATGACTTACATAGCTTTTAGAAATATTTCTGGAACGGATTTATAGTATTTGTTCATTGCAATTTTTTTAATCGTTATCGAAGAAGATTACGCCCATGAATTCGTTCCGTTGTCGTTCATGTAGCAAAGCGACAGGCGTA
Organism: Macrothele yani; assembly: GCA_039090855.1. NCBI lineage: Eukaryota > Metazoa > Arthropoda > Arachnida > Araneae > Macrothelidae > Macrothele > Macrothele yani. The sequence continues at coordinate 106,931,157 of CM077014.1, read as the reverse complement.
CAATTCCAAATCCATATTGTAGTTTCCTAAAACTTTTGTTCATCGCGCCTTGCTCTGTGGCACACAAAGCAGAAAAATAAGCAGCGTGACGTCGACACTGCCTCACAAGAAAATTAACAACGTTCTTAATTAAAGGACACGTTTTATGTTTCTCTAGAAAGCGAGCGGTAGTTTAATATGTCACCTGTCTTTTGCGTCGAAAAGCTGGAAGGGTGTGGAGATAGAGAAACAAGAGCGAGAAACAACGCATTTCGTTCGCTGAGAACATTTTCAATTAAGACAAAAGCAAGGGCCCCTCTCTTTATCTGGCTTAGTTACGATTCATTAAATTGACAGATGTGAGAGCGAAACGAAGTTTTCACCTTGTAAAGCACGTTTTACGGCACAACACGTGGCACAAAATCTCTCGGCGACAACAATCGGTGGAAAGTAAAAATAACAGCAGACGAATAATTACGGTAAGAAAAAAAAGAAAACGGGACGAGGATTGATATTAAGCTAGCTATTAGAATGGCACTTCTGAAGCACCAATGCGACGTCTCCTCCCTCCAGCCTTTGCAGAAATGCATCTGAGCCACTTAACAATGGATGTAGCATAATGTTGCCGCCTCTCAATTCAGCCTTTATTTGTCAGCAGAAAAATTGTTTTAACGTCTGTCTGAAGATGAACTCGTACTTACGAGCTCCTAGCCTGCTTCCACCCCACCCGGGAAAAGACCGCCACCTAGCGAGTTATCCTCGCTTCATTTGATCTCAAATGAAACTAACAAGAAGAAGATTGGTGTAATGTTGAGGAGGGGTTCTTGTTTTTAATTAAAACACTGAGCGAGCAGCGCTAAATGGAAACAGCTGGGCCGGCAGGAGGTTTTAAGATAAAGAGTATGGGGCGGCTGGGAACAGGAAGGGAGAGAGAGCCGAGTATGGGAGGGAGGGGGGCACAAAACAGGCTGGGCTGCGAATTTCCCTCATTGAAAATCTCCGTTCGCAAGCAGCGATATGTTAATTTGATGACATTGATGAAATTTAAATGCGGCTGTTTTCTTGTCTGGTTCCTGACGCAATAAAATTAAAATGCTTGTTCGCAACTGCATGATTTATCAATTTCGTGTAATAATGGTCATTCAGCGAAGTGACGGAGAGAGATGTTGATTGCTGATAAACGAGACTTCGCTTGTTATCTTTGGCTTGAATGTTCTCCCGGGAGGTTATTAGTTCTTATGAGCGAGTAGCGCGTTCAATCAGAACAGGGGCGTTTTGCAATATGTTAAAGAAAGTGTCTTGTTCGCAGCGTGTTTTACGTCTTTATAATTAATGAAGCCCAGAGCTGACAGCATTTCCTCGCTGTTCATGATACTTTGAGTGGGAATACGCAAAGAAGAAGAAGAAGAAAGAGGAGGAGAAAATTTTGCTTTTTGAAAGAAAAAAAAAAACATTAACACGCACCAATGGAAACAGCTACATATCTTGAGAAGGAAAAGTTTTCATTGATCATGGCTGATAATGTCATTACTTCCTGAATCGGTACATTTTTCTTCCACCATCGTTAATTTAGATACATTGCAGAACATGATAATACACTTATTCACTATTAAGGGTCTCTTCATAACTCATATCAAAAACCTCTAAAGGTGCTGACAGCCTTTAGACTAAGAAAAAGAATTTTCAAAGAACAATATATTTCCGGGCAAAAATTCTACTCTTTCAGAGATTTACACACACACACACACACACACACACACACAGGTATAAGCAGGGATTCAGAGCACATTTAAGAAGAAAGGGGGGACCTGGGGGCTAGGCAGTATTTTGGGGCCCCAGTATTACTGGCACGTCTGTGACGTTCTACAGAAGTGAAAACATGCGTCAAGACAACAAATATGACATCCTTACCGCGTAGCTGAGGTGGGATAAGCTACTTACTCCGGAGTTAGGGGACAGGGAACAAGCTTGTGTTTGTTTGTTTTTTATATTGGCGCCCAATTGTGGAAAATGGATCCACTGGCCGTTGAGTTGTTCGAAAAATGTGCGATGTTTGTTCCACAGATTGTTTGGAATTAATGAAAAATTCCTACTTCACTTTAAAAGACAAAATAAAATAAAAATAAAAAAATAATAATAATAAGAGGGAGTTGATGTGACGTACTACATGGGTGAAGAAATGTATCATGACGACAAACCTGCAGCGAGAAATTCTGTCAGCGTAGCTTAGTTGGGAGAACGACTTACTCCGGAGCGAGGGGGACATGGGTTCGATGCTCGTCGCGGACAAACTTGTGTTTTCACACATCTAGGATTTCACTATGGCTGGATAAATAAAAATATCCCTACCATATTGCCATGATTGATGGACGAATCAATGATGGCAAGAAAATGTTAAAATGCATGTTTGGAAAATGGATACCAGTTCAGTTCTGTTTTAACCCCCCCCCGCCTCTTATCCCAGGTTGAGTTAAGTTTGTTGAAATTATATCGAAGTAGTGGGGAAAATGATATGATCCAAATATCATGATTCAAACGAATTCTTAATGTATGAAAATTTCCCCCAATTGCAGATATGTGCAAAAAAACTACTGTAATGCTTTCGAAAGATTTGAAGATGGACTGGGGATGACTATATATTTTCCCGTACTCCTCCTTAAAGAAAGCGGAAAGAAATAGAAAAAAAATCACAAAGCAGTTTCTCATAATTTTTGCTGTGCTATATACACTGCTGGCCACCCAAAATGCAAATCCAAGAAGGAAACATCCAATTGGCCTGAAACTCGCAGCATGCGTCTCCCGCGAGAGGACATGCAAACGATTAGCATTGCAGGGCATATGCAAATCATGTGCGCCCGGCACGCCACCGAGAAGCACTATAAGAAGGATGCACAGAAGGCGGGGTGTAAGTAGTGGAAGTGTGTTGTGCTGACGGGCCTGTGCGTGGGAAACTTCCTGATGCCTCGTCGCAGAATACGGCAGTCATTCCAGCACGTTTCGGAGTTCGACAGAGGACGAATAGTGGCTTATCGCGACAGCGGTTTATCGTACCGAGACATCGGAACCCGTGCGGTACGACATCCAGCCACAGTGAGGCAAGTATGGATTCGGTAGGTGCAGGAGGGACGGATGGACCGACGTGAGCGATTGCTGCAGCCGCGGCACACCACCGGACGAGAGGACCGACATGTTGTGCGGCGGGCATTGACGACTCGCACCGCCACATCACGGACGTTAGCGCAGGAATTAGGGTGTGTTGCGCAACAACCTGTGTCAGCACGTACCGTTCGACGTCATCTGCAGGAGCAGGACTTGTCTCACTGCGCCCATTGCTCCGATTACCATTGACGTTACACCACCTGCGAGTGCGGCGGCAGTGGGCCGTTGAACGCCGCACCTGGACTACGGTATGGCACGACATTGTCTTCTCCGACGAATCCCGCTTCTGCCTGCAACACCACGATGGTCGGATCCGCGTGTGGCGGCACCGCGGCGAGAGACTTTATGACGCCTGCTTCATGCATCGCCATACCGGTCCGTCGCCTGGCGTTATGGTTTGGGGCGCAATTGGATATGACACCCGCACCCCTCTGGTACGTATCGTCGGTACACTCAATAGCCACCGCTACATCCCCGACGTTTTGGAGCCTGTAGTCCTCCCTTACCTGCAGAACCTGCCAGCGGCCACGTTTCAAGATGGCAAGGTGCGCCCGCATGTGGTACCCATTGTGCAGCAATTCTTCACGGCTCATCAGGTGTCACTGGTGCCGTGGCCCACCTGTTCTCGCGATATGTCGCCCATCGAACACGTCTGATCGTTAATCGACAACCGAGTGGCCCGGCAAGCACCACCCGCTGCTTCGCCTGATGAACTGTGGTGACGGGTGGAAGCAGCCTGGACCGACATTACCCAAGCTTACGTCTAAAGCCTCTTGCGTTTGATGCCGCGACGCGTAGCTGCCGTTATTGTCAGCCATGGGGGCCACACGAACTACTGATGTCTGCGTGTTCCGCAAGTCGCACGGGCTTGTAAGCTCAATCGTTTCATCTTTGTATCTGTTGTTATGTGTCCAGTAAATCTGGTTTTGCTATCTCGTGTCCTTCTTGGTGGCCAGCAATGTATATGAAAAAACAAAAAACAAAAAAAGAACTGTAGAACTCTGTCAATTCTTCAAGCATCCTGCATAATTCTGGGGCCTTTTAAAAATTTGGGGCCCTGGGCTGCAGCCCCCCTCTTAAATGGGTTCTGCAGGGATTGGACAAAATAATGTGAACAGCTGGGAAATAGGTTATATGACTTTACTAACAAGGTGCTAGACAACCATATGCCTTTAATACAGCTTCCAATCTTCTTGGAATAGATCCACGCAGCTTTTGAATAGTCTCCAGTTGAATGTTGTAGCATTCGTCGATCAGAAAGAACATCAGCTAATTGCTTCAGAGATGTTGGAGGTGGGAATCTGCTTCTCACTCTGCTTTCCAAAACTGCCCACAGTGGTTCGATGATATTCAAATCAGGTGATTGAGCAGACCAGAGCAGATGTTGAAGGTCCTCCTGGTGCTTCTCAAACCAAGACTGAACAGATCTGTCTGTGTTCATGGGCGCATTATTATCTTGAAAAATGTCACCATTGTTGAGAAACAACATTTGAACCACAGGATGCACCTGATTGACTAGAATGACCAAGTACTCTCTGACAGTAACTCGACCATGTAGGGTTATGATATGGCCTACCGAATATCAAGATACGGCCGCCCAAATCATCATATATCCATCGCCATGTTTGACAGTTAGAACCAAACATTCCAAATTGAATGCTTCCTTGGGAGTTCTCCATACATAAACTCCACCTACTGTCGGGAATAATGTAAATGAGGATTCTGTAACCTGGGCTTCCATATTTATCAGAAGCGAAATTTAGTAGCCATTTTTAGAGATAGTGAATTGTATTCATTTTCTTTCAATTCCTGCCATTTGGATGGGAAGGCCAGCGCTCAGGCAAAGTATCTTTTTTCCCACGCGTCGCAGCAGAGGGTGTGTTAGATTTATAGTTTCGATTTGAGATTTGTAGCTACGTCACATTATGTAAATGTGATGCAGGTACAAAAGTCTATCTGCGCGTGCGCTAGCTAAAATCTGACCTCAGGATAGAAATAAAAGCTGAATCGCAAGTGCGTTAACAAGGGGGAATGGCAACTTCTGGTCTAAGATATCTACAGGTTACACCCCATCATATTATTCATCATTTTAAAGTTCTCACCGGGTTCGAGAGAAAGCCAAATTTCGCTGCGATGCATAATGTCCTGTAACGTATACTCTATATTCACTTTCCTTTTGATTTTACTATCTCTGGTTATTTTATTTTACTATGTAAATTATCTTCTTACTGAACGAAATATTATTTCACCCGATGAATGAGATCTGGCAATGAGTGTAAGTCATGACGTGGTGGTAGCTAGTATATAGGCGCGTTCATCGATAGCGAACGAAGAGTGTTGGTTTATGTGAAGGAGAGCGTTTGTTATTGTACGGAGAGCGTTTGTTATAAGGAGAGCTTTTGTTGTTATACTAGAGGAGCTACGTGTTATTTGAGTAGCGGTGTGTGTTGATACCAGTTGAAGTTGATAATAAAAAGATTTGAGTAAGTACGTCTTTCTCAATTAATAGTTTTTGTCAGACCTCTGTCTGGCTGTTAGGTTTATTTTATTATTAATATTACTATTAACAATCAGCGTTAAGACTTTATACATTCTAATTACTACACTACTAGCAGGAGACTATATTCATGTTCTTAATGAACTAGTAACAACAACAATTTGAATTCACTATTTGAAGCTCAGCAAATAAAGCTAATTCATTATAGTCCTTCTGTTGGGAAAGATGCGTAGCATCAAAATACATTTTTGTAATGGTTTTCGTCATACTTAGCATCAGGTTCTCGTAGTTTACGCATACTGCAACAAAAACCACTGAATTCTCGACGTAAAAGGTGTGATGTGAAAAGTAACTCTCAGTCTTTCAATGTGACACGCGGGCTGTGAGAGATTGAATCAGCAGAGAAGCAGGTGACAGACGTTTGCCTATACCTTGCTGCGGACAATCGCACTGGAAACAAACGCAAAGGAGAAGTATCGTTTTACGATATGGTGTCGGTGTGTCTAGCGTCGGCGTCGTATCGTCGGCTGCCGGATATCTTCTTTGCTTTAAGAAAGAGAAGACAATATTTATGCATGACCAGTAATTTTTCACGCCCCAGTGTCGAGCACAAAATTCCACAGTGCGCATTTTTCTTTGAAATATTTTTGTTTTCTTTTCAAAAATAAAACGGAAATGAAACTGGGTCGAAATGAAGCCAGGAACACCTTGACCTCACCCGTTGACCCTCTGACTCGCGAGCCGTTTCCATCTCTGAAGCCAGGAACACCCGAAAGAGGGTTGGGGCAAATGAAGCCAGGAACACCTTGACCTCTCTGAAGCCAGGAACACTCGAAAGAGGGCTGGGCAAATGAAGCCAGGAACACCTTGACCTCTCTGAAGCCAGGAACACCTTGACCTCTCTGAAGCCAAGAACACCAGAAAGAGGGCTGGGGCAAATGAAGCCAGGAGCACCTTGACCTCTCTGAAGCCAGGGACACACGAAAGAGGGCTGGGGCAAATGAAGCCAGGAACACCTTGACCTCTCTGAAGCCAGGAACACCAGAAAGAGGGCTGGGGCAAATGAAGACAGGAACAATTTGACCTCTTTGAAGCCAGGAACACCAGAAAGAGGGCTGGGACAAATGAAGCCAGGAACACCTTGACCTTTCTGAAGCCAGGAACACCAGATAGAGGGCTGGGGCAAATGAAGACAAGAACACCTTGACGTGTCTGAAGCTAGGAACACCTAAAAGAGGGCTGGGACAAATGAAGACAGGAACACCTTGACCTCTCTGAAGCCAGGAACACCCGAAAGAGGGCTGGGGCAAATGAATACAGGAACACCTTGACCTCTCTGAAGCCAGGAACACCAGAAAGAGGGCTGAGGCAAATGAAGCCAGGAACACCTTGACCTCGCGAGCCGTTTCCATCTCTGTTCTGAACTGTGTTCCTAAAACCATTCCTGCACAACATTGGTTCTGTGGCTCCGTCATCTTGAAAGCGTCATTCGGGAATAACTGCAACATTGCTGCTTGTGCAGAGTCAGTAAGTACGAGTCATACGTTGTTCCACATGCACCAGGGGTCCAAGTTCCTGACAGGAAAACATGTCCCACACCATACAACCGCCTCCACCGGCTTGCACTGTAGAGACCAGGAAGGATGGGTCGAGTGCCTCATGTTGTTGCGTGACTCGTCACACCAGCACATTTTTTTCAGTCATCCGACGTCCAACTTACATTATCTTTGCACCAGGCGAGTCATTTACGCCGAGGTACCGTGGTTAGGAGAGGATATCGCAGGGGTCGTTTGCTGTTATAGCCAATACATGCGAGCGTGCGACGTATGGTAATGACAGATACTGTCCTGGACTGACCTTTGTTGTATTGGGTACTGAACTGTTGAAGAGTGCCGAGTCTGTTGGCCTATATGAGTCCTCGGACCCGGCGCTCACTTCTCACATCAACCTTTTGCTGTCGTGTGCAGTTTCGCCTTTGGGGATCATTGTTTGACCATTTTTCCGCCAGTCCTGGTACATTTTAACTAATGCATCTCGCGAAAAATCAGCCATTTGGGAAACTGAGGCACCCGCTCTCAGAATATGTCCTTTTTCAAAGTCCGATAAATCCTTCCCTTTACCCATCACGCTCTGAATTTTACCATCCACTGCTCCACTCACACCTTATACACTGAGTGGTCACTTTATTATGATCACCTGACAGTTTTAAGCAAACAGCAATTGGCTGCATGCTGTTGCCACAAGAGGGCGAGGCTAGTATAAAAAGGGAAAGCTTAGTGCTTGCGATAGCAGTAGAAGTGATTTTTGGGTGACGACATAGGTAAAAAATGCGATTTTAGGAACTTTCAACGTGAGATGATTGTGGAGCTCGGAGCCATGGAGCGAGTATTAGCGAAATTGCCACATTCGCGAAATGTTCCAGAGCAGCTGTTGTTAAAGTGTTTAAAGACTGGACTGTTAGCCAAAAAACTGGGTCTCTACGAGCTACGTGTGGTCGTCATCGACTAGTGACTGCACGGGCGGAACAGAGAGTGTCCAGACTGGTAACAGAAAAACAGAAGGGCAACAGTGCAGCAAATTACAGACCATCTTAATCAAGGATCCCCTCACATGATCTCTGCACGCACTGTTCGCCGTACACTGCATCGGATGGGATATGGTAGCCGAAGGCCTGTTCGAACACCTTAGCTGTCCGCAGTCAAAAAGAGAAAACGTCTGCAGTCAGTTCTCACAGGAGCACAAGGATTGGACAGTCGATAATTGGAAACAAATTATGTGGTCCCATAAATCACGTTTTCAGTTGCACCATGCCGATGGCCAAGTGAGAATTTGGCGGAAACAGTACGAAAGCATGGGCATCAAATGCATTGCTACAACCCTTCAAGCTGGTGGAGGCAACGTTATGGTTTGTGGAATATTTTCCTGACATGCTTTGGGCCCTTTAATTCGTGTTGATCAACGTCTGACTGGCACATCATATCTAAACATCGTTGCAGGACCAAGTGCATCCTGTCATGTGGATGGTTTATCCCAATGGCGATGGCTACTTTCAACAAGAAAATGCGTCCTGCCGTAGTGCTCGTATTGTACAGGATTGGTTTAAGGAACATGCCGGTGAGTTTACTTTGCTTAGTTGGCCCCCACAATCTCCAGATTGAGAATTTGTGGGATGAAGTTGAACGAGCCATCAGACAGCTGGATCCACAACCCTGCAATCTCACACTCCTGGAAAGTGCTATTCATTAAGCATGGTCTCAGATTCCACAAACCACCTATCAACATCTCGTGGAGTCCATGCCACGAAGAATCGACGCAGTGTTAAAGGCAAAAGGTGGCCCAACGAAGTACTGAGGGCGTGGTCATAATAAAGTGGCCATTCAGTGTATATGCTTCTATGTAAGATTAAAGTTATTTAGTGCTAAGATGTAGATAAGAAGAATTCAAAGCTGTCGAAGCACGGTAAATGTTTCATGAAGCAGCCAAACTACATGAAGCTTGTTCAACAATATCATTGAGCGGGAGCCGACCGATGTCCTGTTGGAGAGTTTGTCCTTTTCAGATATCATTAAATATGTGTCATGTGTGTTTTTCTTTTTGGGTACGTGACCGAAAGGTCGTCATTTTTTTCAAAATGGCCGCCAAATATGGTATATGGTTTTAAACGTATAACAGCATTTAGTTCGAAATGTGGCCCAATTTGGTATCAAATGAAAGCTCTTATTCATGGCAATGCAACTAACCACACTTTATTTACATATTGTAACATACACTTGAGCGAAACGCAAAATATTGTCTGAGCCACAACCGATATTTTATTTATTATTTATATTGCGGCAGTACATTTGTAAAATCTTGAACATAGGGTTTCTTTTTTGCGGCATGGGCAGACAGTGTCTCTGAAAGATTTTTTCAGATGCAGGGATGTGGAAAATCTTCTGGAATATTTTCAATGGTGATTTGGGGCAGCAATTTGCCATCTTCTTCTATGTATCCATACAACGTTGGTACCAGGGTGGGTGCATCAACAAATGCATGGTACCACTTGTAACATTGCAAAAAACCTCGTTTGATGTGCAATCTCATAGTGGTAGAAGGTGGCACTAACTTCTCTAGATCAAGCCTTTTCATTTGATGATACTGGTGTACCCGGAGTTAGTTTCCAGAAGTGAAATTTGATGATAGAATTCTAACAAGAAACTCTTCGGCATCATCCATCATTGTTTCACAGAGATCTGTTTTACCGAACGTTTGTAGTAGATGTGGCGACAGCTTACCCTGCTTTAAAGCTGCAAGCTTTGTCCCAAATTTACTTATCGTGTTGCATCCCGTGATGGCATGTAAGGCTGGCAGAATTTCAATGCCGCTATGACCCAGGACTTCCACAACTTTATGGATCGGCACTGCACGTGATGTAGTACGCTTTCCACATAGAACCCATAGCTCAGACAATCCTTCCTTTTCAAAACTTTTAAAGAAATGATACACTGCGCACACAAAGATATCAGTATCTGAGGATGCTATTACAATGCGCTCTGCATTTCTAGCAACTGCTTGATGTACATGAAGAAGTAGCCGCTCATCAGCCTCCTCCAAGTCAGAATGTAAAGATGAAATTTCTTCTTTCGTGCCATTTTTAAGAAGTATGCTTATCTGTCCATCCTTACCAAGTCCGCCAAAATAAATAGGCGTATTGCTGAAATCATTGGATTCTATCAAGTACTGAGTGAAGAACTGCACCAACTGGTGTTTATTGCTTGAAGATGCCCAGAACGCTTGCACATCTTTTGGAAGAAGGGTTTCCTCTCATTAATATTCACGTTAATTGGATGGGTAGTGTTCCTTCTTTGTCGTTCAGCTGCTTTAACGCTATCTTCTTTGTATACATCAAAGACGAGGTTAATCTTTGAAGAGTTCAGTGCAACAGCTTTTATTCTGTGTATGATAAGCTCTGCAAAGTCCCCAAAAGTTTCCATATACTTAGACATAGCTGCCTGAGTTATAATGAATTAGCTTTGTCTATCTTTTTGCTAAGCTAATTATTATGAATGAATAATGCTCTACGCTTCAAAATAATGAATTCCCAAAAGGGTGTTGTTACTCGTTAATTATGAACTTAAACAAAGTCTCAACGCTGGTTATTTATATTAAGTAATCAAAGTCATAAACCTAACAGCCAGACAGAGGTCTGACAAAACTAAGAATTGAAAAAGACTGAACTTACAGAACAACTTGTTTATTATGATGACTCCTGGTCAACTAAGGCACTCATATATCACTACTACATAACAACACACTGCAACGCAACTCCAACGCAACAACACAACTACAACGCAACAGCACACAACGCACACTTCTCGATGAACGCGCCTATATACGAGCTACCACCACGTCATGACTTACACTCATTGCCAGATCTCATTCAACGGGTGAAATAATATTCCGTTCAGTAGGAAGATAATTTACATAGTAAAATAAAATAACCAGAGATAGTAAAATCAAAAGGAAAGTGAATATAGAGTATACGTTACATCATCTCCCCCTTAATTTTTCTTCTTTTTTTTTTTTTTTTTTTTTTTTTCCGAAAAACCTATCAATTTTGGAGTGTAAGTCTTACATTTCGAAGATTGACGTTTCTCGATCTTTTTTTTGATTTGTTGTTTGGTGGTAGCCGTATTTACATTATCAACTTGGCATAACAATTTACGAATCTGTATTCGATTGTGAAATTTGTAGTGTAGAACAAACCAAACCTGCATCGGCATACTTTCCTTTTATTCTGCCTAGCAGGAATCACTTTTTTAATTTCAAATTACGTGCGCCTCATTGGTTGAAATACATAACAACTGTATCAGCAGCGAAGATTGCCTGAAGCTGCCTAACAGTAACAATTTTATTATTTTCATTTCAAATTACGTTTGCCTCAGTCGTTGAAATACAGAACAACTGTATCAGCAGCAAAATTTACCTGGAGCTGCCTAACAGTAACAATTTTATTATTTTACCCCTAAGCACATAGATATATACAAAAAAAGTGGATTAGTAGATGGACATAGAAGAAATATAAAAAAAAAACACACATATATACACAAAAAGAATGCATAGGCCCACACGAAAAAAAGAAATTCTGACACGCCAACTGGTCGAGCAGGAAAAACAACAAACTGAGAAAAGAACCTGTCCACGAGAACTTACTTATCTCGAGGACGCATAAAAAATTCTAGTGCGAAAACGTTTTCCAGGCCTAATGGGACTGGGGAAATCAGGTGGCTTGGATCTCTTCCGGGACGGTAATGGAACATCGGTCTGTTGTCGGTCAGGAATCTGGCGGTCTGGAAATCCCTGCGGCTGAGAAGAACGGTCAGGAACGTCAGAAGTCTGGCGGTCCGGAAATCCCTGCTGCGGCTGATAGGAACGGTCAGGAGTCTGGCGGTCTGGAAATCCCTGCGGCTGAGAAGAACGGTCAGGAACGTCAGAAGTCTGGCGGTCCGGAAATCCCTGCTGCGGCTGATAGGAACGGTCAGGAGTCTGGCGGTCTGGAAATCCCTGCGGCTGAGAAGAACGGTCAGGAACGTCAGAAGTCTGGCGGTCCGGAAATCCCTGCTGCGGCTGATAGGAACGGGATCCCCCAGGCTTTGGATATGAAGTCCCTTGATGCTGGGGCCCGTTGTGTCCTTCCAGTATCTTTTTGGAGGGACGTGTCTCCGGCCACATCGCTTGTTTTCGTTTACGCCCACGGGGCATGATAGTAGTAGCCGGCATCGGCCCTGTTTGCCCTGAACGGAGGTTCCAGGGGCGAAACCCGGGCGGATGCAAAGATTTCTGCCTTCGTCGCTGTTGCGGCGAAGCAGATTGGGGAGACAAGTGACGTTTGCGCCCAGCTTTTGGTGGTGCTGGACGGTGTGGAATATTAAATGTTGGATTCATAACTGACAAATCCGAAATGTCCGACGCCTCTGAGTCGCTGCTGTAATTCAGCGGTCGTGCAGGGCGATGTTTGGATTTGCCTATAGGAATACTTTCCGATGAGGTATTCAAAGAAGAAGTATCCCGCGTTGGTGCAGAGGCAGCCGGAAACGGCGCAACAATAGTCTTGGCAATGGTTGGAGGGAAAGGAACGATACTAGTATTCGACGAACTCGATTCGAGCCTTGGTCTCACGGGAGAATCAGGTTGCGGTTGTAGAAACTCGTCTGGAGGGGGGAGGGTGAAGGAAAAATCACTGGTGATTCGTCAAAAATGTTCGGTGGGTCGTCCACAATTTCTGGCGGTTGAACATGAGATATAGATTCTTGAGTCTGTGGAACAGAAGGTTGAGTAGGATTGATAATGAAATCGATATCCCGTTCGTGATACTTGCGACATTGATCAACATGTACATATTGAAAATTGTTGTTCGGTTTCTCCAGAACAATATTATTTTCAAAGACATTTGCCACCCGATATGGACCTTCGTAGCTGGGTGCAAATTTCTTCACTAAAGTATGCGAAACAGAAGACTGGAAGTGCGTTTCCACGAGAGTGAGATCTCCAACGACAAGATCTGGTTCCCTACGCCTAGAATTATAATATCGTGCTTGAGCCGCTTGTGCTCCTAGCATTGCAACACGAGCTTTTTCTGCCATAATGTGTACTGATTGTGGAGTTGGTCGCTGGTTTAATTCGTCGATAATCCCCGTTAAATTTTCAAAAGGGGTTTTAATTTTGCGACCCAGAAAAAGTTCTGCAGGAGTAATTTTAGTAGACTCGTGGACAGACGAGCGGAGGGCGAACGCAAAAAGTTCTAAATGGTCATCCCATCTTTCATGGTGGTCCATTACGAAAGTCGCAATCATTTTCACTAGCGTTCGGTTAACGCGTTCTGCAGGATTACTCTGGGGATGATATGGGGAAATGAATTTATGTTTAATGTGTAATCTCGCACACATTCTTTCAAAAATGTCAGAAATAAATTGAGGACCATTATCCGAAACTACTTTATTAGGTGCACCATATCTAGAAAATACTTCATTAACTAAGACATTACAAATAATCTCAGCCGTAGCGGCTTTAATGGGAAAAACTTCAACCCATTTAGAAAAATTATCAGTTAGTACTAAAACATAACGAGCTTTATTTTTAACAGATAATGGATAAGGTCCCAATAAATCTATGGAAATAATATCAAATACATGAGAACTTGAACTAGATTTCAAGTGACCGGCCGGTCTTACATTACGATAATTATTAATCTGACACAAGTGACATGATTGAACGTATGCGAGCACACTTTGGTACATTCCAGGCCAATAGGCAACATCCCGCAATTTACAACGGGTCTTGCGAATACCTAAATGGCCTGCAAGAGGTTTGTCATGAAATTCATTTAAAAGAGCCATTCTAAGGGTTCGCGGAATACATGGGCGAAACTCTGCCCTAGTAGTCCGAGACTTCGTATAATAAAGAAGACCCTCTATTACTTCAAAATGTTGTGACCTTCCAGCCAGAGAAGGATCACTTGGTAGGGGCGAACCCGCAAGCAAAAAATTGTAAATATCCCCAAAATCTGGATCATTTATTAATTCTGCCATTATCTGCTCTCTGGATGTGATATCAGCTATCAGAAGTAAAGGCTGACATCCAGGAGTAGTTTCGGTGGGGACCCCACTAATCGGAACGCGAGATAATGCGTCCGGTAATTGATTCTTATTACCTGGCTGATACGAAATTTTGATATTGCTCTCTTGTAACTTCAGAGCCCACTTCATAAGTCTTTGAGATAGGTGTTTAGCAGAATTCAAATACTGCAGGGCAGAATGATCCGTAATTATGTTAACTGTCAATTCGTTAAGATAACATTGAAATTTATTCAGTGCATACACAACAGCAAGACATTCACGTTCCGTAGCTGAATAATTGCGTTCAGCTTTGGCTAAAGTACGAGACGCAAAAGCTATTGGATGCCCAGCTTGTGACAAAACGCAACCAAGACCAACTCCGGATGCATCAGTATAAATATCAAATTCTTTAGAATGATCCGGGAAAGCCAACACCGGAGGCTGAGTCAATGCAGACTTCAGTGTTTCGAATGCAGCGTTAGCTTCAGGTGTCCAAATAAACTTCTTGTATTTACGCTTTAAAGCATACAATGGCTCACATAGTGTAGCATAAGCGGGGACGAACTGCTGATACCATCCGGTCATTCCCAGAAAGCGGGATAGTTCTTTTGCTGTTTTAGGCCGAGGAAAGTCAGCAATAGGCCTAATTTTTTCATTATCAGTGAATAAGCCGTGGGGAGTAATTTTCAACCCCAGATATACAATCTCGTCCCTCGCTATCTGGCATTTACTAGGTTTTAACGTCAAGCCAGCATTGTATATAAGTTGGAACACCTGTTTGAGCAGAGAAAGGTGCTCGTCAAAAGTCTCTGATGTGATAATAATATCATCCAAATAGACATGCACATGGGGACCCAGGACAGGTCTGAGAACCGTGTCCATAAGCTTTTGGAAAGTAGCAGGTGCAGAAGCTAAACCAAAAGGCATACGTAAATATTCATAGGCCCCAAGAGGAGTCACAAAGCCTGTTTTATCGACCGAGTCCGGATGTACTGCCACCTGCCAATATCCACTCGCCAAATCCAAAGTTGACATCCATTTGGTTGACGACAAGTCATTTAGAATATGTGACATGACAGGTAGGGGATAATTGATTGTTTTTGTGACTTGGTTGAGTTTGCGAAAATCTGTCACGAAACGAAATTCATTTGGTTGTTTCTTTGGAACCAAGAAGGCAGGAGCAGCCCAGGCGCTTGTTGATTCCCTGAGTATGCCCTGCTTAATCATTTCCGCAATTTGACGTTGCATTTCCTGTTTTTTATGTGGAGCACAAGGGTAAGGTTTCGTCGCAATGGGTTTCGAACCATCAGTGTCAATAACATGATAAACCACCTGTGTGAAACCAGGTTGATCCGAAAATAAACCAGGGCTTTCCTGTAAAAGGAGAGAAAGCTGGTCTCGTTGCCCCTCATTCAATTGGTCACTCAACAATAAACTCGTAATATCTACAGGAACCGTCGGAATCATTTCGACAGGTTCCGGAAAGGAAATAACATGTTGTACAAAATTCAAAGTTATTTGAAACCTGTTAATAAAGTCCATACCCATGAGACATTTCACGGGTAGCTCGTCTATAAGCAGGAAAGAATGTGTAAAACGAGCTTTTCCCAGCCCTAAAGATAATGTGACAGTTCCTGAAATACTGAAGATTTCGTTATTTGCACCTCGCAAATACTGCGTTGCAGGCTGAACATGTATTGCAGAAAAAATATCATTGCAAAACTTTGTATTTAGGGCTGATATCTCAGACCCAGTGTCGAACTTTGTCTCGACAATAATGTTTTCAAGTGTCAAGAATACATCAGGCAACTGAGGAGTTTGAACAGTCACTAATACTGTTTTAGGGTCAGGATGTTTGGTATCAGGAAGCAGGACCGACCCTTCGTCTACTTCCTGTGGAAGTTTAAAGGAATTCTGGTGGTGTTATCATGTGGTCGGAAACCTCGACCCTGCCGGGTATCGGGAAAATTTTCACGATAAGGAAAATTGCGTGCACCCTGCGTCGGGAACTCCGCGTGTCTGTTGAGATTTTCATTTTCGTTACGTCTGCCCTCAGCACGGGCAGAAAAATTATTATTGCCCTGAGCATGATAACGTTCCGAATGCTGCTGAGTGGAACGGGGTCGAGCATACTGTGCATTATGACGATACCCCGTAGCTTGCTCCGAAACTCGTTGCTGGTTCGCCACTCTTCTGTGTGGTGGAACGTATGAAGCTTGGGTGGGCACGTGTGTATGCTCGCGCTGAAAGTTTTGTCTATTATGCCGCTGAGGGTTTTCGGAATAAGCCTCGCGGGGTGCCCGAGCATGGTGAGTTGCAGCATGTTTGCCATGTCGCTCTTCATACGTGCGTATGAGGCGAAGGCATTCATGAATAGTGGTAGGGTGTCGAACCTCAAGAAAATCTTGCAAGAATGGGTCGAGCTGCTGTACGAGGGTATCCAACATGTCAACATGACTGGCATGTGGATCCCATAGATTATATAGGCGTGTAGTTTCCAACGCAAATGCAACAGGGCTATCATTGGGACCCTGCTGACGAGAAAACAGCTGTTGAGCAAGGCTAGCTCGACTGAGGCCGAAAGGAAAGACCTCCAAGAATTCTGCACGGAAATTCTCATAATGAGAATCCGGGTTCGACCCTCGCCACTGCCGATACCAGGTCTTGGCGGTATCTCTCAAGCAAGTTCCGGCAATTTGGACCTTGCAGTCTTCCGGAATATTATATAAATCAAAATGGTCTTCCAGATCTTCGAGGAACTTTAAAGACCCCTCCAAACCATTGAAATAAATTGTTCCTGCATGCGGCACGAAATGGGCAAGCATTCTGCTTCGCTGAGAGGATTGAATTCCCTCAGCTACGACCCGCGACTCAGAGTGATAAGAAGCTGGTGCATTCCGAAATGGTGAAGAATGCGTGGGTATGTGTAGATTATTCATATCCAAGTCAGAGCCACAGGCTTCGTACAAATTGTCCAAAAAAACACCATTACCCTCGAGACTTGCCGGATGGTGGAAATTTGCAGTTGTCTCAGGTAAGGAAGCCATGGGTAATAATAGTCAGGATCTCGTGTTCGAGAAAAGTTCGGGCGCCAATTATAATGAATTAGCTTTGTCTATCTTTTTGCTAAGCTAATTATTATGAATGAATAATGCTCTACGCTTCAAAATAATGAATTCCCAAAAGGGTGTTGTTACTCGTTAATTATGAACTTAAACAAAGTCTCAACGCTGGTTATTTATATTAAGTAATCAAAGTCATAAACCTAACAGCCAGACAGAGGTCTGACAAAACTAAGAATTGAAAAAGACTGAACTTACAGAACAACTTGTTTATTATGATGACTCCTGGTCAACTAAGGCACTCATATATCACTACTACATAACAACACACTGCAACGCAACTCCAACGCAACAACACAACTACAACGCAACAACACACAACGCACACTTCTCGATGAACGCGCCTATATACGAGCTACCACCACGTCATGACTTACACTCATTGCCAGATCTCATTCAGCGGGTGAAATAATATTCCGTTCAGTAGGAAGATAATTTACATAGTAAAATAAAATAACCAGAGATAGTAAAATCAAAAGGAAAGTGAATATAGAGTATACGTTACAGAGTTTGCCGTGCAATTAACATAAAATCAAACAAGGTTGCGGTGGTGTCGGATGAAGGAGGAGGCATTTTGAAAGTTGGTTCTTTAAGATCTTTCTCTAGTTCTTGTACCAAACTTGCCTTATCAAGTTTTTTTAGAAATCCACCTTTTGTTGAAAAGAATGAAGTAGAAACGAGTTCATAGCACAGCAACTGATCGATGGAGTATCCTCTTTCTCGTGCAGTATCAATTAAATGTAGGGCATCAGAAGTCTCCTTTTGGGTATCGAGTTTCTTCATGTGTTGCTGATAATTGGACTTCTTTATCTTTGCCACTGTATCGAATAGCTTCTTGGACTTATCAACGAATCTTTCTTACCGGAATAACTTGTATGCTCCTTCTACTTTTGTGCAACATGTAAGCTTGACGTTCTCCTCATGTTCGTCAAAATGTTTACCTGTGGCAATGTTGTACAACTTGTCTTGTGTATTATTAAAATCAAACGGATTTTTTCTTTCAGTGATGAAATTCATGATGCCTTCAATGCTTTCCTCATCTGAATGAGTTACAGTGGGTGAGAATTCATGATGCAATGTGTACTCATCATCGCCTTGGAGACCACACATTTTTCGATGGAACTGGTTTATGCATAATTTTTCATGTTTAATGACGTCTCTTTGTGCAACTGCATGCTTCTGACGAATAAGTCCTATGATGCCTCCATGACCTTTTGCAGGTTTGTTATAGACCTGCTCAAGAGCTTGGTCCATTCCAACACCACTAAACTTTCTGGTTCCGTGTTGAACAACAAAGCTGCCCTTCTTGAATGACGCATAAATGTTGGGATGCAGATCTTCCAGTTTCTTGCAATCTTAAAGATATACAGACCCCCATCTTGCGTAATTAATTTTTCCAAATGCGAAGAACAAAGGAAGTGCTCTTTGAAATGCACACATATGTAAGTTGCAGTTCCCCTCTCGGTGTGCCCGTATCATGTTTCTAAGTATTGGAAACATATGATTCAGTAAAGTATTCTAATATCGGAACAATTTTGACTTGCTGCTACCTTTATCGATACATTTCTCAAATTCTTTATCTAGTGTTTCCATGAGATTGCATGCTTGATCAACCTGTTTTCCTGCCTCAAACCCATCATCTTCTTTGCAGAACAGTTGTAGTAACTTGGCCTCTTCAAATATAGCTGAAAACTACTGGAGATCTGCATTCTTCTTAAAAAAATAAACTTTATCTACTGTAGACGGTTGATGGCTTCTGCAAATAGAGTTAATCCTCTTACTTCTCGAGCATAATGACTGCCACTCATGACACTTTCTACAACCTTTGACCTAAATGTTTCCGTTTCAGTTTGCGCTTCCTTTGTTCCATTATCATCCAGGTAAAGACCAATACAGTTCATTAAAACCTTGTATGTATGGAATGATCCAAGTCCCAAGAAAATGTTTTTAAATTGATTTGGAAACCGCAACTGTATTTCCTTGGCAACGCGGTACACTCCTTCATCACACCATAAGGAACCATCATCTTGCTGAACTTGTGACATTGCATCTTGAAAATTTACCATTGTCTTATAAACAGAGGATATATTGGTTGCAGGATGAGGTAGAATTGGGGTGTAAGATATGTTCGTCTTAGGTAAGACTTTGGTAGTAACCAACGAATTGAAGGAATTCCAAGAAGATACGTCAGTTATCTCTGGAAAACCAAATTCAGGAATACAGGTCTCTCGAAAAAACCGAGCAGGATACCAAGCACGATCTATCTGGGCTGCAATCTTTTCTGGCTCACTTGTGAGTTCCTTACTACATCGGGCAAAGTCTTCTGAAATTTCACCACGGGTCTTGGGTTTGAAACATGTGATAAGCTCTTGACAACTCAACTTTTCATCAAATGTTGTTTTCCTTTTATCAAATGAAAAGTCAGGAACCATAAAATAACCATAAATTTGGTTATTTTATGGTTATAAAATAACCATAACTTTTTGTTTGGAAACGCTACGCTTATTGATAAACCGGACTCGACTTTCAAGCTTAATATATTAGAAGCTTTCCACATATACCGGAACTCGTCACGGCTTATCAACGACATGACGTCGACTCCATTTCTTTCAAGCGCGTGGAAACAACTCGCCAAAGCCCGGGACTGTCAGAATTCTGATGATGTCACAATGATTTGAAAGTTTACGCTCCATTCGTCCTGAGGAAGCCGAGCCAAACGATCTGCGAAACTATAGTCGATGTATAATAAACATTTTATTGTGCGAAACGTTGTTATCATTATTCTATCTTCTTCCTTATCAAAGTTATCCATTGATGCTCTAATACGTTTGTTTGGCAAAATAACAGGAGCAAGTGGAGCACCATGTCATTCTCCAAGACTCACAGTCCTACATGCTAGTTCATAGTCTTGTCGCTTTAAACTGTCATAGCTGGCACAAATTCCAAGGTGATTAAATGCTGTAATGAATAACTTCGATCGACATGTTTTGTGGATTGCTTGAGCAGTGCGTATATGTAATGGAATTTTCTTCCTGTCACCACGCACAGTATTGAAGACTATCTGAAAGACTGTATCACACTTCCTTTGCAGTTCCACGGACTTCTTACACCCTGGTATAAGATGGCTAAAAAATTCATCCCATGATTTTGGACGAGTATCTTGGTACTTGTTCAATGACGTTTGCAAGTCTTGTTCATCACAAAAATTATCATCTAGTTGAAAGTTATATTCTTTGCATTCCTTCCGTAAAATTTCAGCTGCTGATTTTACAATATTAGTCGATCGTATCTTATCTACAATGGACACTGTTTCAGTACCTGATAGAAAAACTAACTGTGATTTCTTTCTTTCTTTTGGATAAGAAAACATAATATGCTCATTGTAGTGGTTTATCAATAGCTCTTTTAGATGTTTATTACTGATTGGGTCTTCAAGTTCACAGTTGATGAATGAACACATTTCGGACAATGAGTATCCCTTATTTGGAAAATCCAACTTGTGAATCAAATTTGCGAAGGCTCTTACAATAACCTGGCGCTTTTTTTGGCCTTGAGGCATCTGTTTCTCCGAACTACGTTTATAACGCAGTAAGTAGGCACTCATGCATTGTCTATGATAGAAAATGTCTGTTGCAAAAACACTGTTATGATCTGAGGTTGTGCTGGTTCTGTTAAACAAATCGTCATTAAAGTATCACCTTGCCAACAAAAAGGAATCAGCTCTGTCAATTTCACAGATTCTGTACAATCTAGAATTCCCTTTTACGTCGTGTTGGTGCAAATAATGCAGAAATTTTTAGATGCAATGCTCTTGGGCCAATGAGACCTTGACTGACTACAACCTGCTTCAT
This sequence comes from Macrothele yani, assembly GCA_039090855.1. Taxonomy (NCBI): domain Eukaryota; kingdom Metazoa; phylum Arthropoda; class Arachnida; order Araneae; family Macrothelidae; genus Macrothele; species Macrothele yani. Next base: position 106,909,955 of record CM077014.1, on the reverse strand, counting down.
CACCATCACCTCAGGTCATGGTTGATCTCACTCAAGACTACATCTTACGCAGGCTACTGAAAGATCTTTCAATGGTACATTATCTTTAGATGGACACTCATTATACACAGACCATCCAGTTTCTCCTCGGTCATGGATGATCTCACCCAAGACTTCACCCTGCGACGGCACTGAAAGATCTTTCAATTGTACATGTTGTTTAGATGGACACTCATACACAGATCATCTAGTCTCTCCTCGGTCATGGTTGAGCTCACCCAAGACTTCACCCTACACAAGGTACTGAAAGACCTTTCAATGGTGTATGTTGCTTCGATGAGCACTCATTATCCACAGACCATCCAGTTTCTCCTCGGTCATGGTTGATCTCACCCAAGACTTCACCCTACGCACGGTACTGAAAGATCTTTCAATGGTACATGTTGTTTAGGTGGGCACTCATTATGCATAGACCATCCAGTCTCTCCTCGGTCATGGTTGATCTCACCCAAGACTTCACCCTACGCACGGTACTTAAAGATCTTTCATTGGTGTATGTTGCTTCGATGGACACTCATACACAGACCATCTAGTCTCTCCTTGGTCATGGTTGAGCTCACCCAAGACTTCACTGAGGACAGGGCACTGAAAGATCTTAAAGTGGTACATGCTATGCCGGGGAGTGTGGCTGTGATTTGTAGTACCCGTGAAACTTCCGGATAAATTTCTCTCCTTTTTGCATTCTTTTGGAAATCTTTTCTGTTTTCGCTACCAACTTCTCTTTCCAAAAGTGACGCCACGACCAGGATTCTGCGTTTGAACCGAAATGAAATTTCGCCTCATCGTGTTTGTCAATATTTTTGAGAAAGAAAGAAAAAGAAGATTCCTTCTCTTTCGAGAACGTACTTTCCAGAGAAGTTATTAAAGAATGCAAGTACGGATGTAGTTTGTAGATGGACGGTAATTTCCTTCTGCCGAATCTGGTGACAAATTAGATATACGAACTTGTTTGACCTAGTTGGTCAACTTGTTTGACCTAGTTGGTCATTACAATAGGACGACATGCAGTGACGAACATTGTTTGCCGTAGTGAACGCAGCCTGTATTCTCTTAAGGTCATATAGATTACTTATCGTGCTTGCATTAATTCTTAGTGCTTATTTTTTCTTCACTGCTGTCTGAACACGATTAATATTATTAGTCGTCTAAAACTATGCATTTCAAAACAGTTTGTAGACGGACGGTAATTAGATGGACGGTTCTCTTAAGGTGTTTGATAAGTCACCAACAAGGATCTATCCTTTAAAAAAGAAGAATCCTGATCTCCCACTGCCGCTTCCACCCGTAGTCACCCCTTGGGGTGCCTGGCTCAATGAATAACCGACCTTTATTTAGCTGTCATTTGCCATCTGCACGATGCTACCTCGCGCAACTACTTTCGAAACACATAACAGAATATTCCCGCGTTTTGAGGCCACCAACATGCGAAACTTACAAAAAAATCTAGTTTAGGAAGTTCTGGAAAGTTAACGTGAAAGCTGTGAGTTTAACAAAGCGGAACAATTCTCTCTCTCTCTCTCTCTCTCTCTCTCTCTCTCTCTCTCTCTCTCTCTCTCTCTCTCTCTCTCTCTCTCTCTCTTTCTCTCTCTTACGACTATTCACGATATTGTAAGATGGATCGTCCTTGAGCTCTGTAAAGATTTTAGAATTTTTGTTTCGTATGGTTTTCTGTTGACTTTGGTACATATGTTGGATCTTTAATTGTCCTGACAGCGTGAAGCCCACAAAGCAGTTTATCACCCTCATACCAATAAACTTAGTCTTCTCAGAGGGGGTACTGTACGAGCAGGCTTCGTGGTTCGCTCCAGATAGCAAAGGAACATATCGCTGACTTTCAGGAAGAGAAAGGAAAGGGAACGTGGAAGTGGCTTTAAAGTTCAACCGCAGTAATGTTGCTATTGCGTTCGGCGTCTCCTTACCTCCCATTTCTTCCTGGGGAACATGTGGCAGGATCCCCCGATTTACAACAACGTACTTATTATCCGAACACCTTTTTCCATTCTTAAGTTTTATTCTGGCTCTTAGAGATTTAGTGAATAATATTCCTAAATAACAAAATGGCTGGGAATGAAAAGACAGAACAAACACTCTACAGCAGGATGCATTAAAAAAGGTAAGTGTTCTTTATTTTGAAGTGGGGATGGGAGCTATTTTGGAAAACTGAACCACTCTATTTGGCGATCACCTGCAAAGGCGGTCATTTTTTTCAAAGAACCGTGAATGAGCTTGGTAGACAGTTTTTACAGTATTTATTTATGAATTCCTAAGCAGTTCAGTTTGTGAGCCCGTTCCGGTCCTGACTCTGTTTTGCGATGTAAAATTGGGGCTCCGGCATCCGTGTTGCCAATTTGTGGGAAAAGTCGCTAAAATTAGAGGATTTTTGATTGGAGTTAGCGACGAAAATATTATTTTACGATTAGCGACTTTTTCAGGGGATTTAGTGTTGTTTTTAATGATTTTAGGGACGTTTTATATTTACAATTTCAAGCATTTAATATACGATTTTTGAATCAAGAGAATTTCTTTTTCACTTTCCATACTCCTAATAACCATTTCCGTGAATCGTAACGCTTGTACGATGCAATCCTCTTTGTCTACTGTTATTGTTTTTATCAGGAATAAAAAGCTTGCTCGTACCCGCTGAGTTTGCTTATGATCCGATATTACTACTGTTAATTCGATGGTGAAGGCACTTACTTCAGCGTTTTCATTCCCAGAAATATTTTATCATTAAAACAACAGTTCTATTTTATCTAAATCAAAATATCGGGGACAAATAACAGAAAAGAAAGCATGTTTTTATTTTGCAAGAAATGATTTCATATTCAATGTTATAATACATACGTCCACCACATTTTGCATGCTCAGTTTTGTTAGCTAGTCTTCTTAGTCATTTATAAATTGTTTTATCTTCTCACCCAAAGTATACTATTGAGTCATATTAAATAACAAATGCGTCACATTCACTTCTCTTTACATTATAAATTTAAAGTACCAATTTAATAATAATGATAAACTGCCTCCAATGTATGGCTAAGAAACGGATCACTCTTCCCCGGGACCGAAGGATTCCTGATGGCTATACAAGATCAAGTTGTAAACACCAGAAACTATCGGAAGCATATCCTGAAGGACACGTCGGTGGTAAGCGACAGATGTCGGCAATGCCATCAAGCGCCAGAGACCATCCCACATATCACAGCAGGCCTCACACAAACAGAGTACACGGACAGGCACAATCAAGTCGCCAAGGTCATCCATCAGAAATTGGAAAGAAAACACCACCTCTTTACAAATGAGCCTGTCCCCTACTACAAGTATGAGCCAACAACGCTTCTAGAGAACAACACCCACAAGATGTACTGGGACAGATCGATCAGAACAGATCAGACCATACCCCACAATCAGCCCGACATCGTCCTGGTCAATAAGGAGAAGAAGTCAACATACCTCATTAACATAGCCGTGACCAACACGTGTAACATCCAGAAGACGCACGGAAAGAAGCTGTCCAAGTATAACGACCTACGATACGAAGTCTTGGAAATGTGGCATATGGAGAACGTCACCACCGTCCCCATAGTAATATCAACCACAGAAGTTGTACCTAAGACCATTCATAGCTCTATACAGACACTAGACCTTCAACCTAACACCTACATGGAACTACAGAAGGCAGCTATCCTGAACACTTGTAGAACACTGTGAAAACGTGTGAACACTGTAAGGAAGTTTCTGGACAACTGAGAGAAAGAAATACCAATTTCCAGACTTGGTACGTCATAACCGTCCCGGAAAGAAGGAAACAACCTAAAATGGAATCATCTTCATGGTTTCATAATAATAATAATAATAATAATGGATCATTACATTTTATATGACACATAAATAAGTACAAAAATTTAACATGATTTAAATACTCTGTGGGACCTTTTTTTCACTTTTGGAGACTTTTTACAGCTGATCTGGAGGCTTTTTAAATGACTGAGTTGACAACACTGTCCGGCGGGCTCCGGCTTACATACTGCGGGCTCCGGCTTACATACTGCGGGCTCAGGCGGGATCACTCGCTCAAAATTCAGCAGGAACTAAGCACTGTTCTCGGTATACAGGAATCAGTTCACGAAAATGTGACTTGGTGAAATTCGTTTTGCCCGAAAAAAAAAAAAAAAAAAAAATGAAACGATTAACTTTATGGATAATTCCACTCTCAGAGTACAGCCTAGTTTTTTTTTTGTTTTTGTTTTGCTTTTTTCACATCATTAAAGATTCAATTCATCTGTGACATTTCGTTTTATTTCCCTTCCCAATTATGGAGAAAATAAACGCGTTACTTTGCATTTTGGAAACGCTACTCTACGAGCAATATCGCATGAGGTGATTATCATACTAAAATGCAAAAACAAGTGTCCATACCGCAGACCCTTTTATGTTCAAAAAAAAAAATCGATAGATATAATCAAATTGTTTTCATAAGCGTAAAGTAATTATTTTTCTTCCATCAGATTGATTTCACCTCCGGGATGTACCAGACTGATCCTCCAATTCTTAATATGTTTCTGTCTCCTTAAGACTCTTTTATTTTCCCCTAATAATAAGATTCCTGCTTCTGTAGTTACAAACGTCTTTATTTACTTTTTTTTCCACTTTAAAAGCCATCTCTTCGAAGGGAAAGCGAAATTGATATCAGCAAATTTTTCGAAATAAAATATGTCACTGATCTCATCAGCTTTGGATGTAAACAAACGTCGAAAAAAAAAATTGCAGTAACGGTGGAAGACGATTGGGCCGGGGGAGTAGCAATCCGACGAAAATTGCACTTTCACAAAAGGCGATTACGTTTTTCTCTCCGATAAATTCTCCGTTGCTTTTAATCTCTTCAATTTGGCGTCGGCAGTCGGCATTTCGCTTTTCCTATTCCTGTGGAAATCGCGCGGGAAATGATATATTAAATTCGGAACTAAATGCACTTCTACCAATTCTCCTCCAGTAGTGCTTCCCACACGGAGGATTTAACTTTACACACACGTAATCTTTCCCCGTTTCACGTGTCCGCCTAGAGTCTCCTCACGTTCCTCTAGTTTTCAATAAAGGATCTCTTTCTGGGATCTATGATTTGGAACGGCGTCAAACGCTCAGTGTGTCCAATGTGCCGTTTAGCAGTTTGCACTTACTGCTTGCTGTATCAGTACACACGCTTCGTTTAATGGAGTGCCTGCCTCCCTCCATTCCAGATCAACACTTTTTTTATCCCCTCACTCCTTTATTTTTTTTTTTCATTTCGCTTGTCCTGCCTCGCTGTTGTTTAAAGCACCGATGACTCTGTGCAGGGAGTTGCTTTTGCTCAGAAGTGTTTTCTGGGTTTTAAAGAGGCAGTTTTGGTATGAGAACTTTTACAAGTGCAGAAGTTTGTTTCTTACAGTATCCCTAAGCGTTATCTCTTTTTCTTTTGTAACACACATTTAAGCGGTAAAGATGAGAACCTTTTTGCAAGTACTTGAATCTGTTTCACGTCTCCTATACCTCGTCTTTTATACTTTACATAATTGGGAGAGAGACATTTATAGAAATGCAAAAATGTTTAAGTTACAGCTGTGACGTGTACGGCTTTCCGTTTTTGTTCCTATCCCTTATGTGAATCTATAGCGTATAACCCTTTGCTGGAGGTGAGATTCGAACCAACATCTTCTGTGAAAACATAAGTTTAACCGTGACGAAGCCGCACCCCCCTCACTCCGGAGTAAGTTGCTCTCCCAACTGAGCTACACGGACGGAATGTATCGCTGAAGATTTGTCAGCCTGACACGCGCTTTACCTGTGTAGTACGTCACACTTCCTACTTCGGAGCGAGATGTTCTTCCGATAGAACTATGCCGGCAAAGATTATCGCTGCAGTTTTGTGATTTGACACATACATCACCGTAGTGGTACGTCGTCTACGTCATGTCACGTCGTACTATACATTAGAGGTCTGCACGGGCCTTAATTTGGAAAGTCCGGCCCGGCCTAACCCTGCCAGTATATTTCTTCTGATTCCAAGGCTCGGGTCGACCCGTAAAATTTCAACAATTTCTAAAACACGAATTGGACACCTGGTGCACTCGGTCATTCGACTCCTGAAGAGTTTTTGTTTTCTTAATTGCTACACGTATTCTATTACAATAAACGTCAATTCGGAATATTTCTGTGATTCTGTATAAGTCACGTGACGTCTGAGGAAGGGGGGGGCAGAATATTGAAGTAGACGTGCTGGTTAACAGTTTTGTCCACGATAACCAATGGGCCGGGACCATACCACGAAAAACTCCCCCACACGAGTGCACTGCCAGCTCCAAACTTGACCGTAGAAACAGTGTACTGTGGTAAATAGCGTTCACCAGGCTGCCGCCATACCCACACACGGCCATCAGACTGATGGAGCGTGTATCTGGATTCATCAGTCCATAGGACCCGTTTCCATTGATGAACGGTCCACGATAAATGTTCTTGACACCATGCTAAACGACGAGTAGCATTCTGAGAGGAGATGAGAGGCTTATGAGCAGTCGCACGACCACAGTAACCCATGGAAGGAAGTTATGTGCGAATGGTACGTGTACGTACCGAGGTTCCAGCATTTTTACCTACCTGTGCATTGAGGTCTTGTGCACTCTGTTGATTAGCTGTAACAACTCTTCTTAGGCTTCGACGTCCTCTATCACTGATTTTCTTTGGTCTGCCGGTACTTTTTTCTGTTTCAGGCACGCCATGTATCATCCACTTATTCAGTGCATCCAAAATAGTTGACTTGGGTATTGTAACGTACCAGGAGATGTGACGTACCTGCCAGAAGGACGCACACGACATAAAGGCAGATAGGAATCAGAATACATGTCTGCGTAGCTCAGTTGGTAGAGCAACTTGTTCCGGAATAAGCGGCCTCGGGTTCGAACCCCGGCGCGGATAAAAATGACGGAGAAATTCACTTCGTTATAATGGCGCCCGAACTACCCGGATGACCCGACCGTTCAAAATCTCGCATTGGTGTGATGTTATTTCCACACCGCGAGATAGGAAAAATAAGAGAATCCTTTCTCCAGCACTTCGAAAAAAAAAAAAAAAAAAAAAAAATAAGGGGGAGATGATGTAACGTACCAGGAGATGTGACGTACCTGCCAGAAGGACGCACACGACATAAAGGCAGATAGGAATCAGAATACATGTCTGCGTAGCTCAGTTGGTAGAGCAACTTGTTCCGGAATAAGCGGCCTCGGGTTCGAACCCCGGCGCGGATAAAAATGACGGAGAAATTCACTTCGTTATAGTATGTTTAAACACCTCTCGGTTTCCCTTATGGGCAACTCACTAATATAACACTCAACGATATTTCCTTCCTCAAAGTCAGTTAATTCCCGCCACGACATTTTCATTCAACCTCACAGTGCGATATGGTCACGGTCAGCTGCAGACGGTACGCGAATCTTAACAACGCAGCGGATCCGTTCATTTGCTTTTATGGCGTGTCCGGTGACTTTTGTCAATATAGTGTATGTTACACGACTAACCCACTAATCATTCTCATGTCATCTTGTTGGTTTATCATCAGTGGCATAACTTGTCCGATCACGGTGTGTTGGCGGAAGGGGGGAAGCAGCGCCGAATTCCTTTGTAGCCGGTAGTAAGAAGCAGTAAAAAATTCTTCCTTTCAATGTTGGTACATTAAGTTGTTATCAAACTTGCCCCAGCAAAAATGACCCTAGCCCACCTTGATTTCACGGACTAGCACCTCCCTGGTTCTGCAAAATTTTTGTGTAAATATGGAAACATTTGAAACGGACTTTTCTGAAATATACGGAATTACGGACTACGGAAAATTTGTGAAAAAACGGAAATAAAAAACAAAACAAAACAGGGCACTTTTTTAAAAACGGAAATTTCGTTAGAAAATGGACACGTACCGGCAACTTTGCTGCACGTTATTTTCAGAAATTTTCCGTGAATTCACATGACTTATTTTTTACAGTGTACATCTGTCTCAATCAACTTTAAGAAATGTTATTGTGAAGTGAAAACGCCTACGAGCAACAACAGAATGCTCGCGACCCGCTAGACCACGTAAAATGACAGAACTGGCAGTGGTGAAGCGGGTGGACCCACAAAATCGCCTCTCCTCGATTGCAACACTCTCCACCGAGTTCCAAATCGTTTTTGAGAATAAGGATGAAGTTAATTAGTCTGTGAGACACTAGGCCGAACAAGAGTCTGCGGAATTTTCCTTAAATGGTTACACATATTGCGCTGAACGATAGCATAAATGCTTGAATTTAGAGGGATAATACACCCACGGACATTGAAATTTGCGTACCAAGAAGTAAGCATCGGATTGGACTGTAATTTTATGGACGTAACGATACAAATGAATGATACACATGATGGCAAAAACAGAGCTGCAGGACAATTACAGAGGGATCTGTGACACGCAGTCCGGTCATCTTTAATAACACCTCGTGTGGGGATACATGCTGCAATATGGTCCGGCATGGAGACGAACAGACGCCTGATGTCGTCCAACGTAGACTGCCCCACACGTGTTGGACGGTGTGCTCCAAATCTCGGATAGTGCGGCACGGCGGCATCCGGCGTTTCAACTGGTCCCACACATGCTCGATAGGGGTCATGTCCGGGGAGCGGGCAGGCCATGAAAGTGTCTGGACATGACGTAGGCAGTCCTGGGCAACCCGAGCCGTGTGTGGCTGGGCATTTTCCTGCTGGTATAGCGCGCCTGGAATCCCCGCCAGGAATGGGAGCACATGGGGCCGTAGAATCTCATCCACATACTACTAGAGCTGATCGGCTATCGTATGCTATGGCTCCCCAGATTATAATGCCTGCAGTGGGGGAGGTGTGGTGCTCGATGGCGAGGTTGGGATTGTGCCATTGACCCGAGACCTCCACAACCAGGCACGATGATCATCTTTCCCCAAAACGAAGAGGCACTGAACGCTAAAACCACACGTCGCCAGTCTGTAGCGTTCCACGTCGCTATGGCCTGGCACCACTGCACACGGAGCCGGCGATGTTCCGGTGTTAATGGCAGCACACGTAAGGGGCGCTGGGATCGCAGACTAGCTTCCGCGAGGCTTCGGAAAATGGTCCGTGGGCACACAGAAACCGCTACATCGCCTGTATAGTGAACCGGGTTCCCGTTGGATCCGTTCGCGTCTGGCGCACGATCCGTCTATCCTCTCTACCGGTGGTCCTCCTGGTCTGACCGGAGCCGCTCCGCCGTGTGGCAGTGCCGTCCCATGTCCACTGCTCTCAACACAGTCGGACAGTATGGTCAGAACAATCAACGTGGTGGAATATACGGTGCGCTGACCACCCTGCTGTCTTGAGGCCGATGATCAGGCCTCTCTCAAAGTCCGTAAGTTGTGTAACTTGACGTCTCTGGCGTCTACCCGGCATTCTTGTCACTCTGTACTCTTGCTTGCGTCGGCCGGTGCTTTTCGCTTTCATGGGACATCGACTACACGCCGGTTTATAAGGCTGCCTGTTCGTGCTTGCAGCGCTACCAAAGGGTGGGCGATCATGCGCAACCGCACCAAACGTGGATCATTTGCATATCAGCACGCACTCTAGCTATTTGCAGAGTTTCGCGGTTGTAGCATGTTTTCTTCTAGGTGCGCAAATTTCATTGTCCGTGAGTGTATGTTGAGTAACGATTTTACATTCAGAATATTTCAATGTATTTTTATATTAAATTTTGTTAAATATTTCAACTGAGGAGGAAGTTATTTGCGGAGAGGTATTACTTTTAGGACTATTCTCTTACATCAAAGGTCAAGCAGAAAATAATGAAGAAATCATACACATTCAATAACTACAGAGAAGTTCATACATTTTTGGAACGATTTCCCAGCAATGTAATTTATGTTTACAATACAATTATTTATTTTTTAAATGTTCTATCGGATAACCCTTTCTCCGGACTATGAACCTACATTTACATTTCCAAGATAACCGGGCATTTCTCATTGGTAGTGGTATTTTATTCCACTCCTTTCCATAGTCCAATTATTGTTTTAGGTCTGCGCTCCTTTTAGCAGTCCGAATGCATAACAGTCCATAGGTGACACGTCAGGGAACTTTGAAGGAATATGAGCAAGAGGCATAGACTTGATACCCGTCTCTTTTTTCATTTTTTCAAGAAATAGAATGTATGACTGGTATTATCAGTGATTATCCTGATGGAGTTTTTTCAAACTCTAATTCATTCGCAGTAACTATTCGGTACATAGAAGTTGACCAAGACCGCAGTGCTTTCAGGAAGAGACAGAGACGGCATCCTCTAATTTGCTTAAAGTGGTGTCTAAGAGCAACGGTTTCTTTGCAAACTTAAAGTGAGCACTCTCTGTGGTGTTCCTCTATAAGTTATTCGGCTGACGCTAAACCTGCTCTTTGTGATTATAGACATTCTTTAGCTGAATTACAAATTTATTAGGATTTAATTTTCATTGATTGCAATATTTTTTTTATTTGTGCATGTAAAAGAACACAAACGAATAAAATGTGTGTATGTGTGTGTGTGAGAGAGAGAGAGAGATGAAGAGAATCTGCCCAGACTTTAAACACTAAACACTGCGTTCCCTCAAAACAAATCATATGCTTTCAGCATTGCCAACAATATAATAAATGTTTAAAATAAAATTATTTCTTTCTTAAATGTTCTACCTGATAACTCTTTCTCTGGGCTGTGAACCTACATCTAGGTTTCCAAAATAGCAGGTCCATTTTTTTAAAATTGGTAGTGGTTATTTATTCCACTCATCTTCCATAGTCCAATTATTGTTTTAGGTCTGCGTTTAGAAAGGACTATTTTCTGCAGTCCGAAAGCACAATAGTACTTTTGTGACATATCAGGAAGCTTTGAAGGTATATGATCAAAATGTTATAGACTTGATACTCGTCTCTATTTTCGTTTTTTCTAGAAATAGAGTGGTAGATTCGGATGTATGACAGCCAGCCTTATCCTGATGGAGGCCTACTCTTTGAAGGCTGTGTGGATAAAGGAACAGTATTTCCTCTTTTAATATAAGAGTTAAAACATTATTTTGGTAATATGTAGAATTGATATTAACATTTTTTTCAACTTTTCTTAACGTTAATTTCCCATTGTGCGAGAAACCAGCAATAATCATGAATCCTTTACTGAAACTTTCTTTGAATTCTCGGAACTAAGTTTGTAAGTCTTTTTCTGCTCTTTTGCGATGGTAAATCGTTCTTTTTTTACAGTCGCTTACGAAGAGATCCAGCCTTCACCAATAGTCACAATAAATTTCCATCTGTCTCCGGCTAAGTGATTTTCACAAAGAAGTCCACACCGTGTTCTGATCTCAGTCACGCGCCTAAGCAAAAAACGGAGAACATTATATTTTTTTTTTTTTTTTTTTTTTTCAGGTTCAAATCTTCGTTTATTACGTTGTTTACAGTTGATACAGAGATTTTAACGACTTTTTTACGATTGCTCTTTGGGTCGGTGAATTTTCTCTTAAGACCAGAGACGTTACTTTTTAAATAGTCGTGTAAGTACTTTCTTTGGATATTCGTTTCGTGTTCTTTTTCCTGTTGAAAGCAAAGCTTGACGATTTTCCCTTCTTTTATTAATAATATTGCTTATTTTACATTTAGGAATGCTAATTCCATGATTTTCACAGCGCTTTTTAATTACAGGATAGAAATATTTCTCTTCGTATAGAGCAAAAACATAACCTATCCAGAGCTTGTTTACGTGCACGATATTTAACTGAGCAGATGTTTCTTTCGTGTTGATCTAACACGCTGTTGCCAGTGTCAATTCTTTAAACTTCTTTTATTTTCTATAATTTCTTTCCAAAAACTTTCTAAAAATGTGTGAACATCCTCAATAGATCATTGTATCAAAATTTGATTTACCTGAGGGTGTGGAAGAGGAGCTAATAGATGTTTTAAAATCATATTCAGTTGATTTTTTGTTTTTTCGCATAGAATGTGCTATTTAAAAACAGCTCTAATTCTCCATGCCTATGAAAAGTTTGAACAAAAGTCTGCCCCAGTTCTTATAAATTGCCATTAAATCATTCCACTGTCTGGAAACTTAATTATTTATGATTTTCAGGATACGGCGTGTCCATACTAGGCCGCGAATACTAACCCTACCCTTGCTTTATAATGCAAAACGGAATCGTATAGGACGAGAGCCCCTTCTTCGCAGATAATCGCGTATCTTACCAGGAGACATCGCCTTCGGGCCTCATTCTAAATCATTGGCTTCCGACCTGCGAACATGTTTACACAAGATTAATAGAGATGTTGCCATTCCTCATTACAAGAAGGAAAGAGAGATAAGGGCATTAAAAAACAGTTGATGTTAGATAAGGAGCATAGTGGACTTTTCTCCTGGGCCGGGCGCGGTATAGCATATAGGTGCAGTCTCTCCTCCATCAAGAAGGTCCTAGAACCGCCCCTCGTTGACATTGACCCACCCACAAGGATACCTTACCACGTGAAAGGAATGCTCCACTCATAATATCTCATTTTATTCAGGGTCATTCATCAAAACTTTGACTGATCACCCAGTGCTCAAAAGAGCCATGTCATGTTCTGTATAAGCTTGCTATCTTGCACCATACACTTTAGTTAAATACACTTTGCACACTTGTGGTTATTAATTAACGAACAGACGCAATTTCGCCACATTTTCTTTCTCTGCTTTTAGTTCCAGTCTTCATCTTTTTCTCACAGAGGATCAATCTTACTTCAGATACATGGCTTTCATCGCTAAGAATGATGGATTGCTGTTTCGTAAGGTGAATTATTTCGTAATTCGATAGCGCGTCGACCTGATATTTCAAAGTTGCTATAATTATTTTTGCGCGTTTTTATGGCTAAGGGCCGCGATGTGTAATTCATCATTTGAAGTTCCGGTGCGCACATAAAATCAAATGAAATTTGATGCTACGGAACTAGGTTTGAAAAGGTTATTGACATATTAATAAATAACTTTACCTAATGGGCAGCTGATTTCTGGAAATAATGTTTTTTTATTCGGCTGTTCATAAAACAGGCTGCGCTTCTACCAAAATTACACGAAGATTAACGGAGGAACAAGAGGATTCCGCCAAATTACAGAGAACGCGTCTTTACACAAAGACACATGCAAACGCTCAAATTCTATGGAGATAGCGTGATCACAAACAGACAGCATCTTGAATTTTACTTCAGTCACGCTATCATACTCTGCACTTTGAAGGGGTACATACACTATATTATCAAAAGTATTCGGAAGCCACAATGTTTTGGGACAAATGGCTTTATTATCGCAAATAGGAATTAGTTGGTCCACCTTTTGCTTGTATAACAGCGGCAAAATGTCGAGGCACGAAAAAAGAAAAACATGGAAAGAGCGATTACTTTGTCTATTCATATTGTCTCCACGTATCTGGAAGATTTTCACTGTCACTGTCGCCCTTTGGATTTATTAGCTATAATTAAATACTGTAGCTTGTGTCGTTAAGCCCCACCAGATGGAGACGTTTCAGTTGCTGAGCCCATCTCTACGGATTTGGGAAGTCAGATGCTGACAGATAAACACACATAGCGCAGTTGATTGTTGGCCACCGTAGAGTAAGGCGAACGCACTCGGCTAGTTATCGAGAGATCTGGGGTACGATCCCAGCGGTGTCCGGATAGCAATTTTTCAGCTTCTGTGTGTTAATTAATGAAAATCGAGGAAACAGAGATTACTTTGTCTGTTTACATTGTATCCTATGTCGAGACATGCTACCAACCGATTTTCGGTAGGTCTCGACAGTAATGGTTCGCCTGGAAAGCTTCTGCCATAGTGAAGAGAGAAGACGGTCGTTGTGGTCGATTTTGTATCCGTCCCTCCAGTTCATCCCATAGGTATTCTATGGGATTAGATCAAGACTCTGACCAGGCCAGTTTAACAATTCCGCCTCACTTTCAAGAAACCAGTCCTTCACACGCCGTGCAGTGTGGCAGGGAGCTCTATTGTTTCGGGAGAGACAACGGTCATTTCCATAATACTGCCACATTGTTGGTACGACAGAATTATCGAGAACGTCGAGGTACTACACTTCAGAGTTTATTGTTTGTTGTATAATAACCAACGGGCCTAGTCTCATTCACGGAAAACAGCTCTATACCATGATAGAGCATCCGCCGAACTTAACAGTTGGAAGAACACAGTCCGACTAAAATCGTTCACCGGGCTGTCGCCAAATCCAAACAGGCCCATCAGATTGGAAGAGTGAAAAGCATGACTCATCACTCCAAATAATAGCTTTCCAGTCTTCCACAGCCCAAGAACGACGGGAGACACACCACTACAAACGGTGCTCCGCATTCACGGTAGTGATGTGTGGCCATTGTGCCGCTACTTTACCATAATAACCCACACTGTGCAACTCTCTGCGGATTGTTATGGTACTAACTGAGCCATTACAGCATTCCCTAGTTCAGCAGCCATGGAAACGACAGAGGAAGAACGGGATTTCTTAACATTTCTTACCATGGCTCTTCGATCACTTTCCGTCAGTTTGTTCGGCTTTCCTGAAAGTTTTTTTTTTTTTTTTTTTTGCTGTAGTTGCACCGTCCTGCTTCCATCTCTTCACGACATCACAATCTATTTTGGTGTGTTTAGTTTAGCTGTAATTCTCCATACGGAAATGTTACTCAAATGACATCCTATGACCAGCCCACTCCGTGACTTGGAAAGATCACATCCACGCGGCATATCCGCTTCAGAGTTAGTGATAACACGACAGAACTTCTCAGCTTTATACTGTATACGTACCTCCTCACTCAGAGTGCGCCTTCCTGCATCAACTGTTCTTTGCACTTATGCAAATATTTGGTAGTGTTCGAATACTTTTGAAACTTAGTGTATCAACAAGAGTAAAGAAGTGAGATTAAGGTTGAATTTACAGAAAACAAAACTGATGTACAATGATTTTACAAGAACTAATTTAGATGTTGATGGGCAAATTTAGAAGTTGCTCATGCATACCTTAGACAGTAGTTATCAAGGGAGAGCCACGTGATAGGCATTATTATTAAGCGCATAAACCTTGGCTGTAGTGCATTTGGAAGAAACAGTACATTTAGAGCAATTCGCCATTATGTCTTTTAAAAAAGTATTAACTAATTCGTCCTTTCAGTTCTTATTTAGGGATCATAGGCATGGTCTTTAAATAAAAAAGACAAAATGAGGCTGCTGACAACTGAAAGAGGCGTGGAGAGATGTGTGCTCTGTGAAACAAGAAAGGTAGGAAAAGGGATTCATGGATCAGGAAAACTTGTAACAGTGGATGACATCGTGGTCAAAGTAAAGATCCTCAAGTGCAAATGGCCTGAACATACAGTATCGTATCACAATAATATGGCCACACCCGGAATCACAGTGTACCCACTCAGGCGTGTCACATAGTGCACGTGACAAGGTTGACCACACGGAGATAGCTGCCGATCAGAACAGATGAACCATAGCGCGTCACGTGAGCACAATGGGCAGAGGTAGTGATTTGGCGGATGCTCAAAAAGGAATAAATATCTGCTACCGCGCCAAGGGTGGAAGCATCTCAGAAACAGCAGACTTCCTGGGCTGTTCGCGAAGTGCAGTAGGAAGGATGTACCAAGAATGGACCGCTGGCACACCGAGTGCCTACCAGCGTCATAGCTATGGGGCCCCAAAGGCCATAGACCCCAAAGGAGAACGTCGCTTCTGTCGACTGGTAAAGGGCAATGACACATGGGTCTCTGGAGTCTACGCTGCGTCAAGGCCCCAAGGTTAGCCCGGGTCCATCGGCAACGACGCCTGCAGTTTGCACGGGACTACCGTCATTGGACAGTGGAAGAGTGGGAAAAGGGTGCCTTCTCCGGCGAATCGAAGTTCCTACTTCACAGAAGTGACGTACTGTGGCAGATACGGGGTCAGACATGCAAGAATCAACACCCGGACATGCTTGTGGGTCAAGTACAGGCCGGCGGTGGCAGTGCGCATGTCTGGGAGATGTTTTCCTGGTATGACCTGGGTGTGGTCGTACCACTGGATTGGTCCCTGAATGCCAATAGCTACCTGTACATCCTCGATTATCACATGCATCCCTTCATGTTGGACGTTTACCCTGGTGGTGACGGTGTCTACCAACAAGACAGTGCGCCGTGCCACCTCGCTAAGAGTGTTTGTGACTGTATAACGAAGCAAATTTCTCCGTCATTTTTGGTCTACGCCGGGAATCGAACCCGAGTCCGCTTATTCCGGAACAAGTCGCTCTACTAACTGAGCTACGCAGACGTTCATTCTGATTGCTATCTGCCTTTATGTCGTGTGCGTCCTGCTGGCAGGTACGTCACATATCCCCCCCGAAAGAGGGCCGGGGGCATGGCCCACGGATCAGCCGTGACCATGAATCGTTGCAGGCAGCCATCCACTGTAGAACGTGCACTTGAGAACTCCCAGTCAATTCGGTGTGTGGAATGCAACATCACACATTTTTATTTTTCGAAGCGCTGGAGAAGGGATTCTCTGATTTTCCCTATCTCGCGGTGTAGAAAGAACATCACACCAATGCGAGATTTTGAACGGCCGGGTCATCCGGAAAGTTCGGGCGCCATTATAACGAAGTAAATTTCTCCGTCATTTTTGGTCTACGCCGGGAATAGAACCCGAGTCCACTTATTCCGGAACAAGTCGCTCTACCAACTGAGCTACGCAGACGTTTATTCTGATTGCTATATCTGCCTTTATGTCGTGTGCGTCCTGCTGGCAGGTACGTCACAACTGGTTCCAGGAACACGAGAGATGCGAAGCTTCCGAAAGAAGAAAAAAATGTTGAGACCAAAAGCCATCACAGACAATTAAATTTGCGCACCTTGAAGAAAACAGGCTACAATCGCGAAACTTTGCAAATAGCTAGACTGCGTGCTCGTATGCAAATGATCCACGATTCGTGCGATTGCGCATGACCGCACATCCCGACCTCGCTATCGAGCGCCACACCTCCTCACCTGCAGGCATTATGGTCTGGGGAACCATTGCCCACGAAAGCGAAAAGCATCGGCCAACGCAAGCTAAAGTACAGAGTGTCAAGAATGCCGGGTAGACGCCAGAGACGTCGATTTACGCAACTTATGGACTTTAAGAGAGGTCTGATCATCGACTGAAATCCGCCGGGTGGTCTGCGCGCACTATAACCCACCACGTAGGTCATTCTGACCATACCGTCCGATTGTGTTGAGAGCATTCGACATGTGGTGGAACTGCCACACAGCGGAGAGGCTCCGGGCGGACCAGGAGGACCCCCGATAGAGGGGATCGACGGATCGTGCGCCAGGAACGAACGGATCCCACGGGACCGGTCAACTGTAAAGGCAGATGCAGCTGCTCTTGTGTAACCCCGAACCATTTTCTGACGCTTCACGGAAGCGAATCTACGATCCCAGCGACCTTTTCGTGTGCTGCCATTAACACCGGAACATCGCCGTCTCCGTGTGCAGTGGTACCAGGCCAGAGCGACATGGAACGCCACAGACTGGATGCGTGTGGTATTTAGCGACGAGTGTCGCTTCTTTTTGGGGACAGATGATCATTATGTTCGGGTGTGGAGGTCCCCGGGTTAACAGCGCAATCCCGACCTCGCTATCGAGCGCCACACCTCCTCCACTGCTGGCATTATGGTCTGGGGAACCATTGCCTACGATAGCCGATAAGCTCTAATAGTAGTATGTGGATCATTGGCGGGCCAGCGGTAGGTGGATGAACTCCTACTGACCCATGCGCTGCCATTCCTGGCGGGGATTCCAGGTGCGCTATACCAGTAGGGTAATGCCGGCCAGCACACGGCTCGGGTTTCCCAGGACTGCCTACATCATGTCCAGATACTTCCATGGCCTGCCTGCTCCTCGGACATGTCACCTATCAAGCATGTGTGAGACCAGTTGAAGCGCCGGAATTTGGAGCACAATGTCCAACACGTGTGGGCCAGAGTGCCGCAAGACAGCATCGGACGTCTGCTCGCCCCCATGCCGGACCGTATTGCAGCATGTATCGCCGCACGAGGCGGTGCGACGCGCTATTGAAGATGACCGAACTACGTGCTACAGATCCCTCTGTAATTGTCCTGCAGCTCTGTTTTTTGCCATCATGTGTATCATTCATCTGTATACGTTCATAAAATTTCAATTCAATCCGATGCTTCCTTCTTGGTGCCCAAATTTCATTGAACGTGAGTGTAATTGTTTTTACATACCGGTCGAAAAAAAATTATTTCTTCCATTCCATACCATTTATAACGAAGACTATTTCAAGTAAAGTTTATTTTTCAAGTAATGCATAGTACTTCCGTTAGTGAGCGTAAATTTAAATTTGGATTTCCTGATATCTCTGCTCCTAAAAGTCCGATTTGAAAAATACTTTCTGCATGGGATAGAGCTTTTAGTGAGGAATGTTCTGCAGGTAATTCGTAATTTCTGGTAAAGAATGATTTGGCCACTATGAGGCGTAAGTGTACATTTCTCCTTCTGATGTATTTGCAGCAATATTTCTTCTTCTAAAAATTAGATTAATTTTTTTTTTTTTTTTTGCAATCGACACTGCTCACTACTTCAAACCTTTTGCAAATACCTTCTGCTTAAGTAGTGCATAGTTATCCCCCAGGGTGTACAGACACTGACGGCGGGAAGTAGGGGATAGGGAGGTCTGGACCACCTGGAATTTCATGGTCCTCTCACTGGGGGTCTTCCTACGAAATGTTTTTAAAATTTGTGGTTTACACATGATGTAACTGTGTGTGTGTGTGTGTGTGTGAAAATTGCCTGGAGACCGTCACCACGTTTCGCAGTTTTCTGGAAAACTCTTCAAGTCAAATTTGAAAGTTGATTTTCCACAAATAAGTTGAAAAGTTAACTCAATGTTGTGTTTTTCACCTTAAAGAAGATCGTTAAAGAATTCTCAAATACCGAAGGGCTGGATATATTGCTAAAAAAATTACTACTGTTGAACATCTGAAATGCTAACCTGGGTACCAAAGGACGCGAAAAAGATCCATAGAAGGACTGCGTTGGAGATGGGTGGATGAAATTCGAAAGCACGATGGAGTGACTTCGACGAGATGTGCTTAAAACAGAAAGTTATAGAACAAACCTTCATTCAGCAGCGAATTGGTGGTACACGGTAAAAAAAATTATGAAATTCACGAGTCAGTTTCTGTTATTTCTTTCGTGAATTAACGAAGCATATTTCTGATACAAATTTATGACGGAAAATACTCTGAATATCAAGGATTTTTCGTACGCCAGAAAAATTCTGAATTTTCAGAAACCCTTCCGCAATTTCTTTCCTGTATTGACGGTAAAATACCGTTTTCAAGAAGTGTTAACGGAAAATTCCAAGCCCCCCCAAACTTCGACCCGCCCCCGGTGGCGCAGTGGTCTAAGCGCGGGTTTATGCTCGTTCGTCCGAGATGGGTCCGAATTCAAATCCCGCTGAGGCATGGATGTTGTGTTTCTTTTACGAAGCTGGCTCTCTCCCTTCCCTGGGGCCAGTGGCCCTATATTAGGGACAGGCGACTACTTATAGCCCATTTAGTTGCTCATGGTGGTCGTTGAAGATTCAATAAAAAAAAAAAAAGTCAGTAAAATCATGCAATGCATTGATTATTATACGCTTTCCAACATACCAGAGATCATTACTCAAGTTATGAGGATAATGGCTGTGGAATAAATCTCGCCCGTGTGCCCTGACCTTCGATCCCATTTCGACGATATTCAACAGAACCTGTTAAGTTTACTTCCGGAACAACATGATAAAGTTTTGTCTCAATCAAAGCATTTTTACGTAAGTTATAACGCATAAGGGCAATGGATAGATCCCGATCCTATGTCCTGATCTTTGACCCTGTTTCACCCATTTTTAATACGGTTCGTCCCCAGAGGGTCCCCTACCACATATACTAAAATTTCATCGAAATCGAACCATTTCTACTCAAGTTATGACGCAAAAGGGCAATGGAATGGATCCTTTTCCTATGTCCTGACCTTTGACCCCATTTCGTCCATTTTTAACAGGGTTCGTGCCCTGATGGCTCCCTACCACATACTAAAATTTCATCGAAATCGAACCATTTTCACGTAAGTTATGATGCATAAGAGCAATAGAATGGAATGGATCCCTCTCCTGTATTCTGACCTTTGACCCCATTTCTTTCATTTTCGATAAGGTCCGTCCCCAGGTTGTCCACTACCACATACTAAAATTTCATCGTAATCGAAGTATTTTTACGTAAGTTAGGACGCATAAATGCAAGGGAATGGATCCCTCTCCTTTGTCCCGACCTTTGACCCCTTTTCGTCCATTTTCAATAGGGTTGGTCCCCAGATGGTCCCCTACCATATACTAAAATTTCATCGAAATCTACCAATTTTTACGCGAGTTATCGTGCGGACAGACAGGCGGACGAACAGACAGACAGACGGGCGGACAAAGCTGGAGCACATACGCTTCTTCAACCTACGGTTGGAAAGCGTAAAAAAGAAAAATCTGAATTTTCAGAAACCTTTCTGCAATTCCTTTCTTATATTAATGGAAAAGCTGAGTTCTCCATTTTTCCGTATCAATATGACGAAAAATTTCTGGTAATAGGAGAGATTCACGGGAATGTATGGGGATTTGATTAACAGTTAAATTTCCATAATCTGTAGAAGCATTTGATTTTGAAGTTCTCGAGCGAGATCGGATATTATGAATAGTATATCGAATGAAGTTTTGTTACTGTGTGCATAGGATATTTCTTCTCCTTTCTTCTGTTTTGTGCACCAGGTGGTTGTCTTCCTGTTAGCGTAAGAAACCGGGTACTTAATTTATTGCACAGATTATTGTACGGTGTCTATGTATCAGTCTGTGGAGTCCTTATGGCAAAGCTATGTAGCTGTCTGGAGTAAATTTTATATCTAGAAGTTTTGTGAAATAATGATATAAAACAGTACATTGCACCTTCTCTTAAAGATAATTGAAAGTTATTGTCAACTGAAAACAAGATCTCAAACTCCAAATCATTCTGTGGCTTCGAAAAATCACGATGAAAAAATACGTAATGTGTAATAAGACCTCATACGGAAAAAATAATGTTATTAGAAACGTATTAAAAACATAAAAAGCTCCAATAGAAAATAAAATGATTAAATCACTCGCATTACTGAAAAAAAAATCCCCATCACGATCCTCAATACCGGCGCATAAGGATTCTCTCGCGTAAGGGCTGAAATCTTCAGAGGCTTCGATTTTGCGAAATTTCAGTCTAAATACGGAAAAACTTGAAGCGGACTTTTCTGAAATAATTGGAATTCCTGACCACGGAAAATCTGTGAAAATACATATCACTAAGCTATTTTCCGAGATTCAGAGGTTAGTTCCACAAAGAAATAAAAACTACCAGATAATTTTTACTTACTGTTGCTGTATCAAACTTCTCCATTCACAGCGATCTTGACATACAACTCGGGCTTCACTGCATCCCTCACAAGCCGTACACAAGACCTTTTATACTTCATATTCATAATCTTTTTCTCATGCAGACATTCCTGAATCTGATCCTCCCATGACTTCCTTGGCCTTCCTCTGCCTTTCTTTCCTGCCACTTGGGCTAAAAAGATTTTCTTAGTAAGCATCTCATCACTCATTCTTCCAACATGACCAAACCAAAGAAGAATATCAGTCTCCACCTTGCTAACAACATTTTGCTTCATACACTGCCGGACAATTGCTAAGGACGGATGACAATAGCAACGATAGCAACCATAAAATGGAAAACAGGAAAATGTGGAAATTAGCATAAGTGCGGGATACAGTAAGACGTGTTGTGCGTATGCAAATTTTGGATTGCCGAACTTCGTCGTGACGTCATAGCGCTGATAAGAGATATAAAGGATTTGACGCGTATTGACCATTGTTGTTCAAACGCAAAGTTTAAAGGGAAAGAATCAATTGACGAACTTGCAATTTTCAGTATGTCTTCCCAACATCACCTAGAGGATTTTACGCGTGACCGTATCATTGGCAAGATTGAAGAAGGGCGAAAAACAACAGATGTTGCCAGGGAGTTCGACGTCAGCCACAGTGTTGTTTCAAGGCTTTGGAAATCATTTCAAACAAGTGGAGAGTGTAGCAAACGTCATGGGGGAGGTCGTGTTCACAGTACAACACCTGCAGAAGATCGGTACATAGTGCAATCAACAAAAAGACACCGGCGCAGCACAGCTAGTGAGGTAGCAAATCAGTTTATGGCTGCTACTGGAAAGCGGATCTCCCGAAAAACGGTCGCGAGACGTTTGCATGAAGGAGGACTATACGCCCGCCGTCCTGTTGTGTGCATCCCATTGTCCAGACGTCACCGTACCGCCCGTTTGCAATGGTGCCATCAACATCGCAATTGGACTGATAACGACTGGTCTGCTGTCCTCTTCTCAGATGAGAGTAGATACAGTCTATCGTCTGATTGTTGATGACAACTGATCTGGCGTGATAGTGGTACTGCATATTGTCCAGCAAACATAAGGAAAGGGATCGATATCCGACATGTAGAGTCATGGTATGGGCTGGCATCATGATCAATGGCCGTATGTCCCTCTATGTGCTACCAACTGGGACTATGACTGGCCAACGACACATTAATGATGTTCTGCTACCTCATGTTCGCATGTTCCGTGGTGCTGTCGGTGATAGATTCATTTTCATGAACGATAACGCAACATGTCATTGAACAGTGGCTGTCCAGGAGTGTCTTGAGAGCGAGGATATTCAACGCCTCGTATGGCCAGCACGTTCTCCAGATCTGTATCCCATTGAAAATGCATGGGATGCTTCGGGGAGGAGTCTTGCTGGTCGCCAATGCCCTCCTATACACGAGGACACCCTCATCCGTGCACTGACAGAGGAATAGGATAAATTACCCTAACAGCTGCTTGATAATGTTGTGCAAAGCATGACACGACGTGTGGAATCTTGCATCGCCCTCCATGGTGGCCATATCCCGTATTGACATCTTACGCCGGAACGCCTGCGGGCGGTAATTGCATTTTTTTCACGTTTACGCATTCTGCACAAAATGGCCTGTTTGTCCCTTGAACACGTTCCAAAGCCTTCTGAATTTCAGAGCACAATAAATTGTCTTTCTTGTAATGTCCTGGCAATCTGACATTATTTTATTTCACTTGGCATCCAACCACACTTACTTTTTATGCGCTATATAGCCGTTTATGATCCGTTCTTAGCAATTGTCCAGCAGTGTATTACACAACTGCAACACATCTTCATTCCTCACATAGTCAGAACAGGTCTTGCCACCCCCCCCCGTAAGTAACGCATTTCTCCAGCACACAAACGACTCCTATGTTTCTTCTGAAGTACCGAGGTTTCACTGCCATACATCAGAGTAGGAACAATTACACTCTCATACACAGCCATGCGGGACTCTCCTAAGAATCCATCATTCCTGTGAAAACCTCCCAAAGCAGTCGTGACTTTCAATGAAGAATTCACTCGCCTACTAATTTCACCATCCAATTTGTTCTCTCTGTCAAACATGCTTCCTAAATACAAAAACTCATTCACCTGGTCAATCACTGTGCCATTTAGACTTATACATTACATTCAGTACTACCAGTTCCTCTCACAAAAACCTTAACTTTGGGTTTTCCCTTATTTATACTCAGTTTGAATTTCATGTAAACTTCGTACATCCGGGACAACATACTCTGCAACTCACTTTTGCTCTCTGCCAACAGAACAGTGTCATCAGCATACAGCAATTTGCACACACGGATATCACCAAGACATAAACCACTATTATCTATTTTGGCATCATGCATCCATTAAATATATTAAACAGCCATGGTGACATTACACGACCTTGTCGGACTCAAGCACCAATAGAAAATGCATATATATCCTACGGAGTTCTTTCTCTCTTTTTTTTGTTTGTTTTAACTCAGGAGAAGTTGGTCCGCCTCCCCCCGAAATTATTTGGTTCCTCCGCCCATGCGAGTAGATGTATATCTTACTTTTGTTTGTATATCTACTTTTAACCGTCCGATTAAAAAAAAAAATATTTTTCGGCAAGACTCTCTGGTGCGCAATGTTTTCCATATAATTTCAAGTTTTTTCTTAACTAACAACTGTGCCACTACAAAGCGTAAGCACTTTTCCATTTAGAGCATATTTGCAGCAATATCTATGCCCGTCTAAAACTCATATTGAAAAAATTATTTTTCAGTCAGATACTATTAACTACAAAAACATTTTGTGCCATTTCGCGCTCAAAATAATGCTCACTTTTCCTGCTAGGAGCCGCAAATGTTTAATTTGTTTTTCTTGATATATCTTCTTCTAAAAGTCCGGTTTAAAAAAATCTTTCAGTGCCGGTCACCATTCACTTTCTGAAACATTTTTCATATACTAGTGGGCTGTTTGTAGTTTACAGTTATGGCTATTGGTGGTGTTACTGTTTATCTCTATTTGCAACTGTATCTCAGTTTCTAAGAATCTTGGTGAAGAATTTCTTTTTGCAATGTATGCCATTCGCCACAGTGAATATTGGGAACAGTATCTTCTTCAAGCAGTATACAGTGTTCTGCTAGGAGCGTCAATGTCAAACCCCTTTTCTCGCTATATCTGCTTCCAGAAGACGTATTTGATTCATTTTCCTTAACATACAATTAACTATGAAGAATAGTTTTTGGTATTTTAAATACAACAGACTGTGAATACTCAAGAAACACATATAGCATATCGAATCCGTTTATTTTTGTAGTGTAATAAGCGCAAAGATTCGCCAAGCTTTCGCACTCCACAGGGAGGGTTTTTCAAGGCAACATGTTCTAATTCCCAACATTTTTATGTCTACCACTGCCTTGAAAAAGCCTCCCAGCGAAGGACAAAGGCTTCACAGGGAGGCTTTTTCAAGGCAACATGTTCTAATTCCCAACATTTTTATGTCTACCACTGCCTTGAAAAAGCCTCCCAGCGAATGACGAAGGCTTGGCGAATCCTTGTGCTTATTACACCACGCAAATCTATATATTAATTCTATAAGTTTTTTTTACTGTGAATCCTATTTTGAGAGAACGGCTGAATGTAAAGATATGGTTGAGGTATCAAAACAAAAGTCTTACCATGTAGATGTGCCAGTCGAAGAGAAAAATGAGATGGAGGCAACACTTCGGGCGGTGTTGAGTGACGAATTTCCCATGTAAAGTCTATGGGAGAAGCGTGCGATTGAGATTCGATCGCCTACGGTTGACTCACGCGCTGTTGAAGTCCGAGGTCTCTTTTCTGAGCCAACCGTTGCGCTAAGCAACGCTAGCATGCATTGGTATCAAAGTTCTTCTCATCGGAACAGCGAACACTCTCGAAGGCCTGATTGCGTTATGCCGTTGGACTGTGTGATGTATATATATATACAATTTAATATTAATTCGTTACAGTTTATTCACGTAAGTAAGACGTTTCTCATTATGTAAAGATGTAAATAAACATTCTCTTGACCACTGTTAGTGAAAATATTACGGGCGACTGCTTATAGCCCATTGAGTGCTTATAGCCCACGGGGGTCGTTAAACCTTCAGTCAAAAAAAAAAAAAAAATCACGAACCTGGACTACTGTCTTTACTGAAGTGGTTGAATGAATTTGTCAATCAAATAAAGTTTTCATCTGTTGTTTCCTATGTGTTTATTCTTTTCAAAAAAAAGAAAAAACTAACCGTTGATTCCGACCGGTGAAGAGTACTAGCAACGCGAATCTCATTCCAACAACATTTACAAACACAGTTATGACTGAAGATGAGAGTGAAAGAGTGCGCTATCCAGCTGAATTTTTGCACACGATCGAGATGAGTGGACTTCCGCCTCACATTTTACGACTGAAAAAGGGTGCAGTCGTGATGCTCATCACGAACCCCTGGCCGCCTCGGTGTTGCAGTGGTCTAAGCGCTGGCTTACGATGAATCGTTCGTTAAGGGGCCGGGTTCAAAACCTGGTGAGGCATGGATGTTGTGTTTGTCTTACGGCACTGGCACTCTCCCTTCCCTGGAACCAGTGACCCTAAATTAGGGACGGGCGACTGCTTATAGCCCATTGAGTTGCTCACGGCGGTCGTAAAACCTCCAGCCAAAAAAAAAAAAAAAAAAAAAAATCACGAACCTGGACTATTGTCTTCACTGAAGTGGTTGAATTAATTTGTCAATCTAATAAAGTTTACATTTGCTGTTTCATATGAATTTATTCTTTTCAAAAAAAAAAAAAAAATTAACCGTCGATTCCGACGGGTTTTGTCTAGTAAACGGATTTAATACGCTATATGAGTTTCTTGCAGTAGCGCACCCAGAAATTTCCCGGGGTGTTGGAGGGGGTGGGACTCACAGAATTTCCCCAAGTGGGGGTGACCTCCCTCTTAAATTTAGCGGAAAAAATAGTCAGGTGCCATAACAATTAAAAAGGAGGTTGACTTTTGTACATTTCTTCTTATCCAGTTACTAGTAATGTTGCAGTAAAAGAAAGTTAAATGATTAGAAGATGCAGTGGACGAATTTTTTTTCTGGTCAGATTTTTCTAAATTTATTTAACAGAACTACTTCCTTATAATTATTGTATGTTATAACTATACAGCACATGATTAAGAGGTATACGTATGTAGATGGCGTATCATGTTATTTGGTTTCAAACTTCGAAGTAATAATTTTCCGTTCTATTCTAAAGAGATTCTGCAGGAAGGAAGCGATGGGTTTCGGCATCAAAACAACTGTTTTTGACCTGATATGGAAAGACAGGGACTCTGTGCAATTAAAGAAACGCTCTGGGGTTTATTTAATCCCACTTCGTTCTACTTCCCCGGAAAACAAGGACATTTGCTACATAGGATACACTTTAAGGAATCTTAGATTACGAATGGCGGAACATGAATACTCGCTTCGTTCCAATACTATTTCAACATCATTAATCAGGACACTCGCGAACGGAACATTTTATCCGGACTGGCATGGGGTTAGGATTCTTACATCTGCTGATAGTAAGCAGACATTAATATTTACAGAGGCATTATACATTGCGTTTTTTTCTCTAGGGTGCTGCAATGAGGAAATGCCGATCAATTTGAACTCTATTTGGCAAGAACTGTTGACTCGGTTAAAAACTGTTAATGATTAAGTACTACCTTTGTAAAAGCCTCTAGTTACTCATACCATTATCTGGCAACATGGACTAGCCTCGCTATGCATTGTGGGAATTGTGGGGAAATAACTATATACACTGAAGAGCAATTGAAATTAGAGACAGCTGGCGTTATGCAAATGTGGCGCTGTGGGCGGCCCTGTAAACGGAAATGACATGACATATGCAGCGATCCAACAATATAAGGAGAGATGCGACGGGAATCAGTAAGAGTCGGCCGCAGTATGGGTAAGACGAAGGATCTAAGCGCATCTGAACGTGGGTAAATTGTCGGGGCCCGGAGAATGGGTCACTCCATCTCGGAAGTCGTGCAGGCACTGGGATTTTCACGAGCCACTGTGTCACGGGTACACCGTGAGTACATCGAATCCGGTAAAACCATCCCTGCATGGGCCAACTGCCGTGGACAACAGCGTGTGGATGAGCGGGGTCATCGTCGGCTAGCTCGTATTGCAACAGCGGATAGACGGGCCACAGTGCAAGAAATCACTCGTCAATTTAACGCTGGTGCACAAAAACGTATAAGCAGCCACACCAGCCAGAACCATCTCCTCGCTATGGGGCACAGGAGTCATCGTCCCACGAGGGTACCGCTGCTGGCCGCACACCACAGGGTGCAAAGATTAGCATGGGCGCCGGAACATCGCCACTGGACCCTAGACATGTGGGAAAAATGTTGCCTGGACTGATGAGTCGAGATTCACGTTGGTACATGCGGATGGCAGGATACGAGTAGGTTACGGCGCAAACCCCATGAAGCGATGGATCCTTCTTGCCAGCAGGGTATTCTTCAAGCTAGTGGAGGTGACATTCTCGTCTGGGGACTGTTTACGTGGACTGAAATGGGACCCCTGGTACGTGTGACATCGTCCCTCACAGGTCAACGTTGCCGGTATATCCTGGAGGACCATTTGTTCCCGTTTGTGCGTCTTCAACATCCCACTGGGGACCTCATCCTGCAACAAGACAATGCACCGTGCCATCGCTCCCGAATCGTATCCGAATGGTTGGATGAACATTCCACCGACGTGACCTTTCTTCGTTGGCCAGCTAGGTCCTTCAGGGCGAGTCCATGCCAAGACGAATCGCCGCCGTCATCAGGGCGAAAGGTGGTGCTACACGTTACTAGACAGGTATCTCTAATTCAATTGATCTTCAGTGTAATACTGTACATGCACACACCAGTGTTGCTGATTAGACCTGACGATGCAGCCGTTGCTGCTGTGAACGATCTTGCCTGTGTCTTTTAGTTGATTTTGAGTTGTAAATAAAATCTTTTTATCTCTGCAGTTTAACTCGGCTAAAGTGTTTGTGAATCGCGCTTCTGACAGCTGTTGCGTCTACAACTTTACTTGGTATTTTAAGTTCTGTCACCCCGGGTAGGGACGGGGGGGTTGGCCCTCTCTGTGGGTGCGCCACTGGTTTCTTGAAAATACTTTTCCGATATTTTTTACTTTTTCATTATTCAAAATTCTTCTACTAGGGGACGTAAAGTTTATTCTCGTTTTTTTTTATTTATTTATTTTTTTCTAACTATTCGACTTGAAATAAATCCCTTTGTCGCCGATATCTTCCTTTTCCTATGAGAAACTTTTTGTGCACAATTTGTTAATTTTTGTGGTATACTTTTCAGCCGTTGGTGTGAGAATGTAGCTGTTCTTTTTTATTTCTAGATGTTTCCTCAATTGCTGAAATTTGGTTTATTTATTTATTTATTTATTTATTTTGTAACGGGTTCTATTGACTGTGAATAACTTCAAGATATTTTATTCCTATCGGAAGAGATTCAAAAGATGTGCTCGTTACAACGGAAAATACGGTGTCATCTTTCTTGTTTTACTGTGTGTGTATTTATATTTTGATTTTTTTCCATTGATACTCTACGATAACTTTTTTTGTGGTGGGAGAGGTTTTAAGGAGATAAAAATTATATATTCCTCTTGCATTATATCAGGATTTTTCTTTTGATGATCGTGAGCTTAGATGTTACACATTATTTTCGTCGTTTTTTCTCATAGATAGCTATCACTTCCATTACGAAAAACAAATATTTTAAAATGTGAAATTCTCCTCATAGTTGAAAAGTACACAGTTGTTTAAGGAGAATTAAAATGTGTTTGAAAACACAAGTTTGTCCGTGTCCCCTGACTCCGGAGTAAGTCGCTCTCCCAACTGAGCTACGCGAACAGAATGTCACGCTGCAGATCTGTCGTCTTGACACATATTTTCACCTCTGCAGTACGTCACATGTGTTTTATGAATGCAGAGGAAGAAAGAAACACTAGCAGAAATATGTTACAAAAAAAAAGAAAAAAAAAAAAAGGAATCCCAACTTTGCGTTCGAAAATACATTTATAAGTGAATACATCTCTTCCTCTCACGCAGAACATAACAAAGATCTTAAATTGGTGAAATAATAATGCGTAATCTTCTAAAAATATGTTATTACGCAACACAAATTACGTTGTGGCTTTTCTTTAATGTATGAAATTATAGTAATGACTTTACAGCAGTGTAGAATTTTGCCCTTCGTAGTTATAAATTCCTCCACACGAATTGAAGTGAGGGAGAAATACATCGTGACTTACAGCAGGTCGTGATCACTGCTTTCATCATAATGAATAATTATGATTTAATTTCGCAGAAATTCGGGCTCAGTTATACGTCCTTGAGTAGATGCGTAGGTTTCTCCAAGAACTGACCACAAAAAGCTGATAGCTTTTTCCAAAACAGGTGAGCTTCAACACTGAACTACATTTTTTTAAGCGTAAGATTTTAGTGAGCGTTAGTGGCCTGTTACGATATTGCTTCCGATTTCTTTTGTGTTATTAAAATTGCTGTCATAACTTTAATAGATAAAGGCAAGGGACAAGTTTATTTCTTAGCAATGGCGGACTGGCGACACTGGAAGCTTTCTCAGTGACTTTTGTTAATATAGTGTATATCATCATCATCATTGTCAACCATTATCAATCCACTGCTGGACGAAGGTCTCCCCAAGTTTCCTCCACAACGGTCTGTCTTGTGCCAGTCTCCTCGGAGTAAATTAAGTGTGTGATAGATGAAATTAGATAACAAAAATAGGAAATGGCAATAAATACACAGTTGATGTGGATTAGGAACATCAAATAGAAGTCATTGCTCTTTCCACGTTTATGAGTAAGTCACGGAAAAATTCTCATCGGCCACCACCGGGAATCGAACCCAGGTTCTTCCAGTTACGCGCCAGACGTGCTTCCACTGCACATGCTTCCACAGCAAGCATGTGTTTCCATGCTTCCACTCCGGCGCGTAACTGAAAGACTCTGGGTTCGATTCCCGGTGGCGGCCGATGTGAATTTTTCCGTTACTCACTTATAAACGTGGAAAGAGCGATGACTTCTATTTGATGAAAAAATGGCAAAGTGTCACAAAATCAGATTGCTCCAGCCATTTTTGCATATGCTTTGAATGAAAAAGGTATTTATTTGATTTTAGTAATATCATGCACAGTAAAACATTTTCTGAAATTCACGGGCAACTTTCCGTCATTTCTTTCGTGAATTAACGAAGCATATTTCTGATACAACCTTTTCCGTGAAAGGACAGAAAGAAACCTGAATTTCACGGATTTTTCCTACCACGGGAAAATTTTAAAGTTTCAGAAACCTTTCGCAATTCCTTTCTTATATTAACAGAAAAACTCCGTTCTCGCTTTTTCCGTATCCGTATGACGAAAATTACCGGTAATAGGAGAGATTGGTGAGAATTCTTGAGGTTTGATTAACTTTTGAATTTCAATTCTCTGTCAAATTTTGAAGTTCCGTAGCGAGATCGGATATTGTGGATAGCATATCGCATGCATTTTGTTTACTGTGGCACAGAATATTTCTTCTCCTCTCCTTTATTTTGTGCACCAAATATATTATATATTATGTTGCTGTAAGAAACCAGGTACTTAACTTATTGTACAGATGGTTATACGATGTCTATATCAGTCTTTGGATAACTTAAGACAGGAGCTATTATAGCTAGCAAGAGTAAATTTTATATTTAGGAGCGTTTTTGTGTGCAAAATAATACTATAAAAAAGTACATTTCACCTTTTTTTGAAGATAGCTGAAAGTCATTGTCAGAAATAAAATAAAGTTGCAAAGCATTGCATTTTGTTGCTTCGAAAAATCACGATGAGAAACGCTTAATTTGTGAAAAGTCCTACAGAAAAAATAAATTGCGAACCTATTCGGAAAGATAAGCTCCAACAAAAAATAAAATGACTAAATCATTCGTATTAATGACAAAAATAAAAAAACAAAACAAAACGAAAAACCCTGCACTGTCGCGTAATTTGTTTTACGATGTACATGTCTCCAGTTTCGGAGTGTCTGTGGCTCAGTTGTTAAAGGCATGCGTTACCTACTCAAACGGCTGTGGTTCAATTCTTACTGGAGTAGGAAGATCATCTGAAGAAAGGGCTGAAATATGTAGGTTCGCCAGTTTTGCGGAATTTCAGTTTAAATACGGAAAAACCTGAAATGAACTTTTCTGAAATAAACGGAACTTTTGACTAAGGAAAATCTGTGAAAATACGGAAGTTAAAATAAACGGGCACTTTTAAAAACGGAAATTTCTTGAAAACACGGATACCTACCGGCACTTTTGCTCTACGTTATTTTCAGAAATTTTCCGTGAATTCACACCACTTATGTTTTACAGCGTGTCTTCTGCAAATCAACAAAATCCCATTTTTTTCTTTCAAAAAAAAAAATAAAAAAATCTCCATTTTTTTCACACTTCCATTACTTCAAAGAAAATTATTCTTAAAAACGCTTGCAAAATCTTTTTGAACAGCCGGAAATTAGTGATAAATCTGCAGTACTCGAAGAGATAAATATGCTTCCTAGTTATTTCAAGAAATATTCATAGTTATTTCTAGAAATAACTATGTGTTTCAGCGCCATCAGAAAGCGACCATTCCCCATTCGTGACTCGAATCGGGGTCTATCTCGGAAGAATTATCAAAAGCCAGCGTTTCAGATCACTCGGCCACCGGAGAAGCCATCAATTTATTCTCTCTTTTTTTTAATGTTTTGAAACTGGAATTACTTGGTTTTTGTTGTGATTGGAGGTTTAACGGCCACTGTTAGCAACTCGATGTGTTATAAGTAGTCGCCCGTCCCTAATTTGGGGCCGACGGTTCCAGGGAAGGGAGAAAGTAAGCGCCGTAAGACAAACACGAATTCCATACCTCACCGTGATTCGAACCGGGACCCACCCCGGACGAATGATCAGAAGCCATCGCTTAGACCACTGTGCTGCCGGAGCGGCAAATTGGAGTTAACTAATGTCCTTAGATAAGCTCTTGCTGAACACACATATACATAACTAAATAACTAAATTGCATACCGGCCAGTGGTCAAAAGAATGAGCAAACTTATGGGACAATCCCACTTGTTTATTCTCCAAACGGTAGCGGAAACGAACATGAAGCAGCATTCAACATATGCGCTTTAATCTTTGCGTAAATTCTAGTTGACAGACATCAATCGTAATTTTTGTTTTAAAAAAGGTTTAACAACCACTGTGACAAGCTCAGTGGGGTATAAGCTGTCGCCAGTGCTTAATTTAGTGCTAATGGTTCCACGGAAGGGAGAAAGCAGGCACCGTAAGGCAAACACGACATCCATGCCTCCGCGGAATTCGATCCCGGATCCGTCTCGGACGAATGATCAGAAGCCATCGCTTGGGCCACTGCGCCACGGGGGCTGCCAATCGGAATTCTTCTGATCGTAGTTACAACGAGCTCATATAATTTAAACAATAATAGAAATCTCCAAATAATGGAAACAATGTTAGAATCTTCACAATAGTTCTATAAATTCCGCTGTGTCCACGCTTTTCACTTCTCCGTCCCTCAACACACTCGACTTAGCTCTTCATTTTTGTCTTTTTTTTTTATCTGACTCACTGCAACCGTTGCGAAAAGCTGCAAGTAGTTCCGGGAAGTAATGTGCAGTTCAGTAGGAAATCCGGACGGTGAATTAACAAAATTTGCATAAAAAACAGTAATTGAATAGGAAGGTTAAATTACAGATGCAATTTATAGTGATACATTCAAGGTTCAAAAGAAAATAGACAAGAAACATCTCGAAATAATAAATTACTTTTAGACAACCGATCGATTCAAATCCTTTATTCAAGATCAGAGTAAGTTTTTCTTGAGGAAGGGTGGGAGGTTTCGGGGTCTTTCCTGTTCGAAGGTTCCCCTCTTCCTCTTAAATAGTGCGCAGTTTTTACTTCCTCATACCTCCGTTATAGGAAAGTATTATGGTCGTTCAAAAATTGCACTTCCGGTTTTTCACAAAATTTTACTGAGAAAACCAAGCAAACGTCCAGAAGTCTCAGTGGTTGTAAATATCAAGTAAAACGTAAAGATTATATGAACGCCGACAACGCAGCACAATGCGGAATGGAAAACCAACCAGCACAGAACGAATGAGTATTAGATAGTGAACGTGACAACAGTTAAACGCTTTCGGGGTAGGGCTTCAAAATTAAAGTTAAATAGCTCAGAGACGTTTTCCGCTACAGAACACAGATGATTAATTAGCTTTTTATTCTTATGGCGTACCTGGAAAGGTCACGGAGGTCAGGCATATCCGCATATTGTTTTATATGCCTCTCTCCGCTGTTTCGGACAACACCTTTCATGCATATGACGGGTCAACACTATTCTGTACTCTGGTTAGCTATAGGGAATACAGTATGCAACTGACTGTCTTTGATCCTTTAAGCGGCTGATGTATCTGAACCAAACAGTGACCAAAATTTTTTTGCACGCCCCAATCAGAAATGTTAACATAGCGGCCGGGTTTGACGAGAACTACGGTGTAACAACTTGTTTCCCTCTCAATCTCTGCTGTACTGATTTTAAACCTGTTACTTGTGATAGGTTTATGGGTCTAATATCTTCTATTCCCTTGTTCTCAACTCCATGATCCAAGGCATCATGGGGAAGCGCTAGTACTCCCGACACGAACATCCTGCTTTTGGGTAGAAACAACTAATCCAAATCTCTTTTTTCTACTGTCTAAAGGTGGCCACAGACACGCACTTATGAATGTCCCGTTTGAGTGTCACGCCAGCAAATGGGGAGTTTCGCGCCTGGGGCGGCATGTAGCGTGGAGTGAAGAGGATTTCAAGCAGGCGTTGAAGAGCTTCACTCTTGGTTCACTCCACGCTACATGCCGCCCCAGGCACAAAACTCCCCCATTTGCTGGAGTGACACTCAAATGTGTCGTTCAAAAGTGTGTGTCAGTGGCCACCTTTAGCTTCGTAGTCATTGTTATAGACCTTTTATCGGCTAATCAGTAAGAACGGATTAGTGTCAATCATTCTCCCAATATGACAACATTTAATAACAAAGCTAAGGAGAAACCAACGCTTCCTTATCCGCAGGTTCATTCGTTCCAGAAACATACGGCCCACTTCTAAAACAGTGAATATATTCGTTCGAGCTGATTTCAGCCATTTTGCCGACCCCGAGTTAATTCGTTCCAGTCGGATAGAGTTAAAAAAGAAAGGGCTAGAGTGTATAACGTTCTGTTTGAGTTACAATTTCCAGTAAACTTATTCACACGTTGTGCATTCGTATTTTTTGCGCATCTCAGATTATGAATTTACGCCCCGAGCATAACCGTAAGCACGCCCCCCGCCTCCCCATCCCCATTAGCTTCGGCCTTGGTCGAGATGTTTTCCTTTTACCAAATACCTTCAAAAATGGTTTAGACTAACTACAGTGGATTTTCAAACATTTCTAGAACGTCTTTGATAAGAAATTACAGGCCGCCCCGGTGGCGCAGTGGTCTAAGGCGCTGGCTTGTGATCATTCGTCCGTAAGGGGTCCAGGTTCGAATCACGGTGAGGCATGGATGTTGTGTTTGTCTTACGGCACTGGCTCTCTCCCTTCCCTGGAACCAGTGACCCTAAATTAGGGACGGGAGACTGCTTATAGCCCATTGAGTTGCTCATGGTGGTCGTTAAACCTCCAATCAAAAAAGAAAAAAAGAAATTACAGAAAATAAAAGTAGTTCAAAAAATTGAAACTGGCAGCAGCGTGTTAGATGAACACGAAAGAAACATCTGCTGCAGTTAAATATCGTCTGCTAAAAAAATGGCACACGTAAACAAGCTGTGGATAGAAGGTTATGTTTTTGATAAGAAATTTCAGAAAATAAGAGAATTGAAAGTGGCAACAGCGTGTTAGATGAACACGAAAGAAACATCTGCTGCAGTTAAATATCATCTGCTAAGAAAATGGCTCACGTAAGCAAGCTGAGGAAAGAAGATTATGTTTTTGCTCTTTACGAAGAGATATATTCGTATTCTGTAATTAAAAAACGCTGTGAAAATCGTGGAATTAACACTTCTAAATGTAAAATAAGCAATATTATTAATAATAGAGGGCGAAATAGTCAAGCATTGCTTTTAACAGGAAAAAGAACACCAAACGAATATCCAAAGAAGGTACATACGCGACTATTTCAAATGTAAGGTGTAAGGTGTTATAAGAGAAAATCCTCCGACCCATAAATGCAATCGCTAAGTCTTTAAAAATCTGTATATCAATTGTAAACAAGGTAATAAACAAAGATTTGAATCTGAAAAAAAAAAAAAAAAGCATAATGCTCACCTCCTTTTGCCTAAGCACGTGGATGAGCGCAGAACACGGTGTTCACTTCTTCATGAATATCACTCAGCCGGAGACAAATGGAAATTTATTGTGACTATTGATGAAGCATGGTTCTTCCTAAACGACTGTAACAAAAAACGTCGATTTACTATCGCAAAAGAGTATAAAAAGTCACAAAGAAAATCTATGTTGAATAAAAAGAAAACTGTCTGAGCACGACCAATACTTAGTCTCGCACTGCAATGAAAACTTTATTTACAGACTAAAAACTAAGTAAAAGAATTAAAATGGCAAGATCTTTCGTGGTCGCAACGACCACATCATCAAGTCTAAACACCCGAACGTGAACTAACATTAATGTGAGCACATGTAGAGGATTTTAGGAAGGGAGTATCTGACC
This sequence comes from Macrothele yani, assembly GCA_039090855.1. Lineage (NCBI taxonomy): Eukaryota > Metazoa > Arthropoda > Arachnida > Araneae > Macrothelidae > Macrothele > Macrothele yani. Next base: position 106,873,589 of record CM077014.1, on the reverse strand, counting down.
CCAGGTCTTAAACAACCCTTAGAAATAGGAAGCTAGGAAATTTGGGCTAGAGTGCGCGATAGGAAAGTGACACGGAAACGAAGTAGAAAGGGGGAGGAAGACGCCCTTATTTATTACCTGCTGGCCAGTACCCTGGGGCCGACGGTTTAACGTGCCCATCCGACGCACGGCAGATATTTAGAGGATCGAGCGTTCGTATCTGCCAAGGATCGAACCCGAGGTCCTTTCCGTGGCAGTCACGAACATTGCCCACTAGGCCACCCGCGGCCCGAACTAACATTAATGTCTATATATAGAGGTAATATACAAGGTATAACGAAGTAGATTTCACCGTCATTTTTATCCGCGCCAGGATTCGAACCCGGGTCCCCTCATTCCGGAATAAGTTGCTCTACCAATTGAGCTACGCGGACATTTTATTCTGATTCCTATTTGCCTTTATGTCGTGTGCGTCCTTCTGGCAGGTACGTCACATCTCCTGGTACGTTACATCATCTCCCCCTTATTTTTTTTTTTTTTTTTTTTTTTATTCGAAGTGCTGGAGAAAGGATTCTCTTATTTTTCCTATCTCGCGGTGTGGAAATAACATCACATCAATGCGAGATTTTGAACGGTGGGGTCATCCGGATAGTTCGGGCGCCATTATAACGAAGTGAATTTCTCCGTCATTTCCGTCCACGCCAGGATTCGAACCCGGGTCCCCTCATTCCGGAATAAGTTGCTCTACCAATTGAGTTACGCGGACATTTTATTCTGATTCCTATTTGCCTTTATGTCGTGTGCGTCCTTCTGGCAGGTACGTCACATCTCCTGGTACGTTACAAAGGCCCTTTCCCCTTACACCATACATGTTGCCATCGAAAGTCACATAGAAGCAATAACTTACTCAGTAAATGAACCAATTAGCAGAGTCCAATTACTCACCGCAGGGATGGAGGCGGTAGCCGGTCCACAATACGTTTCCATAGTGCAAGTAAATTGAGCTACCGCCTCCAACTTTGGCTGTGGAAGCAAACGTTTCTGACGGGTGTTCAAATCCCCGTCCTGCCGGCCATCTACTCTGCAGTTTTTCTGGGGTTATCCGCAGATTCCCCCTGGTTAGGGACGGGAATGCATAGATGGTTCCCTGTGAAGTCGGCCCCGAACGCACTTTGCCCCTTATCCGCCTGCAGCAGAGGAAGGACAAGCCGGCTGTATTAATTTGCTAGTAACCGTCAAGGGCGCATAGTAAGTCTTTGCGGGACTAAACCCGCCGTAAGCGGACGAGACGGACGGACGGATCATTACTTCTTAACATCGTGTAAAAAGCGAACCACACTGTAGAAACATTTCTGAAATTCACGGACAAGTGTCCGTCATTTCTTTCGTGAAATAACGAAGCATGTTTCTGATACTACCTTTCCGTGAAATCACGGGAAAAAACCTGAATTTAACGGACTTTTCGTGCAACGGGAAAATTCAAAATTTTCAGAAACCTTTCCGCAGTTTCTTTCTTATATTAACGGTAAACTACCGTTTTAGAGATATGTTAACGGAAAATTCTGAAGTTTCAGAAACCTTTCCGCAATTCCTTTCGTATATTAACGAAAAATCTCCGTTCTCACTTTTTCCGCATCCGTATGACGAAAAATTTCCTCTAATAGTAGCGATTCGTGGAAATACTTGAGGTTTAATTAACTTTCAAATTTCAATCGTCTGTCGAATTTTGAAGTTCCGTAGCGAGATCGGATATTGCGATATCATATCACATAGATTTTATTTGTTTTTTTTGTAGCCCAGGATATTTCTCCTTTCCCCTATTTGGTGCACCAGCTACTTATTATATATTGTGTTACTGTAAGAAACCGGGTACTTATTGTACAGATGATTATATGATGTCTGTGTATCAGTCTTTGGACAACTTAAGACAAAAGCTATTATAGGAGCTATCGAGAGTAAATTTAATATTTAGTTTTTCTGTGTGTGAAATAATACTATAAAAAGTACATTTCACCTTTTTTTAAAGATAAATGAGTCATTGTCAGTTTAAAAAAAATCCTGTTGCAAAGCAATTTTTTGCTTCGAAAAACCACGATGAAAAATGTTTAATATTTGAAAAGTCCTCTATAGCAAAAAAATAAATAAATTACAAACCTATTCAGAAAAATAATAATAAGCTCCAACAGAAAATAAAATGACTAAATCACTCACATTAATGACAACAAACAAAATTTCTTTTCGCCGCCCCGGTGGCGCAGTGGTCTAAGGCGCTGGCTTGTGATCATTCGTCCGTAAGGGGTCCAGGTTCGAATCCCGGTGAGGCATGGATGTTGTGTTTGTCTTACGGCACTGGTTCTCTCCCTTCCCTGGAACCAGTGACCCTAAATTAGGGACGGGCGACTGCTTATAGCCCATTGAGTTGCTCACAGTGGTCGTTAAACCTCAAAAAAAAAAAAAAATTCTTTGTCGTGAGCTTAGTTTTATGACATACGTGAGATAAGCTCACGAGCGTTTGCGGCTGAGTTGGTAAAGGCGCGAGCTATAACGTCGGGTGTTCGATTCTGGCCTGTGCAGGTTTGTTGGTTTTGCAGAATTTCGATTTAAGTACGGAAAAATCAAAATTGGATTTTTCTGAAATAAATGGAATTTCTGTCTACGGAAATATCTGTGAAAATACGGAAGTTAAAATGAACGGGCGCTTTTACAAACGGAAATTTCTGAAAAACACGGATACCTACCGGCAACTTTGCTACACGTTATTTTCAGAAAATTTCCGTGAATTCACACCACTTATTTTTTACAGCGCAGGTTCATATTAGTTTCAATTTGCATTGAAGTGTTGAATAAGAATGCGTCGAATACTGGTATTATTTGAAATATTAGTAGTTTTCAGTGTTCTTTCACATTGAGAATGAATGAACAAAAGTCTACATTAAATTTGACAGGTAGTGCATATTTCAAGCAAAAACCAGATCTACTGATTTCTACTCATGGTTTTAGCCCTGGTCTATTGATTTCAGGTAAAAATTTCTAGCAACACTGCTCCGAAGGTACATCTTAATCTACACAACTCCTACGAGACGTATTCAAAAAGTAATGCTTCCGTGCAAGTGTCTAGCGCATGACTTGTTGCCTCAACCAGTCAGACAGCAAACGATTTCTTTGTGCCATTATCTTCATTTTACTGCGAACTCTGTGCATCTATTTAATTGTGTTTAAAAAGGATGATTCCTTTCAACTGGTTCGACGGGTGTCGAACAATGATCAGTTATAGAGTTTTTAACTCATAGAAATGTACCTCCCCAAAAAACATCACGCAAAATTAGTTGCAGTTTATGGTTTCGGAACTTCAGACATAAACGCTGTTCATCGTTGGGTAAGAAAATCAAAAGACAGTGGGAAAATGTTGGCTGTAAAGTATCAAGAGTGGAGTGGGAGGCCCGTAATCACAACTTGTGATTTGAATAGGCAAAAAGTCTATGAGTTCACCAGAAAAAATTGTAGAATAACTCCGAGAACTATAGCAGGTAAGCTGAACATTAGTTTAGGTAGTGTCAATGAGTTTGTTGGCGTTTTAAGGTACAACAAGGTGTGTGCTCGTTGGGTACCGCGTCACCTAACGACTGAAATGAAGAAATCGATAATTGAAACATGCCAAAAGTCGCTTGCTCACTATGAAAATTATGGAAGTGATTTTCTCTAAACCATTCTGACTGGTGATGAGAGTTGGGCTAACCATTATGACCCAGAAATGAGAAATCAATCGCTGGAATACCGATACCCATCTTCACCTCGAGCGAAAAAAATCAAAACTCAAATTTCTGCCTATAAGTGCATGTTCACTGAGTTCTGGGATTACCGAGGAATTATTCATCAACAGCAAAGGTATGTCTGTCAACTCTGAGAGCTACGTCCATATCTTAAAAAAGTTAAAGCAAAGAATAAACCGCATGCGTGGGGGGAAGCCAATGATTCTACAACACGACAACGCCAACCCCCACGTCAGTACCTTCACTTCAGAGGTCATACAGGAAATCGGGTTTGAAGTTCTTGAACACCCTATTTGGCACCGTCGGAACTTCTGACTGATTTATGCTCTCAAGAGACATCTGAAAGAAATTCAGTTCACCTGTGATGAAGATGTTCAGTCCGTCCGACTTCTGGTTGTTTTCTGCTCTCATGAGACATCTGAAAGGAATTCAGTTCACAATTGATGAAGATGTTCAAGCTGCAGCGAGGAAATGGTTCCGAGAACAACCTGGAGATTTCAAAAGTTTTGCACACTGCGTAGACGCTGCCTGTAGGATGATGCAATCGCTCCGATCATTGCGCCAGTTATAAGTTAGACTTCAGTATATAAAGGTTTAATAAATACAGACATTTAACGTGGACCAGGAATATCAAGCAAAGATCTTCGCTCTTTCCACGTTTATAAGTGAGTCACGGAAAAACTAATTGTTCCACTAATTTGTTCCTGTTCCGAAAAATTCTGTCTTGAAATGGAGGAAGAAAGTGAGTCAGGTAAGATCGTAGAGTCCAGCGATCCTACATTAAAATTGAAACTTTGCGAGAAAAATCCCCTACCGAAATTCATAAAGTTTTGTGTGAAGCTTGTAGGGTTAGTGTAGTGGATCGTAGCACAGTGTCACAGTGGGCTTCTCGTTTCCGCCAAGGTCGGGAAAGCATCAAAGCCGACCCGAGAAACGGCCGGACATCACATGCAATGGACTACACTTCTGTGGTTATCGTCAACAGTATTTTGGAAGATCGACGGAAAACATATGAAGAGATTGTATATGAAGCAAACATGTCTGCCGCTTCGGTTTTCAGAATCCTAACTGGAAAATTACAGAAGAGAAAAGTGGCTGCCAAATGGGTTCCGCATAATCTGAGTGAAGAGCAGTAAGCAGTTCGCAAAGGGATCGCAGAAGAATTGCTTCGGTGGTATGAGTCAGAAAACGTTTTTGTTGCTATAGATGAACCTGGATACGAGGTTTTGAACCAGAACTGAAATCTCAGTCCGCGTAGTGGAAACATCATCCAGAATCACCTCCCCGGAAAAAATTCCGCCGCCAACAATCGAAGGCTAAGCTTATGATGATTATGGCTTATGACAAAATTGGAGTGATAGCAACAGAGTGCACGAGAAGACCACTGTAACAGCGGAATACTACAGAAGGTTTCTGCGAAATATTTTGCGCCCAAAGACACGCCAAAAGAGGCCCGACATGCTCGAAGCTGGTGTAATTATTTTGAACTACAATGCAAGGCCGCATGTTGCCCGAACAGTAAGAGGCATTCCGAAAAAGTATGGATGGGAATTGCTTCCCCACGCGCCATATAGTCCGGACATGAGCCCACAAGACTATGTCTTGTTCCCAAAACTGAAGAAACCACTCCGCGGGAAACGATTTAGTACGATTCAGGATGTTTCTAATGAAGTGACACAAGTAATCTAACGCCTGAACAATGGAGATGTCCTGACTGGAATACAAGACGTGCCCAAACGTTTGACCTCTGTCATGAAGAAACACGGATATTACTTCGAAGGCCTGTAAAAGTATTTTGTGAAATAAATTTGTTTTTGAAGAGATAACCCACAATGTGCGAAACTTTTGAAATCACCCTCGTAAATATGCACTGTAAAAAAAGTGGTGTTCACGGAAAATTTCTGAAAATAACGTGCAGCAAAGTTGCCGGTAGGTATCCGTGTTTTTCAGAAATTTCCGTTTGTAAAAGTGCCCGTTAATTTTAACTTCCGTATTTTCACAGATATTTCCGTAGACAGAAATTCCGTTTATTTCAGAAAAATCCATTTCTGGTTTTTCCGTACTTAAATTGAAATTCCGCAAAATCAGCAACCCTGCACAGCACTTACCCGCAGCTATAGCTCGCCGGACATGCAGCTTGTGTGCCTTTACCAACTGAGCCAAACGCTTTCCAACCAGACTCACGTATGTCATAAAACTAATCGCAAGAACAAAAAAATTTTGTTTTTTGTCATTGAGTGATTTAGTCATTTTATTTTCTGTTGGAGCTTATTATTTTTCTGAATAGGTTTGTAATTTAATTTTTTTCCTATAGGAAGACTTTTCAAATATTAAGGATTTTTCATCGAGGTTTTTCGAAGCAACAAATTGCTTTGCAACAGGATGTTTTTTTAAACTGACAATGACTCATTTATCTTTAAAGAAGGTGAAATGTACTTTTTATGGTTTTATTTCACACACACAAAAAAAAACTAAATATGAAATTTACTCTCGAGAGCTATAATATCTTAAATTGTCCAAAGACTGATACACAGACATCGTATAATCACCTGTACAATAAGTACCCGGTTTCTTATAGTAACACAATATATAATAAGTAGCTGGTGCACCAAATAGGGGAAAGGAGAAATATCCTGGGCCACCCAAAACAAACAAAATCTATGTGATATGCTACCCACAATATCCGATCTCGCTACGGAACTTCAAAATTCGACAGACGATTGAAATTTGAAAGTTAATCAAACCTCTAATATTTCCACGAATCGCTACTATTAGAGGAAATTTCTCGTCATACGGATACGGAAAAAGTCAGAACGGAGATTTTCTGTTAATATACGAATGGAATTGCGGAAAGGTTTCTGAAAATTCAGAATTTTCTGTTAACAGATCTCTAAAACGGTAATTTACCGTTTATATAAGAATAAAACTGCGGAAAGGTTTCTGAAAATTCAGAATTTTCCGTTAACAGATCTCTAAAACGGTATTTTACCGTTACTATAAGAAAGAAACTGAGGAAAGGTTTCTTAATATTCAGAATTTTCCGTTAATAGATCTCTAAAACGGTAATTTACCGTTTATATAAAAAAGAAACTGCGGAAAGGTTTCTGAAAATTCAGAATTTTCCGTTACCAGCTCTAAAACGGTAATTTACCGTTAATATAAGAAAGAAACTGCAGAAAGGTTTCTGAAAATTCAGAATTTTCCCGTGGCACGAAAAGTCCGTTAAATTCAGGTTTTTTTCCGTCATTTCACGGAAAGGTACTATCAAAAACATGCTTCATTAATTCACGAAAGAAATGACGTCCGTGAATTTCAGAATTTTTTTTTGCAGTGTGGAGGCATTACTTCCTGAACACTCTCTATATATGCTTGAGACTTATCGAAAAATAAAATATTTCTACTGCTTTTTCGATCCGTTTTAAACTGTACCGTCTGTCATGAATTAACATTACTGTGCTTCATAGGTAAGTGATGATATCCTAGGTTCTTCTTTGTATCGAAAACTTCAAAATATGTGGAGAGTCAAACGTCTCGGAATTAAGAGTTCTGAGTAAAACGAAATAATAGAATTGACGTATCTTTAAAGATACGATCAAAAGCCGATGAAGTTCATGAAAAGATGAGCTGGGAAGGAGCAGGAGAAAAGCACTGGATGATGATCCTCGCAGCATCCATTCATCCAAGCCGTCGCCCCAGTTATTAAATCTGTTCATCGTTCTCCGAATCCCTCCCCGGCTCTTTAACATCCCGTCACGACCCACAAATCAAGGAAGTGACTACGGCCGGAGCCTGAAAGCTGATGCCGCCGCTTCCCCTACCTCCTGCGGCAGCTGGTGTACTCCCCTCACCGCTCTCTCTCTCTCTCTCTCTCATTCGTTGTTTCCCCCTCTTTCAGAGCTGTCTCCATCCGTCGAATCAGCAGGCGTCGTCAATTAATTTCGAGATTAACTCCCAAACGAACGCTCTATTGCCCATGACCACTCCACTAAGAGAAGAGATGGAAAAGGGCCTCTTCATGCATGCATATTTTGAGAGCATTGAGAAAAAGACAATTGAAAATTTTCCACGGCATCTCTATGGATGTAATTAGATTGTAATTAGGGTTTATTGTTATGTTGGGAGTGTATTTCGCTTCAGTTATCAAAGAGTGCTTGGGGAGTAGGTGGGGGGGGAGGGTACCCGATCACCCTAAGAGCATCTTCTTCGACATTTCACCTTTTGTCATTAGTACTTCGCTGATTACATGGACGATTTTCATCGGCTTGATGTTTCCTTTCAAAGTCAAATTGAGTTTGGCCTTTTCGTTTCTTTTAAAAAAAGCTAATCAGGTGGGGGTTGTTTCTGTACCATCCATCAAGCTTTATGACAGCCAGATAGGCAGTCTTTTGTTTATTGAGGGCTGTGAATATCATGCCTCGAACGTTTCATAAGACCGTACGAAAGGTAACTTTAACAATGGAAGGAATAATTGAAACTCATTGAAATAACGCGCTTTGAATCAAAATATTTAATTGGAAAACTATCAATTTTTCAGGGATATGTTTCTATATTCTATTAAACTCTCGATTACAGATTCTATGCAAAGCAAATTTTCAACTGATAAGGTATTACTCAAATAGGTTTTGTATTTATGTCCTTTTTTTTTAATGAAACGAAACACAGCGGTTAGTGACATTTTTTATAGTGTAATGCTTTTTTTTTATTTGTATCCTCTTAAACTTACTTGTAGTTCATCTATCAGAGTGCTGTTCTAACTCTTTCTTCAGTTACCGAAACACAAGGGTTGTACGGAAAGTAATGTAAAAAGTGGGCATAACTTTTTCATTAACTGACTTAGGTCGTTCAAACTGCTCATGTTGATAGAGTAACTTTTTCTCTTTATAAAGGCACTACTTAACATAGTCCCCATCACAAGCAATGCATCGTTGAACACAGCTCTCGAATCGTCTTTGAAAAAATTTAGGTGTGGACTGTTGTACCCACTTCTTCACAGCCTCTTTAACCTCGTCTGTGTCATCAAATCGTTGTCCGGAGACTGCCCTTCATTTGACCGAACAGGTGGAAGTCGGAGGGCGCCATATCCGAGCTGCACGGTGGATCGGGGAATACCGACTATCCTAATTTGCTGATCGCCTGTTTGGTTTCCAAATATGTGTCTGGTCTCACATTGTCATGGTGAATGTGGATCCTCTTCAGATTCTTGTTCGGTCTCTTCCTCCTTATGGCTTCTCTAAGCTTCTTGAGTGTCTCAATTTACCGCTCTCTCGTTACGGTACGGACAAGTTCCAGAAAATCAAGGAGAATGACACTCCTGCTATCCCAAAAAACAGCCACCTTGGATTTCTGTGCCGATCGCTGGCCCTTGAACTTCTTAGGCCTTGGTAAAGAAGTGTGACGCTATTCTTTGAAGTGATTTTTCGTTTTCGGATCGTAAAGATACGCCCGCGTTTCATCCCTTGTCACCAGATTGAAAACAAAACATGTCTTCATTGGCTACAAACGGGTCCAGCAGATCAGAGCAGACTTCTACCTTTCTCTCCTTTAAATCGGGTGTCAACTGCCGAGATACCCACTTTGCACACACTTTCCTATACTCTAAGTCTTCCACCATTTTCTGTATGGCATTGTGACCACAGTCCAGTTGTGCAACAAACTCACGGATTGTGACTCTCCGCGCGAATCAATTCATCCACTCGCTGATGATTCGTTTCAGTGGTCGAAGATGATGGTCTCCCACTGCGTGGTTTGTCTTCAATGCTAGTTTTCCCTTCTTTAAACTTCTTCATCCATCTGTGCACATTTCTCTTGTCAATGGTGTCATCTCCGTAGACATTCTGTAGCCTTCTGTGGATGTCTGACAGCCTGCACCCTTCCTTCGTCAAGAACTCAATGACGGCACGTTGCTTCTGCTTGGAATCCATTATTTACCTGCAATGAAAAAGAAGGGTTATTATAGAGGAAGAGTTACTCTAACAACACGTGCAATTTGAACAACCTCTGTCAGTTAATTTAAAAGTTATGCCTACTTTTGCATTACTTCCGGTACAATCCTCGAATGCAACACTCAGAAGTTGCAGGGTTCGAATTATGTACCGCGGACTTTATAAGAGAAAAAAAAATATCAATCAATCAAGGCGATTGGGTGTCTGAGCTGAACTCCTTTATTACCGCGAAAATTGTTTAAGTCGTGATAACTCCAGTCACCCGCGATAGTAATTTGAGTTTTCGGCTGGCATTACTGTCTGCTTCCTCCATGACTCTCCGTACGCGATAATACAATCGTCCCTTCTCGATACTGCTTCTTCCAAAAACCCTCAACCTCTCTCTTCTTCTCACAGTCACATCACATACTTTGCAAGAAGCGTCTTCTACCACCGTCTCCAGAAACCCGTCTCTTCACTTTGTCTTAATCGACTCCCTTCCAAACTCTTGCCACCAGCCTGACCCCATGTCCGAAGCATAACTTTTTAAAGAACGGAGAGAACAGAAGTCGACTACTTCTTCAACTGAAATGCCCTTGCAATCTTCTATTGTAGTATACCGAAAGATGGCTGCGTCCGGTGCGGTATCGTTCTCGAGGAAGTTAGCCGACCGTAATTATTTCTCGAGAACCGCTGGTTTCTCAAAAGAAGTAAAAAAAAATACATTAGATCATCAGATCAAATCATATGCAGAATAAAGTTCATATGCAAATAAAGTTTCATCAGATCAGATCATATGTAGAGAATTTTAGAAAGGGAGTGTCTGACCCCAGGTCTTAAACAACCCTTAGAAATAGCTAGGAGATTTGGGCTAGAATGCCCGATAGGAAAGTGACACGGAAGCGAGGCAGAAAGGAGGAGGAAGACGTCCTTGTTTATAACTGAGGGGGGGGGGGCAGTACCGGGGCCCGGCAGCTTAACGTGCCCATCCGACGCAAGGCGGTTATTTAGTGGTTCGAGCGTTCGTACCTGCCTGGGATCAAACCCGAGGTCTTCTCCGTGGCAGTCACGAACGTTGAACACAAGGCCACCCACTGCCAGTTTCTCCCGATTATACCTTTTAAACATTTTTAAACTGCCGGGTTTTTAATTATTTATTGTAATGTTCGTGGAATTATGGCTGATTTTTCAGTTGCCACATATTACAGTTCAGAATACAAACAATACAATCAATTACAAAAAATGTAGCAACCAGGAGGAGAAGGGAAAAGATCGAAAGGCCTGATATAGCCCTCCCATCCGTAGTACTAAAAAAAAAAAAGACACAAACAACAAAGAACAATACAACAGCCAAGTCAAAACCATATTGAATATAACTGAAAGATTAAATAAATGCATATGTGTATTTATATACAGGGTCTATCCATAAGCCGTGAAATCAATTCAGCGACCAGCTCAGGTTAATTTCATACTAATTGAGAGACTTGTTCATAAGGTGGTGTTTTAATTTATTTTTAAATAGGTCAAAAATGTTAATAGATGTTATGTCACAAGGCAAAGAGTTCCAAAGTTTTGGACCCGAATAATTTATATTCATTTTAATTGTTTCTGTCCGAGGGAAATTAGGTATGAGTGTTGATCGATTCCTGGTTTCATAATTATAAGTACGAATATTTAATGATATTTTCATGGTATAAATCATTTTTAATTCTTCTGAATATTATTTTACCAAGATTATAGTCAAATAATTGTTTTATTGTAAGTATATTATATTTATTGGGATTTACTTCTGACCTAAAGATAAGATTAGGTATAGAATTATTAAGAGTTTTTAGGTCTATTAATCTTATGTATCTATTCTGTAATACCTGTATTTTTTTAAGTTATATTGTGTTGTTTGCCCCCATGTGACTATACAGTAATTTATATGCGTTTGTATTAGTATGTAGTATAAAAATATCCTTATTTTGGGGACAAATTTATCATAATCTTACTGACTATCCCAATGTTTCTAGATAATGTATTAGTCAGGTTGTCAATATGCATATTCCATTTCAAATCATTTCGAATCAATACTCCCAAGTAAGAATGACTATTCACAAAATCAATTTTAGCCCCATTCAAGACCACCAAATCACTCATAGATTGTAGTATTTGTAGTTTCAAAAAGATCATAGCCTTGGTCTTGTTTACATTAATAATAAATTCAATGCTATTTAACCAATTTGTCATCAACACAAGTTGTGCCTTTATTCTAGATGTAAGATCTAAAGTATTATTACCCTTGAATAAGATTGTTGCATCATCAGCAAATAAAATTAAATCATTATCTTTTACCACTGTAAAGGGATCATTAATATACAAGTTAAATAATATATAGGACGAAGGAATGAACCTTGCGGCACTCCAGAAGTTATATTTCCCATTGTGGATTGTGTCATATCAATCACAGTATATTACTTCCTAGCTGATAAATAACTTTTAAATAAGCTGTATGTAGAACCCCTAATTCCAATAGCAAATAATTTGGTTAGTAAAATATCATGGTTTAGCGTACCAAAAGCCTTAGATAAATCTAAGAAAATTGCAATTGTTGATTGATTTTTTTATAGCATTTTGTTGGATTAAGTTATGTGTAAATGAAATTGCCAGCTCTGTTGATTTATTTGGAAAAAAAGCCAAATTGATTTTTGTTAAATATGTTGTATTTTTGTAAAAAAGAAAGTAATCTAATGTAAATTAATTTTTCAAGCAATTTAGCAAATATAGTTAAATTTGCAATTGGCCGATAGTTATTTGCTTCGTTCACCGAACCTTTCTTGTATTTGGGCGTGATTTTTGTTATTTTTAGAGCATCTGGGAATATGCCTGTAGTAAATATAGAATTGCAGATCAACAAAAGTGGCTCGACAATAATATGAGCCACATGTTTGATAACCAATGGTGAAATTTCATTATATCCAGGTCTGTTATTGACATTAATTTGCAACAACAAGTGTGAAAGTTCAGATCGTGTAATTTTAAGTAAGTGAAATGTGTTTGATTGGTGTTAATTCTAAAAGTACTGATGATATTTAAAATTTGTAAGTAAAACCTGCTGTTTATGAATTTGCGGAGCTAATATGAAGTGTTTATTGATTTCATTAACTATATCTTGTTTGGATGTAATTTTTGGGTTAAATTAGTTAGGTATTGTGGTGTATTTGAACAGAAGATTTACCCAGTAATCTGTTTAAGTGTTTCCAAGTTAATTTAGAATCGTTCTGTGAAAAGATATTAGTATAATATTCTCTTTTAAATTTCTTAATTACAGAATTTAATTTATTTCTATATGTTTTAAAAATTTGAAAATCAGTTTGTAGTTTACTTTTTATAAATTTCGAGTATAATCGATTTTTTTATTAATTCGGTTTAAAAGATGTCTAGTGAGCCATGGTTTACGCTGCTTTTTAGCTTTGTTCTTGCTAAGTAAAATTGGAAAGGCTTGGATGTGTAATTCATTTAGCAGTGTTGCAAAGCTCTCGTATAAAAGATTTGGATCAGTCACCTATAAAACATTTTTCCAATTTTATATGTTGTAATAGATTATAAAATGTATTTAACGTATTGTTGTTTATTAATCGAGCTGGCTCATTAAATATTTTTTATTTACAGCATGTGTATGTTTATAAAATGTAAAAATTGGTAGATGGTGACTAATATTATAAATTATAACTCCCGAAAGAGTCAACTCTAAAGGAGCATTCGTAAAAGATAAGTCAATGGTAGATTCAGTTTCTGGTGTTAATCTCGTTGGAGATGTAATTGTATTGCTAAACCCGACAGCATTTAGCATTTGAATGAATTGTTGAGTTTGTAAGTTATTTTGGCAATATCAATATTTAGGTCTACCAACAAGAAACCCCTTTTGCCTGTCAAGTTGACATAATTAAGAATTTCAAAAAGTTTATTAATAAATAATGATGAGTTAGAACTCGGAGGGCGATAACAAACCATTATTAAACACTGAGTGGCCACTTTATTATGACCACCTGACAGTTTTAAGCATATGAGCTGTGGATGCACGCTGTTGCCGCCAGAGGGCGAGGCTAGTATAAAAAGAGAAAGCTTAGTGCTTGCGACAGTAGTAGAAGGGATTTTTGTGTGACGAGATGGGTAAAAAATGCGATTTGACGGACTTTCAACGTGGAATGATTGTAGGAGCTCGGAGCCATGGAGCAACTATCACCGAAACCGCCACATTCGTGAAATGTTCCAGAGCAGCTGTTGTTGAAGTGTTTAAAGCGAACATACTGGGTCTCTACGTGCAACATGTGGTCGTCATCGACTAGTGACTGCTCGAGCGGAACGGAGCGTGTCCAGACTGGTAACAGACAACAGAAGGGCAACCGTGCAGCAAATTACAGACCACCTTAATCAAGGATCCCCTCAAATGATCTCTGCAGGCACTGTTCGCCGTACACTGCATCGGATGGGATATGGCAGCCGAAGGCCTGTTCGAACACCTTTGCTGTCTGCAGTTAACAGGAGAAAACTTCTCCAGTTCGCACAGGAGCACAAGGATTGGACAGCCAATAATTGGAAACAAATTATGTGGTCCGATGAATCACGTTTTCAGTTGCACCATGCCGATGGCAGAGTGAGAATTTGGCGGAAACAGCAGGAAAGCATGGACCCCAAATGCATTGCTACAACCCTTCAAGCTGGTGGAGGCAACGTTATCGTTTGGGGAATGTTTTCCTGGCATGATTTGGGCCCTTTAATTCGTGTTGATCAACGTCTGACTGACACATCATATCTAAACATCGTTGCGGACCAAGTGAATCTTGTCATGTGGATGGCTTATCCCAATGGCGATGGCTACTTTTAACAAGATAATGCGTCCTGCCATAGTGCTCGTATTGTACAGGATTGGTTTCAAGAATATCCCGGTGGGTTTACTTTGCTTAGGTGGCCCCTACAACCTCCAGATCTCAACCCCATTGAGAATTTGTGGGATGAAGTTGAACGAGCCATCAGACAGCTGGATCCACAACCGTGCAATCTCACACTCCTGGAAAGTACTATTCATCAAGCATGGTCTCAGATTTCACAAACCGCCTATCAACATCTCGTGGAGTGCATGCCACGAAGAATCGACGCTGTATTAAAGGCAAAAGGTGGCCCAACGAAGTACTGAGGGGGTGGTCATAATAAAATGGCCACTAAGTGTATAATATTCGTTTTCAATTGTCAAAATTTCAATATAAGGGTCAATAACAGTTAAGTCTGTTATCAAAGAATAATTTTGGTGAATAATACAGTATTTACATAAATTGCCACTCCACCACCCTTTGTTTTAATTCTGTTCTAGAAAAATATTTTATAACCAGGCATATCAATACTATAATTTTGGGTTGGAAACCATGTCTCAGTCAAGCAGAGTATGTCAATCCCCGATCCGGTAGCCTGAATCAATGCCTCAACAAGAGTAACCTTAGACATAAGAGATCTGGCATTTATATGATATAATTTCAAGGAATCATTAAAGTTGCCAGACAACAAATTAGAAACTTGCTGTATTGTATATATGTCACTCATTATTATTGACAATCACAGGCCATACATACATCAAGACCAAACAGCAATAAACAGAACCCCCAAATACAATTTACAATATACTTGTAAAAATTGTAAAACGTATTTGAAGCAACGTAATTCAAAAACAAAAGACAAAATACCACAAGTTTGTAAAATCATGCAATGCATTGATTATAATACGCTTTCCAACATAGCAGAAATCATTACTCAAGTTGTGAGAATAATGGCTGTGCAATAAATCTCGGTCCTGTGCCCTGACCCTTGATCCCATATCGATGATATTCAACAGAACCGGTTCGGTGTACCTCCAAAATAACATGATAAAGTTTTATCGCAATCGAAGCATTTTTACGTAAGTTATGATGCATAAGGTCTATGGAATAGATCCCGCTCCTGTGTCCTAACCTTTGACCCCATTTCGCCCATTTTCAGTAGAATTCGTCCCCAGGCAGGTCCCTACAACATACTAACATTTCATCCAAATCGAAACAGTTTTACGTAAGTTATGACGCATAATGGCGATGGAAGAGATTCCGCTCCTGTGTCCTAACCTTTAACCCCATTTCTCCCGTTTTCAATAGGGTTTGTGGCCAGGTGGTCCCCTACCACATACTAAAATTGAATCGAAATCGAACCATTTTTACGTTAGTTATGACGCATAACAACAGTGGAATGGATCCCGCTCCCTATGTACTGACATTTCACCCCATTTCGTTCACTTTAAATAAGGTTCCTTCCCAGGTTATACCCTACCAGATACTAAAATTTCATCGAAATCAAACGGTTGTTACGCGAGTTATCGTGCTGACGGACATACGCACACAACGCGTGACGTTATGAAGCAGATGGGAATCGCGACCATCTGCTGGCAAGAGTATGACGTCATAAAACTTTAATAGGATCCACACACAACGCGTGACGTAATCAGACAAATAGTGTGACCGCGCGCCAACATTCTCAAACGCGAGATTGTGACGTCATAAGATTTCTAAGCATTGGAAACATTAATGGAACGACGCCATGACACTAAAAACGTTATAATTCGGGGTGGTTATTTAACCCACCAAACGAATTCTCCTAAATTAGAGATCAAGCTAAATCGATTTCTAGTACCAGAAAACGGTACGTTAACGACTTTCATCAAAATTCTTAGAGCCGTTTTCAAAATAAAATGTACGTACATATATACAAGAATTGCTACTTTAAGGTGGACGTCAAATAATTTTGCTTCCTATACTTCCAATGGAAAAACTTCTGTACACATTTTCTTCACAATTAATGCGTCCCCAAGAACGAAAATTTGAACATCGATTAAAATAGCTTCATTTCATAACTTGGAATACTTAATATTTTCTAAACCATAACCGTAATTATGCAATCCAACATTTATTTGTCCACTGACGTCATCAAAGTACAGGTCACGCTATCTTTTTTCTGGTTTCAACACCACCAAAGGAAAGGTTATTGTTTTTTAATATAATTATGCTTATGTTTTAGAAAATAATAAGTATTCCAAGTTATAGTATGAAGTTATTTTAATCGATGTTCAAATTTCCATCCTTGGGAACACACTAATTGTGAAGGAAATGTGTACAAAAGGTTTTCCATTGGAAATATAGGAAGCAAAATTACTTGACGTCCACATGTGGGATAAGGGCGATGGAATGGATCCCGATCCCATGTCCTGACCTTTGACTCCATTTGTCCCATTTTCAATAGGGTTCCTCTCCAGGTTTTCTTCTACCACATACTAAAATTTCATCGAAATCGAACCATTTTTACGCACCTTATGACGCATAAGGGCAATGGAATGCATCGCGCTCCTATGTCCTGACCTTTGATTCCACTTCACCCATTTTCAATAGGGTTCGTCCCCAGGTGGTCCCCTACCACATACTAAAATTTCATTGAGATCGAACCATTATTACGCAAGTTATGACGCATAAGAGCAATTGAATGGATCCCGCTGTTATGGCGTGACCTTTGACCCCATTTCCCCCATTTTCAATAGGGTTCGTCCCCAGTGGTCCCCTACCACATACTAAAATTTCATCGAAATCGAACCATTTTTACGTGAGTTATCGTGCCGACAGACGGACGGACAGACTAACGGAAAAAGCTGGAGCATGTACGCTTCTTCAACCTACGGTTGGAAAGCCCGGGGTCTACCGGAAGTGCGTCTAAAACGACAGTTCAGCGAACCCCGCTGCATATGGGGTCCGATGCAGACGGATGGTCAATGTAACTATGCTAACGAAGGTGCATCGGCAGAAAAGGCATACATTTGCTCGGCAGTATCGGAATCTGACCTCCGCTGATTGGCAAAGGATTGCCTTCTCCGACGACTCAGTTTTCTGCTTCATCGAACAGATGGACGTTGGCGTATAAGACGAGAAACATCGGGGAACGAACATTCTTCAACCATTGCTAGAAGAACACAAGCTGGCGGCAGCAACGTTATGGTCTGGGGAATGTTTTCGTTTCATTCCCTGTGTCCACTCATACCTGTGGAAGGCACTATGGACCGAATTCGTTGTGAATCCATCCTTGCAGATCACGTGCACCCATACTTGCCGATTGTCTTCGCAGGGGCGCATGGGATCTTCCAGCACTACAATGCGACGTGTCACACAGCTAGAAATGTCCGAGAGTTGTTGGAAGAGCACGATGAATACTTCAAAGTACTTCCCTGGCACCCTTCCTCAAACGTAAACCCAAGTGAGCATCTGTGGGACCACCTCGATCGTGTTGTTCGCTCTACGGATACTTTACCACATACCCTCCAGCAGCTGTCAGGTGCACTGCAGTCAGCATGCCTCCACATACCTAAGAACACCATCCAGCACCTTATTGAGTCACTCCCAGTCCGTCTAGCTGCTGTCCGCGCTGCACACGGCAGTTACTCTGGATATTAGCTGTTGGTCACAATAATGTGACTCGGCCGTGTATCATTGGGTTGTGAAAAAAGTATTTTTGCATTGGCGACAAGTTCAAAAGGTTGCCGCGAAACATTCAGTACAGAAAGAGAAAATGTGGGGTTAAGTTTGAAAAATGCATAAAAAGAGTGATCTAAAATTTACACTATACTATCAAAACTACTCCAACACTACCAAATATTTGTATAAGTGCAAAGACCTGATGCGCAGGAAGATGCGCTGTAAGTGGGGAATTGCGTATTTGGAGCTTATATGTTCTGTCGTGTTATCTGTATCTTTGACGAGGATATGCCGCGTGGACGTGAACTTTCCAAGTTCAAACGTGGGTTTGATGCATTTCACATTTCCTTAAGGAGCATTGCGGCTAAATTAAACATATCGAAATCGACTGTAAGTGATGTCGCGAGGAGATGGAAGCAGAACCGTGCAACCACAGCAAAACAGCGTTCAGGAAGGCCTCACAAACTGAGGGAACGTGACAGAAGAGCCATAGTAAGAAATGTTAAGAAATCCTGTTCTTCCTCTACCGTTTCTACCCCTACCGAAGTAGGAAATGCTGTATGTAATGGCTCGGTTAGTACCATAACTATTCGCAGAGAGTTGCACAGTGTGGGTCATTATGGTAGAGCAGCAGCACACGGGCCACACATCACTACCACGAATGCGAGGCGCCGCTTGGAGTGGGGCATCTCCCGTCGTTCCTGGACTGTGGGTGACTAGAAAACCGTTCTTTGGAATGATGAGCCAGTCGTTCCTGGACTGTGGGCGACTGGAAAACCGTGTTTTGGAGTGGCAAGCCAGTCGTTCCTGGACTGTGGGCGACTGGAAAACCGTTCTTTGGAGTGATGAGCCAGTCGTTCCTGGACTGTGGGCGACTGGAAAACCTTTCTTTGGAGTGTTGAGCCAGTCGTTCCTGGACTGTGGGCGACTGGAAAACCGTTCTTTGGAGTAATGAGCCAGTCGTTCCTGCACTGTGGGCGACTGGAAAACCGTGTTTTGGAGTGGTAAGCCAGTCGTTCCTGGACTGTGGGCGACTGGAAAACCGTTCTTTGGAGTGATGAGCCAGTCGTTCCTGGACTGTGGGCGACTGGAAAACCTTTCTTTGGAGTGTTGAGCCAGTCGTTCCTGGACTGTGGGCGACTGGAAAACCGTTCTTTGGAGTGATGAGCCAGTCGTTCCTGGACTGTGGGCGACTGGAAAACCGTTCTTTGGAATGACGAGTCATGCTTTTCGCTCTTCCAATTAGATTGCCGTGTTTGGATTTAGCGACAGCACGGCGAACGATTTTCGTCGAATTATGTTCTTCCAACTGTTAAGTTCAGCTGAGGCTCCATCTTGGCATATAGTTGTTTTTCGTATAGGTGCGACTCGGCCCGTTGTTTATTATACCACAAATCATGAACTCTGAGGTGCACCTCGACGTATTACTGCTGCCGTGCAAGCAAAAAGGTGGACTGACTAGCTACTAATCGCGAAAATAAAGCCATTTGTCGCAAAACATTGTGGTGTCAGAATCTTTTGATAATACAGTGTTACGTAGATAACGTGAACTAAAAAGGTAACTTAAATTACAGTATACATCAGATTTTGTCTGGTGTCATCGACAAAAACTTCCCCTGTACTGAGTGCAAGATGATAACAAGGAATCGCTGCTCGAAATTTTTTTCTCTGTAACGAATAATTTCCAACTCTCCGTAACATATGTTTGCCATAGAGGTCTGCACGGGCCCGGGCCTTCAATATTTATTGTAAAACAGACACGAGACAAGCAGGGTTTTTTTTTTTTTTTTTTTTATGAGAAAAACAATCGCTGTACGATGCCTTTCTCGTTTGGAAATCTCACAACATACAGCAGAAGGATAAGATTGAATAATTTCCGCTGATGGAAAAAGTAAAAGTATTACGACATTCTCCTCTCCTACAAAACAATTAGAGTGGGTCAGCTGCCTTAGTTTTTCAATGTGAATGTGGCCCCTTCTCTCTCTTTTCTAACTCACACCCTCCTTTCATGCTTCAGGGTAGGCTATTAACTGCAGCATTTATAAACCGAGCCACCCGCTCGTACACGATCTTTTTTACTGTTCTGGTCTGCGGCACTTTGTTTTCTAGATGTGAGAAAAGCTTTTAAGTTGTCTTAAATGGCACGGGAGAAATAGGCTGGGAGAAATTCACTTCTGTGTATAAATCTGTGACGTATTTTCCCCATTTGTACTCTCAGGGAGTCAGCAGATGGCAAATGAACTTTTAGGTACCCCAGCCCAGCCGTTTTCAAAACTTCTGTGACACTGGTTAGCTGGGAAGTCTGTCGTTATTTTCCCTAGCATATGCTGAGTTCAGTGTTGATAAACACTCTCCCATACTTATTATAGAATTTAAGAAAGCGAAAGATTTTCGCGAAAAAAAAATCGCTTCCGGAGAATATGTGCTTGTAGACAATGTAAAGTAGAACGATTGGACTCATAATTCTGGATATTTCGTACTTTTCGAATACCCCCCCCCCCTTCCTTCCCTTATCCCCAAGGATATTCCGGGTCCGGTGGTAGGCAATGATAATTTGAAAACCCAGAAAATTTGAAAGGCATGGAAATTGTCTTTTACATACAATATTTTTGAGTATACAAGCCCCCCTCTCCTCAGACGTCAAGTGAAGTATACAGAGTCACAGAAATATTCCGATTTAACGTTTATTGTAATAGAATACGTGCAGCAATTAAGAAAGCGAAAATTCTTCGAATGACCGAGCGCACCGGTGTCAAATTCATGTTTTAGTAATTGTTGAAATTTTACGGGCAGGGCCGGGCCGGGGTTTTCAAATTAAGGCCTGCGCAGACCTTTAATTTATCAGTTTTTGTACCACATTGTTTTGCCACTAGGGGTGTAAGTGTTCACTTCTATTTTTACCGCATCTTCACTTCTAAGAGTACGCCGCGTTGGCGCTGGCTTATGATCATTCTTCCGTGAAGGAGTATGGGTTCGAATCCCGGTGAGGCGTAGATGCTGTGTTTTTCTTAGGGCATTCATTCGTCCGTGTGTTTGTCTTAGGCTATTCACTCTGTCTTTTCCATGGAACCAGTGACCCTAAATTAGGGACGGGCGACTGCTTAAAGTCCATTGAGTTGCTCACGGTGGTCGTTAAACTAAAAAAATATCTTGGATATTTTCTGTTATGTTTGTGCACATTTTGTGATGTTTTGTAGCAAACATTTTCAGTTGCCAGTGGCAGAAAATGTTCAAATCCTATTGATGCTTCTGATGCTACGAATTTTTTACCGGCAGTAGTAAAGTAAATCCGATGTAGAAAATTTCGATGTAACGGAAGTAGTCAAAACCATTCTTCAAATCTGATTTTTGAATACTATCCCATGTAGTGACCCAACAATGGTTAATTTTGTTGCTACTCAACCATATATTTTACAATATATGGTTTTTACTATTAGGTGCTTGATTTAATTCCCGCTGTTGCCCAATAGAGCGCAGCAGTGGTGCGCTGTCACCCGGGCCGCACGTGACCTCCCTTGCACACGCACGTACCGTCCGTAGTCTGGACGAAGCAGTGTGTGACACGCGATCGGAGAATACGATGCAAACACGAGTTTGCATCGCATCCACGATGTCGAGTTTCGTACCCAAACACCTCACGGATTCCAGCCATGAAGAATACTTCATCGTGTGACGCGATGAAGTCGTCAACCCATTTTTGCACTTCGTCACATGTCCGGAATCGTACAGCAGACAAACCATGTTGCATCGATGGGAACAAATAATAGTCTGAAAGGGCTATGTCAGTACTATACACCAGGTTCTCCAAAACTTCCCAGCCAAACGTCAATAACGTTTCCTTGACCGATTTCGCGACATGACGCCTAGCGTTGTCATGCAGTCATTTCACGAGACGCAATCGTTTGCCTGTGAATGAACGTTTCCGAAATATTTCCTGGTTCAATCGAAGCAATTGTTGCTTGTAGTGATCAGCAGCAACAGTTTGAACATGTTCCAATAGTTCATAATAGAACACACCCTTCATATCCCACCAGAACTTTCTTGGAGTGAATATCGCGTTTCAGTGTCGAACTCGTTGCTTCAGTGGGGTCTGCCCAGTGTTTTTTGCGATTGGGATTGTCGTACCATATTCACTTTTCATCACCCATAACGATTTTCCACAGGAAAGACTTTTTATGTTGTTTATTAAACAGATTCAAACGCTTTATGACACGCTCGTCCTTATTCCTCTGGCTCAGGTTATGTGGCACTAGTTCTTACTGCGTTTGAGACGAATCTTCATCCAGTAATGCTTGCAGTTCCTCATGTGCAATCTTCTGGGGGCGCAGCTACGTTCTAGATCGCTAACATCAAAATCACCTGCTTTAAACCGTCTAAACCAAAACTCACACGTGCTTTTCGATACAATATTCTCTCCCAGAACAGAACAGATCGATGCACATGCTTTTGTAGCACTTTTTCCTTGATGAAATTCGTAACGAATGCAGTGTCGAATAAATGCAGTATCGCTTGCCATCTTTCACCTACCGATGTGCAGGTGCGTTTGACTGTTGGGCAAACTCCTGTGTCACATTTTATAATATGGACCAGTTGCGGTCACATGACAGCAACGCGGGAGAATATCAGATATGTAAATTAGCGGTATACGTCACACAAGAAACGCTTTAAAACTTATTTGCACTCCTAATAATAAATATTGTTTTTGAAAAAAGTCGAAATACTTAGTATTGCCGCCGCCATAGTTTAGTAAATATTTAATTTTAGGACTCATATCTTTTTTCAATGGTTTCACGAAAATAACGTTCACTAACCCACCTACCTAAGTACCTCTCAATGCCAGGAATTAGTAAACGTCATTGTTTGTTGTTATCATTTAATTCCACTGAGTATGTACCGAACTGTGGATCGGTGTGGCCATGAGTGCAGCGAATAAATGCAGTGGGTTGTATGTAAATACATGTATACTCTCGTATCGTCGTTTTACTTCACACCCACAAAGATCTTGGCACACAAAAGATGCATAGCATAAAATATCTACAAAGAGTACCAATGTACTCCCTGGGTTTTTTATTCCAAAAATCTGCTTTGAAATATTTTTTCCGTGAAGCGCTCACTGCATTTTAGAATTCGGTGTCCGCTTTCTTGTTCGCAATCGAAACAGCAACATGATACCAAATGAAGTGCCTTCAAACCGCATAGAGGCGCGCGAGGACGTATAGAAACAAGTACGTAGAATACCTCTTTTCTTCGGCTTCTCTGAATAATACGACGTTTCAAGAATTCCTTTGGCTTCTGCTGCTGTGCAGATGATGTTAGTACACCACCGTAATCACAAGAACCTCAAAATCTTAAAAGGTTAACTCCCTTGGAGCAACACTTGTCGAAGATTGATGCTCAACTCTTTACTCTGCTGCGCCTGCGGAGAGGATTCCGCTGAATCGATATCGGACTGAGAATTCACGATTGCCATCTCTGTTAACCAAATTATCACCGTGTAATTAATTGTCGAGAAACCCGTGCGATAATTAAGAGCCAGGCGCCGCGACTTCGCGCGGAAAAATGCCCCGCCATATTCTCTCTCCCGTCCAGTCTCTCTTTTGCATATTTCGGGAAGCAATTATTGTCGTCGAGTAATTAAACCCGAAAGGTTGTAGCTTTCTTAAATGACTGTGAACAGGCTGGGGGGGAAGATCACAGAAAGGGGGAAGACGGGAGGATCCTGTGGAAAGGGGGGAGGTCCTTAGTATAGAGCAAACTAGCTTGTCGTACAAGATGCTCCCTGAAGCGCTAGAAGCAAGGTGGAAAATATGAACATCGTGTTAGAATTTTGATGGAGTTGGATTTTTAATCTTCGCCTCAGAAATTCCGGAAAGAGTTTATAGGACAGATGAGCATGCTGATCGTTAAGTCCGGGAGTTGGTTTAATCCTGCGTAAGGACAAATTGAAACCACTCAAGTAGCTCGAGTAAAAGTAAAACAACATTCTGGCTCGTCCTCCTGCGCCTCGAGAAAGAAAACGCTTTCTCCTATTGAGGTTACTTGAGATGGAACATGCGCAAGACATAATTACTGCTTGCCTGTGCTAAAGGCGCATTTAATGCCAATGATTCAGCCAGTTATTAACACATGAAGAGGAATTCAGCGAAATTTTCTTGCTCCTGTAGAATGTGCAACACAGTTCTGCGATTTTTGGAATATAATACATCAGACCACTGTAAATCATCTGCGTAAGGGCTGCAAATCTTTGACTATATTATATTTCATCAAGTCCCTTTAACTCTGTTATACCAATAATTTCGTTATAAAAAACCATTGATTAAAGTACGTAAGGTGCGTCGCATAAATATAGAGACAGTCGACTTTACGCCGTGAACGCAATGCGAATATAGGTAGGAAGCTGAAGTGGTACCTAATTAGACATAACCCTACAGAAAACGTTTCGATCCGTCGAGATGTCCGGATTGTGTGAAAAGAACACCACAAAGTGAAATAGTGTAATTTTAGGTATCTCATAAATATAAAGACAGCTATGTAAAGTAGCCACACGCAAATGAGATGCACAAATTAGCATGTTGTACGCACGCGCATGCGCCGTAATTCGGTCCAGCCTACAAAAGGCAGCGGACCTGCCGTCAGACATTCATTTGCCGAAATGCAACACTGTCAACTTTCTGGTGAGGAGGTGCAGAAGATTTAGAGACTGAGGGCAAATGGATTTCCTGTAGCGAAAATTTGTAAAGCCATGGGGAGGAGTAGGGCAGTCATTTATAAGACTTTATCGAAACGCGGTGCGTTAACTGCCAGAAAAACGGCTTGGAAGGCCTCGAATAACAACCAAACGAGATGATCGTGCCGTCATGCGTTTAGTTTCATCCTAAAGGTTATCACTACGTCAAGTTTCTCGGACCGTTGGTGTCACCGTCTCAAAAGACACAGTTCATCGACGAATCAAGGAAAGTCGCAACATTGTGCTCCGTAAAATGCGCCGTTTGCCACATCTCACGCGGCGCCACAAGGAAGCTAGACTGTTATGGGCAAGCAGCCACATGCACTGGACGGACGAGTGGATCACAACTATTTTCTCCGATGAGAAAAAAGTTCAACCTGGACGGCCCGGACGGTTGGAACTGCTATTGGCATGATTTACGACACGAGCCACGCACCTTCCTCAGTAGACAGAAAGGAGGGGGATCTGTGATGGTCTGGGGAGCTTTTGCGTTCATTGGGACAACGGATATCACTTTTCTGCAAGGCAGGCAAAACTCCGAAACGTAGCAGGACATACTCAGCAGCCACCTTCTACCGTTTGCCGAAACTCTAGCGGGTGTTGATTATCTGTTCCAGCAAAGCAATGTCTCTATCCATCGGTCTGCATCAAGGAAAAGCTGATTTAACACTCATTATGTGGCCGTAATGGATTGTCCAGCACTCAGTCCAGATCTGAACCCTATCGAGAACCTCTGGGGTATCCTAGCTCCTGATGTGTATGCGAATGGACGGCAGTTCTCAAGTGTGGTGGCATTGAAAGAACAGATTGAACGAAGCTGGTACGCACTCCGTCCAGAACACTTACATCACTTGGTGGACAACATGCCCAATCGGGTTTTCAGTGTTATTCGGAACAACGGCTCCACTATTCGTACCGGAGGTGCTCATAACTAGTAAGTCTTTATATTTTTGAGACACCGTATTTCTGTTTTTTTCTTGTACTTGGCGTTGGAATTGTTATGTTTCCGTCAAACTATTGTGCAGCTGCGTGTCCTATGCTATTTTTGCTATAAATATGAGGTGTACATCTCTTGTTTCTTTCTTATTCGAGAATTTGTTCTGTCTCTATATTTATGCGACGCACTATAGTATGTATTTAACAACAGCAGCACACTGAAAAAAATAAATGGTGAGAATTCACGAAAAATTTCTTAAAATAACGTGTAGTAAAGTTCGTATCACATCGTAAACTAATCAAAGGACGTCACTGAGGCTGGAGAGTGAAGCATTATGTAAAGACGTCTGACGTTTCGTCCATCATTAGAGACATCGTTTCCGAATTGTTTTGCAAATGAACGAGGAATTTGTCATTTAGAAATAGGAAGGACAGTATGAAAATTCATCTGCACACACGGGTGTACTGATTGCCTCAGCAGCCCACGTGGTGCGTAGGGCCCTTACGGCTAAGAGGGCCTCAGCAGATGGATTTTTCAGAATTTTTGCGGAAACTTCAAATGAAACTGGTTAAAGAAATAGCCAGGACTTTTTGACGGCAGCTTTGAATGTAGTATTAAAAAGAAAAGCAATTTTTGGTTGTTGTTCTTTGTTCAGTAAATAAGTAAAATCTTCAAGAAATCATTTTCGCTTTAGTTTACAAAAACTATTTGATGGAAAAGCTGCTAATCCAGAGGACTTGAGGCCCTTTTTCGCTGTCATAGCAATAGTTCCTATACATATACACTACACTGACAAACATCACTGGACACCCCTTCAAAAGCAAATGAACGGATCCTGTGCGTTGTTAAGATGCGCGGTACAGTTGCAAACGGTATAAAAACAAGCCTGCAGCTGATCGCGATCATATCGCACTGTGAGGATGAGTGAAAACGTCGCGTCGGGAGAGAACTGACTTTGAGAAAGGAAAGATTTTTGGGTATTATTTTAGTGGATTGTCCATAAGAGAAACCGAGTGGCGTTTAAACATACCCAAGTCAACTGTTTTGGATGTACTGAATAAGTGGAAGACACGTGGCGTGTCGTGCCTGAAACCGCAAAACATACCAGCAGACCAAAGAAAAGCAGTGATGGAGAACTTCGAAGCCTCAGGAGAGTCGTTACAGCTAATCGACGGGGTACTGCACAAGAGCAAAGTGTACAGGTGAGTAAAAAGGCTGGAATCTCGGTATGTAAACGTACCATTAGCAGATAACTTTGTTCCATGCGTTACCGTGGTCGTGCGGCTGCTCATAAGCCTTTCATCTCCTCACGGAATGCTACTCGTCGTTTAGCATGGTGTAAAGGACATTTATCGTAGACCGTAGATCAATTGAAACAGGTCGTATGGACAGATGAATCCAGATACACGATCCATCAGTCTGATGGTCGTGTGTAGGTATGGCGGCAGCCAGCGGAACGCTGTTTACCACAGTGTACTGTTCCTACGGTCAAGTTTGGAGCTCGCATTGTACTCGTGTGGGGGTGTTTTTCGTGGTATTGTCCCGGCCCATCGGTTATCGTGGAAAAACCTGTTAACCGGCACGTCTACCTCGATATTCTGGACAATTATGCCCTACAAACTCTGTGGCTATACTCTGGAACCGAGCCTTGTTGGTACCAGCAGGATGATGCACCGAGCCATAAAGCAAGGACTGTTACGGCGTGGTTTGACGGTAATTCCGTCTCGTGTGTGAAATGGCCAGCACATAGCCCTGATCTTAATCCCATAGAGCACCTATGGAATGAATTAAAGCGCCGCATGAAAAGTTTGGAACCAAGGCCTACTACTAAGCAACAATTAGCGGCAGCATTATGTACTGAATGGAAGCGCATACCTAGCTAGCGCTCTGTTCCAACAGCTTGTCGATATCATGCCTCGAAGGGTCAATGCATGCATTATGGCCAAAGGTAGACTGACACCGTACTAAAGTATGTCAATAAATGCTATGTTGTGTTTCTCTTCTAGGTGTCCTGTGACTTTTGTCAAGATAGTGTATATTAACAAGAGAATGTGAATGAAATAATAATTGAATAAATGAAATTTTTATATCAATAAGGATAAGGCATTTTGTATTACACTTGTTTGCACATAACTACCCATCCTTCAGAATATAATAAGCGAAACAGTGTTTTTCGCGGGAACGATAAAACAGAAACCTACACCTGTGCCATTTTTTTTTTTCATAACAGAGTCAAGAGAAAAGGCTTTTACTATGTGCAAAACATTGTGAAATTATGTTAAGTGTGTTTTTTTTATATTCGGTAGTAAACAATTTAAGTAATTTTACTCTTTTTGTGCCACATTTCTTAATTTTTACTTTTTTATTTGCTTACTTATTTTCTGTATTTTCGTATAAATCGGAAAAGATCATTAGACACCGTCACATGGCTGTTATGTGTCTTGTGTGTTTGATCGCGAGGTATTTCAAAGAGGATGGCCTCAGTTCTCTAAAAGAATAAAATTTGCATGATGTGATTAATTTTGGCGTAAGAGTTTTGCTATACTTTGTATTTGTATGAAACTAGGGCGATCATTTTAATTACAACGTGTACATCTGTGTTAAACGTAACAAAGTGTAACTCCTTTTTTTTTTTTTTTTTTTTTTGGTTTTACGGAAAATAGCTGTAGGTTACGAAGAATATGAATAATTAAAACGCTCGTAAAACCTAGTTTACAATATGGATTTAAAAAGTTTCTGCTGTAGAAAGCAAATAGATTTTCACAAAAGGGTCTCGAAGATACTTTTTTTGGTAAGGGGGGGGGGGAAGTCTTTCAGGTATGCCACTGTACTGCACAGAGAACTTAATTAAGTTTTAAACTGTATCTCGCTGGAGCAGTAGAACTACGCGGTCGAGTCACTGTATTGTGGCCACCTCCTACTTTTGAAGTCAACAGCGCGTATCCAATTAATGAAGGCACGTGTCGTGAGCTGGCTTGGAGGGTATATAAGGTGTGCTGTAGGCATTCTGGAAACATATTACTCGTTGCTGTCATTGATAAAAGGAGCGATTTATCAGATTTGCTGAACGGGATAATTATCGGCTTTCGAGCAAAAGGGCGGCAGTATTTCTGAAACAGCGCAGTTTGCGAACTGTTCGCGTGCTGCTGTGGTTAAGTATCGTGATTGGAGAAATGGCACCATGGAAAATAAACGATGTAGAAACTGCGGAGCACCACGTGCCACAGATGTGAGATGTGAAAGTCGGCTTCGAATGTGCGTGAGGGCCAATCAGCACGCTGGAATGGAGTAACTTAGTGGCCGAATGAATCAGGGGGCTACCGGAAGTGGGTCTAAAACGACAGTTCACCGAACCCTGCTGCGTATGGGGTTCCGATGCAGACGGATGGTCACTGCACCTATGCTACCGAAGGTGCATTGGCAAAAAAGGCTAACATTTGCACGGCAGTTTCGGAATTGAACCTCCGCTGATTGGCAAATGATTGCCTTCTCCGATGAGTCACTTTTTCTGCTTCTTCGAACGATGGACTTTGGCGTATAAGGCGAGAAACATCGGAGAACAAACATTCTTCAACCATTGCTGGAAGAACGCAAGCTGGTTGGGGCAGCGTTATGGTCTGGCGAATGTTTTCGTGGCATTCTCTGGGTCCACTCTTACCTGTGGAAGGCACTATGGACCGAATTCGTTATGAATCCATCCTTGCAGACCACGTACACCTATACATGCTGATTGTCTTCCCTGGGGTGGATGGGATTTTCCAATACGACAATGCGACGTATCACACAGATAGAAATATCCGAGAGTGGTTGGAAGAGCACGATAAAGATTTCAAAGTACTTCCCTGTCCCCCTAATTCTCAGACTTAAACCCAATTGGGTATCTGTGGGATCACCTCGATCGTGTTATTCACTCTGTGGATCCTCCACCACGCACCCTCCAGCAGCTGTCAGATGCACTGCATTTAGCATGACTCCACATACATATGAACACCTTCCAGCACTTATTGAGTCACTCCCAGCCCGTCTAGCTGCTGTCTGCGCTGCACACGGCAGTCACTCTGGATATTAGCTGATGGTCACAAAAATGTTACTCGACCGTGTATTAGTGAGGTAGTATCACATAAGTCAAATGAAAACCTTAAAAGTGCGATAAAAAATTTAAAATACAGCATCATTTTCCTGTAACTTGACAAATGGCAATATTGTTACCAACGACTAAAATATTTTTTTACCGGTGGCAGCGCGGTGCAGGCAAGCTTAGTGACGCGACAACAGGAGTGTAAAAATGGCCGCCCCACTTGAGACACGCACGAAAGTGGAGCGAGGTAGTTCTGCCATCCATTTTTTGAGTAGTGAAGGAGTGAAATCTATTGAAATTCATTGCCGAATGAAGTTGCAGTATGGTAATGCATGTTTGTTACTCCAGAAAGTGTACGAATGGACTGAGAATTTCCGAAACGGCGAGGGTTTTATGACAGTTTCTCCTCTACCGGGTCAGACACGCAGAGTAGTGACACCAGATTACATTACAGTAGTTGAAGGCATTGTGATGGGAAATCGCCAAGAGACGTTAGATGAAATAGCCGCAATTTTGGACATCAGTCATGGTTCAGCGCATTACATCATCCATGATATGCTCCAGTTTAACAAAGTGTCTGCAAAGTGGGTGCCGCGCCAGCTGACTCCAGAATTGAAACAACGACGTGTTGATGCCTGTTAAGAACTTTTGTGGCGTTTTGAAGCAGAAGGTAATGGCGTCCTGCAGAGAATTGTTACTGGAGATGAAACCTGGGTTCATTATTATCAGCCAGAAACCAAGAGAGCGGGCAAGGGATGGCCCCATCCCTCCTCACCAAAGCCGAAGTTCTGCACGCAGCCAACTGAAGGGAAGGTTATACTGACTCTGTTTTGGGATGAATGAGGAGTAGTTTTGGAGCAGTACATGCCCAGGTAGAGCTCTGTAGCCAGTGACACGTATATAGATTTTATCAGGAATCATCTGCGACCTTCCATCAAATCCAAACGACATGGACTTCTGAGTACTGGTGTCTTGTTGCAACATGACAACACTCGCCCCATACTGCCCTTGCAACGATTGCAACCATGCAAGACTTGCACTTAGAGTATCTACCACATCCGTTGTACTAACCAGACCTTGCTCCTAGTGATTACTGTATCTCTGGACCACTCAATGGGAGGAAAGACTTTCATGTCCGATGAAGAGGTGCAGCATGTGGTGCATGAGTGGCTGCACACGTGACCGAAATTATTGCTTTCTAAAGTAATCTATGCATTTTGTAAGCGCTGGAGGACTTGTATTGAACAAAATGGACAGTACATTGAAAATTGATACAGGTGTGTACCACTTTTGTTCAATAAATTGCGAGAAAAAAGTTGTTTTAGGTTTTCAGTTGACTTTCGAATTTTTTGAGCTTGCTTTACAGGTTGTGACGTATATTCTAAATTAACTTTCCATTTTAGTTTCTTTCCCTATGTAAATCTTGAGTTTATTCTCAGTTATACTTCACTTTTAACGTAATATATTTTCTCTCAAACGAATACTGTTGGCAACATAATTGAGGTTGAATGAACGTGACGTATGCCTGATATAAGATAAGAACGAGAGATAAAAACGACGACTGAACTGTTGCTTGTAGAGCGTTGTTAAAGAGAGCGTTGTTTGGGGAAGTGTTGCAAGTTGAGCCTTGTGTTGTAGAGCGTTGTGTTAAGAGCTGTGTGGTGTGTGGAGAGTTTAATGCGAAGTACTATGTGATGTTATGATTTGTTATGGAAGTGCTACATCCTGAATAAAGCACCTTTTCCGTAAGTTTGACTTCAGTTGTTTACATTTTTCGTCTGCCCGTTAAGGTTTAATTTAGAAACTATTTCATCTTATGGTTATGTTTTTTTTTAAATAACGTAGAAGTACGAAAAGACTTCTACTTCATAAGGTTAAAATATGACTGTACTATTTGGGAAGAATTGTGGTTGTTTGTGCATTGTTTTGTTTAAGCCTAACTGTTTTCAGTAGTGTAACTATACAATGAAGTAAATTGTTAACGAAGGGGTGTAAAAGAGGAGTGGTGAAGTGGACAAGAAGGCAATGAAAGCAACTCGCATTTTTCTGAAAGGAGGAACAAAACGGAAGGGTTTTAGATCTGCGGTTTGAAGGAAGAGGTCGGAAATAAATTTTCTCCGTGCGGGAGAGCGTCATGTACTTCACTGAATAAGCTTACTCTTCACTATAAAGAAACGAGCCTTTATTTGCCTAGTATTTTATTTACCTGTTTCATCAGTCAAGAGAAAATATAGGCAAAATCCCGGAACTCCAGAATTCTTTAAAAGCGAAGCTCTTACGGACCCAAATGATAGGATACTAAAGGAGACTCGGTGAACAGTCTTTTAGCAATAGTTGGTTTCACTGCTATTGCAGGGTTTCAGCTATCACAGTAAGCTGTATGATTAACTTGCTTAAGTACCAACTCAAATTAAGCGAAGACTATAGCAAACATGATATTATAGAAAACACTCTAACGTTCAAGGGTAAGAAATAAATTAACATTAGTCAATATATGACGAAATGATTCAGCATACTATAGTCCACTGGTTTTATTAGATGCTATGACACATCATCACAAGTTGATCACGCTATACAGAAAACACTTGTTGGCTTCAAATCAAATCACAACTAAACAATTCTCTCAGTCTAAAATCCACTTCTCTTTCACAAATCATTAGCTACAAAGAATTGCTATTGGCGTTAATATATTAACATTGCTCTATGGGTTTAATAATCAATCTTTCAACTCTGCTCTTTGCGTTTAAGAATCAGTTTTTCAACTATGCTCTCAGCGTTTAACAAACAGTGTCTCAACTCTGCTCTTAGAGTTTAACAATCAATGTCCCAACTCTGCTCTTAGCGTTTAATAATGAATGTCTCAACTCAAATCTTTGTGTCTAAAAATCATTCTCTGTAGTCTGCCCTTAGCGTTTAACAATAGATCTCTCAACTCTGTTCTTAGCGTTTAACAATAGATCTCTCAACTCTGTTCTTAGCGTTATAATCAATGTCTGAACTCTGCTCTTAGATTTTAACAATCAATGTTTCAACTCTGATCTTTGCGTTTAAGAATCATCCTCTCTACTCTGTTCTTAGCGTTTAATAATCAGTCTCAACTCTGCTCTTAGAGTTTACCAATCAATGTCTCAACTCTGTTCTTGGAGTTTAACAATCAATGCCTCAATTCTGATCTTGGAGTTGTAACGTACCAGGAGATGTGACGTACCTGCCAGAAGGACGCACACGACATAAAGGCAGATAGGAATCAGAATAAACGGTCCGCGTAGCTCAATTGGTAGAGCAACTTATTCCGGAATGAGGGGACCCGGGTTCGAATCCTGGCGCGGACAGAAATGACGGAGAAATTTACTTCGTTATAATGGCGCCCGAACTATCCGGATGATCCGACCGTTCAAAATCTCGCATTGGTGTGATGTTCTTTCCACACCGCGAGATAGGAAAAATAAGAGAATCCCTTCTCCAGCACTTCGAAAAAAAAATAAAATAAGGGGGAGATGATGTAACGTACCAGGAGATGTGACGTACCTGCCAGAAGGACGCACACGACATAAAGGCAGATAGGAATCAGAATAAAACGTCCGCGTAGCTCAATTGGTAGAGTGACTTATTCCGGAATGAGGGGACCCGGGTTCGAATCCTGGCGTGGACAGAAATGACGGAGAAATTTACTTCGTTATAGAGTTTAATAATCAATGTCTCAACTATGTTCTTAGAGTTTAGCAATTGACGTCTTAACTCTGATCTTTGCGTTTAAGAGTCATCCTCTCTACTCTGATCTTAGCGCTTAATAATCAATGTCTCAACTCTGCTTTTAGAGTATAACGATCAATGTCTCAATTCTGCTCTTAGAGTTTAACATTAGAGTATAACGATCAATGTCTCAATTCTGCTCTTAGAGTTTAGCAATCAATGTCTTAACTCTGATCTTCGTTAAGAATCATCCTCTCTACTCTGTTCTTAGCGTATAATAATGAATGTCTCAACTCTGCTTTTAGAGTTTAACAATCAATTCTCAACTCTGATCTTTGCGTTTAAGAATCATCCTAGGTACTCTACTCTTAAGGTTTAATAATCAATGTCTGAACTCTGTTCTTAGCGTTTAATAATCGATGTCACAACTCTACTCTTAGAGTTTAACAATCAATGTCTCAACTCTAATCTTTGCGTTTACAAAACATCCTCTCTACTCTGTTCTTAACGTTTACTAATCAATGTCTCAACTCTGCTCTTAGGGTTTAACAATCAACATCTCAACTCTGATCTTTGCGTTTAAGAATCAATGTCTCAACCCGGCTGTTAGTGTTTAACATTCAATCTCTCAACTCTGCCCACTGCTCAAATCGTTACCTCAGTCACCACACTATCTATCAGCTTTAATCTCTCAAACCAGCTCTTCGTCATACATTTCGTCATTACATTTTATGGACATCTTACTCACTGTCAGTGATGCCAAACTTAGAAAACTCGTCGGGGAAAGAATATATCGCTAAATCGAAACAAGAAAAAAAAACGTTTAACGGGGAGAAACCGAATTTACATAAGAGCACAGCAACCCAAAAGGAAAGGGAAATTAAAGGTATACGTCACAGAGTGACGCCTGAAGACTACACATCTATGTCTAAAATAATGCATTCTACATGTCCCTGTGCTAGAGAAATTATCAATTGTTTACCATGGCATTTCTGATACAGTATTTTTTGTCGTATCGCCAATTAATTTGATACATTTCTTCTTGAATAATTTAATCCCGTTACATGCAAAACAGTAACATTTTGATTGTTTTCTGGTTTTCAGGTCCCGGAATTCCTTGCCCACCGGCATATACTTATGCGACGTCTTCAGTTGCAAAGCCCGTCCCAAGATCGTTCCTGGACTCACAGTTGCATTCCCTCGTTGCGTGTCGGAATCCTTATTTCACAGGTAAGTCATCCATCTATTAGCCTATCTGCCTCTAAGTATACAACAAATTCAAAGGCATACCAAGAAGTATTATCCAACATTGTTGTGTTTGACATAATTGTTTTGCTATAAAAAAAGAGGGGGGGGGGTAAAATAAAACTTCTGAAGATGCTGTTTTCTTTGAGGTAGTACCACGTTGCGTTAAGCCTATAACTGTGGACCTCAGTGTGGAAAGATGGTAGATGTCAAAGTCATATCGAAAGTATTAAGTATCTTAAATATTAATACTCAAGAAACGCATATAGTGTATTAAATCCGTTTATTCTTTCTGCTTATTACGCCATAAAAATAAACGGATTTAGTACACTATATGCGTTTCTTGAGTATTCACATTGTGGTGTATTAAAAATAACGTTAGCTTAAATATTTTTATTTTTGTGTCGTTCCTTGTATCGGTGTGTACCAAACTTCTGGATTTATAAAATTATTGATTTTTCGAGATACGTTCCATTTCTATTTTAAATAAAAAGTTCTCATGCTTATTGCTTTGGGAAACGCTGTGCTAGTCCATTCTTGACCCACTAAATTAATTTTATTCTTTTTTGGAGAGGATAGGGAGCGTTTGTGTGTGTGTGTGTGTGTGTGTGTGTTTATTCATTTTATTAATTTATTTTTTCAAATCAAAGTCCATGTAATGTAATATAATGTTATGCACCGGCGTCGGAAGAGCGGGGACAGAAGGGGCAGTTTCCCCTGCACGCAAATGAATGTGGGGGCAAAACATGACATTTGCCCCCCTCAGATTTCTTTCTTTCTGAATTACATATGTTCATGATTGGAAATCTTAAACATTCATGGGTTTTTTTTTTTTTTTTTTGTAAGTTTATTTTGATAGAAATTGAGTATTGCTCTTCATTTTTTACTACGAACTATCTACAAATCTGATATATATATATATTTTTTAATGCAATTCCAGAGACTCCAAGAAATGCTAGCTAGCTTATTAGTCTTCCTCTAAAAAAAATGAGTAAAACTAAATAGGGAAATGGCAGCAGGGTGAGGAATGAGATATAGGTTCCTTCAATGTTTAATTACGGTGTCTACGGCTACAATTCCTGCGGAGGTATCAAAGTCTATAGTTCAAGGCCGTTTATGTGTACAGTTAGTTTAGATTGAGCAACTATATGGACGTGAAAATGTTTTTTTAAAGACGAATGGTTTAATAGAAAAAAAAAAAAAAAAAAAAAAGGAAATTCCAGCAAATTTTCGTAATGAAGTCAGCACATCTTCTTTTACGGCAGTACGATAAATTTTATGAAATGATAAAATACTTTTTTCTCCGACATCTTGCCCCCCGCTGTCAAGAAAGAGTTCGGACGCTACTGATGTTATGTAAAAATATTAAAATTAGAATTCTATCTAAAATACGTTTGCGGAATAATAGCATTATTTGTAGAGATCTGCTTTGGGGGGGGGGGGGCGTAACTGAAGTTCTGAGTAACTGTTTTTCCAGCACTAAAAATAGCACTCAGAAGTCAGTGGGGTTGAGGAAGCAAACAAACAACAAAAAAATAGAGCAAAGAAAAGAATGGATGAAGTCGATATTCAAAGGGTGGATGGAGTGAGCGTGGGCTGGAGTGTGCAACAAACATTGGAAGTAAGTGTAAACAAGCGAATGGTCAGCAAGTATCCCCTTCCTATGGGGGGAGGATGTGTCAAATGACGTGTAAATTCGCAAGCTGTTGACCCCTGTATAGACCTCCTGGGCTTTTCCCCGAAAATCATCTGAACAGCAGGTGATCACATTAGGAACAAACGACCACTCGTAAAAGGTATCGAATTACACGGATAAATTCACCCTTTTTTTACATGCACCACTTCACACAAGGACTATGATGAATCGTAGTGGTGGTCAACTTTTTAGCTATCTTTTCACGCGCGCATCAGTTCTTTGGGCACACAAAAGCAGAAGGCTGTAGCTTTGAACCTTCACAAACTATCATTAGCCAATTCGAAAAAATATCGAAAAATAAAGAAAAGAAGAAAGATTAGTGGCGTGCCCAGAATTTTTTTTTGGGGGGGGGGGGGCTTACGATTTTTTTATACAACTAAATCTGTTATAAGTGCATTTTTAAAATGTATGCAACATCCGCGTAAAAATGTTAACATGAATATTGCTGGAAATTATTATTAATATTTTTATTATATCATCATCATCATTGTCAACCATTATCAATCCACTGCTGGACGAAGGTCTCCCCAAGTTTCCTCCACAACGGTTTGTCTTGTGCCAGTCTCCTCCATGTCACTCCCGCATACTTTCGAATTTCATCCACCCATCTTCCATGTGGTCTTCTTCTGGGTCTTTTCCTGTCCCTTGGAATCCAGTCTAAAATTTCGGCTGTCCATCGATGGTCTGTCCTTTTGGCAATATGTCCAGCCCATTGCCATTTCAGGGATTTAACTCTGATCATGATGTCTTCCACTCTTGTCATTATCCTTATCAATGAGTTCCTCTTTGTATCTCTCTTGGTTATAAAGGTATTCTGTTTCTCGTAGAATTTTTTCTTCTAAAAAACTGCGTTGAAACATTTCTTTTGTGTCCGAATATGGATTCAAATGACGTGGTCATTACACCTAAATTTCGATGTTCTTTCTTGTTTAGATGTGGTGTCACGCGGCATCTTTTTTGTTGTTGTTTCAGCGCCGAAGTTGATGGCTGTAATGTTGTTGTTGTTGTTTTTTATGGCAGGTGTTAACGCTCAGAGGGTAAGCAAGAGCATCTGAAAGGTAGGTAGATATCATCGCTACTTTATTGTGAGTAAATGGTTTCGAATATGGGATACACTATTTTCAAACAGTCGAAGCTTTTGACTTTAGGATTTGGAGTGTTGCGCCAATGGCTAGAAGATTGATCCAAAAGCAAGTAATTGTTAAGGGACTGGTAACACCGAATCCGGGGGTAAGAAGAACAAGGAGAAGTACGACGAAGAGGGTCATAGCTGATGTCCGAAGCGCACAAGAAAAAAAAAAGGGGGGGGGGGGGACTAGCGGCTTTAGGAAATGCTGATGTGCTCCCTACAAAAATTTGCTTTTATCTATAAAGATTTAGCTTCAATTTCAATTTTTAAAATGCTAAATAAAAAGGGTTTTAATCATCCATAATACTGTCCACATTTTGATGAAATGTTACGAGGTTCGTTTCGAGGTCCGATTGTTTAAGCTTATTGCAACTCTTTGCGGAAAATACGTAGCAAATGAGTAGCTGAGAAAGTTGTAGTCTCGAATTCTTTATTAATTTATGCGTTATATGTGTAGGTTGTCTCGAATTGATCTTACATGAAAATTATATTTCAACTTTTCTCTCCTCTCGTTTCCTGTTTCATTTTTCAGGTGTGTGTGTGTGTGTGTGTTCTCTCTTTCGTATTATTCGTTTCCCATTCATCTCCAGTGAATCTTCTACCAGCTTTACATTATCTTTTTCGTGTCTGTCTTCGGAAGCCCCGGATAACTTTCCTTTTCAGCGCATCATACAGCCAGCACTTCTTCCCAGACCTCTGTCCCCTTCTTAGACTCCTCCCCCCCCCAAGGGCAGAAGGCGTCCGGCTCTTCTTCCTCCTAGCCCGAAGGACAGAAGTGCCGGATGTCTCTGATGCAATAAACCAATTTAACCATCCCGATCGCTTTGCTGATGACAATGCTCATAATCGCAGCGTAGGCTAATAAGACGATTTAAGCACTTAAGAAAGGCTGCCCATCAATACTGCTTTACAACGCCTAATTACCGATTGCCACCTCATGATCCTCGAATACCCCTATGCCGTCTGAGCTTGCTTGAAAATGAATTAATACTACAATTTTTTTTCCAGGGAGAGGTACAACGAAAAATGGAATTTTTTTTAAATCCACCAGGATCAAATAACATTTAATGAAAAATAGAAGAAAAAATTAAAGCATTTTTTCTAATGAAAGTTGACGCATTTTTATTAAATTAAAGATTTTTTTTTCTAGTGTAAATCGCATTTTAACCAAAAACATGAAAATGTTAAACATTTTCAGGGGGGAAGGCCTCTTGGTTTCCCATCTAAATACGCCCACGATCAAAACGTTCCTCTAAGTAACTAAAATCATTAATACGAACCCGCAATCCAGTAAAAAATAATATCACCACTTATCACACTCACCACGATGCTGCTTGATGTTATCTATAGGGTTTGCCTTTGACCGGCTATCACATAGGGAGAAACCTTTTGAAAGTTCAGATATGACATTAGTTTCATAAATTGCAACCGAGAGATAAGGAAAATTTGTGTAAGAGATAGAACCAAAAACAGGAAGTTAAAATACACTGGCGGAAAGTGAAAAAAGAACACCAAGAAGGAATTGGCGGACGATCATGAAATTTACATACGTTAATGGGGTCGAGTTTACGTAGGTGTGATGTTAATTTCGGGACCAACCGGTGAGTGCTTACGCCACAGCACGGCATAATATGCAAATTACCGTCGGTGGTATTTAAGGAGTACGGCGAAGTGAATGTAATCAGTCGTCGGCATACGGACACGTGCGAATACCCTAAAGAAGCTGCAATGCCTGGACATGGAAGACGTGTACGATTTCAGAAGTTATCGGACTTTGAGCGAGGTCGTCTAGTTGGATTCCGCGGTGCAGGGTGGTCGTATCGTCGTATTGCGGAGCGAATTGGACGGGAAGTATCAGTGGTGGTACGATGGTGGCGTAGATGGTCCGAGGAACATTCCCACACGAGAAGACGTGGAACCGGGAGTCACAGACGGACTGATGAGCGGACCGATCGACGGATAAGAAGAGCGGCGTTGTCAAGCAGAACATCCACTACGACGCAAATCCGAGCTGCGGTTGCACCTGAGGTGACTGTGCGAACAATTCGCAACCGTATACTGGATGCAGGACTACGTGCACGTGTGCCTCTGGCATGTGTACCTCTGACTCCAGCCCACCGTCAGGAACGGCTGCAGTGGTGTCGCCAACGTCTGCACTGGATAACGCAATGGCGATCTGTCGTCTTCAGCGATAAAAGCAGATTCTGCTTGGGAGCCTCCGATGGCCGTATGTGTGTTCGCAGACGCACAGAGGAGCGTCTCCACCCTTCTTGCATCCGCCAGCGACACACAGGGCCTACACCTGGTCTCCTGGTGTGGGGAGCGATCAGCTATCACTCCCGTACACAATGAGTGTTTGTACCGGGTACGTTAAACAGCACCTCCTACATCAACAACATAATTCAGCCCGTTGGTGTGCCATTTGTAAGGTAGGTCCATCGTGGTGTTTTCCAGCAAGATAACGCATGCCCACACATGGCACGTGCAACGCAACATGCAATTCAGGGTGTGAGACAACTTCCACGGCCTGCACGTTCACCGGATTTGTCCCCCATTGAGCACGTGTGGGATTTTATGGGACAACGACTTATCCGGTCTCCACGGCCAGCCACGACCATCCCGATTTACGCGTCCAGGTTGAGGATGCTTGGAACTCAATACCCCAAACTTACATCCAACTTCTG
This sequence comes from Macrothele yani, assembly GCA_039090855.1. Lineage (NCBI taxonomy): Eukaryota > Metazoa > Arthropoda > Arachnida > Araneae > Macrothelidae > Macrothele > Macrothele yani. The sequence goes on along the minus strand of CM077014.1, from coordinate 106,833,214 downwards.
TACGACCGACTCCATGCCAGAACTGCACAGTGTGACGCAGTTCATGGCGGTTCAACCTCGTACTAGCCATGTTACATGGAAAAGTTATTTTTCAGTTTACCAGCAAATACAGCTGTATTTTGCCATAATGTTTTGATCACGTTATCCTCTGTATTCCGTTATTATGATGTATAAATTTCGTTGGTATCAGACGTCTCCTTCTTGGTGTTCTTTTTCACTTTCCGCCAGTGTATGTTGTATACGCCACTGCATTTAAGACACAGACCAACTGAAATGTTCACCATTTAACAATTTTATTTTCTCTAAAATATTGGGGACATAGCATTAGAGTCCCCTGGCTCTGATGTTTGTGATCAGCACGTCAGTTTTCTCACTCTTTGGGTCACAAGGATCAGCCGGATAATAAGGTCATATGCGAATCATAAATGAGCTTATATAACTCTGAGTATTCATGGCAAACCATGTCGTTATTCGCACTGAACACGCCCCCCACCTCCCCCTCCCCCACTCCACTCTCAGATATAGTGGAAAGGACAGTATACATTTCTACAAACATAAAACAGAAGAATAAAATATTTTCCTTCTCCGGTGAAGGGGGAGGTCTGATTATAAGCTGCGGACGCACTAGTGGAATTGTTGGACAAGCTCGTGCAAATAGATTTAATAACAGTTAATGGAAAAAGAACAGGCAAGCTGTTGGCAGTAACAGAATACTCAGCTTAGAACACCGTCTCCGACCCCTCTGATCCCCTTCATCTCGTGACCCCTTCTCCTCCCCCAACCTACCCTCCCCCTCCTCCCAAGCTGGTCACCGGGACACGTGACCGAGCCCCTGATCACCGCTGTTCATACGGTTGCGTTTGATTGGGCGCCTGGCGTTGACGTTTCCTCTGTAACGTCATCATAATGTACCTACTGGGCTGAAAGAAAAGAACAAAAGAAGAAAAACAAAAGCCTTTGCATTGACGAGTATACAGCGGAGGAGGAGGACGTGTCCTTATGTTGGAGGGAAGAAAGAGGTTTAGGATTTCAGCGCTCAAGTGCTTCGTTTAACTCTATTTATTGCAAGATATTCCCTCCTTCACTCAATGGGTCTCCTGGTCTGCCAGTTACGTACCTTTCTCTTCTCCATCAGGTTTCACGAGACAAAAGAATAGTGTTTGATTTCCAATGTTTTAAAAGCTTCATTGATATTTTATATTTTTTTATTTCTTTGTTTCGCTTTCTCATTTCTATTTCTCTCCCTCGCTCTCTCTCTCTCTCTCTCTCTCTCTTTGCCCCTGTTTGCTTTGATTGCAGCAGGAACAAAGGACATTATTTTCTATTACATAAATTCGGCGCTTCTTCACGAACTGGAAATAAAAACATAGTATTATTCATAAGAGGTTTTGATTTACTTCTTGGCCTGGATTATGTTTCCGTTCTACAAACTAATGAAATGATCTAGCTAGTGGAATATATAAACGAGCTTATTGGATATTTTGTAACAGCAAGCTATATGAGAGTGCTCAAGCTCTTTCGAAGTGCTTTATTTCTAACGCTGATATGGTAACCTGAGCATTATAAACTCAACCGCTCTGAGTTCTTTTTGTTTTTTAAATACATATGTCAAAAAGCACGAAACTTTTCCTATTTTGAAGTTTGCATGCTTCAGAACTAATTCGCAGCTTTACTTTAAAGACCATACGACTGGAATTTAAAAATTAAAAAAACATAGATATTTAAAAAAGCGTTGTGGATATTAAGCTATTACTAGCATAAACACTCAGATCTGTCTCTCTGGAATACTTGACGTCACACCAACGTCTGCATTGTTGCGTCATTACTTATCGATCAATTCGTGTGTGCTCTCGCGAAGTCAAAATGATTGCCTGCTATATAATAGTACGAGATCACTTTCAGATGTCAAGGTGATCACGTGCTAATTTAAAAACATTGGATTACTAACGACTCGAGTCCTGTTTTTCCGATTTGCCAAATTGGAATTGAATTCTTAATATCACAGCAAGTTGAGTTTGCACGCAATCACATTGAGATGTCAAGGTGATCGCGTGCTAATTTAAAAACATTGGATTATCAATGACTCTAGTTCTATTTATCCGACCTACACAATTCGGATTAAAATATTAATATAGCGGCAAGTTGCGTTTGCATATTAATTTAGCACAATTCGAATTTTAATTCGTACGCTTTGATTATTTTTAATTTAACTAATTTTCCGAGTTCAGTGCTGGTTATATTATACATTTTGCAAAATATCGATCTATTTAAACGCTCTAACCTACAATAAAAACTGAAATATTGCGAAGTGAGCAAGATTGCATCTAAAAGCAAATGTCGCCCAAATAGCACATTATCGAGAATTTACATAGTTCCGATTTGTAATATACCAGATATCGCGTTATTTTGTAGGAAAAGCTTCGGTATGAAGCTTCAAACTAAACTTTGGATAGGACAGTCTAAAACAGGCCGTGAGCTGAATAACATGTGTGCCGCGGGAAAAGTATATAATTTAACGCGAAAAATCAAAGCAAAAGTTATTAAGGCAAGTTTACACGAAAACAACTGGACTGGAAGGAAAATTGTTGAACAACAACAAATATTTCGCGCAGAATATTTATCGCAAGGTCTTTTGAAAAACGGGAATAAATAGAGTATAATTTTCAGTTCTAACATGAATGAGTTCTTACTATATAAGTTTTTATTATATTTCCTTACAAAAGAGCCGGCGTCTATTTGATTTGTTTTCAATCTACTTCAACTAAAAATTTCACCGTCTTAAGACGGGAAAGATCCCCTATATATTAATATTTATTTAAAGCTTGAAAACAACCGTCTTAGCACGGGCTATAGGCTAGTTGATATATGTTAGTTTACGCGGTTACTTACGTAGCTTACCCTTTAGTGTTGAGCATTATAAAGCATGCATTCAAACTTCATGACAGGGGCGTAGTCAGCGTGCTTCGTGGACAGGGAGCTAGTGCGTCAGATGGGGCGCTCGAAGCAGAGAACAAAGCAGCAGCACATTATTATTATTATTATATTTTATTTAATTTTTTCATCTACAGCAATGACAGATGCAATCAATGGACGTATGTGAACTGTTTTCAGTTTCCACATCTGTTAATCTCCACAGCCAGTTCCACATACTCGTTGATTTTTGTTGCAGAGGTATTCTGAATATTACGGTCTAACGGCACTATATGTCTATAATGACTGCTTCTTTCTGTCTTTTGTCATATAGCACTATGTCTGGACGATTGACAGAGATGGTTACATCTGTTTTAATCTCACGGTTCCAATATAATTTGTATTGTTTATTATCTAGTACCTCAGTGGGTTGATATTTATAGTATGGTACTTCTGGCATTGATAGTTCTGTATCGTGCGCTAATTGTTGATGTATCATCTTAGCAAAATTATTATTATGTTCTCTGCATATAATTAACGTTTGCTGACGTGGTGAATCCTCCGCAGATGTGTTCAAGGGTCTCACTGCATATACCACATCTTCTACATTTGTCAGTTTGCGGATCCTCCTTGAAAATGTATTTTCTATCATTTTTGGTTGCCAATCACAGCCATCATAAACCCAATGGTCTCTCCATATCATTTTCCTCGCTTCAACCACTGATTTGAGGCTTTCTTGTCAATTTGTGACCTGTCTAACTGGTTTGGATGAGTCACATGAAGTTCATTTTGCTTCCATTTTCGAATATGGACGATTCTTCTATTTTAGCATCTGGTTTACTTAATATTAGTAGAGTGCTTTCTTTGTTTGCAGCATACATGACATCAAACATATTATTTTCATTACATTTAGAGTGAAAGTATGTCCTCAGTGAGCAAATTTATGCATCGTGAATGCGTTTTGTATCAAGAATACCTAATCCTCCTTCTTCTTGAGGAAGCGTGATGCGCTCTACGTCTGACTTTGAGTGTCTCATTCGATGTTGGGTCATACTTGTTCTCACAGCTTTGTTAAATTCCTCAAGATCTGTTTTCGACCGTCTGATAATACCTAAAGAATAAGTTAGAACCAGGACCACAAAAGTGTTAACTGCTTATTTTTTTTTTTTTTTTTTTTTTTGATTGGAGGTTTAACAACCACCGTGAGCAACTCAATGGGTTATAAGCAGTCGCCCGTCCCTAATTTAGGGCCACTGGTTCCAGGGAAGGGAAAGAGCCAGTGCTGTAAGACAAACACAACATCCATGCCTCACCGGGATTTGAAACCGGACCCCGTTCGGACGAATGATCAGAGGCCATCGCTTAGACCACTGCACCACCGGGGCGGCTTAACTGCTTTCATCTTATTCGATGTGTTTAGTTAGGTATGTCTTTAGAATTATTTTAAGTCGATGCTCGAACTTATCTTTTATATTATTCATAATTTAGCTGTGTTTAGTAAATCAATAACTTTACTTCGGTATAGTGGTAAGGAAGAGTGGCGCCACCTGTAAGCAAGTATCATAACTACGTCGAAGTAAAGTTATTGATTTTTAATATAGTTCAGGAAAGTTTTATGCAAAAAACACAGATTGTGCAATCTAAGTTAAGATGTTTTTTTGTTTTTTTCAGTGGGTCAATTTTCATGCTTGGGAAATCTTTCTTCGCTGAGAAAATGGGGTCAAATATTTTTCCATTGGAAGTATAGGGAGCAAAACCACTAGACGTCCACCTTGTATGTCGATCAAAAATCTTCGGTGGCTCGGTGGATTTTGGGGAATATGGAGACTGTCCCTTAGTTGCTTTGCAGCGGTAAATTGCTTTGAGTAGTGACGCAGTGGAGTTAAAGGCAGTCAAGCGCAATAAAGTGAGATAGAGAGAAACCACAGCTGGGCAAGAAAACCAGTCCTATGACACCAAATTCAGCGTACGAAACCAAAATTCTATGAGCGCCCGATTGATCTCTCTGTGACTACAATGTACAAAAAATATGCGAACCGCATTACACACACAGGATGTTTCTATACTCAGGACGTGTCCTTAAGCAAGAGGCCGTTCCTTACGCGCCGTCCGGTAGCATATAAAGGTGAAATGTAAATTTGCCATTGACTTCTTTGTTTCCTTTGTTAATTTTTTGATGATTGACCTGTTTCGGGGTTTCATAATTTATTCATTTCGAAAGTAGGCAATTTTCAACAGTATATCTTCCTTCGTCAGTGAACATGGGAATCTTCGAACTATCAGGTCGGCATATAGGTATTAACAGGTGTTAGTGAGGTATGGACCCAGTGGATCTAGGCCCAGAGGACGACCAAGAAGAAGATGGCTTGATGATGTGGAGGATGATTTAAAGAAAGTTGGAGTAAAGAACTGTAGAAACAAGGCACAGAATCGTGAAGAATGGAGAGCTATCCCGAGGAAGACTCAGGCCCTAGATGAACTGTAATGTCAAGGGAGTAGTAGTAGTAGTAGTAAGCTGACTAATTGCTTAATTGTGTTGTGATTTTATTGGCCTACGGAGCGATTAGTACATTGTGACCCGAGGGCGCTGTCTGAGGGGTAAACGATTTTATTGCTCCGGAGCCGAGGAATGCTCTTTTCTTCAAGCTAGGGTTTCGAGACACAGGAGGGTCTGACGACACAGCGGTCGCGTGAGAAAAACAGAAATTTGAAAAAAGGTCGCGAGAGATGACCTGAGAAGGAGCGACTTTTCGGGTTTCCCAGAAGGCCATCGTGAAAGAATGAAAAGTTACGTAGAATTAGAGTAAGTGCCAAAGAGCGAATAACTAGGAAACAGAATAAGTAGAGAGAACAATGAAAACTTTAGGATTAAGGAACTACTACAAATTCCAGGACAAACCAAAGACGAAAATTAGATAGTAATAAAGAACCGATTTAACAACTGCCTTGAATACTTTCTTCGTGATATGCTTTCTTCATAACTTTCACAACGAGCTTCAAGCAGGCTTAAATATCGACCCCGGACGGGACTTGTAACTAGTGGCATACCCGAAAATCTCGGGGCCCTCCCGCAAGCATTTCCTCGAGACCATTTTGCGAAAATTTATCAGCACTAAAAATTTTTAAATTCCATCTTCTTCAATAGGTTTTATGAACGTTTTAATGAATTCAAATTCTTTGGAACCTACAGGAATTTTTCGCAAAACCAAAATTACTGCACTTTATTGCGTGTAACAGAAATGATCACGTTGTAAATAAAATAACTGCCCTAGTTTTATACCAGTAAAAAGTAATACGAAACAGTAAAGTTGAACATATCACGCAAATTTTATTGTTTTAGAGAACTATGGCTAGCCTTTTTGAAATGCCTCACGATCACGCACACAAAACACGCAGTTAACGCGTGATAGTGTCTAATGACCTTTCCCGATTTATACGAAAACGCAAAATATAAGTAAGTAAATAAAAAAGCAAAAGTTAAGAATTGTGGGACAAACGGAGCAAAATGATTTGCTCTTTAATACCAAGAAACACATTTTAACGTAATGTCATACTGTTTTGCACATAGTGAGGTTTTTTTCTTTTGACACTGTTATAAAAATAATGGCACAGGTCTCTGTTTTTTCGTTCCAGCGAAGAACACCTTTTATTAGCTCATTATATTTTGAAGCATGCGTAGTTACGTGCAAACAACTGTAATGCATAACACCTTATCCTCATAGATATAAACATTTCATTTATTGAAATGATATTTCTTTCGTATTATCTTGTTAATGTGCATGTACAGAAACTATTGCTATGACTGTGAAAGGAGGCCTCAGGTTGTCTGGAATAACTACTTTCCGTTCATCCAGTTTTTATAAATTTAAACCATGAAAAAAAAATTGTCTTTCTTTTTAATACTTTTTTCAAAGCTGCCGAGAAAAATTCCTGGCTATTTCTTTATTCATATGATATTTCCGCAAAAGGTTTTGTAAACTCTTTTTGCTTAGATTAGAAGCCCTCTCACTCGCGAGGTACCCCGCAATGCGGGGTTTGCGGGAGCTATCAGTACGTCCCGGCTTATAACAGCACTTAGATGAAGCCCCTTAACAATCATTTATTTAAAATAATTATACTCCGAATTTAATAAAGTTTAGAAATTCATTTTTAACTTAAACGGAATACTTAGTCCTATAGATTATTATAACATTATTGCGGAGCGCTTCATGCATTTACGATTAGGGGCTTCATTCATCCTGAAATGGTCTAACGGCCTGGGCGTACTAATAGCCCCGCAACCCCCGCAGTGGGTGCGGGGGGGGGGGGGGGCTCACGGCTAAAAAGGCCTCTGGCTTCAGCAGAAGCATCTTTTAAAATTTTTGTGGACACTTCATATGAAACTCGTTAAAGAAATAGTCAGGAATTTCTGACGGCAGCTTTGAAGTATTGAAAAGAAACTAAATATTTTTTTTTTCAGTAATATGTAAAATCTTCAAGAAATCGTTTTCGCTTTAGTTTACAAATACTAGGTGATGAAAAAGCTGATCTTTCAGAGGAGTTGCGGCCCTTTTTCACTGTTATAGAAATAGTTCCTACACATGCATATTAACATGAGAAGGCGAATGAAATATCAGTTGAATAAATGAATGCACACGTACCATTCGCAGAGAACTTCATTCCATGGGTTACCGTGGTCGTGCGGCTGCTCATAAGCCTTTCATCTCCACTGGTAATGCTACTCGCCTTTAGCATGGTGTAAAGAACATTTATCGTGGACCATAGATTAATGGAAACGGGTCCTATGGACTGATGAATCCAGATACACAATCCATCAGTCTGATGGCCGTGTGTGAGTATCGCGGCAACTGGGAGAACGCTATTTTCCACAGTGTACTGTTCATACGGTCAAGTTTGGAGCTGGCAGTGTACTCGTGTGGGGGCGTTTTTCGTGGTATGGTCCCAGCCCATTGGTTATCGTGGACAAACCTGTTTACCAGCACGTCCTCCTTGGTATTCTGGATAATTATGCCCTACCAACTCTGTAGCAATGCTATGGAACCAAGTTTTGTTGGTACCAACAGGATAATGCACCGAGCCATACCGCAAGGACTGTTACGGCGTGGTTTGACGATAATTCCGTAACGTGTGTGGACTGGCCAGCACAGAGTCCTGATCTTAATCACATAGAGGTACCAATATGGCTCGTTCCATAGTACTGTCACAGGGTTGAGAGGGCATAATTGTCCAGAATACCGAGGAGGACGTGCTGGTAAACAGGTTTGTTCACGATAACCAATAGGCTGGGACCATACCACGAAAAACGCCCCCACACGAGTACACTGCCAGCTCCAAACTTGACCGTAGGAACAGTACACTGTGGAATATAGCGTTCTCCCAGTTGCCGCCATACTCACACACGCCCACCAGACTGATGGATCGTGTATCTGGATTCATCAGTCCATAGGACCCGCTTCCATTAATCTATGGTCCACGATAAATGTTCTTTACACCATGCTAAACGGCAAGTAGCATTCCCAGTGGAGATTAAAGGCTTATGAGCAGCCGCACGACCACGGTAACCCATGGAATGAAGTTCTCTGCGAATGGTACATGTACATACCAAGGTTCCAGCATTTTTTACTCTCCTGTACACTGAGGTCTTGTGTAGTACTCCGTCGATTAACTGTAATGACTCTCCTGAGGATTCGACGTCCTCTATCACTAATTTTCTTTGGTCTGTCGGTACGTTTTGCTGCTTCAGGCACGCCATGTGTCTTCCACTTATTTAGTACATCCAAAACAGTTGACTTGGGTATGTTTAAATGCCTCTCGGTATCTCTTATGGACAACCCACTAATATAACACCCAACAATCTTTCCTTTCTCAAAGCCGCGAACATTTTCATTCAACCTCACAGTGCGATACGATCTTGGCCAGCTGCAGGCTTGTTTTCATACCATTTGCAGCTGTACCGTGCATCTTAACAACGTAGCTGATCCGTTCATTTGCTTTCGAAGGGGTGTCCTGTGACTTTTGTGAATATAGTGTATTACACTTATTTGCACATAACTATGCATCCTCCAGGACATAATGAGCCGAAACCTTCGCGGGAATGAAAGAGCAGAAACTTGTATCATTTTTTTTATATCAGTCAAAAAAAAAAAAAAAAAAAAAAGACTTTTATAATGTGCAAAACATTATGACATTACATTAAGAGTATTTTTTGTTGTTGTTGAAGAGTAAATAGTTTCAGTAAATTTACTCTTTTTGTGCCACAATTAAATGTTACTTTTTTATTTGCTTACTTATGTTCTGTATTTTCGTATATCAGGTCATTTGACATTGTCACACGGGCGTTTCGTGTTTTGTATGTGTGATCGTGAGGCATTTCAAAGAGGCTGTCCGTTGTTCGCTAAAAGAATAATTTGCATATGATTAATTTGGAGTAAGTGTTTTGAAATACATTGTATTGGTTTAAAACTAGGGCAATCATTTTAATTTTTACAACGTGTACATTTGTTTTACACGCAATAAAATGTAACAAATTTGGTTTTGCGAAAAATACCAGTAGGTTCCAAAGAATTGAAATTATTGAAACCTAGTTAATAAAATTGAATTTAAAAATCTCAGTAATGTAAAGCAAATAGATTTTTGCAAAAGGGCCTCAAAGATATTTTTTTGCGCGGGGGTGCTTAGAGTTTTTCGGGCACACCACTGTCTCATAGGCTCCGACTATATGGGGCAAAATGAATCTTGCCTCCTTCAATAATTTTATCGGCCGGGGGGGGGGGGGACGTGCCCACCCAATATTTTTGGTTCCGTTTAATTAAATAATCGCTTTAGCCTCACAAGGTGGACCAAACCCCACCTTATTAGATTAAAGCGATTTATTTCCAAAATATTAATAAATAAAAACTTTTTCTTCCATTCTAAGCATTATAACGAAGTAAATTTCTCCGTCATTTTTGTTCCACGCCGGGGATCGAACCCGAGTCCACTTATTCCGGAATAAGTCGCTCTACCAACTGAGCTACGCAGACGTTCGTTATTGCTGCTATCTGCCTTTATGTCGCGTGCGTCCTGCGGGACGCACACGACATAAAGGCAGATTCGGGGGCATGGCCCACGGATCAGCCGTGACCATGAATCGTTGCAGGAAGCCATCCGCTGTAGAACGTGCACTTGAGAACTCCCAGTCAATCTGGTGTGCGGAATGCAACGTCACACAGATTTATTTTTCGAAGCGCTGCTCTTATTTTTCCTATCTCGCGGTGTGGAAAGAACTTCACACCATTGCGAGATCTTGAACGGCCTGCTTACTTATGTTCTGTATTTTCGCGAGATCCGGGAAGTTCGGGCGCCATTATAACGAAGTAAATTTCTCCGTCGTTTTTGGTCCAATCGAACCCGAGTCCACTTATTCCGGAATAAGTGGCTCTACCAACATGAGCTACGCAGACGTTCGTTCTTGCTGCTATCTGCCTTTATGTCGTGTGCGTCCTGCGGGGCAGGCACGTCACAGCATTCCTCATTTGATAAGAAACTGGATTGCCAGGTCCGTATTAATAGTGTTTAACATGTTCTCGTGATGTGTGGTAAATGATGAAAACAATTTTATCATAAATAAAATACAGAAACGTATAATCAAGCGCTTTTATTTAACTATTAGTTTTTGCGCTTTTTGTTTTTTGTTAGAGTAACTCAGCTAATTTTTCATATTTTTTATTAAACTTAGGAAATAAAATCTCTCTGGATATTTTTATAAAATCGCATGCTAAATTTTATTTTTTTAAATATTAATTTTCAACGAAAGAATATTTCTGTTTCCTTGTTCATTCGCTGATGAGCAATTACAGTTGCTTTTTAAAATATACGTCGAATCTCATAGTTTATCTTTTTGCCTCCTTTTGTTTTGTTTTCTTCCTGACAATGGAGGAGACATGCTCTTCTTACGTCTGATCTCTTCACGTCTGCCCTCCCCCCATAATTTACAGAAGTCGGCGCCCCTGCACTGTGTAACTGTGCCCCTGATTAAATAAACATAGCCTTCTATCCTATAGGTAGAAATAAAGTATTGCAGTTAGCTGGTTTCAAAACGGTAGTTCCGACATTCTTCGCGTGAATTGTACATGCTTGAGTTAAAGGGTGTCGTGGACTGATCGGACGTGTCCTGAGCGTAGAGCGGAAAATCGTGCCCTGTGCGTACATTCTGCATTTCAGCTTGTACTGAGCAGACACTAGGTTTTCCACTATCGTGTCGGCTAAATGTTGGACGTAAATGTTTCCCTTCACATTTTATATTCAGACTTAGGACTGGCTATCTTGCCTTCAAATGAACCGCAAAATAGGTGTGTTTAAAAGGTGAATTTATTATTTATTTCAAAAGGGTTTTATTAATTTATGCTCAAAAACGCAACAAATACATACCGCCAAAAATACTACAAAGACATACTGCTGAAAAATACTACACATTTCATTCTAAACTGCTATATTATTGCGAAATGCAGACTTCATTGAAATTTGTCAATGTATGCTAACGATCGTAAACACTTTCCTATATCTCTGTCTTGTTCAAATTATTTGCAAATTTTCTTCCATTTTCTGGTCTGTTTGGATGTCATTCTTTTTTTCGTTTGCGAAGAGATTCGCCTGTTTCCAATCATTTCAGGACGAGTTCTGCATGCTGTGCATCTTCCTTTAATTTATTAACAAGAACATATATATTTGGGTTTTTTATTCCCATTCTGTGATTTAATTTAGAATGCCAACCTTCAATCGTGTTCTGTGTCTTTGACCATGGACGTTCCAAAGTTGCTCTGGCATTTGGTGGTTGTCTAACCATTGTTCCACAAAATAATCATTAAATTCTGAAAACTTTTGACTTTGTGGATAATTTTCCATTATGTAGAGCCAGCCGTTATCGATTTCCTGTTCTGGTAAACAAGCAAGAGCGGCGCACATTTTTATATGGATTCAAATGCCTTCATTCTCTTTGTACCCTGTTACTAATTCAAGTTGTTGAACTTTGCACCACATCACTGATTGAAGCTGTCCTCTCTTCCTTGTCCGCTCAGTCCACCTGGTCACCTTTATGTACGCTCAGGTCCAGAGGCCAACTTAGAAATTTTGGGGCCCTGGGCACAGCCAAATTTGTGGCCCCTAATAATTTTTTAAAGGCCCTCGATTGACCCTTACGGCATTGTTAATGTTGATTTGAAAGACATTTAATTTATAGTGAACACTATTTTAACAAATGCTTATCTGAAATTGTCGTAAACAAAATCAGCTGCAACGGTTACGGTTAACGTGAAGGTAACTGGCCACGCCAATCGCCGATAGGCATGGCCATTTGTGGGTTAGGTGCGTTTGTAATTTTAGTGCTTTTAAAGTGTAGCAGATGGTTGGTTGAATCGTCAAAGCTCAAGTCACAGTTCCGCATTCTGACGTCGTATCTGTCAGTTAGGTCAAAGTGTGATTTTTTTTTTTTTATTTGATTGAAGGTTTAACGACCACCGTGAGCAACTTAATGAGCTATAAGTAGTCGCCCGTCCCTAATTTAGGGTCACTGGTTCCAGGGAAGGGAGAGAGAGCCAGAGACGTAAAACAAACACAACATCCATGCCTCACCGGGATTCGAACTCGGACCCCTTTCGAAAGTGGGATTTCAGACGTGTCGTTCCAAGCAATTGGATTACGTGATCACGTCAAGATCATGAATATCAGATTGGCTTTGCAAGGGTGTTTTTTTTTTTTTATTATTTATCTCATTATTCATTTGTTTTTACTAAAGTAGTCTTACATTAAATGTTTTCAGAGTTGATATATTTACATCGTAATTTTTTTCATTAACGATGAATAATTACTAAAAAAAACACGCTCACAATTTGGGGCCCCCAAAAGGTGAGGCCCGGGCCCCGTGTGTCCCTGCTCAGGACACCGTACGCTCAGGGCACGTCCGCTCGGTGTACGGAGTCAAGTTAAAGATGCATGCAACAGATGAAACGTGTCCCTTCTCCTCCCAGGGGCGTACTGATAGCCCACGCAACTCCTGCATCGCCGGGGGGGGGGGGGGGGGGCCGGGGGCTCATGTCTGAGAGGGCCTCCAGCTACATAAGTTTTTACAAATTGAAGTTTCTGTAAAAGATTTTACAAAATCTTTTCTTGAAACTTCATATGCAACTGGTCAAAGAAATAGCCAGGGATTTTTTACGGCAGCTTTGGAAGAAATATTAAAAAGAAAAGCAAATTTTTTTTTTTTTTTGGAGGTTTAACAACCACCGTGAGCAATTCAATGTGCTATAAGCAGTCGCCCGTCCCTAATTTTGGGTCACTGGTTCCAGGGAAGGGAGAGAGCCAGTGCCGTAAGACAGACACAACATCCATGCCTCATGGGATTCGAACCCGGACCCCTTACGGACGAATGATCACAGACCATCGCTTAGACTACTGCCGTAAGACAGACACAACATCCATGCCTTATGGGATTCGAACCCGGACCCCTTACGGACGAATGATCACAGACCATCGCTTAGACCACTGCGCCACCGGGGCGGCAGCAGTTTTTTCTTCCGTGGTTTAAGTTCATAAAAACTGGATGATGGGAAAGTAGTTATTCCAGAGGAGTCCCCGTTTGCAGTCATATCGATAGTTTCTATACTTGCATATTAACAAGAGAATGTGAAAAAAATATCATTTCAATGAATGAAATATTACACCGATGTGGAGAATATGTTATACATTAAAGTTTTTTTTTTTTGCACGCAACTACGCATCTTCAGAATACAATGAACTGAAAGATGTTCTTCGGGGGGACGCAGAAGCAGAAACATGTGTCATATTTTTATAACAGTCAACAGAATTTATTTTTTTATTATGTGCGCATGTGTGTTTTTATACTTAAGAGTAAGTAATTTATGTTTTACTTTTTTGTGCCACAATTCTTCAATAAGCAAATAAGTAAGTAACAGTTATGTTCTGTATTTTTGCATAAATCGGAAAATTTCATTAGACACTGTCGCGCGGAAGTTACGCGTTTTGTTTGTGTGATGGTGACGAATTTCAAAAGAGGTCTACTTTAGTTCTCCAAAATAATAAAATCTGCATGGTATGATTAACTTTGGCGTAATATTTCTTGCAGTATTACCTATTGATATAAAACTAGAGCTTTTAATTACAATGTAAACGTTTGTGTTACCTGCAATAAAGTGCAGTGACTTTAGTTTTACGGAAAATTCCTATCGGTTACAAAGAATTTGAATGAGTAAAACGCCCATAAAACGTAGTTATTAATGTGGAACTTAAAACTTCAAGTAACTGAAAACTAATAGATTTTCGCAAAGGGCCTCGAATTTTTTTTTTTTTTTTTTTGTGGGGTACCTCGAGTTTTTCCGGTACGCCATTGCCTCCCGCTCCCCCTTTCTTTTAACTAAATATAGAAATTGTAAGAGATCCCGTAAAGCCACGCCAACCACAACTGATTTCTACAAACTAAGCGACTCGGAAGAGCGCGCTTTTCCTTTTGATCTTTAGAATGAATACTCACTCACATTGGTCGATCTCTTACTAAGCCTATCTAATGACGAAAAAGTTGCCGGTCAGCTCGCCAATCCGCAGAAGAGCAAGTCGCCGATCAACTGCGGCTGTTTCTGAGCGAATGTCACCCTCATCAACAAAAGACCTACAACAAGGGAGATCGGGAAAAAGAAGCCCCTGCGCTCTGAAAAGCTGAGGGATATTTAGTAGGGGGATTTCAAAGTCGAATACAGAGAGAGGCAGCTTAAGTCGCTCGGTTCCGTGCCGTTTGGACCAGTTGGCTTTGCATTGAATACCTCCGCGGTTTGAAATGCCACCTATAGCGAAAAAAAAAAAAAAAACATAAAAAGAGAGCAGAAAAAGTCCTCTTCAAAGGAAAAATCAGAACAGCCATGTACAAATAAAAGGAGAAAAAAGTGAACCACCGTCAGGTTTCTAGGAATCACTATAGCGAATGTTTCGTCCCTTACTGTTTGCTCTTCTCTCTATTCTTGCTCTTTTTGGTTTCTCTTCATAAAGTGTTTTTGTGTGTGCGATCTGTAAGCCAAATAAGTAAATGGTTCACTAACTTAAAGCCAGGATGCTTCATTAATTTTTGGAAGTCTGAAAATAGAGAACGCTGGGGCTATCCTTATCTTGTTCGTCCTTCTTCTCTCCTGTGACGCATTACGTTATCCTGTTATCCCTAAATGGATAGCAAAAACTCAACGCATAATAGACCTGACTGCTAGGTTTCTCGGGTATTTTTTTCTTTTACATTTGAAATAATTCAACATTGAAAGACACCTTTCGAACGCATTTTTACACTGTTCGACATTGAATAAAAGTACAAATACTTGCGCCAGTCGTTCTGACCCTACACTCAACTCTCTGGAAATAATATCTTCTATTTTGCGTATAAATCAAAGAATGAGCTTTTGAAATGCACATTCCTATTGGATTTTTAAAAAGTGTAATTCAGTTTCGAATATATGTTTTTGTTTCTGTTACTTTGTCATATATCTTTGATTTTGGAGCTCCGAAACTGCACAAATTACTGAACGTCAGTATTCCTAGCAGGGGGCTCAGACTTCTGCAAGATAAGCAAGACCTACCCCCCCCCACCCGGAAGCACACCTTGCAGTAAATTCTTTGAACTTCTATTATCGTTGGCTTATGAAAATGACTTTGGTATTTCATTATAAGAATAAAAGCTTTTCCTTATTTTGTCGTGCATTATATTTTTTAAAAATAAGAAAAGATGAAGTGATACAGCATAAATGATGAATAGCTACAGAGAAATTGCTTTTATAGGTGAATCAGTAGAGCTGCGCCAATGGTTCTTTGCCTTTGCCACGTAGTAGCCAGGGTTTTTGGTGTTTTGGGCCAGGAAAGAGAGAAATGCTGTTTTTTTTTTTGTTTTTTTTTCTTTCGAAAAAACGTGTTTTAAAAGACCATTACCTAAAAAGAAAAAAAAAAGATAGAATGAAAGGGTATCGTAGTTGAACACAAGGCTAAAACCTTGTTCGTCAAGTGACTGTGAGATGCTAAGCTGCTGTTCCAAAGCTTCCAGGTAGTTCGTCACCTACAAAGAAGTGCTGTCGTGGGACATTTTTATTGGAAAATAGTGCTGAAGGGAAATCCTAGCGCGTGTGCGCGAGAGAAAGAGTTTTTAACATGTTCTCGTTCGTTGTTTTTCGTCCAGTAGGAGTGGTTTTACGATACTTACGCTGGAGAAAAGAGTTTTCCTTTGTCGAGATGCAATGTCAACTGACGTTTGATTGAGAAACGATTTACCTTGTAGAAGAGTGCCTAGGTGCTTGAAGAAGTGGTGGTCCGTAGGGTCTCATCAGGTGAGCAAGGCTATAAGGTAAGGTACCTCAAAACGGATACAGCTTCTGAATCATCTGGAGTGCAAAGTTGGATCTCGCGTTATCATGAAGGAGTATGGACCCGTGGCGACTAAGAATTTTCCATGCAGAATGACAAGTTCTTGACAACACCTGTTCCTCATGACGGCTTAGCCGGGTTGTAATAAAAAAGCAAATCACACCAGTTGTGGACCACCGAACACTGTCCATCGACTTCCTGGGTTGGGCCTCCGCTTCGGAGTGCGTTTTGGAGCTTCCCCTGTTCGCCATGATCATAAATAGGGTTGTAATAAAAAGAAGCAGATCCCACCAGTTGCGGAACACCAAACACTGTCCATCGACTTCCTGGGTTCGGTACTCGCATCGGAGTGTGTTTTGGAGCTTCCTCTGTTCACCATGATCATTTAACAGGGTTGTAATAAAAAGGAGCAGATCACACCAGTTGCGGACCACCAAACACTGTCCATCGACTACCTGGGTTGAGTCCCCGCTTCGGAGTGCGCTTTGGAGATTTCCCTGTTCGCCATGATCATTTAATAGGGTTGTAATAAAAAGAAGCAGATCACACCAGTTGCTAAACACCAAACACTGTCCATCGACTTTCTGGGTTGGGTACCCGCATTGGAGTGCGTTTTGGACTTTCCTCTGTTCGCCATGATCATTTAACAGGGTTGTAATAAAAAGAAGCAAGTCACACCAGTTGCAGACCACCAAACACTGTCCATCGACTTCCTGAGTTGGGTCCCCGCTTTGGAGTGCGTTTTGGAGCTTCCCCTGTTCGCCATGATCATTTAACAGGGTTGTAATAAAAAGAAGCAGATCACACCAGTTGCAGACCACCAAACACTGTCCATCGACTTCCTGGGTTGGGCCTCCGCTTTGGAGTGCGTTTTGGAGCTTCCCCTGTTCGCCATGATCATTTAACAGGGTTGTAATAAAAAGAAGCAGATCACACCAGTTGCAGATCACCAAACACTGTCCATCGACTTCCTGAGTTGGGTCCCCGCTTTGGAGTGCGTTTTGGAGCTTCCCCTGTTCGCCATGATCATTTAACAGGGTTGTAATAAAAAGAAGCAGATCACACCAGTTGCAGATCACCAAACACTGTCCATCGACTTCCTGAGTTGGGTCCCCGCTTTGGAGTGCGTTTTGGAGCTTCCCCTGTTCGCCATGATCATTTAACAGGGTTGTAATAAAAAGAAGCAGATCACACCAGTTGCAGATCACCAAACACTGTCCATCGACTTCCTGAGTTGGGTCCCCGCTTTGGAGTGCGTTTTGGAGCTTCCCCTGTTCGCCATGATCATTTAATACGGTTGTAATAAAAAGAAGCAGATCACACCAGTTGCAGATCACCAAACACTGTCCATCGACTTCCTGAGTTGGGTCCCCGCTTTGGAGTGCGTTTTGGAGCTTCCTCTGTTCGCCATGATCATTTAATACGGTTGTAATAAAAAGAAGCAGATCACACCAGTTGCGGAACACCAAACACTGTCCATCGTCTTCCTAGGTTGTGGTGCCCGCTTCGAAGTGTGTTTTGGAGCTTCCCTGTTCGCCATGATCATTTAATACGGTTGTAATAAAAAGAAGCAGATCACACCAGTTGCAGATCACCAAACACTGTCCATCGACTTCCTGAGTTGGGTCCCCGCTTTGGAGTGCGTTTTGGAGCTTCCCCTGTTCGCCATGATCATTTAACAGGGTTGTAATAAAAAGAAGCAGATCACACCAGTTGCAGATCACCAAACACTGTCCATCGACTTCCTGAGTTGGGTCCCCGCTTTGGAGTGCGTTTTGGAGCTTCCCCTGTTCGCCATGATCATTTAACAGGGTTGTAATAAAAAGAAGCAGATCACACCAGTTGCAGATCACCAAACACTGTCCATCGACTTCCTGAGTTGGGTCCCCGCTTTGGAGTGCGTTTTGGAGCTTCCCCTGTTCGCCATGATCATTTAACAGGGTTGTAATAAAAAGAAGCAGATCACACCAGTTGCAGATCACCAAACACTGTCCATCGACTTCCTGAGTTGGGTCCCCGCTTTGGAGTGCGTTTTGGAGCTTCCCCTGTTCGCCATGATCATTTAACAGGGTTGTAATAAAAAGAAGCAGATCACACCAGTTGCAGATCACCAAACACTGTCCATCGACTTCCTGAGTTGGGTCCCCGCTTTGGAGTGCGTTTTGGAGCTTCCCCTGTTCGCCATGATCATTTAACAGGGTTGTAATAAAAAGAAGCAGATCACACCAGTTGCAGATCACCAAACACTGTCCATCGACTTCCTGAGTTGGGTCCCCGCTTTGGAGTGCGTTTTGGAGCTTCCCCTGTTCGCCATGATCATTTAATACGGTTGTAATAAAAAGAAGCAGATCACACCAGTTGCAGAACACCAAGCACTGTCCATCGACTTCCTGGGTTGGGTCCCCGCTTCGGAGTGCGTTTTGGAGCTTCCCCTGTTCGCCATGATCATTTAATACGGTTGTAATAAAAAGAAGCAGATCACACCAGTTGCAGAACACCAAGCACTGTCCATCGACTTCCTGGGTTGGGTCCCCGCTTCGGAGTGCGTTTTGGAGCTTCCTCTGTTCGCCATGATCATTTAATACGGTTGTAATAAAAAGAAGCAGATCACACCAGTTGCGGAACACCAAACACTGTCCATCGTCTTCCTAGGTTGTGGTGCCCGCTTCGAAGTGTGTTTTGCAACTCCACCGCAGTTGATCAACTGCGCGCCGAACATCATCGATTGTCATACAACGTCCATTTCTCATCACACACGATGGGAGGCCTCTTCAAAATGTTCGTTTGGTTGCTGATAAGCAGAGAAGAACAGGCATCAAATCATCGCGTTTTCTGCTGTTGTGTCAACTCATGTAGAACCCATTTACTCATCTTCTTTTAACAGGTAAATGGTGGGAAACGGTTGCATAGTGTACCCCGGGTTTCGCGCAAAGTTTTCGTGCCGCTTGACGTGTATCGGATTCAGTCAAGGCTTCCAACTCGGCATCATCAGGAGCTCCTTCTAGTCTGCCGCGTGGTTCATTTTCGAGGTTCATGTTCCCGGACCGGAGTTTAACAAATCAACGTTGTGTCTTATGTTCACTAATTGTATCTTCCCCAAATGTTGTAAGCTGTCACCGATGCACCGCGCCCGTTTAAACTTGTATTTAAAAAATAACACGAATTTAACTCTAATCCATCGTTCTCTTTACTCTAGCGCAATCCCCTTGGGACTGATGCTACTGATCAGATCATAGAAAGAGAATTATACAAAGGGGGTGTCTGACCAGAGGTCTTAAACAACCCTTAGAAGTAGGAAGCTAGGCAGAACGTGGGAGGGCCCTTATTTGTAACCGAGGGACCAGTACCCGGGGTCAGACGGCTTAAAGTGCCCATTCGACGCACGCTGGATATTTAGTGGTTCGAGCGTTCGTACTTGCCTGGGATCGAACTCGAGACTTCTCTCTAGCAGTCACGAATGCTGGCCACTAGGCCAACCGCGGCTCCTAATGGTACTGACGAATTGACCAGTGCTTTATAGACAATCTTGTCGCTTTAAATTACATCGAGCGATGTGTTGATTCCTAAATTACTTTCTAACTGTATGAGTCTTCAAAACTCGACATTTCACCTGCAAAAACCTAATGCCTTTGACGTCCTTCGTATTCTCCATGATTTTTTCTCTACCACCTGTTTCTCGGTCTGCCACATTCCGTATTTCCTGGAGCCTACATTTCTATTGATTTTTTAGCTATTTCTTTCTTTATTTCTTCTCCAGATACGTCAAGCCCAATATAGAATCTTATAATTTTTCACTAATATTTCGTATTTCACATTCTTTCTTTAAGTACTCCGTATCCTTTCCGCTCATCTAAGCATCCTTATTTTCCTTCCTTTTATAGTTCCGTTCTTTTTTGGGGTTGCTCTGGTTGTTTTCTTACCCACGTATAACAGCATGTTTTACTGATATCTTTGATTGCACCCCTATTTGTTTTTGTTTCTGTTACATAAAACCCCAACATACATTTAAATTTATCTCAGATTTCTTTCGCTGGTTCCTTCGGTGCACTCTTCAGCCCAAATGTCCCAGTCTGACTTTCTTTTCCATATACTAAAACAATTCTACTTAGTTTCTGAACTGACCATTTTCTCTGTTGCTTTTTTTTTTTTTCACCACATTTATCTTTGGACTAGGAGTTTCAAGGGCCAGTTTTCACTTTATGAGAAGAAAAATTCTTTTTCAAATCTAAAATTAATATCGCATCAGCATACTACGTTCGCACCATTTACGCTTGAACAAAAAGTCAGCAAAGTTTTTCAAGTATACCTAAAATTTTCCATTAAAAAACAACAGAACGATTTATTCATATTGTGGTTCTCTAGCTGTGCTTCAGGAAAAGTATTATATGTGGTTCGTGAGATACTACCGGAAACTTAGGTTGATTGTGTCGAAAAAAAGGAGGGGGCGGAGGGGAGGCAATTTTAGAAGCCATATGCTTTCATTTTTATTTTTAGATTGAGGCGAAAAAAACTCTTCTGAATATACTTAACGGTTGCTTCGCTCGTATCTACTGTTTTGGACCTTGACCCGCCACTTTAAATTTTCTACAACATACCTCCGAAAAGTTCCAGCACTAACGACATAACTGACGTAACAGTAGTAGAATACAAATATCACGTGTATGCCAGAAAACAGCAGTCCTTGGCCAATCCAGCGAACAGCTGGAAACCGGTTAATACCGGTACCGACAGGCGGCAGACGGGTATTAAATGATTCATAGCAAGAGTTCTCGTCCCATTTTATTTTAACCATGGAAAAGCAGAAAGTAAACATCTTTTTTTTGTTGGAAACTTGGTAAATCAGCTACTGAAACTAGAATACATTTTTATTGTCTTCAACAGGTTATAGCAACACAGTCGTGGAGCAGGACGCACATCGACAACCTACTTGAAAAACTCCCTGGAATTTGCGAGCGAAGGAAACATGCAGTTTTTTAATATACCAATCAATATTGTGCCCTTATGTTTCCTTCTCAAGAAGGAAAATAGTTTCTGGTGATAAGCTTGTCTACAAGCAGGACGCACTCTTGGGTGAGATAGCGCAGTTTCTACAATGCTGCAGGTTTGACGCATATTAATAATGTGTCAATTTACTTCAAAAGCGTCACTGGGTGGGAGGTGGCCTTTTTTTTTTATATATTTTCGTTTCTGCAGACCGTCGTATGTTTTTTCCAGAGTGCTTCGTGAGCCACACCTATGCATAATCGTTTTGTGAATAAAGTTTTCCTACGAAAACTGGTCAGGACAAATATACGTTTAGTTCTTAAGCAAACGCGTGAAGCCGTCTAGAGAAAAATATTTTTTCTTTCAAATCATCAACCATTGTACAACCTACGTCCAAAAAGTTCCAGCACTGACCGCATAACTAACGTAAAAGTAATGGGATAAAAATATCACGTGTATGCCAGAAGATAATAGTCTTTGGCCAATCGGCGAACAGCTGGAAATCGGTTTATACCGGTACCGACTGGCGGCAGACGGAAATTCAGGGAGTCATAGCAAAAAAAGAGCAGAGAGTAAACATCCGTTTTTGTTGGGCCGCGGATGGCCTATTGGTCAGCGTTCGGGACTGCCTTGGAGAAGACCTCGGGTTCGATCCCAGGCAGGTGCGAACGTTCGAACCACTAAATATCCGCCGTGCGTCGGATGTGCACGTTAAGCCGTCGGACCCAGGATACAGCCCCCCCCCCCGGTAATAAATAAGGGCGTCATCCTCCCCCTTTCTACCTCGCTTCCGTGTGACTTTCCTATCGGGTACTCTAGCCCAAATCTCTTAGCTTCCTACTTCTAAGGGTTGTTTAAGACCTGGGGTCAGACACTTCCTTCCTAAAATCATCTGCATCTGATCTGATCCGTTTTTGTTGGAAACTTGGTAAATCATCTACTGAAACTTACAGAATGTTAACAGAAGCGTATGGAGACACAGCATTATCACGCAGGAGAGTTTTCGAATGGTATGCACGGTTTCGTGACGGGTGGGAATCCTTTGATGATAATCCCAGATCTGGGCGGCCCTCCAATGTGCGGGATGCCAATGTGACATTAAGTTTTCCCAGATCCTCGCGTAGGATCTTATGACAGATAAACTTGCTGATGCCCGCCGACTCAGCCAAAAGTCTCACTGTAATTCGGCGATCTTTCTTTAACTGATTTCCCACATCTTTGAATTTTACTGCTGTCCGCACAATGGAGCGACGCCCAGATCTCGAATCATCATAAAAGAATCCCCGCCCGTCACGAAACCATGCATGCCATAAGAAACCTCTGCTGTGGGATAATGCTGTGTCTCCATATGCTTCTTGTGTCTCCATATGCTTCTTTAAACATTCCTGTGTCTCCATATGCTTCTTTAAACTTTCCTGTGTCTCCATATGCTTCTTTAAACATTCCTGTGTCTCCATATGCTTCTTTAAACATTCCTGTGTCTCCATATGCTTCTTTCAACATTCTGTAAGTTTCAGCAGCTGATTTACCAAGTTTCCAACAAAGACGGATGTTTATTCTCTGCTGTTCCATTGATACTATAAAATGGGACGAGAACGCTTGCAATGACTCCCTTAATGCTCGTCTGCCACCTGTTGGTACCGGTAGAAACCGGATTCCAGCTATTCGCTGTATGGCCAAGGACTGCTGTCTTCTAGCATACACGTGATGTACACTATGTAGAGAAAAGTCACCGGACACCCCTTCAACAGCAAATGAACGGATCCGCTGCGTTATTAAGATGCGCGGTATAGCTGCAAACGGCATAAAAACAAGCCTGCAGCTGACCTCGATCGTATCGCACTGCAAGGTTGAGTGAAAATGTCGCGGCGGGAGAGAACTGACTTTGAGAAATTAAAGATTGCTGGGTATTATATTAGTGGGTTTTCCATAAGAGAAACCGAGAGGCGTTTAAACATACCCAAGTCAACTGTTTTGGATGTACTGAATAAGTGGAAGACGCATGGCGTGCTTGAAGCAGCAAAAAACAAAACGTACCGGCAGACCAAGGAAAATCAGTGATGCAGGACGTTGAAGCCTCAAGAGTGTCGTTACAGCTAGTCTACGGAGTACTGTACGAGACCTCAGTGTACAGGTGAGTTAAAATGCTGGAGCTTCGGTATGTAAACGTACCATTCGCAAAGAACTTCATTCCATGAGTTATCGTGGTCGCGCGGAGGCTCATAAGCCTTTCATCTCCACTCGGAATACTACTCATCGTTTAGCATGGTGTAAAGAACATTTATCGTGGACCGTAGATCAATGGAAACGGGTCCTATGGTATGATGAATCCAGATACACGATCCATCAATCTGCTGGCCGTGTGTGGGTATGGCGACAGCCGGGGGAACGCTACTTACCTCAATGTACTGTTCCAACGGTCAAGTTTGGAGCTGGCAGTGTACTCTTTTAGGGGTGTTTTTCGTGATATGGTCCCGGCCCATTGGTTATCGTGGACAAACTTGTTAAACAGCACGTCTACCTCGATATTCTGGACAATTATGCCCTACCAACCCTGTAACCCTGTATACGACAGAGCCTTGTTGGTACCAGCAGGATAATGCACCGAGCCATAAGGCAAGGACTGTTATGGCGTGGTTTGACGATAATTCCGTAGCGTGTGTGGACTGAGCAGCACAGAGCCCTTATCTTAATTCCATAGAGCACCTATGGGATGAATTATAGCGCCGCATAAGAAGTTTGGAACCAAGTCCTACTACTAAGCAACAGTTAGCAGCAGTACCATGTACTGAATGGAAGCGCATACCTATCGCAGTGTTTCAAAACCTTGTCGAAAGCATGTCTTGAAGGGTCAGTTCATGCATTAGGCCAAAGGTGGACCGACACCGTACTAATGTATGTCAATTAATGCTATGTTGTGTTTGTCTTCTAGGTGTCAGGTGACTTTTGCAACTATATTGAATTTATTCCACTGCCGTCGCGTCAGTTATGCGAACAAGATAGTAATGGGTAGTAATACGCCAAATAACTAAGTAAAGAACGATAAAATCCGTTTATTAGCATAAGACAGCAAACAAAAGGTTGCAAGCTTTTAGCACCTACGGGTGTCTTCTTCAGGCTTAGACGTGGTTTTGGAGCAACGTTAGTAATCTAACTGAATGTACAGAAAATTTAAATATGCATGTGAAATATAAAAAATGTATAAAAACGTGACAGCACGGCACGTGCGGAAACAGAGGAATCAGGTCCTTTCACGAGAGACACGCAAGAACATGCGCCATATCAAAGGCAGCTCCATTGACACGTCATCGTTGCAGACATCATTGCTAAACAAGATCTCCAGAGACTCCCTGGTGGCTGTACCTCTGGCGGTAGTGTATGGTGCAACCGGTTGCAAATCGACCCATTGTGGAGCGGCAGAAGATGTCATGACCTCCCTAGATAGGGCAGTGGACGATTTATTCTTCAAGACGTCTCTTTATTGTTCGGACAAACGAGTCGCAAAAGACCTCTTTGTCATGCCTTTTGCGACTCGTTTTTCCGAACAGAAAAGAGACGTCTGGAAGAATAAATCGTCCACTGCCCTATCTAGGGAGGTCATGACATCTTCTGCCGCTCCACAATGGGTCGATTTGCAACCGGTTGCACCATACACTACCGCCAGAGGTACAGCCATCAGGGAGTCTCTGGAGATCTTGTTTAGCAATGATGTCTGCAACGATGACGTGTCAATGGAGCTGCCTTTGATATGGCGCATGTTCTTGCGTGTCTCTCGTGAAAGGACCTGATTCCTCTGTTTCCGCACGTGCCGTGCTGTCACGTTTTTATACATTTTTTATATTTTACATGCATATTTAAATTTTCTGTACATTCAGTTAGATTACTAACGTTGTTCCAAAGCCACGTCTAAGCCTGAAGAAGGCACCTGTAGGTGCTGAAAGCTTGCAACCTTTTGTTTGCTGTCTTATGCCAATAAACGGATTTTATCGTTCTTTACTTAGTCAGTTATGCGATCTGTCCTGGAACTTTTCCGACGTAGGTTGTATATAAGTTCTGCCTTTTGAAATCTCGTTGAACAGTTAGTACAGACTGTGTTTCAAAATGCGGAAGTAAACAGAACGCTTGAGAACAGGAAGATTTGAAGCCTGCGTCAACAACTGATTTAAACACTTACATTGGGTTATTTGAAAAATACCATTTCAAGCTTTTCTTTCCAGACGTAGCTATATAGGTATCATGCTTCATTTTCGCAATATTTTAAAAATACAGTAAAACTTGCTTATAACAACCTCGGCTGTAACAGCCCACTCTGTTGGACACGGCGGAACTACTTTTAACTCTATGATAAAAAAACTCTGTTGTAACGAAGATGGAAGGAAATGCAAACTTGCCTATAACTGCCATCTCAAGTCTAAATGTGAGGGCTTTAGAATCAATTGCAATTTCACTCCATTTTTTTCGAAACGAATGTTGCGGAAGATGAAGGCTTTCTCTTTCGTGTATATTCAGCAAAAATAACTGTACACAAAATGAAACAAAAAAGTATGAAGCAACTGACAGTTCGCGATTTCTTTAAGGGATTACAGCATGTAGTGTTTCAATCTCTCAGATTAAATTGGCAGTAATTAATTGGCATGTGTATTAATTAATACGAACAGTATTTATGTAAAAATATTTATCTATACTATACAATTATTGGATTAATTAATACCTTATTGCAGCTCTTCAAGAAGTAAGTTATTTTTACTAGATACAAAAAATATTAAAGTATAAATTCTGTTTTTCAGTATTATTTCAGATCGTTTATAAAAGCCATTAGCTGTAACGGCTATTGTTTTTAATTCTCCTGAAAGACGTTATAACAGAGTTTCACTGTCTATCTTTAGATTTTTTTTAAATTCTGTTTCTGTGCATTTTACACGACGCTGATAATGTTATCCCTCGTGAAAAACTTTTCAAGTTAATACTGTGCGTAGTATTCAATGCATGTACTGTAGTAGCCATTGATACAGATCTCTAAGGCAAATTACATCGCAGTCGGTTCTTCTTTTCTTTCTTAAGGCTGTTTATGAATTTTAGTTTGTAGCCTGACAAGGAATACCTATTTCTCTATATCCCCCGTCTCTCTCTCTCTGTCTCTCCCTCTTTCTCTCTCTGTCTCTCTCTCTGTCTCTTTGTTTCTCTCTCTCTCTCTCTCTCTCTCTCCCTCTTTCTCTCTCTGTCTCTCTCTCTGTCTCTTTGTTTCTCTCTCTCTCTCCCTCTTTCTCTCTCTGTCTCTCTCTGTCTCTTTCTTTCTCTCTTTCTCTTTCTCTCTCTCTCTATCTCTGTCTCTTTCTTTCTCTCTATCTCTGTCTCTTTGTTTCTCTCTCTCTCTGTCTCTCTCTGTCTCTCTCGCTGTCTCTTTGTTTCTCTCTCTCTCTCCCTCTTTCTCTCTCTGTCTCTCTCTGTCTCTTTGTTTCTCTCTCTGTCTCTCTCTGTCTCTTTGTTTCTCTCTCTGTCTCTCTCTGTCTCTTTCTCTCTGTCTCTCTCTCTATCTATCTATCTCTGTCTCTTTCTTTCTGTCTGTCTCTCTCTCTCTCTCTCTCTCTCTCTCTCTCTATCTCTGTCTCTTTCTTTCTCTCTCTCTCTCTCCCTCTTTCTCTCTCTGTCTCTCTCTCTGTCTCTTTGTTTCTCTCTCTCTCTCTCCCTCTTTCTCTCTCTCTCTATCTCTGTCTCTTTCTTTCTCTGTCTGTCTGTCTCTCTCTCTCTCTCTCTATCTCTGTCTCTTTCTCTCTCTCTCTCTCTCTCTCTCTCTCTCTCTCTCTGTTTCTCTCTCATCGTTTCAAACCGCAATTACAAAAATAATGTGTTTCTACTACTCTCAGAAATTCGTACAGAGTACTCCATCCTTTCCCATAAGTGCAAACACTAAATTTAACAAAGAATTCATTTTACATAACAAAATTTCAGTTAATTTGACAAATTCACATACCTTTATCCAAGTTCCCCAGAATCTTAGATGGCTGCTCCCCTCCCCATATGTTACAACCGCATAAATGTTTTATTGGGGGGGGGGGGCTAAAGCCCACCCCAGCATAACTGTAGCGTCGCGCCTGTCTAGGAGCCATTTTTTCCCATTTTTGTGCGGTCTGCTGTAAAATAGATTACTTGGAAAATTGCCTCTCCAGGGAGTTTAAAACGTGCTCACTTCAACCTCTTAACAAAAATAGCATTTAAACTTTATAAATTTAATGCTCATGAATTAAGGATTCACTCTCTTTTGAAGTCTTCTTTAACCAGATTAACGAATTACAATGTGTATTTCCGTGTTCCATTTAACATGTGCAATTAAAAGGCACATTACATCGTACAGATGTAAACTTTTCTTCATCGGCGAAAAATTTCTTGCGAGACGGTGCCTCACTTGTCTCATCTGACGAGCCGCCCCTAGTCCATATGGAGACTAGCTGGTAAAACAAACGTAAGTAAAACAATGAAATCAAAGGGAAAGAAATGGCTCATAATCTTAACGACACTATGTAACCAAACCATGTGTTGGTGACTGGGAACGTATGCTCTGTATGTTAGGGACGATCTGAGAGCTCATGCATCTCTTCTGTTTCGCGTGCAAGTATAGTCAACTTAACTGCCAGTGTTTCGTAACCACTTTCAGAAGTGGAAACACACATGCTAACGGCGCTACAATATCAACTCACTGTCAAGGCAGACCGGCTCTCGATATCATCCGACAGTCACATGGAATGAACAACTTCCTATGTAGTTTGCATCTCATTAATTTTTCGTATTTAAATAAATTATTTCTATTTATTTAAAACTGTTTCCTGTGGAAACCCTGGATACCAGTGAGCTTTGTCTTTGTCATATAGTTCAGAGACAAAGTTCATATCTTTAGCAGTTAGCATTTAACCACGTAAATCTTACAACTGCAACCTAATAGCAGTAAAATATAATTAATATGCACTGGTCGTAAAAAAGTTAGGGATATTGCGGCTTCGTAGGAAAAACGTGGTGTTATGCAAATTTAACGACTACTGGAGATTGGTTATGAACGTGGGTAGCTACGGCATATGTAAATTAGCATCATGACAACAGAGCACGTGATCTGGAAGTTTGCTGAATGTATTGCTTTCAGTGTGGGACTAACCTGAAATAATGGCTGTTGGCATGTTACAGACAGATTGACATGGGTGCTGCTTTAGGAGCTTCGCAAAGTGTAGTAAGTCGACTACACACAAGATTTCCACTGCTTGGAAATGTTGCAGATCGACCTAGGAGTGGTCGCCCGAGGATAACTACTACGAGACAAGATCGCTAGTAAGTGCTCGGAGGAGGCCTAGTATTACCAGTAGCCAATTCCGTGAATCACTTTGAGCTAATTATGGTGTCACAGTATGTACTCAAACGCTACGAAATCGTCTCCACAAGTACGGACTCTGAGCAAGAAGGCCGCTGAGGTGTATATCACTGACATCAGCTCACCGTCGTCAAAGATGAATCTGGGTGCGACAGTACATGTCATGAAACACAGAATAGCATCATGCACTTTTCACAGACGAATCCCGTTTCTCTCTTTATCCTGATACTCGACGAGGACACATGTGCAGAAGATCCGGCACACGAATGCAACCACACTATGTGCAATCCGTCCATCTTTACCAGCGGCAGTCAGTTCTGGTCCGGGCAGAAGTGTGTTTTAATGGCCGTACTTCCTTGTATGTTTGTCAAGGCAACATGAATGCCTCAGTGTACCGAAACTAGATCATTGTACCCATTCTGACTCTGTTTCAAGCTGCTATTGGACATGCATTACGCTTACTGGATGAAAATGCAACCAATCAACGTGAGTGGATCGTGCTTCAGGAGCTGAAAAATCATGGGATTGAATCGTTACAGTGCCTCCTAAGTCTCCTTACTTTAATACTTATAACGTGCAAGTTTGTCCGCGCCTGGCATCGCATCCGGGTCTCCTCACTCCGGAGTAAGTCGCTCTCCCAACTAAGCTACACGGACATGTACTCTCACTGCTATCTGCCTTTATCTCATGTGCGTCCTGCCGTGCAGGCACGTCACATCTCCTCCAACTCATGGTCCCAGCATGCCCCACGGGTCAACCGGGACCACGGGTCGCTGTAGGCAGTCATCCCATGAAGAACGTGCATTTGAGAAATCCCAGACAATTTGGTGTATGGAACGTAACATCCCACTAACTTATTTTTTCGAAGCACTGAAGAAGGGATTCTCACTTTTTCTGTATTGCCGTGTGGAAAGAACATCACATCATCGCGAGAAACTCAACAGCCGGGTCACCCTGGATGTTCGGGCGCCAATATAACGAACAACTTTGCCCGCGACGGGCATCGGAATAGGGTCCCCTCACTCCGGAGTAAGTTGCTCTCCCAACTAAGCTACATGGACATGTACTCTCACCGCTATCTGCTTTGCGTCCTGCGGTGCAGGCACGTCACATCCTATTGGGGTGCATTTTGAACACTGTACAGCAGCGTCTGTATAACTACGTCCCCTACCCAGTACACTAGAAGACTTCCATAGCGTGTTGCCTGTAATATGGGACGAGCTGCACCATACACTGACCAAAAATGTCACTGCAAGTTTGCGTCGTAGGTGTCAAGACGTTTTTCGACACAGAGGTGGTGTTGCCGGGTAATGAAATCTAGTGGTATGGACATTCTCCCAATTTAACATTTTGTCTATACTTCAGTGCTACTTTGTTGTGTGCAGAAACTGCAAAATAAATTATTTTTGTAAGTTTACTCTACCGTTTCTGTTACGTAGCCTCACTGGTGTTATTTCAAAGCTTGCCACCTGAGTCAGATACATACAGCTTTCATTCCATGCAATATCCCCAAGTTTTGTGACAGCGAAAGCAATGGAATTTTATGAATGAAATACAGGATTACACCATTGCACAATACAAATTTGGAAGACGTAAGTCTGTTTATTGGGGTAAATATGACATGGATGTTAAGTCAGATAATATCCGAAAACTTGAAAATTTCGTCGTCCTCGTCTGGGAATCGAATCCGCGTCTCCCGGATAGCGCCCGAGTATGCTAACCGGTACACCACCCAGAACGACCAAGTTTCAAGTTTCCGATTAATTTGAATTATAACCATGCCGCCCCGGTGGCGCAGTGGTCTAAGCGATGGCCTCTGATCATTCGTCCGAAAGGGGTCAGGGTTCGAATCCCGGTGATGCATGGATGTTGTGTTTGTCTTACGGCACTGGCTATCTCCCTTCCCTGGAACCAGTGACCCTAAAATTAGGGACGGGCGACTGCTTATAGCCCATTGAGTTGCTCACGGTGGTCGTTAAACCTCCAGTCTAATCCAAAATGCCGCCCCGGTGGCGCAGTGGTTTAAGGCGTTGGCCTCTGATCATTCGTCCGAAGGGGTCCGGGTTCGAATCCCGGTGAGGCATGGATGTTGTGTTTGTCTTACGGCACTGGCTCTCTCCCTTCCCTGGAACCAGTGACCCTAAATTAGGGACGGGCGACTGCTTATAGCCCATTGAGTTGCTCACGGTGGTCGTTAAACCTCCACCCAAAAAAAAAAAAAAAATCCAAAATATAACCATCACAGGATTCGCTAGTCGAAGCAACTGGCATTCATATATAGCTAATCTGGAGGTTTTGAATTCATTCCCGTGATTGCCCGGGGGCGCAGAATATCGATGAACGAAACACGGGATTACACCATTGCACAATACAAATTTGGAAGATGTGAATCCGTTTATTGGTGTAAATATGACATGGATGTTAAGTCAGATAATATCCGAAATTTGAAAATTTCGTCGTCCTCGAGTGGGAATCGAATCCGCGTCTCGCGAATAGCGCCCGAGTATGCTAACCACTACACCACCCAGAACGACCAAGTTTAAAGTTCGCGCAGTGGTCTAAGCGATAGCCTCTGATCATTCGTCCGAAAGGGGTCAGGGTTCGAATCCCGGTGATGCATGGATGTTGTGTTTGTCTTACGGCACTGGCTATCTCCCTTCCCTGGAACCAGTAACCCTAAAATTAGGGACGGGCGACTGCTTATAGCCCATTGAGTTGCTCACTGTGGTCGTTAAATCTCCAATCCAATCCAAAATATAACCATCACAGGATTCGCTAGTCGAAGCAACTGGCATACATATATAGCGAATCTGGAGGATTTGAATTTATTCCCGTGATTGCCCGGAGGCGCAGAATATCAATGAACGAAACACGGGATTACACCATTGCACAATACAAATTTGGAAGATGTGAATCCGTTCATTGGTGTAAATATGACATGGATGTTAAGTCAGATAATATCCGAAATTTGAAAATTTCGTCGTCTAGCGAATCCTGTGGTGATTATATTCAAATTAATCGGAAACTTGAAACTTGGTCGTTATGGGTGGTGTAGTGGTTAGCATACTCGGGCGCTATCGGGGAGACGGGGTTTCGAATCCCGCTCCACGACGAAGAAATTTTCAAGTTTCCAGATATTATCTGGCTTAACATCCGTTTCATATTTACACCAATAAACTGATTCATATCTTCCAAATGTGTATTAAGGGGACTAGGGGAAGTTTGAAATATCGAAAAAAATCGATTTCGGGGTTGTTGTTTTTTTGCATATTTCTATATAGTGCAATCCTTTAAGAACATCTTCCCGTTTGAATTTTCGAAAAATTCACAAAATTGTGGTCAGGGGCTCATAAAATGTGACGTGGCGCGCAGCCTGCTGAACACAGGTAATTCCGCAGCCAGGGCTATACCTCCCTTACTCGAGTAGAATAGAACTGTCCTGCAGGCTTTCAACCAAATTGCCGGAATTCTATAGTGCAGGAAATTTTTAACCGGTAAGTACGACTGTTCTAACATAAATATTGTACCGAATATTTGAATGCAATTTTCTCGGAACTACATGTTTTGGTGATTTTACCTTGATATCTCGAAATCCGCTGGAGATATATACTTGAAATTTATACCGGAGTTGTAAAACACAATGACGCATTAATTATACCTGACATCTGATTGAATAAAAATGTTTTCACCATTTTATAATAACGAATAACTCGCATTTTTCCACATTTTTCGTTATCTGGACGCCATTTTTTGCATTTTTTTTCTTTTTCAATTTTTCAGGTATAATAAATAGAGGGAAGCCTAAGAAGAAGAAATATACCTGGGATTTCCCGAAATATTCACCCATTCGACTGTAATCGTGGTAAAATAAGATTTCACATAGTTTGCCTCATTACGTTGGAGCGCCAATATTATTCACCTAGGGATAAATATCGCGACATTTCCTTCTTTTATCACTTTATAGTAAACACCCCTACACAGACAAAACGTTTTATACACTGCCGGACAATTGCTAAGGACGGATGACAATAGCAACGATAGCAACCATAAAATGGAAGGCAGGAAAATGTGGAAATTAGCATAAGTGCGGGATACAGTAAGACGTGTTGTGCGTATGCAAATTTTGGATTGCCGAACTTGTTCGTGACGTCATAGCGCTGATAAGAGATATAAAGGATTTGACGCGTATTGACCGTTGTTGTTCAAACGCAAAGTTGAAAGCGAAAGAATCAATTGACGAACTTGCAATTTTCAGTATGTCTTCCCGACATCACCTAGATGATTTTACGCGTGGCCGTATTATTGGCAAGATTGAAGAAGGGCGAAAAATAACAGATGTTGCCAGGAAGTTCGACGTCAGCCACAGTGTTGTTTCAAGGCTTTGGAAATCATTTTAAACAAATGGAGAGTGTAGCAAACGTCACGGGGGAGGTCGTGTTCGCAGTACGACACCTGCAGAAGATCGGTACATAGTGCTATCAACAAAAAGACACTGGCACAGCACAGCTACTGAGGTAGCAAATCAGTTTATGGCTGCTACTAGCAAGCCGATCTCCCGAAAAACTGTCGCCAGACGTTTGCATGAAGGAGGACTATACGCCCGCCGTCCTGTTGTGTGCATCCCATTGTCCAGACGTCACCGTACCGCCCGTTTGCAATGGTGCCATCAACATCGCAATTGGACTGATAACGACTGGTCTGCTGTCCTCTTCTCAGATGAGAGTGATACAGACTATCGTTTGATTGTCGACGACAACTGATCTGGCGTGATAGTGGTACTGCATATTGTCCAGCAAACATTCAGGAAAGGGACCAATATCCGACATGTAGTGTCATGGTATGAGCTGGCATCATGATCAATGGCCGTACGTCCCTCTATGTGCTTCCAACTGGGACTATGACTGGCCAATGATACATTAATGATGTTCTGCTACCTCATGTTCGCATGTTCCATGGTGCTGTCGGTGATAGATTCACTTTCATGGACGACAACGCAACATGTCGTCGAACAGTCACTGTCCAGGAGTGTCTTGAGAGCGAGGATACTCAACGCCTCGTATGGCCAGCACGTTCTCCAGATCTGAATCCCATTGAAAATGTGTGGGATGCTTTGGGAAGGAGTCTTGCTGGTTGCCAATGCCCTCCAATAAACAAGGACACCCTCATCCATGCACTGACAGAAGAATGGGATAAATTACCCCAACAGCTGCTTGATAATGTTGTGCAAAGCATGACACGACGTGTGAAATCTTGCATTGCCCTCCATGGTGGCCATATCCCGTATTGACATCTTACGCTGGAACGCCTGCGGACGGTAATTGCATTTTTTTCCCGTTTACGTATTCTGCACAAAATGGCCTGTTTGTCCCTTGAACACGTTCCAAAGCCTTCTGGATTTCAGAGCACAATAAATTGTCTTTCTTGTAATGTCCTGGCATTCTGACATTATTTTATTTCACTTGGCATCCAACCACACTTACTTTTTTATGCGCTATATAGCCGTTTATGATCCGTCCTTAGCAATTGTCCAGCAGTGTATTTATTCGCGCCTTGTTATAAACAATTAAACGCAAGCCACTTTTTGAAATGTCAAACCTCCCTACTCCCCTTGAGGTGGACGTCTAGTAATTTTGCTTCCTATACTTCCAACGGAAAAAACTTCTGTACACATTTTCTTAATAATTAATGCGTTCCCAAGGATAAAAATTTGAACATCGATTAAAATAACTTCATATTATAACTTGGAATACTTAATATTTTCTAAAACATAGCCATAATTATATTAAAAATCAATAACTTTTCCTTTGGTGGTGTTAAAACCAGAAAAAAATGGCGCGACCTGTACGTTGATGACGTCAGTAGACAAACAAATGTTGGATTGCATAATTATGGTTATGTTTTAGAAAACATTAAATATTTCATGTTATAAAATGAAGTTATTTTAATCGATGTTCAAATTTTCATCCTTGGGAATGCATTAATTATGAAGAAAATGTGTACTGAAGTTTTTCCGTTGGAAGTATAGGAAACAAAATTACTAGACGTCCACCTTGCAATGGTATGTTTTAAAATACGTATTTTGGCCACTTTTTAGCACATCTTTTGTAAAAAAAGATCGTGCTTATGTTATCGGTTTGTCCGTCCGTCTGTACCCACGGTATCTCTGCAACTATTAATCTGATTTGAAAAATTCTTTTTGTATTCGAAAGCTTGAAATATGCCAATGATGATTCTTCATTTCGTTTTTTTTTTTTTACGATGTACAATTTTGCCGCTAGAGGGCATAAATGCAGATGATGTCAAACTCAAAATTACGTTTTATTCCACATATTTGCTTCTGAACATACCATTGAAGGGGGCGTAGATATATATATCTTATTTTTGTCAATACCTTTACTTCTAAAAGTCCGATATGAAAAATTCCTTCTTTATTAGATAGTGTTTCCGATGCGAAACGTTTTTCCTATAAATTCAAATTTTTCAAGTAAATCACAGACTTTCCGCTAGGGTAAATTGAGTTTTCTGCTCCTAAAACTCCGATTTGAAAAATTCATCCTGTATCGCATACAAGACCTGACGGAAAATATTTTTCACGCAATTTCTAATGTTTGGTAAAGAATGGTTTGGCCACCAGGGGTCATAAGTGTTAATTTCTACTTCTGATGTATTTGTAGCAAAATCTGGGCTCCTGAAAACTCGACTAAAATTTTTTTTTCTTGGACCGATACCGCTCATATGGATAAACCTTTTGTGAATACTTTCTTCCTAAAATAATATGTGATTTTCCCACCAAGGGACGTAAAGTCACATCTTGCCGCCCCGGTGGCGCAGTGATCTAAGGCGTTGGCCTCTGATCATTCGTCCGAAGGGGTCCGGGTTCGAATCCCGGTGAGGAATGGATGTTGTGTTTGTCTTACGGCACTGGTTCTCTCCCTTCCCTGGAACCAGTGACCCTAAATTAGGGACGGGCGACTGCTTATAGCCCATTGAGTTGCTCACGGTGGTCGTTAAACCTCCAATCAAAAAAAAAAAAAAAAAAAAAAGTCAAATCTTATTTTTGTCGATAACTCTGTTTCTAAGAGTTCGTAAGCTCACGATTCAGTTTACAGCAATATCTGAGGGATTAAAGACCCGATTGAAAAACTTCTTTCTTCCGTCAGATACCATTGTTTTCCATACCGATTCCATTGACTTTGAATAGCTTTGATAATTTAAATTTGCGTCAGAACGGATTCAAAAGACGAGCTTATTACACCCGAAAATTCGGTGTCATCTTTCTTGTTTTTTATTTTTTTTCTTGAGATAAATGTTTCTTTTATCCTACGTCATTTTGGAAGATCACATATACAGAACATGACAACGCAATCTTCCGAATCATCGCTTCATTCCTTTGTATTTATACACGGTCATTAATACGAAACAATATTAAATGCGACAACTTATGCCAATATTCGGCCTGTAAAGAGAAATTTCAACTTTAAATACATAAACTTCGCGTGCCAAAAATGTGAACAATTTACGAATCATGGAACATTAACCTCGTTTTCTGCTGTGATCTGCATCTCTCTGTTCACATTTCGCTAGTTATACTTCCAACCTCTGTATCCGCTATCTCCTCCAATATTTTTTGATGAATATTCTTGAACGCATTCCCAGCTTAATTTTTTTTTCTTTTCCTACAGTACCTGTGTGATGTATCTTTTGGAATGTTTTTATCCGACCAAAACCATCTGTTTCTCCAGAAGTGTGTTTGCAAATGACACATTATTCACGCCATTAACCACAACTGTGCTGTAATGCAGTAAGAACAAGGCTTCTGCCATTGTGGAAGGCATTTTGCGATTCCCCCCTTAGCCATAATACCACTATGAATTCCCTGGTGACAGTGGCAATAGCATCTGCCATCTCATATTCGGAAAACACCGTACAATAAAAAGAGAAAAAACATTTTACGCGGCAAACAAAAGAATGTGCGTAAAAGTAGAATGGAGCGAAGATCGTTTTTGCTGCCGCCTCAGTAGTATTTGGGGGGAGTGCAGAGGTTAAACTCCATTTATCACAAACCTTTATGAGAGCCTGTTACTCGCGACAAACATGGAAATTTGCCCTGCTCCATTTGCGAGCGTGAAAACTGCTACATATACTTTTTTTTTTTTATTATTATTATTATTCTCGTTTTTCTTTTCCTAACTTCTTTTTGAAATCCTACTCGACGTTTTTACAAAACTTTTCGTTTATTTGTATGCGAACACAGTTTAAATATTTCAAGTAATTAGCAAGCAAATGAACAAAAACGAGCTGCGTAATGGCCGAGAAAAAAAGCGGGCAATTTGTGGCTTTGATGGTTTTTTATTAGGTCGAAATGGCTTCCCGAGAAGGCGATGGCAAATATAAACGAAATGGCTTTTAATTATGCATCGCATTTACATGCAATACCTGCAGTGATTTTCACTAAAGTTGAACAGGAAAGAGAAAGAGGGGGAAGGGGGAATTCGGTCGTAAAAGAGCTCGGCGTTTGTCATTCGCTCTGGAAAAATGTGCAGTGCGGATAATTATCTTAACCAAAATTTAAAGAGCGTCTCATTAAAAACAAAACTTTTAAAATCAGTTTTTCTTCACTTTACATTTTTATTTTGTCCTGGTTTCTTATAAACTCATCACGTTGTAGAAAAATGAAATAGTGTGTTGAGAGAGTGCGCATGCGCTTGTGCTTATATATAGTTCTGCTTATTTTTTGTTTTGTATGCGTGTGAACGTTGCTGAACGCCAGAGATTGATTGCTGGTAAAAACAGGAAGCTTTGTGCAACTCTTGTACAAAAACGGGGAAGTAAAGTAACTCATGCAGTGCACAGGATATGAAAAATATCACAATGTAAAGAGAAAACAACATATTTCACAGCTGTAAGTTTTTCTCCTTTTTTTTTTTCGTTGCGAGTTGACATTTGCTGAAAAAGGTAAAGTGGTACAAGACTTTGTTTAAATCGATTGAAATCAATTTTCACTGCAACACTGAACAAATGCAAAAGAAACATTTATTTAAAGCTAAATATATAACATAATATAATATAATAAAACCTACATAATAGGCTACGTCTGTCCCTAACGCTCTGACGCCATTCAGTACTTGCAGCGCCATCTGTATCTGGTGACCGAAATCGGAACTAAGATCACCGCTATCGCACGATACATAAAATCAAGCAGAAATACCGGAAAATAAAATAAAGTTAGTAAGACGAACGACTTCATCTGTGGCAGTACGCACGTGCTCGAACAACTGTCTGCGACGTTTGCTCTGTTACGTAGGTGTTACGTAGTGTTTTATTTCATTTTATTCACATTGCAGAGTAATTTCATAAAAAGGAATCAACGTTAATATAAATATAAATACCCAGATCTATTTAAAACGCTCTAACGTACAACAAAAATGGAAATTTTGAGACGTCAAAGTGAGCAAAATCGCATCTAAAAACATTTTCAGTTCTGAGTTTTACCTATATTTCCTTACAGAAATCCAGCGTGTATTTGACATGTTTTTAATCTGCTTGAATTAAAAATTTCACCCTGTTCTAGGTCGAGCAACATCCCCTATATATGAATATTTATTTAAAGCTTAAAAGCAGCCCTCCTAGGATGGGCTGCAGGCTAGTATGATATAATATAATATAATATAATATAATATAATATAACATAATATAATATGATATGATTTGTTTTGTTTTTTTATTGGAGGTTTAACGACCACCGTGAGCAACTCAATGGGCTATAAGGAGTCGCCCGTCCCTAATTTAGGGCCACTGGTTCCAGGGAAGGGAGAGAGCCAGTGCCGTAAGACAAACACGACATCCATGCCTGACCGGGATACGAACCCGGACCCCTCACGGACGAATGATCAGAGGCCAGCGCCTTAGACCACTGCGCCACCGGGGCGGCTGATATGATTTGAGATATGATATGATATGACATAGTATAGTATGATATGATATAGTATGATATAGTATAGTATAACATTACATTATGTGATATGATATAGTATAACATAACATAATATGATATGATATGATATAGTATAACATAACATAACATAATATGATATGATATGATATAGTATAACATAACACAATATGATATTATATAATATAACATAACATAATATGATATGATATGATATGATATAGTATAGTATAACATAATATGATATATGATATGATATAGTATAACATAATATAATATTATATGATATGATATAGTATAACATAATATGATATAATATGATATGATTTAGTATAACATAATATGATATAATATGATATGATATAACGTAATATGATATAATATGATATGATATAGTATAACATAATATGATATAATATGATATGATATAGTATAATATAATATGATATATGATATAATATAGTATAATATAATATGATATATGATATAATATAGTATAACATAACATAATATGATATGATACAGTATAACGTAACATAATATGATATGATATGATATGATATAAATTTAAGCTTGAAATGTTTTCCTTTTTCAAAATTAGAGCGCTTTTTTGTGCGTAAAGCCCCGAGTGAATCATTCTGCACATGTCTTCAAGCCAACTTTGATATATTTTGCTTCATCAAATCTTCCTCGTACTCTTTTTCTTAAAGACGATTGTTAAGGTCAGTGCTGTCCAACTAGCGGGCTCGGGCAGCATGTGGCTCGCGGAATGAAATTATGCTGCCCGCAAATGAAGAATAAACCAAATTTCATTTTTTGACAGATAAGAGCAGGAATCGTATCTACACAGACGTGACATAAGTAAATAGTTACATGTTTTGTTAATAACATTTATTTTCTGTCTGCATGGAACGGAAGGAGTTGTAGTTGTAGCTGGATTTAATATCTAGTAACCATACCCTTTGCAGTACCTAGATCTTTCACCCTGCCGGGAATTGCGGAAATGAGATCAGCAATGGTGCTTTGTGGAATTTTAGCCCAAGAGTCATGTAAATAAGGCCAGCAGGTGTACCTTGTTGGTTGGTTTCTGTGGCATCCGTCGTGATTTGCTATCCAATATGGCCCACATGTGTTCAGTTGGGTTCATATCACGGCGCTGGCTTGGCTACAGCAGTTTCTGGATGGCTTTTCGTTCGTGCCATATTTGGGTACGTTTTGCCCTATGACATATAGCGCTATCCTTCATGAAAAAGGAGGCAGCCTTTGGCATCTGACCACTGGAGAATATTTATAGCAGGCCCATCTGAAGGATTGTTTTGTATTTTTGGGCATTGGTGTTGCCTTCATACTCTATGAGAACTGAGCAACCAGTCATCCATATGAACAACCAGTCATCCATATGAACAACCAGTCATCCATATGAACAACCAGTCATCCTGAACAACCAGTTATCCATATGAACAACCAGTCATCCTGAACAACCAGTCATCCATATGAACAACCAGTCATCCATATGGCTTCCCATATCATGACTGAAAAACCTCTATGTTTCACAGTTGGCTGAAGATGCTTCAAGCTGAATTCCTGGCTGGGAAATCGCCCAACCCCGTCTCTTCCACTGTCTGAAAACTGCTAAGAGTTATCAATCGTGTCTGTCGCCTATGCCAATCTGCGACGAATATTCGCAAAAGAGATTTACATCGAGCCGCTCTTCCATGATAGCCAAGTCTATCAACTTTCCCCTGAGTAGTTC
This sequence comes from Macrothele yani, assembly GCA_039090855.1. Classification (NCBI taxonomy): domain Eukaryota; kingdom Metazoa; phylum Arthropoda; class Arachnida; order Araneae; family Macrothelidae; genus Macrothele; species Macrothele yani. The sequence continues at coordinate 106,792,879 of CM077014.1, read as the reverse complement.
TGAAACTCCCCTGGAGCTGTTCTGCAATCTCAGTGGCTTTGCTACGAGGATTGGTTTCCACAGAACGCTTGATAGTTCGAAGGCACCTCTGTGATGGCCCAGGGCAACCCGTAGGTGATGCTCGTTTTTCTTGCCTGCCTTCTTCAATTCCAATAGCACTGGATTAACTGTGGCAAAGAGGAATCAGCTGGTTTGTAGCAGTCTGGCGCTGGCTGGCTCCGAGATCCGATCGCCCCTTGATTCGTCCTCTCTGAAAGTCGCTTAGTTCCTTGGCTCCCTCGGGTTGAGGCATGTTCGTTTGGTGTCACCTAGTCACTATTAGGTTGGCCAAAAAGTAATTGCGTGTTTTCCCTGTGTAAATGAAAGGCGAAGTTTGAACGCGAAACAAAAACTTTAGTCAACAACTTATTGTCCATTTTGTTCGATGACCTTTTGCCCTCTCGCAGGCAAGTTCATGATTCCGCGCTCAAAAAAGATTTTTGTATTTTCGGCAAAAAGCAGTTCCAAGAACTATTTGATAGCCTGATCAGCAGTGAAGATTTTACCATTCAAGGCGTTTTGCAACAGACGAAACAAATGGTAGTCTGATGATGCCAGGTCTGGCGAATATTGTGGATGTGGTAACACATCCCATCCAAGCTGCAACAATTTTTGACGAGTGACCAAACTTGTGTGTGGTCTTGCGTTATCATAGTGAAACATCATAACACCTTTGCGATTCACCAATTCTGTACGCTTCTGTTCGACTGCATCACTTATTTTATCCAGCTAACGACAGTACACGTTAGATATAATGGTTTGGTTCCTTGGAAGCAATTCAAAATACACAATATTTTTGAAATCCCAACAGACTCACAGCATAACCTTCCTTTGGTGAATATCTGCTTTTGAAGTGCTTTGAGCAGGTTCATCACGCTTGCTCCACAATCTTTTTGTTCGACATTGTTGTACACGATACATTTTTTATCGCCTGTTATCATACGTTTCAAAAATGGATCTTTTTCTTCATGTTTCAAGAGCGAATCGCAGATGTCAACGCGCTTAGTGAGTTGAATTTCTTTGAGCTCATTTGGTTTTCAAGAAATTAACTGATATCACGCAGCGTTTGAATCACTTAATATTTCCCTTCAAGAAAAATGTCAAAATATCTGTAATCGTTACCGTCATATTCGCTTGTTCTCGTAACAAGCTGCCATTTTTAAAATCAAATCTAGGAAAAGTTTGGCTCACTTCAAATCCTACAAAGAGCTTTTTGATGAAATGACAATACTTACTGAAACTATAGGTTTTGAAGTACTTTCCTCTCAGCCGAACACGCTTATTAAGACATATGATGATATGTGTAAACAGTTTGATGAACTCAAACCAACTACACTATATTGGCAAAGGACACCGGACACCTAGAAGAGAAACACAGCATGGCATTTATTGACATACATTAGTCCGGTGTCGGTCCACCTTTGGCCTTAATGCATGCACTGTACCTTCGAGACATGCTTTCGACAAGGTTTTGGAACACAGCGATAGGTATGCGCTTCCATTCAGTACATAATGCTACCGTTATCTGTTGCTTAGTAGTAGGCCTTGGTTCCAAACTTCTTATGCGGCGTTCTAATTCATCCCATAGGTGCTCTATGAGATTAAAATCAGGGCTCTGTGCTGGCCAGTCCACACATGATACGGAATTATCGTCAAACCACGCCGTAACAGTCCTTGCTTTATGGCTCGGTGCATTATCCTGCTGGTACCAATAAGGCTCGGTTCCATAGTATTGCCACATAGTTGGTAGGGCACAATTGTCCAGAATATCGAGGTAGACGTGCTGGTTATCAGGTTTGTCCAAGATAACCAATGGGCCTGGCCCATTCCACGAAACATACCCTTACACGAGTACACTGCCAGCTCCCAACTTGACCGTAGAATAGTACACAAGGGTAAGTAGCGTGTTCCTCCGGCTGTTGCCATACCCACACACGGCCATCAGATTGATGGATCATGTATCTGGATTCATCAGTCCATGGGACCCATTTTCATTGATCTACGGTCCACGATAAATGTTCTTGACACCATGCTAAACGACGAGTAGCATTCCGAGTGGAGATGAAAGGCTTATGAGCAGCGGCACGACCACGGTAACCCATGGAATGAAGTTCTCTGCGAATGGTACGTTTACATACCTAGATTCCAGCAATTTTACTCACCTGTAAACTGAGGTCTTGTGCAGTAGTACTCCGTTGATTAGCTGTATCGACTCTCCTGAGGCTTTGACCTCCTCTATCACTGATTTTCTTTGGTCTGCCGGTACGTTTTGCTGCTTCAGGCACGCCATGAGTCTTTCACTTATTTAGTACATCCAAAACAGTCAACTTGGGTATGTTTAAACGCCTCTCGATTTCTCTTATGAACAACCCACTAATATAACACCTAGCAATCTTTCTTTCTCTCCCGCCACGAAATTTTCACCCAAATTCACTGTGCGATATGATCGCGGTCAGCTGCAGGCTTGCTTTTATACCGTTTGCAGCTGTACAGCGCATCCTAACGACGTAGAGAATCTTCCAAAGTCAGTTTTCCTTTCTCAAAGTCAGTTCTCTACCGCCACGACATTTTCACCCAAATTCACAGTGCGATATGATCGCGGTCAGCTGCAGGCTTGCTTTTATACCGTTTGTAGCAGTACAATGCATCTTAACGACGCAGAGGATCCGTTCATTTGCTTTTGAAGGGGTGTCCGGTGGCTTTTGTCAATATAATGAATACGATGCATTTGGCAGTACATTGAATGTTGGCATTGAAAGCGCAAACTTTATTTATCAAATGGAATTATTTAAACTTCAAGCAGATGAATTAATTACAGCTCGATCAGAGAGTAAAGCAGAATTGTTTAAACTTTTCTCCACTGAGAAATACTCAAACAACCAAACAAGAAGATTTGGGATTAAAAGTTTTTCAATGTTTGAAAGTACTTATTTATGCGAGAAGTCATACGATCCGTCCCTGTGGCGCAGTGGTCTGAGGGATGGCTTTTGGTCATTCGTCCGAGATGAGTCCGAGTTCGAATCCCGGTGAGGCGTGGATGTTGTGTTTGTCTTACGGCATTGGCTCTCTCCCTTTCCTGGTGTCAGTGACCCTAAATTATGGACAGAAGCATGGGCTTATAGCGCAATGAGTTTCTCATGGTGGTTGTTAAACTCTCAATTAAAAAAGTTATATGAAGTACGTATAGTCAAAACACAGGAACGGAAATGTTGTTTGCATATCGTCTTGAGAGTTGCTGAAAATAATTCAGCCTATGTCTGTACATATTTCAGGTTTCACTGAAGTATGGTACTTCGCGTGATTTTGATAATTCTCAGCTAAAACTAATCGTTTTAGTAACAATCCCCCCCCCCAAAAAAAAAAAAATTAAACTTCCTGCATGATATTAAAGTTGGCCCAAACAAGTGTTGTTTTTTTTTTATATTTATTTTGCTGTTTTTCCTTACCGGAGTATTTTGAAACAGCTAGTCACTTTTGCTGAAGTAGCAAAGTTTATTTACTGGAAAATGATCTGTGGCAGAAAATTTGCTGACCTATGCCCAGCAGAACTGTTTCTAGGGCAACAAGAACTGCTTACCACATAAACCAGAAATCTTCCTAGACCCAGAAAAATCAGTTGCTACGGAAGCGAGAACTGCTTGAGACAGAAACCAAAATTCTTGCTAAACCCGAAAGAAACTGTTGCTATGGAAACGATAACTTCTTTGCCTCATAAACCAGAAATCTTGCTAGACTCAGGAAAAACTGTTGATAGGGAGGCAAGAACTGCTTCCCACGCAAACCAGAAACCTTGCTAGATTCGAAAGAAACTGTTGCTAGAGAGGCAAGAACTGCTTGCAGCACAAACCAGAAGTGTTGTTAGACATAGAAAAAAGAGTTGCTAGGAAAGCGAGATCTGCTTGGTACAGAAACCAGAAGTCTTGTTAGACACAGGAAAAGGTATTGCCAGGGAAGAGCGAGCTGCTTACCACAGAAACCAGAAGTCTTGTTAGACCCAGAAAAAAGTGTTGCTAAGGGAGCGAGATCTGCATGTGACAGAAACCCGAAGTCTTGTTAGACCTAAAAAGAAAGGTTCCTGAAGGGAGAACTGCTTGCCAGAAAACCCCCAGAAGTCTTGTTAGTCCCAGAAAAGAAAGGTTCCTATGGAAGCGAGATTTGCTATCCACAGAAACCTGAAGTCTTGTTAGACCCAGTAAAAAAGTTTCCAAGGGAAGCGGGAACTTCTTGCCACAGAAACCAGAAGTCTTCTTAGTCCCAGAAAAAAGTGTTCCTAGGAAAGCGAGATCTGCTTGCTACAGGAACCTGAAGTCTTGTTAGACGCAGAAAAGAGTATTGCCATGGAAGCGTAAACTGCTCTCTAAAGAAACTAGAAGTCTTGATGAACCTAGAAAAAACTTGCTAGGGAAGCAAGAACTACCTGCAACAAAAACCAGAAATTTTGCTGCTGTTGTAAAATGGAATATAACTAATCCAGGTAGTACGTATAGCACGGTTATTTCCTGTGCCTATTTTCACTAACGCAATTTGATAGCTGTGCAAAATTTTTGCGGTTATAGCAAAGCATTTTCTACCTTTTCCAACCGTAGGTTGAAGAAAGCGAAAAAAATAAGTTGAAAAACCGGGGAACGAACTCTATTGAAAATGGGTGAAATGAGGTCAAAGGTCAGGACATAGGAGCAGGATCGATTCCATTGACTTCATGCATCATAACTTACGTAAAAATGCTTCGATTGCGACCAAACTTTAGCATGTTGTTCCGGAGGTAAACTGAACTGGTTCTGTTGAATATCATTGAAATGAGGTCAAAGGTCAGGACACAGGAGCCAGATTTATTTCACAGCCATTATCCTCACAACGTGATTAAAAATGCTTCTGTTGCGATAAAACTTTAGTATGTTATTCCGGAGGTATACTGAACTAATTCTGTTTAATATCATAGAAATGGGGTCAAAGGTCAGAGCACAGGAGCGAGATTTTTTCCACAGCCATTATCCTCATAACTAGAGTAATAATTTGAGTAATGATTTCTGGTATGTTGGAAAGTGTATTATAATCAGTGCATTGCATGATTTTACTAACTTGTAGTTTGTGATAAATCAGAGATGCGGTGATTCATCCCGAACAGGAAGAATGTCTTCAAATGTACATGCCATCATATTTTGACTTTCTCGTTTTCCACTTTTGCAGGTGCCAACACCAGTATCCCCGGAGTGACCATTGGGTTCAACTCTGTCGCCGGCATGACAGGTGTCAACGGGGTCACCGGGATCGCTGGTATTACGTCCATCACGCCGACGTCCGGTGTCACCTTCCCTCTACCGGCGACGTTTCCTTGGGCTGCTGCGGCGAGGGGAAAGCCACGTCGGGGAATGATGCGGAGAGCCGTTTTCTCGGATGCTCAGAGGCAGGGACTGGAGAAGAGGTTCCAAATACAGAAATACATCAGCAAACCCGACAGGAAGAAACTAGCGGAAAAACTCGGGCTCAAAGATTCACAGGTAAGGAACTTCAAATTTTCATCATTTACGATTGGTCAAGGGAAAGAGGAGACATTCATTTTGATCCACATGTGTAGCTTGAGTTCACAGAGTCTTGAAACTATACTGGGGGCGGATCACCGAACAGACGCAAGAAGTGCGCGTTTGGGGCGTCGAAATAAAAATCCCAGAAAAGTAAATTTTTTTTTTATTTTCAACGTCTTGTTAACTGATAGAAAATATAAAATAACAAAAACTGTAATAAAAGCATGTAAGTCATAAAAGCTATTTACGTACGATTAAAAACATTATCCCTGCTGATACTGTAGACTAGTTTAAAAAACTTTATTCACAAGTAAAAGCAAGTTAAAAGCGAGATCTTTCGGGATCCCTAGATCCCATCTTTAGGCTTAAGGCCATAAAGAACAACAAGTGGTCCACTTATATACGATCAGGTTTGACCCATGATGCAACGCAGTGGGCGTTGACATCGGTCAACATAGCAAATCAAAAACAATCAAAAGTTCGAAGATATGAAAGGTTATACAATATTGTCCGTAGTGGTGCCGGGCATATCGATGGGGATTAGTTTTTTCCATATGTGAGGAATGAATGACGGACGTTCTGAGTTACAGCATAAAGGCCCATATGAATGGATATATAGGCTCTCGGAGAGGAAAACATTTCCCCTTGTTACTTTAGAGTTCAAAACCACGGCGTTCTTTCAGTCAGGTATTTTTCCCTCTTGGTCCACAGTTTCAGTTAGTGCTGTGTTGGTGGAGTCTGACCTCAAGTAATATTATGGCCTTAAGCCTGAAGATGGGATCTAGGGATCCTGAAAAATCTCGCTTTTAACTTGGTTTTACTTGTGAATAAAGTTTTTAAACTAGTCTATAGTATCAGCAGGGATAATGTTTTTAATCGTACGTAGACAGCTTTTATGACTTACATGTTCCTTTCGTGCGAAACACAGTTTTTATCGGTGTAATAAAAGCAAATTCCGTTGCATTCTATCGCGTTATTCTCTGATGCGCATTATTGCTAGTGCAGTAGGAGGTTACATTGATCAAAGCTTAACTGGATTTAAGTACTGTTATTTACCCAAAGCTGGTAAGAAGGTAACACTGAAAGTTTTCAGTCTTGCACTCATTTGTCAAATATACGAAAAAAAAAACAGTTTTGAAAGGAACCCGTTTTATTTTCTTTCTTAGTAGGACCTGTTTGTAATGTTAGCCGTAATCGCTCACTTTCCGTTCTTAAAAGGATTCAATTCATTAAGGTTTGAATCAGCAATTTGTCACTCACCTTTATAGAAAACGACGTTTAATCATCAGATTATGAACCTCAAACAGAAGTCATCGCCCTTTCCACGTTTATAAGTGAGTCACGGAAAAATTATCATCGGCCGCCACCGGGAATCGAACCCAGTTCTCCCAGTTACGCGCCGGACATGCTGCCCCTGCACCACAGCGGCCTCTAATTCTCCAGACTCACATGCGACTAAATGCCAAACCACATGGCAGGTTGCTTCTAGGAGCCCGGCACAATGCTGGGGATTCACCAGAGATGAATAGCAGCAACTGAACAAATAACTAGAGGGTGAGTGAATAATTAATACACACAATTGACGTGGATTAGGAACATCAAACAAAAGTAATCGCTCTTTCCACTTTATAAGCGAGACACGATATTAGCTGTTGGTCACAAAAATGTGATTCGACCGTGTATATTAGCTGTCTAAGAAGTGCACCGAACGCGGCGGAATGAGTGAACCTTCGCATCAAAAAACGGTGCTTTCCAGTAAACGTTGTTATTTAAAGTGGTAACTTAGGACGATGATTGATACTAATCCTTTCTGGCTGATTACGTCCTGAAAAGAGTATAACAATGGCTACTAACAACAAAAAAGAGACATGTTTGAGTCACTTGTTTATACCCAGTGTGATGATGCCCGTGTCACGGAGACTAGGCATTCCGCATCATGTCTTGAGTCATGGAGCAGAAATTAAAGGGCTGAAAGAGAGCTCTCATATCCCGTTCGATATTTATGGTCGTAGTGCTGAGACGAGAGGGAGAATTGAATTGTTTTGCCGTAGCTTTCGCAAACCCCAGCCGCTATGTGAACTTTTGTACGTATTTAGGGCAGCAAGATGGGAAATTAAAAAAAATTGGCACGTGCGAAATCGCGCTTGTAGCTAAAATTGCAGGCGCAAATTTTACAGTACCATACGCAAAATCTGTTTTTCGAATGAAAAGCGTGTAGCAGGTATGCTGACATGGATTTAAAAGAAATTGTGAATTAAATAATAAATATGGGGTTTACATATGGGGTTTACGGGGAATCTTCTTACATGTTTGAAATTTGACCTATGTGAATAAAAAATTCTATGCATGTGGGGGGGGGTCATTTTTTTAGGTTTTTAAACCACATTTTATTAAAACTCATAGTAAACTGCAGTTTAAAACTCTTATTTTACCAGCAAAATGTTCTTCATTTCCTCCACCAGATGTATAATAAATACCTTGAACACCTAAACTAAATTGGAATTTGCGGTGTTTTCATAATTTGGAGTTTTGAGTTACGCGATACTCAGCTTCTTGTACTTAACTGCATGCATGAATTTACGTATTTCTCAAATTCCACATATTTTTCAGTTTAAAAAATATTCAAAAAGAAGGGGGAACCGTTATCCACATTTACTGAGTTCATCACTATACGTGAGTCGTAGAATTTAATATACTTAGTTTGCAAGTCAAAATTTACAAGTAAACTATAATTACAAAAGTTATATAAGTTTTCCTGACACCTTTCTACGCATCTGTGTCACAAATGAAACATTTATTTACCTTCCTATGGCATTTGGGGTCTTATAAAACCCCAGTAGATCTTTGAGCTTTGGTAACTGCTGACTGTTTTATTTTTTTAACGCCATTTCGCGATTTTTATTTATCTAGTACGAAGCTCAAAATCTTTAGTGATTATAAGTTTTAAGTAATTAGTAAGTGTTACATATTTTACTTTGGGGTCCTATGTGGCCCCAAAGGTACTGTGTGTGTACAAAAGTTTCGAAGAACTTAGGAAGGTTAATGAATGTTTCACTAATACCCAGCAAAATATCTGAAAATATTTGTAATTATAAGCAAGCTGTAAATTTTGCAACTGTAAGACCGGAGATGCTCACCTGGAAACTGAACTAATCCAAGTCACCAATTTCTTTTGAATTTGTGTAGTTGCTTTGCGCCCGTGCTTAAAATTACTTGTCGGAGAATGAAAAATTATGGTTGCATTCTGTGCCTTGCGCCAGTTAATTTTCCACCTTGATGCGCAGAAAATTTTAGGCATCATTTACTTCCGGTATGTATATCTGCCGCTTAAAAGTTTAAATAAACTCTTAGAAATATACTCTACATAGAAACAGCACAAACGTTTCTCCGCTAGGTGCTGCTCTCCGGTACTCAAGTCACGTCCGAAACCACTTTCGAAAAAGCGGTCCGTGATGTTTTCCAAGAGGTACAAATTATATATGTTGCCCCGAGTGCCATTCACCTTCGCTACGCCACCAGTAGCTTAAAGTGACCAGATTTTTTAAAATGAATCTGAAGACAATGCGATGCGCTGTCCTCATTTTCAAAGCAAATCTGATGGCAGTTTCTCATTAAAATGAGGACATTACTGAGGACAGAAACTGGCAATTTCCGGATTGAAAAATCGCACTAGTATTAGAAATAACTTGACATCTTTATGATTTGATGCATCCATATGGAACGAAATATAGCTTGCCTGATCAAGTTCGTGAAAAAGATCGTCTTCTGCGAAGCAAGCGAGAGCACTCTCAACTATTATTTGCATTTTAGTTCAACCACATGAAAACTGGGGATCATGAATGGTTTTCTTGACTTTTGATGCGTAGTCCATTATTGGTTGCAACTAAAACTATGTTTTATAGTGTGAAACGCAAACACACCTTCAGCAGGTGCTAATTCAGCTTTCTTTTTACTTATACCAGAAAAACCACGAAAACATTTTATAATTGTGTTAGGGGCAAAAGATTGCACGGCCATTTTATGCTTTACTGTTTGAATATGTGCTATAACGAAGTAAATTTCTCCGTCATTTTTGGTCTTTGCTGGGATTCGAACCCGAGTCCGCTTATTCCGGAACAAGTCGCTCTACAAACTGAGCTACGCAGACGTTCATTCTGATTGCTATGTGCCTTTATGTCGTGTGCGTCCTGCTGGCAGGTACGTCACAGTGCTGCTATATGGGATTTCCCACCAGTTGCTATGGAAAATGTAGCATAGCACATAGTACAATACACATCACTACCACTATCATTCTTTGCTTTTTTAATGAAAGGAAAGTCCCTGGAAAAAGCATCATTATATTTACATTTCCGTTTGCCCGACATTATTAACTTCTAAAAATTGCAACTTACACTCAGCTAGACACTGTTGTTGAACAACAAAAATCCCGGCAGCTTGGTAGTAAGTAAATAGGATGATATATCTTGACAAAAATATAACAACTCAGAAACAAGAAAGTTTAAAGCGTAGGTACAATATCTTCAAAAATGAGATTGATCAAACTCAAATGTGAGTCACACACATTTACTGTAAACTTCACCTAAACTTCACCAAAAAAATTCACATTTTAGTTAAAAATTGAAACAGTTTCAAAAGTTTTGACAATTCTCAAAAACTGAGGACAAAAAATACGAAACTGAGGACATCTTATGTCCTCATTCAGATTTTACAAAACTGAGGACGAATAACAGAAAACCTTTGGAACTGAGGACTGTCCTCAGAAAATAAGGACGTCTGGTCTCCTTATACTGGTTGCTAGCCGTTGCCAAAACGGAAACCTAGAGATTCCGATAAAACTTTTTGAATCAAAATATAGGTAAGAAGGAGCCACGGGTGGCCTAGTGGTCAGCGTTCGTGGCTGCCATGGAGATAAGCTCAAGTTCGATCCTGAGCAGGTACGAACGTTCGAACCACTAAATACCCGCCGTGCGTCAGATGGGCACGTTAAGCCGTCGGATTCCAGGCACTGTCCCCTCGGTAATAAATAAGGGCGTCTTCCTCCCCATTTCTACCTCGCTTCCGTGTCACTTTCCTATCGGGCACTCTAGCCCAAATCTCCTAGCTTCCTATTTCCAAGGGTTGTTTAAGACTTGGGGTCAGACACCCCTTCCTAAAACCTTCTACATATGATCTGATCTGATCTGTAGGTAAGAAATAATATAATAAAATGCCACAGTGATCTAAGCCCTAGCTTTTGACCGTTCGTCCAAGATATGTCCGGGTTCGAATCCCGGTAAAACAGGGATGTTGTGTTTGTCTTACGGCACTGGCTCTCTCCCTTCCCTAGAACCAGTGGCCCGGATGACTGCTTATAGCGTTTCGAGTTCCACGTGGTGGTCGTTAAATCCTTCAATCCAAATTATAATAATAATAAAATTCACATGAGACAAAAAAAAAAAACTAAAAGAGGAAACTTAACATATGTTTTATAGACTAAAAATGACAACGCTTATTCACAATAAAATGTTTATTTAAGATCGACTATAGTTTCGCAGGGCGTTCATCAGGACAAATGGAGCACAAACACTTAAATCATTGTTAACATCATCAGAGTTCTGACGGTCACCCGTGACCGACAGAACTCTGACGATGTCTCAATGATTTGAATATTTAGGACTTCTGATCACCCGATGGTCATCCGTGACCGTCAGAACTCTGATGATGTCAAAAGGATTTGAATGTTTACGCTCCATTCGTCCTGATGATGCCGAGTCAAATGCCTTGTGAAACTATAGTCGATGCTAAATAAACATTTAATTGTGAATAAAAGTTACTATATTTATTCTACAAAGGCCGTTCCATAAAATCTGAGAGTAATGTTTTTTGAGTTGGCAACAGTGAGAAGGGGAAAAATAACCACGCAGACGACTAACTTAATTAAGGAAGTATCTATGGCAACAGTTATTAGCCGTGGCAGACGATTCTGGTTTTGTTATTGAGCTGTTGTTTAAGGTACGTCTGCATTTCGCCATACAGCTGTGGAAGTGAGTGATTCAGAGTTAAAAAGTGAAATGCATTGTGCGATAAATCTTGTTATTGTTTGGGTAAAACGGCTCCAGAAACAGTTGATTTAGTGAAAAAAGCTTAGAAAGATAAATATGTAGGCGAGTCAACGATTTTTAGATGGCACTATGTTTTCGAAAAGGGTGTTTGTCTTTAGAACTGGCTCCTAGACCTGGTCGACCTGAAAGTGTTGTTACGGAGCGTATTGCTAACACTGTTTGGACATACCTGCAAAAAGATCGACGAATGACGTGTGAAGACATAGCGGCGTCAACTAATGTTTCGAAAACGTCGGCATTCCGCATTCTACGCGATAAATTACTGCTGCATCCTTTGTGTTCCAGGTGCTTACCTCATCACCTGACGAGAGAACAATTGTTAGCCAGAGTTCAGGTGTGTCATGACTGGAAACCAATTATTGCAAAGGATTCAAACTTTCTAAACACAGTAATAACTGCCGATGAAACTTGGGTCCACTCTTTCGAACCGTTCACGAAACGCGCAACGAGTGTCAGGAAACACACAGGCTCGCCTCCTCCGAAAGAAGTCCGCCAAACCAAACCAAATCAGCTGGGAAGGTGATGATGATAATTTTCTTTGATCATAAACGTGTAGTCTGTTCAACAGTTTCTTACGAAATGCAGTATTGAAATCATGCCACAGCCTGCCTACAGTCCTGACCTCGCCCCGTGCGATTTCTGGTTGTTTCCAACAATGACGTAGAAGTTCCATGGCGTAACATTCAATACTGGCGTTATTCAAGCTGTACAGGGGTCGCTAAAGCATCTTCCACAAAACGCCTTCACCACATGCTTTGAAAAGTGAACTGAACGATGGGACCTCTGCCTTTTATCCGAGTTAAGATACTTTGAGACAGAATAAAAAAAATTTTGCTGTACCTATACTTCTTCATTTTGTGATTATTTTACTCTCAGTTTTTATCGAACGGCCGTTGTATCTCAACATCACGAGTTTGTTGTCATAAATTGCAGTATACATATACCGTATAGTTCTATTTTCACCCTTCGTTTTAAATTCTAAAATTTTTTCCTTAGTCTTCAGTTTTGCTCTTAAATACCGTATAGTGTTATATGCCACACTGGCTTCCGAATGTTACCGAATTTTGAGAGCTATCTGCGTCACTTTAGGGGAAGATCCGAATTTTAAAAATCATTCGGTGTCAAGTCTGGTGAATAAGGTGGATATTCAAGCAAGGGTTATGCCGTTTTTGCATCGCTGCATGACTATTTTAAAGGATGGTGTCCTTTATTTTAAAATAATAACGTAAAATTTTGAGATAGATCATTCCCTCATTTTCCCTGCAGTTTAATTTGTAATGCTATTCCCTACACAAATTCCTGATCGGGGAAATTTAAATATCCAAAGCCAATGTGAAACATAAGGGGAACTGTGAATTTGAAACTATGAGGCTTTCTGATGTTTCTGTTGATGAAACAAAACCCCGTAATTTCTCACTCGATAAGTTCGGTAGTGCGGAAAAACAAAGACCAAATGCATATTTATTACACTCAAGGGTGCTAAAATTGTTAGTTATTATGCTTTTCCGGAAACGCACCGGCTTTCGTGATATAACGCATAGCCCATCCATTTCCCCCACAATAATGCCACGATTTCTTTATTCAAAAATCGCGAAACACATTTCTATACAATAGCTAATGGTCTCAAACGAAGTAAGAAAAATAAGTCATAAACTCCACGCTCGAAACCTCTCCTTTTCTATAAATATTCCTTTATCCTTCTTCCTCATCCCTCATATCCGATTCCTCCTACTCCGCTTCCTCATCCTCGGTGATGAAAGCCGTCGTTTCTTTATTGCGGGCAATAAAATGACATTAAGAGTTCTTGGAACTTAAAAGGAACTCGATATATTATCGGTCGTCTTTGGGGCGCACGGGCATCTTTTTCAAAACGCCACCATCTGTTTGGATCTTAAAAGACGAAAAGCTGATCGCTACCTCCACAACTGATTAATTTTCCCTCTTGAAAAATAAAATAAAATAAAAAAAAGACGAAAAAGGGCACGAGAGCTTTCATTTTCATATCCATATGTATGCTCGTGTCTTCATTGAATTAATAGCGCGTCTTTTAATGTTCACTTACACGACCGCACGCAAGTGCTTCCGAGAAACTTAATGTGTTATCTCGGAAACGCAAATTCGGGAAATGACCTTAATTTCAATGATGCGAAATTGGAAAAGAACGAGTCGCTGAAAACCGTACTTAGCTTTATTTTATGTATCATTTTTCAGCATGTATTTGACTTTCACCATTAATTTTGCCACGCATGTGGAAAATAAGTAATTTTCCTCAGAGCAAGTTGCGTCTGCAGTCCTGAGCTCGGATTAATCTGCGTTTGGTATAGAAGCATTTAAAAACTTAAGGAATGAAAATACAGGGGTGTACAAAATAATTGAAACACCACTGTGTAATTTAACAGGTTTCATTTTATATTATATATTTTACAGAGTCTGCAGCATGGTTTTAAGGTGCAATCTTTGGAGCTACTCATAAACAGCAATTAAGTATCAAGCACACTGTAAAAAAAAATCTGAAATCCAAGAGCAACTTTCTGTCATTGCTTTTTTGAATTAACGAAGCGTATTTCTGATACAACTTTTACCGTGAAATGACGGAAAGATGAATTTCACGGAATTTTCGTACTGCGGGAAAATTCTGAATTTGAAGAAACCTTACCGCAGTTTCTTTCTTATATTGACGGTAAATTACAGTTTTAGAGATCTGTTAACGGAAAATTCTGAATTTTCAGAAACCTTTCCGCAATTACTTTCGTATATTAAAGGAAAATCTCCATTCTCACTTTTCCCGTATCCGTATGACGAGAAATTACCGGTAATAGGAGTAATTGGTGAGAATACTTGAGGTTTGATTAACTTTTTAAATTTCAATCGTCTGTCGAATTTTGAAGTTCCGTAGCGTGATCGGATATTGTGGATAGCATATCGCATGGATTTTGTCTACTGTGGCATAGGATATTTCTTCTCCTTTCCCCTAATTGGTGCACCAGCTACTTATTATATTTTGTGTTACTGTAAGAAAACGAGTATATACTTACTGTACAGATGATTATACGACGTCTGTGTATCAGTCTTTTGACAACTTAAGACAAAAGCTATTATAGCTATCAAGAGCAAATTTTATATTTAGTTGTGTGTGTGTGTGTGTGTAAAATACTACTATAAAAAATACGCTTCACCTTTTTTAAAGATAAGTGAATATCATTGTCGGTTTAAAAAATCAAGTTGCAAAGCATTTTGTTGCTTCCAAAAATCAGCATGAAAAATGCTTAATTTGTGCAAAGTCCTCCTACAGAAAAAAAAAATAAAAAAAATATATATATATATATATTACAAACCTATTCAGAAAAATAATAAGCTCCAACTGATGTCACGATGTATATGTAACATCAAATGGAGTACGTAATATAAACATGAAATGGACTTTTCTGAAATACACGGAATTTCTATCTACGGAAATATCTGTGAAAATACGGAAGTTAAAATAAACGGACACTTTTAAAAACGGAAATTTCTGAAGAAATCGGTTACATACCGGCAACTTTCCTGCACGTTATTTTCAGAAATTTTCCGTGAATTAACATAACTTATTTTTTTACAGTGTACATCGTTTTCAGCACGCCTTTTGTAAAAAAAGGAACGTGTTTATGGTGTTACTATATACGCTACTACTTATGCTTATCTGACTTGGATGCCATATCTTTGAATCAATCCGATTCATAAAAATTCTTTTGAAGTCAATAGCCTGAACTGTGTGTACAACGATGCATACGTTTTGATCCTTTTAATGAATAAACTATCCGCTAGGGGGACGCAAATGCAAATGTTTTAAATTCCAAATATATTTTACACAATACAATTACTTAAAAAAAAAAGATTCTGAAACTTATTTTCTTCCTCCGATACCTTTTGCTACAAAAAGTATTTTGCGCACAGTTTCTGTTTGGAATAATGCGTGGTGTCACCGCTAGGACGTGAATGTATTTTCCCCGAAATCTCTTCTCCTAAAAATCGGATTTTAAACATTATTTTTGTGTTAGATACAAGGTGTGATAAAAAAAGTATACAAACTGGACTTACTTTTTAAAATAAAGTACAAGACTTATAGATTTGAAACTTAATCGCCTTCGAAGTATTCCCCTTCCGAAACTACGCATTTAGCCCAGCGCTGTTTCCATTGCTCGAAGCATATTTTTTTTTTTTTTTTTTTTTGTAAGCCATCTTCTGAAATAGCGTCGCATTCTGTTGTAACTCCGTCGCATTTTGTTGGCTTCCATTTTAAGAGAGAAACGTGTCGTTGCCCAAAAAATCGAGGATCCGTGTTTAGCTATCACTGTAAAAAATAAGTGGTGTGAATTCACGGAAAATTTCTGAAAATAACGTACAGCAAAAGTGCCGGTAGGTATCCGTGTTTTCCGTTTTTAAAAGTGCCCGTTTATTTTAACTTCCCAATTTTCACAGATTTTCCGTAGTCAAAAGTTCCATCTATTTCAGAAAAGTCCATTTCAGGTTTTTCCGTATTTAAACTGAAATTCCGCAAAACTGGGGAACCTACATATTTCAGCCCTTTCTCCAGATAATATTCCTGCTCCAGTGAGAATTGAACCACAGCCGTTTAAGCAGGTAACGCACGCCTTTTACAACTGAGCAACAGACACTCCGAAACTGGAGACGTGTACATCGTAGAATAAATTGCGCGACAATGCAGGGTTTTTGTGTTTTGTTTTGTTTTAATTTTTGTCATTAATACGAATGATTTAGTCATTTTATTTTCTGTTGGAGCTTATCTTTCTGAATAGGTTTGCAATTTATTTTTTCTGTAGGACTTTTCACAAATTAAGCGTTTCTCATCGTGATTTTTCGAAGCAACAAAATGCTTTGCAACTTTATTTTATTTAACTCATAATGACTTTCAGTTATCTTCAAAAAAGAGGTGAAATGTACTTTTTTATAGTATTATTTCACAAAAAAAAAAGCTCCTAAATACCTAAATATAAAATTTACTCTTGATAGCTTGTGACGTGCTTGCCCAGCAGGGCGCACACGACATAAAGGCAGATAGCAGCGATAACGAACGTCCGCGTAGCTCAATTGGTACAGCGACTTATTCCGAAATGAGGGGACCCGGGTTTGATACCCGGCGTGGACTAAAAGTGACGGAGAAATTTACTTCGTTATAATGGCGCCCGAACTTTCCGGATGACCCGGCCGTTCAAGATCTCGCAATGGTGTGATGTTCTTTCCACACCGCGAGAGAGGAAAAATAAGAGAATCCCTTCTCCAGCGCTTCGAAAAATAAATGTGTGTGACGTTGCATTCCACACACCAGATTGACTGGGAGTTCTCAAGTGCACGTTCTACAGCGGATGGCTGTCTGTAACGATTCATGGTCACGACTGACCCGTGGGCCATGCCCCCGGCTCTCTTTCGGAGGGGAAAATCAGCCATTATGTCGTATGCGTCCCGCAGGACGCACACGACATAAAGGCAGATAGCAGCGATAACGAACGTCCGCGTAGCTCAATTGGTAGAGCGACTTATTCCGGAATGAGGGGACCCGGGTTCGAGCCCCGGCGTGGACTAAAATGACGGAGAAATTTACTTCGTTATAAGCTATAATAGCTTTTGTCTTAAGTTATCCAAAGACTGATACAGACATCGTATAACCATCTGTACAATAAGTTAAGTACCTGGTTTGGGAGAGGAGAAGAAATATTCTGTGCCACAATAAACAAAATCCATGCGATATGCTATCCACAATATCCGATCTCGCTACGGAACTTCAAAATTCGACAGAGAACTGAAATTTAAAAGTTAATTAAACCTCAAGTATTTTCACCAATTTCTCCTATTACCGGTAATTTCTCGTCATACGGATACGGAAAAAGTGAGAACGGAGTTTTTCCGTTATTATAAGAAAGGAATTACGAAAAGGTTTTTGAAAATTCAGAATTTTCCCGTATTAGGAAAAATCCGTGAAATTCAGGTTTCCTTCTGTCATTTCACGGAAAAGGTTGTATCAGAAATATGCTTCATTAATTCACGGAAGAAATGACGGAAATTTGCCCGTGAATTTCAGAATTTTTTTTTACTGTGTGGAGTCACCACTAGGACTTGAATGCATATTGTATTTTCCCAGAAATCTATTCTCCTAAAAATCGGATTTTAAAAATTATTTTTGTGTTAGATACAAGGTGTGATAAAAAAGTATCCAAACTGGACTTATTTTTTTTAAATAAAGTAAAAGACTTATAAATTTGAAACTTAATCGCCTTCGAAGTAGTCCCCTTGCGAAGACACGCACTTAGCCCAGCATTGTTTCCACTGTTCGAAGCAGTTTTTTTATTCTCAATTGCCATTATTCTCAATTGCCAGCAAATAATGAACGGACTATATGCTGTTCTCGAACATGTGATGAGAAATTTCATAATTGCTTTGAATTGTAAATTTCCAGTTTTCTATTAGAAATTTCTGACGTTTTTCCTATTTCTAATGCAGATGCTCGCATCTAGAAGTTCTGCAGCAAAATCCGAAATAAGATTTAGTGTTATCGTGAAAACCTCAGTAGGCAAATGCTCCCTCTTGATCAGATTTAGTGTTATTGTGAAAATCTCAGTTGGCAAATGCTCCCCCATGCTAAATCTACAGAGGATAATTCTGTTGTTAACGTGACCGACTGTCGAAAAGCGAGAAATTGGGAGAAATGAAGTTCGTTTCTCTTGTTCAACTCTCACAATTGCATTACTGTTTTATGATATGGCGAAAAAACCTACCGTTTTCAATAAAACTCGAAATTATTAAAGTGGCGAAAAAAAGGGTGATATAGCAAATCATTTTAAGACACCAAATGAGAACTCCAATAACAATTTTAAAGATTGAAGAAAACATCAACAAAGTACAATAAATCTAGTAACGACCAAACACTGATGATGCTAATTTTATGCACTAGGCGATGTGGAAAAAGCCGTTCGTTAGTGATTGGTCGACGTCAACGCTCCTAACATTCCAGTCTCCGACTCCGAGAATATCCGAACTCTGCAATCATGTCATCATCGTCATCATCATCATCATTCTCGACCATTATCAATCCACTCTTGGATGAAGGTCTCCCCAAGTTTCTTCCACCAAAGTTGGAAACGGGTCAAAAATTTCGGACCTGGACCCTACACGGACCCGTAACTGACCCGGACAAATCTGCTTTGAATTATAACTTCGAAACTCAGTTTATATATATATATACATTACAACACACATAAAAATTGGAAAGGGAGTGAGACAAGGTGACACCATATCTCCGAAGCTCTTTAATGCCACATTGGAGGGTGTTTTTCAGTCACTGAGCTGGGAAAACAAGGGGATAAAGATTAATGGAGATTATCTAACCCACCTTCGTTTTGCTGATGACGTAGTCATTTTTGCAACTAGCCCATCAGAGCTGCAGAGTATGATCCAGGAACTTGCTGACAAGAGTAAAGAAGTGGGATTAAAAATGAACTTTCAGAAGACAAAAGTGATGTTCAATGCTTTTACAAGAAATGAAGATTTATCGATTGATGGAGAAAAGCTGGAGATAACAGACACGTACGTTTATCTTGGACAGCAGATATCAAGTGAGGGTCACATTGATGAAGAAATTAATCGGCGTACAAAACTTGCCTGGAGAGCTTTTGGAAGAAACAGCATAATTTTCAAGAGCAATATGCCATTATGGCTTAAAAGAAAAGTGTTTGATCAATGCATCCTTCCAGTGCTTACGTATGGTGCAGAGACCTGGACCTTAACTAAAAGAGACATACAAAGGCTGCAGACAACTCAAAGTAGCATGGAGAGGTGCATACGTGGTGTAACCAGGAGAGATAAGAAGAGGAACTCGTGGATCCGAAAAATGACAAGAGTGGAAGACATCATGATCAGAGTCAAATCCCTGAAATGGCAATGGGCTGGACATACTGCCAGAGGACAGATCATCGATGGACAGCCGAAATTTTAGATTGGATTCCAAGGGACAGGAAAAGACCCAGAAGAAGACCACATTAGAGATGGGTGGATGAAATTCGAAAGTATGCAGGGGTGACATGGAGGAGACTGGCACAAGACAGACCGTTGTGGAGGAAACTTGGGGAGACCTTCGTCCAGCAGTGGATTGATAATGGTTGACAATGATGATGATGATGATGATGAAACGTAATATATATATTCATCCCAATAACTGTTTGATATTTACTAACTGAAATCCTTTTTTAATAATAAAATTTGCCTACTTGCTAAATTTCAGTGCCATTTTTAGTGCCACTATTTTGCGTTATCCAGAAGTAATGGCTGACTGTGACCGTAACCATGGAGTATATTACAAATGGGAATCATTATTTACGATTACACAAATGCATTTTGTCCGCACAATTTCAATATTAAAAACGAAAATACAATGCCAAAGCTATCTTTAAGAATATCAAAAATTTAATTGTAAGCGCAGACAAAATTGAAGACTTGATTATCACTAAAGTGCAATATACACTGTCTACATTTTGAACAACAAGCAAGAGACCAAACAACACAGAATTATTCACCGGTTCCTTAATGATACGAAACAATTACCAGCATTCACTCTTCTCCATGTGGTTTACAACAAGCACGTATTTGTCGGCCTCGACGCCTTTCTCAACCTCCTTAATATTAAATACATCTATATTAACAAATAAGGAGTTTATTTCGACATCACATGTCATGGGAACGGGATATTAGCACATCAATCGAAAACCTCGGAATGCTCAATATAAAAGATGCGATGTGAAAAGTAACTCTTAGTCATACAGTGAACTTTGCACGGAGAGAGTGAATCAGCTGAGAAGCAGGCGAATGGCGTTTGCCTGCATCTTGCCCTGAACAATCGCACTGTAAAAGAAAGCAAAGGAAGTTTCTTTTTACGATATGGTGTCGGTGTGTCTGACTTCGGTCTGTGGAAATCTTCGTTGCTTTAAGAAAGAGACAACAATATTTTTGCATGGCAAATCATTATTCACTCCCTGGGCAACAGTATCGACTACAGAATTCCACAACGCGCATTTTTCTTTGGAATATATTTTTCTTTTTTCAAAAATAAAACAGGAATAAAACCGGGTCAAAATTGGGTCAGGAACACCTTGACCCTACCCGTTGGACCCGCAAGAAATTGTCGACCCGTTGACCCGTTTCCATCTCTGTCTTCCACAACTGTCTCTCTTGAGTCTGTCTCCTCTATGTTACTCCGGCATGCTTTCGAATTTCATCTATTCATCTCTCGTGTGGTCTTCTTCTGAGTCTTTTTCTGTCCCTTGGAATCCAGTCTAAAATTTCGGTTGTCCATCGATGGCCCGTTCTTCTGGCAACATGTTCTAGAATCAGGTATTGTGAAATAAATGCTGTACAGTAATGCGTGCAATGCATGTACTGAGCTCTACATATCCAGCATTTCGTATATATCGAACGGTTACTATTGTCCCATTAAGTTCGATGCAAACGGATTCGACTATCCATTTAATATACTGGCAGTTTTTGGTGCATTTCTTACATTCGAAATCACTTCTGTAACCTGTGTGTACTAAACATAAGTAATTTAGCTGAATTATTAGTTAACCTTTTTAATTAGAACTGTTTTTTCCATCTAAAAAAAATGTCGAGGGATTGAGTTCAGTTTGATAAAAGCACCCCATTCATTTTGCTTAAAGTCACTAGTTTAATTTTATCTGTAAACGTAGATAACCTAGATCAAAAATCTCACGATTTCAGAAAAAGCGCAGAAATGGAAATCTCCAGCGACGTGCACATTTACAGATAAAAATAAAAACTACGAGGCTGTTTTTATAAATGTATCCGAGAAAATTTTGAACTCTGATGGGGTTTTTAGTAAAATGCAAACATTTTCAAGAGCTGATTCTTCAATGAAATGAACTTTTAGGTGAAGTAACGCTTCGAATGACGTTCCGTTTGAAAACACAACCTTTCGGTGAAATGAACAATTCGGTAAAATGATCTTTCAGTAAATTGAAACTTTTAATTGAAACAACCTTTCCGGGTAAAGTGATCATTTCGATAAAACGAACTTTTGATTAAAAAAAAAAAAGCCTTTCGGTAAAGTGATTATTTCGGAAAAAACGACATTTCGGTGAAAGAACCGTTCGGTAAAGTGATCATTTCGGTACAATGACTTTTGGAGGAAAGAAACTTTCGGTAAAGTGATCATTTCTGTGAAAACACATTTCAGTGAAGGAACCCTTCGGAAAGTGATAATTTTGGTAAAATTACTTTTGGATGAAACAGTCCTTCGGTAAAGTGGTCTTTTCCATAAAACAACTTTTCTGCGAAATAACCCTTTGGTAAAGCGATAAATTCGGTCAAATGACTTTTGGATAAGACAAACCTTAGGTAAAATGATCATGCAATAAAAACAACTTTTTCTGCGAAGCAACCCTTCGGTAAAGTGATCATTTAGATACAACGGCCTTTTATTAAAGTCACCTTTTGGCAAAATGATCATTTCGATAAAAACGACTTTTCGGTGAAGTGGCCATCGAGGAAATGAGCCACAGCCATGTGCCCTTTTATAAGATATTAAGGTTAACTTTGGTTGAACCACGAGCGTTGCGACAATCGAGATAAGACGGAACTGGACATGTTTTGCCGTCATGTCTTTTAGCAGCTGATAATAAAAAATATTCAAGGATTACTTCTTTGAAGAATTTTGACGATGACTGATCATGGCCGTCTTAACGGGTGGGCTAACGGGGCCGGTGCCCAGGGCCCCCAACGCCCCAAGACTTATGGGTTTACAAAAAGTCAAACTCTTTGACCACTCACCAGCAGGTTCTTTTTTTTATTTAAAGAAAAGAAGAAACAACAATTCAGAAAGTTGGAAGTTCTTCTGCCTTTTTTTAAAACCTTGCTCGTAGCTTCGATTTCCCGAGGAGGCAAAAGGAAAATTAGGTGTTAGGGTAGAGCTTTTGCGATAAAATAAGAAACAAAGAAAGCCGGCCGACCTCCCGATCCCGAGTATGGGCAAGGCTTTAGCCTCGAGGGCCATGAGGGCCACGCACAAATCGCATTTTTCCCGAATCATTTTTTTTTTTTTCCTTTTGTCCACACGAAGAAGTGCACGTATGTTTATCACTGGGGTTTGCCCACCTGAGCTACTTATCAATAAATTCTTTCAATCGTCGCTGTTTAAGCAAATAACAATGACGGAGGCCCCGTATCTGCATTTCTGTCCGGTGCCTCATATTGTCTGGAAACGGCGCTGTTTGGTTTCTTTCTTTCTTCTGTTTTAATTTAATTTTCGTTGAATAATTTGTAGAATGGGGAAGAAACATTATGTCTTTCAGCACCGATTTTCTTGTAATTTGCTAAGCAACAAAATGTGAATGTATTTCCTACACTTCATGGGGTTCTACAATTTCTGTTATGTACCATTTTTCATTCAAGTGGTATTTAAAAAGTTACTAGATATTGAATGTTTTTTCTCATAGGGATAACATGGTGATGGTGGTTTATACGTATATCAATTCTCATATACGTTGTATATACACTATCTACCAACAAGTAATTGGACACCCCTGCAATCGACGATATCTGCGGTCCTGATACACATCACGGCCGCCGTCGTTAAATATCGTGTGGGAAACAACAACGCAACCAGTCGCATGCAAGATGCCACGCAGTTCGGAGCTCTCTGATTTCGAGAAAGGTGTAATCGTCGGGTATCACAGAAATGGTCGATCCATACGTGACATATCCAGCGAGTTGAAGTACCCAAAATCGACAGTGGCCTACGTGATTGGCCAAGTGGAAGATGAGAGGTGACTGTCGGAATGTGCCCCGACCCAGCAGAACCACAAAACTGGGAGTTAGAGACCGACGGGTGCTGGCCTTAGAAATACGGAAGAACCGCACCAAATCGATGGGCCACATCCGCGAGGAGTTTCAACAGGCATCCGGGAGTGTTCCTTCAATGAATACCATCCGTAAGGAAGCCTATCTGCTCGGTTATCATGGACGTGCTGCCGCCCACAAGCCTTTGATCATCAAGTCCAATAGCGCTGCTTGGCTAACGTTGTGCAAAGAACGTCGATAGTGGACCATTGAACAGTGAACACAGGTTCTCTGGAGCGACGAATCAATGTTTACCTTCTATCGTTCCGATGGCAGGATTTGGGTTTGGCGTCTGCCTGGAGAACGCCTCCTTCCAGAATGTATTGTTCCAACTGTGAAGTTCGGCGGCGGTGTAACTATGCTATAGGGGTGTTTCTCCTGGTATGGCACTGGACCCTTGGTCGCAATTCCTGGTAGACTCAACGCCGAGACCTATTGCACCATTTTGGATGACCATGCGCTTCCTACGTTGTGGCAGTTTTTCGGGGTGGACCCATGTTACTTTCAGGATGACAATGCCACCTGTCATGTTGCGAGGTCCACCATGGCTTGGTATGGTGACAATGGGGTTAATCGAATGGACTGGCCTGCGCAGAGCCCGGACCTTAACCCTATCGAGCACCTCTGGGACGAGTTGTAGCGTGGATTTAAGGGGTGCCCCCACCGTCCGAAATCGGTAAAGGAACTGACCTGTCTTCTCCAAGCCGATTGGAAGAAAATACCGTTAGCCGTCGTACAACGCCTGGTTGAGAGTATGCCCCGGAGGGTCGCAGCTGTAATCGCCGCTCGTGGAGGTTCCACCAACTATTGAAGGTGAATAAACTTCGTTTTCCTTTGCTATCACAGGTGTCCAATTACTTGTTGGTAGATAGTGTATATCCATATGTTGTACATAATATAATAATGTCATATATGAATAAAAAAAATAACCACGTATTTTAATAATACCATATGTTGTATATGTTCTGCGTATATAAGATCAGGGGCCCCTAAAAATATGACGGCCCGGGGCCCCCAAAAGTGTTAAGACGGCACTGTGACTAATACATCTGAATTTCATTGGTGAAGTACCGTACTTGCTCCCAGAGAAATTTTTCCGACGTTTCCTAAACATTATGCCGTTTTCTAGGCCAGTGAATTACAATTACATTTCGAGTATTTTAGTTTTTTTAAGGTGCTGAAGACATATGACCAGCGAGTACTTAAAGCTTTCCCCGATTACAGTTTCCGGCCAGCCAACCAACATGCTTAAAGTGAATTTCGGAGCTTTATTATACGAAGACTCATCTTTACCCTTTGCGATACGGATGGGTGGTTTCAATGACGCGTTTCTCAGGCCTCAGGAATAACTAATGATGCCGAGCAATTTCGATTCACACTCCTATTGATCGTCCATAATTATGCTCTGGGTTTTGACTCTGAGTTATGGCTGATCAGCATATGTTTGCGTGATAAAGCATGCCAGCAAAGCAGCCGATATTACGCTGTTGTAACTGAGCTAACAGGTTTGTCAAGAGCGAGGGCTTTTGGTATTGGTTGCAGTTATTAGCTCCGCCGACATTATGAAACACAGTGTGGTCTGCGCTAATGAATCCGGAAGACTTCAGACATGTACCTTTCATTTTAGGAATCGTTCTTGAGAGTACATATCCGAGTCGAGGAGAAAATAACTATCGTGACGATGGGCGATTAAATACGTCGAAGACTGCTTTGAAACTTTTAGCCAGTAGCCACCTAACTCCGCTTCCGAAGTTCTGAAGATATTTAGGGGTTTTTGATGGTGCTATTTTTCACAGATTGGTTTATGTCAACGAAATTTTAATTTAAAGTGGTTTTATTTTAAGGGAACCACATGTCGCATTATTAATTGTCAACAAGATAAATACTGGAAAGCGAGTTTACTTTAATTAGGTGCTGAAATGAGGCAGATTAAAAGGATCAGTGCGTAGTAGAAGGATATAAATCACGAACCGAGTACTGAGCTTCAGTGGCTTGCAACAAATTTTTAATATATATTTGCAATTCTTACCCGTTTCTCATAGTTGGTTTTTGACCAATCCGCTCATAATCGTATGCTAGTCGATTGATAAAGCCTTGAATCCAAAGTTTTCGTAATTTTACGAAACGATCGCTAACTGCAACCATCCCTACTACTTGTTCATTTTGATGAAACTCAAGATGTAAATACGTTTTTGTCAGATCTGTTGGGCTGATATCTTATTCAATGGATTAGATATAGTAACTTAATATACGGTTGGGAATCAAAGCCACAATTGTAATATACCTTCGGCGACAGGGAATCGATACCACAGTTGTAACCTACCACATCAAACAGAAGCCACCGCTCTTTCCAGGTTCATAAGTGAGTCACGGAAAAAATTCTCATCGGCCGCCACCGGGAATCGAGCCCAGGTCTTCCAGTTACGCGCCGGACATGCTACCACTGCACCACAGCGGCCTCGAATTCTCCAGACTCACATGCGACTAAATGCTAAACCACGGGGCAGGTTGCTTCTTGGAGCCCAGCACAATGCTGGGGATTCACCAAAGATGGAAAGCAGCACCTGAACAAATAACTGGGAGGTGAATGAATAATTAATACACACAATTGACGTGGATTAGGAACATCAAACAGAAGTCATCGCTCTTTCCACGTTTAGAAGTGAGTCACGGAGAAATTATCCATGTCCGGCGCGCAACTGGAAGACTCTGGGTTCGATTCCCGGTGGCAGCGGATGAGAATTTTTCGGAGACTCACTTATAAACGTTGAAAGAGCGATGACTTCTGTTTGATGTTCCAAATCCACGTCAATTGTGTGTATTAATGTAACCTACCCCATAGGCGCAAAGTAGGAGATCAGCCGACCTCGCCATAATACTAAATGTTTATTTATTAATGTATTATGTACCGTATGCTTAAAATTACTTCGAAAAAACTCAGTTAGGAAAGTTTTGTAAACACAGTAAGGGTGTTAGGGTGATAGACAAATAATCCAGAACGGTGATCTAACGTCGGCACAAATTATGAAATTATTAATGCATAATAATTCCGAAGAACAACATAAAATTATGGAGAATGAATTCGCTTCTTCATTTTTCTGTACTCAACAGACAGAAGGATTTTTTAAATTCTTGAATCCAATTGAGGTCATAAAAAGCACAACACACTCGAGCAGCCCAGAGAACGAAAAGAAAGGAAGCCGTTCCGATGATGCAGTGGTCGAAGCGCTGGCCACTGACCTTTGGCTGAGTGGACTCGGGTTCGAATCCCAGATGAGGTACGGATGGTGTTCTTATCTAACAGCACCAGCTCTCTCTATCACTCTCTTCTCTGGTACCAATGGCTCCAAATTGCGGACGGCTTACTGTTTATAACCTTTAGAGTTGCTTACGGTGGTCTTTAAGGTGGTTCCACTTAAAATCTCTGCCTTATGTTACCAATGGTAAAACTTCTTTACGTATTTTCTTTGCAATTAATGTATTCCCAAGGATGAAAATTTGCACATCGATGAAACTAGCTTTAAGTTATAGCATGGGATACTTAATACTTGCTAAAACATAACCATAGTTAGGCAATCCAACATTTGCTTGTCTACTGACGTCATCAATGTACAAGTCGCGCCATCTATTAACAGGTATGAACATTACTCAAAGAAAAATGATTGATTTTTAATATAATTATGGTTATGTTTTGGCAAGTATTAAGTATCCCATGTTATAACTTAAAGTTAGTTTTATCGATGTGCAAATTTTCATCTTTGGGAATACATTAATTGCGAAGGAAATATGTAAAGAAAATTTTACTATTGGAAACATCAGGCGGGGTTTTAGGTGGAACCACCTTAAGTCTCCAAACAAAAGAAAAGAAAGAGGGTACGGGGTCCCACGAGGAACAGCAAGGACCACGTGCTGAACGCTGTCGTTCACAGGCCCGTTTTTTTTTTTTTTTTTGTTTTTTTTTAGGTTCAACTACTCACTGGCTCCAGGGAAGGGAACGATCCAGTACTGTAAGACAAACATGACATCCATGCCTCACCATGATTCGAACCCGGACCCATTTGCAACAAATGGTCAGAAGCCAGCGCTTAGACCACTGAGCCAACGGGTGCGGCTGCTAGAGCAGGTAACCATTCAGAAAGGATTAGGGTCAATCATCTCCTTAAATGACCACTCTGAATAAAAACCAAAAAGAAAAACCAACGCCTTTTGTTGCACCAGTGCACAGCAGCTAGATTCTGACCATTCGTCCGAGTTGAGTCGGGGTTTGAATCCCGGTGAGGCATGGATATTGTGTTTGCCTTACGCCACTGGCTATCCCCCTTCTCTGGAGCCAGTGTCCCTAAATTGGGGACAGGTAACTGCTTATAGCTCATAGAGTTGCTCACGGTGGTCATTAAACCCCCCAAAGCAACAACAAATAACAAGCAACGCCTTCTGATGTGCGGGTTCACTCTTTCTAGACGCGGTCAGCCCTTTTCCTAAACAGCGAATACCTTCGTTTGATCTGATTTCAGCCCTAACCTCGAATTAACTCGTCTCAGCCGGTTAAAGGGTTAAATAAGACACTGATAACCAATTTCGGTACTTTTTTTTTCCAATAAGATTCAGAGTTTAACGACCAATGTGAACATGTAAGGCTACAAGCAGACACCCATTCCTCGTTTCGAATGAGCGGTTCCAATGTGAGGAAAGTCATCCGCACAGTGCTGTAGGGAAAGTCTACCAATCTGCCTCTTTCTGGATTTGTGCTTCAACCTAGCTTGTTCGATTAGACAGAAGACCTGTGCATCTAACCACCCAACAACTGGGGAGGCTTTCTGCTCTTCTGACAGTTCACATCAAATTTCTGTTCAATGCATTCTTCAACTGACATTCAAAGTTGTTCATATACACTGTATTGACAAAAGTCACCGAACACGCCTTTAAAAGCAAATGAACGGATTCTCTGCGTTGTTAAGATGCGCAGTACTGCCGCAAACTGTATAAAAACAAGCCTGCAGCTGACCGCGATCATATCGCCTTGTGTGGTTGAGTGAAAATGTCGCGGCGGGAGAAAACTGACTTTGAGAAAGGAAAGATTGTTGGGTGTTATATTAGTGGGCTGTCCATAAGAGAAACCAAGAAGCGTTTAAACATATCCAAGTCAACTGTTTTGGATGTACGGAATAAATGGAAGACACATGGCGTGCCTGAAGTAGCAAAACGTACTGGCAGAACAAAGAAAATCAGTGATAGAGGACGTCGAAGCCTCAGGAGAGTCGTTACAACTAATCGACGGAGTACTGTACAAGACCTCAGTCAGTGTACAGGTGAGTAAAAATGCTGGAACCTCGGTATGAACACGTACCATTCGCAGAGAACTTCATTCCAGTCGGCTGCTCATAAGCCATTCATTTCCACTCGGAATGCTACTCGTCGTTTACCATGGTATAAAGAACATTTATCGTGGACCGTAGATCAATGGAAACAGGTTCTAGGGACTGATGAATCCAGATGCACGATCCATCAGTCTGATGGCCGTGTGTGGGTATGGCGGTAACCGGGGAACCCAACGCTATTTACCTCAGTGTACTGTTGCTACGGTCAAGTTTGAAGCTGGCAGTGTACTCGTATGGACGTGTTTTTCTTGGTATGGTCCCGGCCCATTGGTTATCGTGGACAAACTTGTTAACCAGCACGTCTGCCACGATATTCTGGAAAATTATGCCCTACAAGCTCTGTGGCAATACTATGGAATCGAGCATTGTTGGTACCAGCAGGATAATGCACCGAGCCATAAAGCATGGACTGTTACGGACTGGTTTGACGATAATTCCGTATCATGTGTGGACTGGCCAACACACAGCCCTGGTCTTAATCCCATAGAGCACCTATGGTATAAATTAGAGTGCCGCATACGAAGTTTGGAACCAAGGCTACTAAGCAACAGTTAACGGTATATTATGTACTGAATGGAAGCGCATACCTATCTCTGTGTTTCAAAACCTTGTCGAAAGCATGTCTCGAAGAATCAGTGCATGCATTAAGTCCAAAGGTGGACCGACACCGTACTAATGTATGCCAATAAATGCTATGTTGCGTTTCTCTTCTAGGTGTCCGGTGACTTTTGTCAATATAGGGCATATGAGTGGACCAATACAAAATGCCCACGGCAGGTATATTTTATATAGGACACTCTTATATTCCCTGGGGAATTTAGTATCATAAATTCCAGTAACCATATTTTCGAAATTTTACGACTCGTACTTTAAACACATTACGTCAAACTGAAGTTCTGTTCAATTCAATTCTTTCACGCGAAACTTATTCAAAAATATATCCTGCCTGATGTGCGAGTGTATCCCTCCGTTTGCCGAGTGGTCACAAGCGCGGACATCGGATCAGTCGTCTGAGATGAGTACGTCTGAAAACCGCGGATGAGACATGAGTGTTGCTCCTCTCGAATTACACTGGCTCGCGTCTTCCTTTCCTGGACCCTAGGCCTTCAAATCAGAGACAGGCGGCTTACCACAACTCTATGAGTTGCTTATGGTGGTCGTTAAACCTCGAAACCAAAATAAATAATAATAAATACCAGGATGAGTCAAAAAGTTCGTCCGTATTTGAGCTACACATAATTTTGGGCATCCATTCCTATGCAAACGCGACTAGGTAGAGCGATCTCGTAGAACACACGAGGCCGATCACGTGCATCTGGCACTGAGCCTCATCGGGTTATCAGATAAGCAGAAGATGGAGGCGATGAACATGCTGTTCGCGTGCTCCTACGCAATTATTAGAAAAAATTGTTAAACGTGGCGTCAGCAGCTAGAGGAGTTTATACAGTTGAAGATGAGGAAACAGTGGACAGCAGCATTTCGCGAAAATGACTCCCGCATTTCAATGCTGTGGACATCATTCTCGAAGACAAGCCGAGGTCAGGGCGTCCACTGACCACCTACACTGACGCCCTAGTACCCCTTGTGCGTCATAACTTACGTAAAAATGCTTCGATTGCGACAAAACTTTATCATGTTGTTCCGAAGGTATACTGAACCGGTTCTGTTGAATATCATCGAAATGGGGTCAAAGGCCAGGGCACAGAGCGAGATTTATTCCACAGCTATTATCCTCATAACTTGACTAACATTGCTTCTATTGCGACAAAACTTTAGTATTTTGTTCCGGAGGTATACTGAACCAATTCTGTTTAATATAACCGTAATGGGGTCAAAGGTCAGGCCACAGGAGCAAGATTCATTCCACAGCCATTATCCTCATAACTTGAGAATAACTTTAGTAATAATTTGTGGTATGTTGGAAAGCGTATCATAATCAATGCATTGCATGATTTCATTCACTTGTTTAAAAATTGAAATTACATATGTGTGTGGGTACTAAATAATGCAAATCTGTGCGTAATCAACACACAAGGCCAGTTTTATTATCTTAAAACTCACGGAAAGAACTGGATTATAATATTTCAGGCGGTAAATCTTTTTTGTCTTAATGACTGGGGGGTATGTTTTGTAGTTTGCCCCGGGCTCAGAAATGCCTAGTTATGCCTCTGATTGAGAGAGTGTTGTATTCTTGCTTAGTGTAGCCACAGCCGAACAATGATCCCATCAGAAACGCTTCTGTTTGAGAGAGTGTTGTTGAGTTCCTTCTTAGTGCAGCCAAAGTTGAACCTTGATTACATCAGAAACGCCTCAGAATGAGAGTGTTGTTGAGTTCCTTCTTAGTTCAGCCGAAGTTGAATCTTTATCACATCAGAAACGCCTCTGATTGAGAGAGTTTTGTTGAGTTCTCTCTTAGTGCAGCCAAAGTTGAACCTTGATCCCATCATAAACGCCTGTGATTGAGAGAGTGTTGTTGAGTTCCTTCTTAGTGCTGCCAAAGTTGAAACTTGATCCCACCAGAAACGCCTCTGATTGAGAGAGTTTTGTTGAGTTCTTTCTTAGTGCAGCCAAAGTTGAACCTTGATCCCATCTGTAACGCCTCTGATTGAGACAGTGTTGTTGAGTTCCTTCTTATTGCAGCCAAAGCTGAACCTTGATCCCATCATAAAAGCGTACGTTGTTTAATCTCGGTTTGGATGAAAAATTGGTTTCGTATTTTATGACTCACACACGCATATTAGCTGTTTAAAAATTGTAAATCTCTGGGACGTAACTTTTTTAGCTCCGCTATTTCGTGGCGCACTAGAATAGGATCTTAAATGTATCATCAATATTCAACATTTTGGTTTCAAATGGATGCACTCAGGATCGTCAGCAAAAAAAAAAAAAGTGAGAAAAAAGAAATAAAAAACTGTTAATTCATGAGTTCCATACTAAAGCACTGGTCTCAAATTCTTAGTTGTGAGGATTTCACTTAATCTACAACGGCCGTTCCATAAAAACTGAGAGTAAAAGTAACACAAAATGAAGAAATATAGGCCCAGCAAAATATATGTTATTCTTTCTCAAAGTATCTTCCCTCGGATGATATGCAGCGGCCCCATCGTTCAGTCCACTTTTCAAAGCATGTGGCGAAGGCATTTTGTGGAATCTGCTTTAGCGATCCCTGTACAGCTTGAATAACGTCAGCATCTGTGTTGAATGTTGCGCCACGGAACTTCTCCTTCATTGTTTAAAACAACCAGAAATCGCACGGGGCGACTCCACGGCTGTATGTAGGCAGCCTGTGGCATGATTTCAATACTGCATTTCGTAAGAAATTGTTGAACACAAGCAGCCACCCACATATGGGTGGGCGTTATCATGGCGTAGGGTACACTTGCCCACCAGTTCCGGTCGATTAATCGATATGTGTAATCGCAAACGCTTCAAGACTGAAATGTAATACTCAACACTGACAGTAATTTGTGGAGGAAAGGCATGCTGGTAGACTACATCTTTATGATAAAAGAAAATTATCATCATCACTTTTCTAGCTAATTTGGTTTGGAGGACATTTTTTCGGAGGAGGAGAGCCTGTGTATTTCCAGACACTCGTTGCGCGCTTTGTTAGGGCGTGGGAATAGTGGACCCATGTTTCATCGGCAGTTATTACTGTGTTTAGAAAGTTTGAATCCTCTGCAATAATTGGTTTCCACTCATGACACACCTGAACTCTGTCTAACAATTGTCCTCTCATCAGGTGATGAGGTACCCATCTGGAACATGCACGATGCAGCAGTACTTTGCCGCGTAGAATGCGGACTGCCGACGCTTTTGAAATGTAGTTGACACTGCTATGTCTTCACACGTCATTCGTCCATCTTCTTACAGGATTGCCCAAGCAGCGTTAACAATACGTAACGCTGCTAACAACACTTTCAGGTCGACCAGACCTAGCAGCGAGTTGTGCCGAAAAACACCGTTTTTAATCATGGTGTCATCCAAAAATCGTTGACTCACCCAAGCATTTACCTTTGTAAGCTTTTTCATTAAATCAGCTGTTTCTGGAGCTGTTTTACCCAAACGATAGCAAAATTTTATCGCACAACGCATTTCATTTCTTAACCCTGAATCACTCACCTCCACAGCCGTACTTTAAACAACTGCGCAATAACAAAACCAGAATCCTCTGCCATGGCTAATAACTGTTGCCATAGATACTTCCTTAATTCAGTTAGTCTTCTGCGTGGTTATTCTCCCCTTCGTACTGTTGCCAACTCAAAAAAAATTACTCTCGGTTTTAATGGAACGGCCATTGTAGAATCAGGATTTTTATAGATAGATAGACATGTCGAAAGGAAAGTGCGATTTTCATAAGCTGTATAATTTTTGCAATGCAATTAAATACATCATAATTTGTAACGCTTTCTTTTCTTTGGCAGCCAATTTGACTTTAAATAAATCATTATTAAGATCCATTTTATACTCTTTTGAAGCATAAATTTTGCAATAGTATTTAATATTTTAAAATTTATTAATACGTTTTTAACATACAACCCCAGCCGCGCGGGGGGGGGGTGGCTGCACGGCTAAGGGGCCCTCTAGCCTGAATTGGTGAATTTTACAAATCTTTTTGCGTAAATCTCATATGAAAATGGTGTTAAAGAAATAACCAGGAATTTTCGACGGAAAATTCGAAAGAAGCATTAAAAAAGAAGAGCAGTTTTTTTTTTTTTTTTTTTCCCTCAGTAGATGAGCAAAATCTTCAAGGAATCATTTTCACTTTAGCTTATAATAACTCGGCGACGGAAAAGCGTCTATTCCAGAAGACTTGAGGCCCTTTAGCACAGCAATAGTTCCTACACATGTTATAAACAAGAAAATGTGAATGAAATATCGGTTGAATAAATGAAATTTTTATACCAAAAAGGTAAACTACGAGATTCGACGTATTTTTTGA
Source organism: Macrothele yani (assembly GCA_039090855.1). NCBI lineage: Eukaryota > Metazoa > Arthropoda > Arachnida > Araneae > Macrothelidae > Macrothele > Macrothele yani. The sequence continues at coordinate 106,758,999 of CM077014.1, read as the reverse complement.
AACAATTGCAATTGCTCATCAGCAAATGAACAAGGAAATAGAAATATTCTTTTGCTGAATATTAATATTTTTAAAAATGAAATTCAGCCTGCGATTTTATAAAAATAACCTGAGAAATTTTGTTTCCATGCGTTTATCAAAAATATGAAAAACTTGCACTGTTACTCAAACAAAGAACGAGAAGCGCAAAAAATAAAAAAAATACACAAAGGCGTTATAGAGATTATACGTTTTTGTATTTTTATTCATTTTATTTTTCGTAATTGTTTTAAACATCACGAGAACATGTCGAACAAAGTACGGGGATGACTATCAAGTTTCTTATCAAATTAGCAATGCTTTATATGGGAAAAAGTTTGCTTACTTTGTTATCTTATTCGGAAATAAATCGCTTTGGCTTCATAAGGTGGAGCTTCGTCGACATTATCAGGCAAAAGCGATTATTTAATTAAACAGGACGAAAAATATTGGGTGAGCACTGCCCCCCCCCTTCTCCTAGTAAAATTATTATTGGATCAAGATTCATCTTGCCCCCTATAGTCGGCGCCTATGCTACGCATCCTTCAGAATGTAATGAGCTAAAAGGTTTTCTTCACGGGAACGAAAAAAACCGAGACCTATGTCATTTTTAGCACATCTTTTGTAAAAAAAGATCGTGCTTATGTTATCGGTTTGTCCGTCCGTCTGTAGACACGATATCTCTGCAACTATTAGTCCGATTTGAAAAATTATTTTTGGCATTCGGAAGCTTGAAATATCGAATGATGACCCTTCATTTCGTTTATTTTTTATGATGTACAATTTCGCCGCTAGACAGCGTAAAGGCAGATGATGTCGAATTTAAAAATGCGTTTTATTCCACATATTTGCTATACATCCGATTGAAAAAACTATTTTATCTTTCGATTTCATTTATGTCGAAGAGTATTTTAATTATAGTTACTTTTTCAAATTACGCATAAATTTTCCGCTAGGGGACGTAAAAGTAAATTACGTTTTCCCCGATATCTCTTCTTCTAAACTCCGATTTAAAAAATGTTTTCTTTAGCGGATACAGCTCCTGATGGAAAATCTTTTGCATATAATTTCTAATTTTTGGTAAAGAATACTTTGGTCACCAGGGGGCGTCAGTGTTAATTTCTGCGTCTTATTATTTGCCATAAAATATGAGCTTCTAAAATCTCGATTGAAAAAATTCTTTCGTGGACCGATGCCACTTACGTCAACAAACCTTTTCAGAATATTTTCTTCTTAAAATATTGCATGGTTTCTCCGCCAGCGGGCGTAGATATATATCTTATTTTTGTCAATATCTCTACTTCTAGGAGTCCGATTTAAAAAATTCCTTCTTTGTTGGATAGTGTTTTCAGTGTGACATATTTTTCATATAACTTCAAAATTTTCAAGTTATTCATAGACTTTCCGCTGGGGGCGTCAAGGTAAATTGTTTTTCCCTTTATATCTCTGCTTCTAAATCTCCGATTTGAAAAATTCTTTCTGCACCGGATACAGCTCCTGATGGGAAATCCTTTGCACATGATTTCTAATTTTTATAAAAAAAATGGTTTGGCCACCAGGGATCGTAGGTCTTAATTTCCGCTACTGATGTATTTGCAGCAAAATATGAGCTTCTAAATTATCGATTGAAGAAAAACTCGTTTGTAGACCGATACTACTCATGTCGACAAACATTTTAGGAACATTTTCTTTTTAAAATAATGCATTGTTTCTACGCCTCGAGGCGTAGATGTATATCTTATTTTTGCCAATATCTACTTCCAGGAGTCCGATTTGAAAAATTTCTTCTTTGTTGGATATTGTTTCCAGTGCGACATGTTTTTCATATAATTTCAAAATTTTCAAGTAATTTATAGACTTTCCGCTAGAAGGCGTAGAGGTAAATTGCGTTTCCCCCTATATCTCTGCTTCTAAATCTCCGATTTGAAAAATTCTTTCTGCACCGGATACAGCTTCTGATGGGAAATCCTTTGCACATAATTTCTAATTTTGGTAAAAATGTTTTTGCCACCAGGGAGCGTAAGACTTAATTTCCGCTTCTGATGCATTTGCAGCAAAATCTGAGCTCCTAAAATCTCGATTGAAAAAATATTGTTTGTGAATCGATACTACTTACGTTGATAAACCTTTTAGGATCATTTTCTTCTTAAAATAATGCATGGTTTCTACGCCAGGGGGCGTAGATGTATATCTTATTTTCGTCAATATCCCTACTTCAAAGGAGTCCGATTTGAAAAATTCCGTCTTTGTTGGATAGTGTTTCCGATGCGAAATGTTTTTCATATAAATTCAAAATTTGCAAGTAAATCATAGACTTTCCGCAAGAGGCGCAAAGCTAAATTGCGTTTTCTGCGCTATTTCTGCTTCTAAAACTCCGATTTAAAAAATTCTTCCTGTATCGCATACAACACCTGATGAAAATTTTTTTCATATAATTTCTAATGTTTAGTAAATAATGGTTTGGCCACCAGGGAGCTTAAGTGTTAATTTATGCTTATGTATTTGCAGCAAAATCTGAGCTCCTGAAAACTTGACTGAAAACATTCTTTCGTGGACCTAAACTGCTCAAATCTAAAAACCTTTTGAGAATACGTTCTTCTTAAAGTAATGCATGTTTTCCCGTCAGGTAGCGTATATTCAAATCTTATTTTTGTCGATATCTCAGTTTCTAAGAGTCCGATTTGAAAAATTACTTCTGTTTTGGAGAGCATTTCCGCTGCGAAATGTTTCTCATATAAATTCATATTTTTCTTAACGCACAAGTCTGCAACCAGAGGGCGTAAGCTCACGATTCCGTTTACAGCAATATCTGAGGTATTAAAACCCCGATTGAAAAACTTCTTTCTTCTGTCAGATACTATTGTTTTCCATACCGGTTCTATTGATTTTGAATAGCTTTGATAAATTTAATTTGCGTCAGAACGGATTCGAAATACGTGCTTATTACACCCGAAAATTCGGGGTCATCTTTCTTGTTTTATATGTAACAGAGTCAAAAGGAAAGACCTTTACTATGTGCAAGCAAAACATTGTGACATTATGTTAAGTGCGTTCTTTTTACATTCAAGAGTAAATATTTAAGTAATTCTACTCTTTTTTGTGCCACAATTCTAAATTGTTACTTTTTTATTTGCTGACTTATGTTCTGTATTTTTGTATAAATCTGAAAAGGTCATTTAGACACTGTCAGACGGCAGTTACGCGTTTTTTGTGTGTGATCATGATGTGATCATGATGTATTTTAAAGTGGCTGGTCTTAGTTCTCTAAAAGAATAAAATATGCATGATATGATTAACTTTGCTGTAAGTGTTTTGTAATATAAAACTAGGGCGATCATTTTAATCTCAATGTGTACTTTTTGTTACACACAATAAGTGTAACAATTTTGATTTTGCAAAAAATACCTATAGGTTCCAAAAAATCTGATTCATTAAAACGCCCATAAAACCTAGTTAAATAATATGGAATTTAAAATTTTCAGTTATTGGGAGCAAATAGATTTTCGCAAAAGGGCCTCGAAGATATTTTTTTGAGGGGAGGCTCCCTAGTTTTACAGGTACGCTACTGATTTTTAAGGCCATCTCTTAGGAAAACGTATAACGGAGGTATCATTGTTTTTACTTATTTATCAATGAGTTTATGTGTTGAGTGGATATCCAGCCCCCCCCCCTGAAATAAAATAAAAATTACATCAATTGAAGCGAAATTTCGTCGCTGTTAAGGGATTGACCTAAGTTGCGTCTGACACACGCATGAACAATTTTTATGATCATTATTAATAAGGTCGGTTGTAGTAATTGTAAAGCTCAGACTGAATGCTGAGGGAGAGGATCGGGAGAGGGGGGGGGTAGAGTGAGGAGAGGGAGATTTGTGAAGGTGCCAGCTGACACAACTATGACAACACATCACTTTCCCTTGATGCACCACGTGCTCTTGTCATGTGGCCAACGCATATCATTGTTCGTGCCCCTTCTTCTTACTTCCCCCGCTCATTTGTACCATATGACGACTGATACCCCCATCTCCCTCGTGCATTTGCACCACCCGAAGGTAAAGAAATGTCATCAATGTGCACCCCAACCCCCTTCCCAAAGTCCTCCTCACTCCAACGCGAGCGTGATTTCTTCAGTATGATATAGGTGATGGTGGTCGTGAATGCATATAGCGACGTGATGCGAAAGATGGGATAAAATTTAAGGGGAAGGGGGATCTCAGTGATGGTTATAGCATCTTGCTTGCGTCATAGATGCAAAACCCTTGCACAGACCCCAGTCGAAGGATTTTTTTCTTTTTTTTTTTTTCCGTCTGTGTGTGTGTATATATATATAAATATATACATTAACGGCTGCGTGGATCCGAATGGATCCACTAGATGACTGAATATCGTGAATACCAATGACGTCACAGCTGCAGCCAATGGGATGGCGCCTTGGAATCCCATCACTTGTCATGCGAACTGCACGTCTCATTGATTCGCGCATGCTCAGTCCTAACACCTCGAGAATGGTGAAAATTGTGGACTACAGGAAGATAGGAGGTGGCTCTAGGCTTGAGGGAGTTAAGGGACGGGGGAGGGTGTGGATGAACGGAGATGGGTTAAATGGAAGGAGGCGGTTATGGATGGGAGGGGGAGATGGATAGGATAATCGATTCCTGAGACGAGCGCAATATGTTTCAATGTTTGGCAACAAAGTGGCGCATTAGAATACACAATGGAAGCTTTATATCGCCGCACAAGCATTCATAACTTCGGCTTTAGTCCCAACGGGGAATTTATTACAGGCTACGCGACCGGAAAATTGCGGCGCAGTCCTGTCATCTGGAACGAAGGTTGGGAAAAGAGTCAGGATGATGCGGCCGGAGGAAGAAGGAGGCAGAGATCAGCAAAGTGAACATCCCTAGGTTTTCTCTTTTCTTTCATCTTCTGATGCCCCCCCTCTTCTCCCTTCTCTTAGGAATCTTTTTGGACATTTTTTTTATCTCTCTGTATCATCTCTGCCTTACCACCTCTTCATATGTGAACATTGCTTTGATTCCACCGTCCATTGCTCGTAGCCCTCTGCCTCTCATCCCGCCACGAACTTTCACGGATGAATGAATGAATGGATTCCATTCCTCTGTCACCATATTGGAGATCCAAATGCGCCATGGGGTGAACGCTTCATTGGATCAGCCGCGATATGATATCTTTTTTTATTTCTCTGTCCTCCTGTCATCTTTATATCTCCTTTGCACGATGCAATAAATATCTTGCACGCAATAAATTTAGTGATAAATTTATGTTCTGAGTTTTCTTCGTTTGTCCTTTTCACATTTTAAACTTAGTCCAGGAAGAAACCTCATTTCACCACATCTATACGGAGGTCTGTCATTTAAAAAAAAATTAACTTTCGTTTCTGAGTTTCTGTTGTTTTTAATTAACAACAAGAGTGTCATAGTATAAGCAGTGCTCAAAATGGGCCGGTATGGCATACCGGCACTTCCTTTTTCCTAGTATTTCATTCCGGCACTTTTTTTACCCGGAATTTACATACGGTACCTAAGTTTAGTGTTGGGAACCGCAGAAATGATTTTCTTTTTGTCCCTGACTCACGAGCGCGCATTTTTATACATAGAAACATTATGTGCCTCGTGGCCTTGAGAAATAGCTATGTGGGAACCGTAGAGGATAGTGCAGTGGTGTACGCATTTGGAGAGCAGTGATATTGCTAATAATTTAAGACTGAATATTCATTCTGACTGCGGAGGTTCTAATTGTCCGGCTTTTTACTTCATGAAAGTTCCTATTGAAAGGGGGCTGCCTTCTCGGCTCGGGACCTTTAAGTTCTGAGTTCAAGTCCAACTGAACACTAATGATTTGCCGAAGATCGGAAGTCTTGTTTATTCGTTGGACCCGCGGTAGAGACCATTATAAACAAGTCTAACCCCAGCCCTCGGCGCAGCATAAGTGGTGCCCGCTGGGATCCAAAAACCAACTAACTCTAATCGATCTCCATCGTTTTTGACTTATGGTGCAATAGCATTCCGCGGAATTGTCAATAACATTTTCAAATAACGAAGTTTTTCTTCCAGGGATTTTTAATTTCTTTTTATTTTTTCAGTTTTGAGGATTTTCTGGCGATGGTATTTTTTCTGGATGATTTTTAGCAAAATATGAGAATACCGGCACTTCAAAATTACCGTTTTGAGCACTTAGTATAAGTGAATTCATTGTCTAAAATCAGAGACACAACAAACGGAATCGTGAAAAAAGTCTTCAAGAAATTTATGACATATATTTTAATTTAACTTTCATTTTTACAGTTTCTTTTCCCATGCAAATTTTGATTTCGTTCTCTTTAAACGTTCTAACCTTAACGTTATGTTTTTCTCACTCAATGAATGTTTTGTGGCAACAATTTTGAGGTTAGGATGAATGAAGTGTGTATGTTGACACGATAGGACTATCTATTTAATGTGTGGAGCGAGCAGCCAAAAGTGTCGTGGGTAGATTAATGTCGTTTTGGGTGTACTTTTTAAATTAGATATGTTGCTGGTAAAGATTATATTGCGACTGAGATACATGAAACCTAAAATAACAGGTTCCCTATCACTTTGTCCGTGTTCATTTCTTCCACGTTCACTTGGTCCAGTTCATTTCATCCACGGTTAACTTTGTCTGCTGTTCTTTTAGTGCACTGCGCGTTTCGTCCAGCGTTCACTTTGTCCGCTGTTCATTTAGTCCCCTGTTCGTTTCGTGCACCGTTCACTTTTTCCGCCGTTCACTTTGTTCGTTGTTTATTTAGTCCACTGTTTACTTTGTCGTCCGTTCACTTTGTCCACTGCGCATTTAATCCACTGTTCATTTCGTCCACGGTTCGCTTTGTCCGCCGTTCACTTTGTCCGCCGTTCACTTTGTCCGCTGTTCATTTATTCCACTGTTCATTTAGTACACTGTTCATTTCGTCCACCGTTCACTTTGTCCGCCGTTCGCTTTGTGCGCCGTTCACTTTGTCCACTCTTCATTTCGTCCGCCGTTCACTTTTTCCACTGTTCATTTAGTCCACTGTTCATTTAGACCACTGTTCATTTCGTCCACGATTCACTTCGTCCGCTGTTCATTTAGTCCACTGTTCGTTTCGTCCACCGTTCACTTTGTCCGCTGTTCATTTAATCCACTGTTCGTTTCGTCCACCGTTCACTTTGTACACTATTCATTTCGTGCACTGTTCATTTCGTCCACCGTTCACTTTGTCCACGCTCATTTCGTCTTCAGAATGGATGGAATACTTTGGAGATTTTCTGTTTTGATGGGATTTTTGTTACTAGCCACGGTAAAAAGTCAGCGGACGTTGCCTACATGCAATTTTTGCTTGAGTTTTTCGCTTAAAATATAACGATTTTAAAATGTTATTTAAATTAAAACGAGAAACTGAACTTTGAAAAGCTTTTTAACTCTTTTATTCGGTACGATGTCAATCAGTATGACATTAATCAATTTGAGTAATGATTTCTGGTCTGTTGGAGAGCGTATCACAATCAATGCATTGCATGATTTTACTAACTTGTTTCAATTGTTCCATATCTTAATCTTGTCGTAATTTCTCTTTTAGGTGAAGATATGGTTCCAGAACAGGCGAATGAAGTGGAGGAATTCCAAGGAACGGGAGCTCCTTTCTAGTGGTGGCTCCAGGGAGCAGACTCTCCCAACCAAACACAACCCAAATCCGGACCTCAGTGATGTAGGTATCTTGAAAAGCGAATGTGACGACGATTCGCAGCTAAAAGGGAGCGATATAGACATCAAGGGTCACGTGACACCTTGTCACACGCCTGAGAGTCCTTGCACGGTGGATGATTCTGAACATTTACGGGGCATGGATCCGACGATCACAGTGCACGTGACAGACGACATGGATATCAAGGTACTTTAGACCTCAAAGACAAATACAAATGAACCTTAATTCCTTCTATGTATGTGACAATCCTGAATTCATTTTGTAAAAGAACAGTGGAAGAACCTCTGTCATGATCAAGACGTTCCTATAATTGGTGTGTTCCTCCAGTACTCAACATTTCCTGTGCCAAAAAAATAGAAATCAGAGTTTCTACTTCATACAGGGTAAAAAACAAAAGCCGAAGAAAGTACAGAGGTCTCGTTCACAATTGAACTAAAGGAGGGAAAAAAATATTGCGCGAAGAGAAATTGCTCAGAGTGAATTCCTTGTAGTGAACTTGCTCCTTACGTTGTTCAAGTATTATAGAAAGTGTTTATTGTAAAAAAATTAAATTTTATTTTTTATGCTTTAGCAACTGCGGTGCTTGTTTTATATTGTTCCGGTACAGCCGTTAAAGGTGAGTAAAATTGCAATGGGAAGAATCATTACGGTAAAACGCAAAAATTCCCTTTTCATCCTGGTTAATGTTGATCAAAAGGATATTTGTGTTTAGCAAGTAAATTGTTAATACTCCCCAACGTTTATAGGTTAAGAACTGAAAACTTTGTCTTTCAATAAAAAAAATGGGAGTTGCTCTGTTACAACTTAGGTTGCAAATTTTCTCAAAAACGAAAAATAAATCAATGAATAAAACTCCCGCAGTGAATTTATCCATAACTGAGGTTATTTTTCTTTTTCTTTTTTTATTTCCAGGAAGGCCAATCCAAACTTATATATATATAAGTTTTATTACGTTTTGTGCACGCTTATTTTGTTCACAAAAAGGCACAGTTATTCTGGATACCTTAAATATTACTTTATTGCTTAGCAGAAAAGTCGAAGAATAACAAAAACTTAATTGAAATTCATTCTCTCAAAGCATCCACATTATGTTGTGATAAACTGTTTTTTGAAGAAGGCGAAATATATTGTACTGTTTCCAAAATTTTACTGTCAAATTTTTTTTTTCACTGCGCCCTATTTTCAAGTTTTTATTAACAGATACATTGCAAATTTATAACGAGGAACAGTACACTAATTAAGTAGTAAATAGTAACACTATACTAGTGATCCGATTTATTGGAGTAGGAAATAAACACTAAGCATTTCCAAGCTTTCGCACATCAACCAGATGGCTTTTTCAAGGAAGTTAGACAGAAACTGCAGTTTCTGTCTAACTTCTGTCTAACATCAACCAGATGGCTTTTTCAAGAAAGCAGTTTTCAAGGAAGTTAGACAGAAACTGCAGTTTCTGTCTAACTTCTGTCTAACATCAACCAGATGGCTTTTTCAAGGAAGCAGTTTTCAAGTAAGTTAGACAGAAACTGCAGTTTCTGCAGTTTCACAAAGTGCAACAGAAACTGCAGTTTCTGTCTAACTTCTGTCTAACATCAACCAGATGGTTTTTTCAAGGAAGCAGTTTCTGTCTAACTTCCTTGAAGAAGCTATCTGGTTGATGTGCGAAACCTTGAAAACGCCTATATGTTTATTTCCTACGCCAATAAATCGGATCCCCAGTATAGTGTTACTATTTAGATTGCATTGCATTATTTTCAGCTTTTTATATTTATTTGTTTATTTTATTTATTTATTTATTTATTTATTTATTTATTTATATATTCATTCATTTGTGAATTACATTTAACCTTTTTTTCCTGGTAGATTGCTAAAGTTACCGACTGAATCATTGCACAGACGGTTACTGCCTATCATCGAAACGTTTTTTTATGTTAAAAAGTAAGAAAAGTGAGGGAAAACGTGAAGAAAGCTTTCTTCCTCATTGTCATGAATACGAGTACGAAAGTTTACGTATGATTTTGAAGATATCGTACTAAGTCATCCACAAAAAGAGCTTTAGCAGCTGTGATAATTTTCATACGAGTAAGCAAAATGTGCAGTGAAAGATTATTTAGAGTAACTTTTGCTTCAACAGTAATAGGCTTAGAGTAACATTCCACACAAGACTCAGTGACACTGCTTAACACACAAACGAATAACAAAGTGGGTCTGAAGCACTCCTGTTTAACATAGATAAAAATACCTGACGTTATCAGAAAAAAATATATATAATAAATGAAAAAACGCGAAAGAATTCATGGAGAGGAAAATATTTTGAAATTAATTCTTTGAAGGAGAGATAGAGAGAGAGATAGAGAGAGAGAGCATCGAAGCAAGTGGTAGCTAAAATTTTCTGCGCTCCACAAAGCTATTCTTTTCCTGCTCTCATCTGAGCAATACAGACCATAGGCCTGTCACAGATGAATAGCGTTCTGGGAAGTCTTCCTGACCCAGACATCATGCCACTAAGCAGAAATAAGTTACTCAAATATTGCTTTTCTACTCGTTTAAGTTCATCTACATTGTTATAGCCCTTTTAGAAGATAATCAGTCAGAAAGGATTAGTGTCAGTTATCCCCCTGAACGTCCAGTTTCAATAACGAAGCTAATGGGAAAGAGTTGCTTTCTGATGCGCATGTTCACTCTTTCAACCCGCATTCGGCCAACTTCTTAGACAGCTAACATATGCGTTCGAACTCACTTCAGCCAACTTTGCTAACCCCGAATTCGAGTTAATTTGTTCCAACCGGTTAAAGGGTTAATAATCAGTCCTTAAAAGCAACGCTTTCTGATGCGCATGCGAACTCCTTGCCCCCGTGTTCGGCCAACTTCTTAGACAGCTAAAATATTCGTTCGAGCTGATTTCAGCCCATTTTCTAACCCCGTGTTAATTCGTTCCAACAGGTTAAAGAGTTAAGCAGTTCTTAAAAGCGACGCTTCCTGATTCGCGCACAGACAGAACTGCATTCTTGTGTTATTCGCTAATGAAGACAAAGCCCACGGAAAGAAACAGATTTTTGAAAACACGTGTACCGTTAAATGGAGAGGTGGGGGGGGGGGTTTGAAAAAAAATTACCCCTCTATCTTTCGCTCCTCTGAGTGGCACAGAAAAAGACAGAGAGGGCGAAGCAATATTATGCGATAAATTATACAAAATTTTGTCATTTTTTCTGTGCGGATTTAACTCTTTTAGAAAATAAAACAACATAGGAGAAAAGTCATGTGGGTCAGAAAACTATTGACCTGGTCTTCAAGAAATCTTGTCTCACTTCAATAGAGGACCGCAAATTATTCTAAAGGAAATACCACCTTACATTCTCTTAAATACTCTTTAAACTAGGGCAGTGGCTGTAAAAAAACAACAACAGCTATTTCCGAAATTAATTAGTTAAGGTGAGACCGCGTAACAGATTGATTCCTATTATTATTGAAAGACATCCCAAAAACTGTCAGTAGAAACACTATGCGAATTTTGGAACTATAAAATGTATAGAAAGCATCATATTTATTGCCCGTACATGAGAAAAAAGGCCTTTCTTAAATATGAAATCCAAGTTCTGAATGGCATGTTAAGAATTACCATTGCATAATATGTTTAAAATATAGTGTTTGTTGCATATTGTTCTTTGCCTATATTTATATAGTTTATTACACTGATTGACCTAAAATTCCACTCCATGAAGAAATGAGATGAGACTTTTTTTTTTTTTGGAGGTTTAACGACCACCGTGAGCAACTCAATGGGCTATAAGCAGTCGCCCGTCCCTAATTTAGGGTCACTGGTTCCAGGGAAGGGAGAGAGCCAGTGCCGTAAGACAAACACAACATCCATGCCTGACCGGGATTCGAACCCGGACCCCTTACTGACAGATGAGACTTACATTTAAACTAATAGGTGGGAAAGAAAAAGTTTGATTTCTCAGGGATTGCATGAGTGCGATGGGCAAAGTTAGACATTACAATCCTGCTTGAGCAAGCAGGGCGCATGACCACCATGTTGGGCTACGTTCGGCAAAGAGGTTACAATAGATGGAGTAAGGATGACGTCACAAACTTGAAGCACTTTAAGCAGACGACTTTAGTTCCCAATCGTCTCACCAACATGGCGGCAGAGACTGCGATTGGCTGTGGCGTCTTGATCGTGACGTTTCGGCGGCTTCACTTTGATTACACGAGGGAAAAGGCTGGCCTTTACTGCATCTATTCTAACATCCTTGAAGTTAGGCAACTCAGCCTGGTACCGAGCTGAAAAGTCCCCGAATGATGCTTTTAGATATATCTGATTTCACCTATGTGCCCAAAATTCTTCGATATTGCTAGTGGGTCGTTTAGAGGCGTTAACTCGTCTGCTAATGACTTCCTACACGCTCTCTATTGGGGAGAAGTCTTAGGTTTGCGCTGGCCAGAGCAACACCTGGGCACGTTGTTGGCACAATCTGATTATGTTGGCAGTGTGCGACCTGGCGTTATCTTGTTCGAGCAGGGCATCAGGAACCTCTCAGATACGGCAACAAAACATCAGTGTCTTTATCTTTCTTTCACTTTGATTTTGCAGATGTGTCCAAAAAGTCTTAGTTTTCTCTGTATGATTTTTTGGAACAAGGGCTCTTTTAGTTGCATTCTTCTGTACACTTCTTCATTTCTTATCCTCTTGATCCATCCGATTCGTAAGATTTTACGATAGGACTTTCTTTCAAAATCAAGTATTCTTCACTTTGATTCCTTTGTCAATGTCCAAGTCTCACCTCCATATAGCATGCTGCTGAAGATGCATGTCTCAAGAATGCTTAACTTAGTTTTAAGGCTAATTTACTGCTATGTGTTATATGCATAAACAATGTTATTTTTTAGCGAATGATTCAGTAAATACAACTGCATAAATCAGAAATCACCTGATCATAGAGATGCAATCCTTTAATGTTGATGCATGTACGATGACAAGCTATTAATAGTAGAAAGAAAGCAAATATAATATAACACATAGCAGTAATCACAAATGACAGGTAGGTGAGTGTATGTAAATTTGGGCATTAATCTACCAAGTTGAAGAATGACGACACTTCACTTAATACATTTTATCGACAAAACAGTTGTAAAGCAACAGCTTCACTGGGCTTGTTGCGATATTTTGTTCACATCCCGGCTGTCTGTTGTAAAGCAACAGCTTCACTCGGCTTGTTACGATACTTGTTCACATCGCGGCTGTACACAGACGCCTCTTAAAAGAAATGCAAAGCTGAGAAAAAAGTCTGAGTCATAAGTGGGTCACAGGTGTTTTTCTTGATGATGATGCGCGCGCACTCAGTTCTTCCTCCGAGAGTGGAACCGATGGAAAGTCCTTTATTTGTTTTCATTTTTTTATGAGTTACTTGCGATCTTTGATGTTTTCTGCACCGCCGATACGGGCGGCGTCCGCCAACAATTTTCTGTTTCTATCACTATGCTCAGAATAAATTACATTTCGAAATATATATATGCAAAATTTATATATGCAATGGTGATGCTTGAGATGCTATATGCTCCAGACAGAATGAATCTTATTTTTTGAAAATAATACCTGACTTACTCATTTAGAATGTGTACATCTGTTATGGTTGATTCGCTGCATTGATTTATCTTTTTCTACTTTAGAATATATATTTTTTGAGTCTGCAAGCACAAGCCGATAAAAAAAATATGCTGTAAAAACATCTGTGAGGACTCAGGAGCCTGTAAAGTGATTAAATTAAATTATGTAAATATGTGAAGTGTAAAATGCGATTTATGTATGTTCTGTGTTTTGTTCGACTTTGTACAATACTGTAAGAGAACAAATCGTCGTAGCCCTCAAGAGCACATTGTGTAAATTGTAAATTAAATTACTAATAATGTTAAAACAGTTTTTCTTGGTAAAGAAATTATTTGTAACATTTCTGCTCCGGATGATGCTTTAAGCAAAGTCTGTATCGGAATTACCTGTTCTGTACAATCATCTTGTAGTCAGAGAGGATGAAATTCTTCGGTATGTGATCTGTGAAGAAAGATAATCATTTGCAAACTTCCAACACACCAACTTACATACGCCACGAGTCAATTTCCCAGATGTTGCCGTAATTAATACAACACAATGGGACTTTCTGTTTTGCAAAGAACCTCCTCAGACAAACAGTTCTCTTTTTTTGTTTTTATGTAAATAATAGAAATAATAAAAATTTTACAATGCGAATGTTCTTGAACTCCTTTTTCATTTTGTCTTGCCTCTGAGTTAATCTTTTTACACATGTGACTTTCATTAAGTAACTACCCCGGAGTGGTCCAAAAGCCTTACATTACTTTTAGAAAATTAATAAAAAAAATACAGCACTTACAGAAATAAGATTTGCAGTGTTTGAAAGGTAATCATCTGAAGTTTTGTTGTCTGTAATTGCATGAAGATGGCGCTAGCTGTTCTTCCTCTTCACGATTCCAAGCTACAATTGCGAATGTGCAAGAAAAAACGATTGGTGTGTCATATGTTTTTGAAACGAAATTTGTAATTCAAGTGCAAAAAAAAAAACTGTACATGTTCCGGCAGCAATTCTCCTGATGCTGAAGGAATGAAGCATAGGAAAGATAAATTTCTTGAAACTGGAAGTGGGTGAGTTTTTTTTTGTTGTTGTTTGTTTTTTATTGGAGATTTAACGGCCACCGTGAGCAACTGAATGGGCTATAAGAAGCTGTTGCCCGTCCCTAATTTAGGGCCCAGGGAAGGGAGAGAGCCAGTGCCGTAATACAAACACAATATCCATGCCTCACCGAGCTTTAAACCCGGACCCTTTTCGGACGAATGATCATAAGCCAGCGTTTAGACAACTGAGCCACCAGAACGGCGGAAGTGTGTTGGATAAACCGAGGAAAGGGCGTTCCAGTGCTTCGAAAGACCATGTCGAACGAGCAGGAAAAGCATTTTCCCGGAGCCCGAGGAAGTCAACCCGACAAGATGGTGCATAGTTGAGATTGTCACGCCCAAAAATGATGCAAATTTTGCATAAAAGACTGCGGTTATATACGCATACAAGGTCCAGATTATTCAACATTTTGAAGGAGAACCATCACCCTCGCCGGTTCGGATTTTGTGAAATTTCCAAATTTGTCGGTGGCAGGGATCGAAGCCCCGCTTCTTCGCTCCGGAGTGAGTTGCTCTCACAGACTAAGCTGCAGATTTGTCGTCTTGACACGTGCTTCACCTCTGAAGTCCGTCGCATTATTTCCCTCTTAATTTTCTTCCTTTCTTTTTCTTTCTTTTTTTTTTTAAAGCGAAGAAGGAACCTTTCATTAATTCCAGACGATGTGTGGAACAAACATCACACATTTTTGAAGAACCCAACGGCCGGTGGATCAATTTTTACGTTTGAGCGCCAATGTGAAATTAACAAATTTGCCGGTGATCCAATCAGCGCTTCCTCACTCCAGAGTGAGTTTCTCTAACAGACTAAGCTACACCGACAGAATGCATCGATGAAGATTTGTCGTCTTGGTATGTGCTTCACCTCTTTAGTACGTCACAATTTGCCTTTGACCTAATGGATCGCCAAGATAATGACGAACACTTCCTTGAACGTGTGCTCTTTAGTAATACACTATATCGACAAAAGTCACCGTACACCACTTCAAAAGCAAACGAACGGATCCTCTGCGTTGTTAAGACGCGCAGTACAACTCCAAAAAGTATAAAAACAAGCCTGCAGCTGACCGCGATCATATCGCACTGTGAGGTTAAGTGAAAATGTCGCTGCGTGAGAGAACTGATTTTGAGAAAGAAAAGATTGTTGGGTTTTATATTAGTGGGTCGTCCATATAAACCGTGAGATGTTTAAACATGCCCAATTCAACTGTTTTCGATGTTCTGAATAAGTGAAAGACACATGGCGTGCCTGAAGCAGAAAAACGTACCGGCAGACCAAAGAAAATCAATGATAGCGGATGTCGAAGCCTGAGGAGAGTCGTTACAGCTAATCGACGGAGTACTGCACAAGACCTTAGTGTACAGGTGAGGGAAAAATGCTGGAACCTCGTTATGTGCACGTACCATTCCCAGAGAACTTCATTCCATGTGTTACCGTGGTCGTGTGGATGTCAATAAGCCTTTCATCTCCATTCGGAATGCTACTCGTCGTTTAGCATATTGTAAAGAACATTTATCCTGGACTGTAGATCAATGGAAACGGGTCCTATGGACTGATGAATCCAGATACACGATCCATCAGTCTGATGGCCGTGTATGGGTATGGCGGCTACCGGGGAAACGCTGTTTACCACAGTGTACTGTTCCTACGGTCAAGTTTGGAACTCGCAGTGTACTCGTGTGTGGGTGTTTTCGTGACATGGTCCCTGCCGATTGGTTATCGTGGACAAACCAGTTAACCAGCACGCACGTCTACCTCAATATTCTGGAAATTTATGCCTAGCTAACTATGTGGCAATACTGTGAAACCGAGCGTTGTTGGTACCAACAGGATAATGCACTGAGCCATAAAGCAAGGACTGTTACGGTGTGGTTTGACGATAATTCCGTATCGCGTGTGTATTGGCCATGCACAGAGCCTTGATCTTAGTCCCACAGAGCACCTATGGGATGAATTAGGGCGCCTCATAAGAAGTTTGGAACCAAGGCCTACTGCTAAGCAAGAGTTAGCGGCAGCATTATGTACTGAATGGAAGCGTATAACTATCGCTGTGTTCCAAAACCTTGTCGAAAGCATGTCTTGAAGGGTCAGTGAATGCATTAAGGCCAAAGGTGGATTGACACCGTACTGATGTATGTCAATAAATGCTATGTTGTATTTCTCTTTTAGGTGTCCAGTGACTTTTGTCAATATGGTGTAAGTTGACATTTCAAGTAACAACTGTAGTTAATACAGTTAATGGACACAACGTGAACATGAACGACTCGGAAAACCCACATGTTTCGTAAAATCATATTCGTGATAGGCCCGGAGTTAATATTTGGTGTGGGGTTATGCATAACAGATTATTGGCCCTCTTCCTTTCTTCGTGAAAAAATTTATTAACGCAAATGTCTCCTTAGATGTACTGCAAAATTTTGTTGTCCCATAAGTCGAAATCCTTCAGCCAGGGTGCTGAGCACTCTCTTGCCGCCTGCTAATTATGTACGTCCATGTAAGCGTGTAGATATTGCAGCAAAAATGCCGTGAAGTAAAACGCAAACAAACTTGTGCTTTATCAAAAGCCCGAAATTATAGGCAAAACATTTTGCCCCAGAAGCGCTGCTCGTCAAAGAATTTTTGACGTAAAAGTACGTCTTCCTCTGCGCTAGGTGGAGGGTAACATCGGCATCATGGATGCAAACGAAAACATGTCGCATTTTGAACGTTTATATCTTCAAAACTAATAATCATTGAGTAATGAACAATACATCATTAGATAGTTTATGGAGTCCCACTTCTAACAAAGAAAGTTTCAACCCTCCACCTCTTAACCCTTTGATACAGTAGCGTTAGAAAATTAATCTAAATTTCGCGTGATTTTGTTTCGCTTCAGGCCGTTTTAAGGTTGATAACTAGTGAATACATAATGATAGCGATAACCTCAGCCCCATAGCTGACGGTTACAGCTAAGGGATGAATGTGACAAACCGAAATAAAATGGATTTGAAATGAATTTATTTTTTAGACAATAAAAAATATTGGTGACGAAAATTTAGAAACGCCGCGAAAATCCTGGGAAAATTAATATAAGAACCGACGAAAGTTGCAGAAACAGCTAGACGAGAATGAGGAGAATCCGAAAAGGTCCGCTAAGTCATCAACCGGAAAAGGTCACGTGAATTTAGGGAGCGTCAAAAGTCAGCCCGTCAGGATGCGTTTCACCCGAGTTCGACTCTAGAGCCACAACCTTCCACTTCAAATTGAGCCTGAACAGCAAGAACAGATGGAGACTGATAACATCGATCCAAATTTTCAAATCTTCACACCGAGCATGGAATATCAATGTACATCGCTAGTCTTCACAACTTCGCTGGATAATGAATGTATTACGTCACACACTTTTACATCGCCGATGCATTCTGAATTGGTGAAAATCTTCCATATACGTGGAGACAATGTAAATAGGGCGAAGTCATCGCTCTTTCTACGCTTTTTTTTAACCAGCACACAGCAGCCGAAAAATTGTTATTCGATACCGCATGGATAGAACCCCAGATCTCTCCGAGTGCGTTCGCCTTACGCTACGGTGGACAACAATCCACAGCGCTATGTGTGTTTATCTGTCAGCATCTGACTTCACAAATCCGTAGGGATGGGCTCAGCAACTGAGACGACTCCATCTGGTGGGACTTGACGGAACATGCTATTTAATAATAGCTAATAAATCCAAAGGCCGAGAGAAATGGTGAAAATCTTCCAAATGCGTGGAGACAATGCAAATAGACAAAGCCATCGCTCTTTCCACGTTTCTCTTTAACCAACACAAGTCATATGCTGACAGATAAATACACATAGCGCCATGGATTGTTGGCACCGTAGCGTAAAATGAACGCACTCGGCTAGTTAACGAGAGTTCTGGGGTTCGATCCCAGCGGGATCGAATGACAATTTTTCGGCTGCTGTGTGTTGGTCAAAGAAAAACGCGGAAAGAGTGATGACTCTGTCTATTTGCATTCTGAATCTAGACAAGAACAAGAGCCACAATCAGAAGAGTAGATTAGGTCTGGGACGTATCGCCAAATTTATAACAAAGCAACTAAGGAGTTTGAAAAATTGTTTCTGAAGAACGACTTCTTCAGAAACAATTTTAGCAATAACTACTGACAATGATGATACTTAGCCTTCTACTTCTTCTAACATTTATTTATAATCAGCATAACTTACTATGAATTGTATATAGTATAAGTTGCTTTAAAGTAAATAAAGTAAAACATTTCTTTCGTTTTATTTCTTAAAAAAATTATATCTGAAAAAAATCAAAGGAGCACAGTAGCAACTGTGCCGTAGGGTTACGTCAACTGCCCTTCGCTGAATGCTTTAAGGACGTAGAACTAGTGAGATAGTGCCATGAAATAGTGGCAGTTGACGTAGTTCTACTTTGTAGGTTGCGGCATAGTTCTTAATGTGCCCCCCCCCCCTTTTTTTTTTTTTTTGGTTGTTGTTGCTGCTGCTGTTTTTTGTTGTTGTTGTTTCAGTTTTTTTTTGTTTATTTAGCCATGAAATACACTGTAAAAACTAAAACTTTTCTGAAGTTCATGAACCATTTCCCATAATTCCTTTCATGAATTAACGAAGTATATTTCTGACGCAACCTTTTCCATGCATTGACGGGGGGAAACCCCGAATTTCACGAATAGTTTTTTTTTACGCCAGGAAAACTCTGAATTTTCAGAAACTTTTCCGCAATTCGTTTTGCAGAATAACGGGAAAATGCTGTTCTCCCTTTTTCCGTTTCCATATGAAGGAAAATTTCCCGTAACTGAAGCGATTCGCGGGAATACTTGAGGTCTGATTAGCTATTAAATTTCAATTGTCTGTCGGAGTCATAGTTGGAAACGGGTCAAAATTTTGGACCCAGACCCGACCCGGAACTGACCTTTACAAATCTGGTTTCAGCTATTAATTCGAATATATATCATCATCCTCATTGTTAATCATTATCAATCCACTGCTCGAAGAAGGTCTCCCCAAGTTTCTTCCTTAACAGTCTGTCTTGGGCCAGTCTCCTCTACCCACCCACTCCCACGTGGTCTTCAATCCAGTCTAAAATTTCGTTTGTTCATCGGTGGTCCGTCCTTCTGGCCCATTGCCATTTCAGGGATTTTATTCTGATCATGATGTCTTTCACTTTTGTCACTTTGCTGATCCGCAAATTCCTCCACTTATATCTCCTGGATACACCAATTATGCATCTCTGCATGCTTGTTCCAGTTGTCGGCAGCTTTGCGTGTCCTTTTTAATGAAGGTCCACGTCTAAGGTCCTACGTAAGGACTGTGACGATGCATTGATTAAATACTTTTCTTTTAAGACGTAATGGCATATTGTTCTTAAAAATTGTACTGTTTCTTCCAAAGGCTCTCCAACCAAGTTTTATACGTTGATTAATTTATTCATCAATGTGACCCACGCTTGATGTCTGCTGCCCAAGGTAAATGTAGTAATTGGTTATCTCCAGCTTTTCCCCATCAACTGATAAATTTTCTAAACGCATTGTACATCAATTTTGTCTCCTGAAAGTTCATTTTTAATCCCCATTTCTTTACAATTCTCAGCAAGTTCCTGAATCATACTTTGCAGCTCTGAAGTATTATTTCAAAGACCTCTGAAGGATTCTTTGAAATTTTTTTTCTATTCAAAAATGAAACGGAAATAAATCCGGGTTGAAATCGGGTCAGGAACGTCTTGACCCGTAAGAAATTGTCGACCTGGTGATCTGTGACCCGTTTCCATCTCTGGTCGGAGGATCTCATTTTGAAGTTCTGTAGCGCAATCGGATATTGTGGATAACATATGGCATTAAATTTTGGTTATTTTTGCACCGGAAATTCCTTTCCCTGTCCCCCAATTTGTGCACCAGAGGATGTCCGAATAATTACTGTGCATTGAATGTACGAATTGCAGTAGTGTAATAATAAAGATATTTTGAACGGAATTACAGTAAGAAGTGACCCCCCAAGAGGAAGTGCTCTGTGTCTGGTGACCTTCATGTCTCAACATCCCGAGGCGCACGCAGCTGTCATTCCGAGCGAAGGTCATTCCCGAGCGTTTGGTCGACAGAGGAAGAGATGTCGATTGATCACTCGTCTCGGCACAAGGATAATAGTGTTGACGGTTGAACATATGAGTGTTTTTGACTGAACATGTATTTTGCCATGAGGACAAGTGCACGGACGAAGCGCAAAAACAGTTCGCTAGGGAATTTCGGGATGCAGACATCCCACACCGTAATGCGGTACGTCAGCTTATTACAAAGTTTCGAGAAAATGGCAGTGTTCTAGATACCACCCACCCCGGGAGGCCATCCTCGGCAGAGGAGATCGTACAGGATATCCAGGACAAGATGCAGAGCAGGCCACATAAGTCACTGAGGCGGCTGTTACACTAAACTAATGTTCCAAAGAGTACATACAGCCCACGATATTCTGAAAAGGAAGTCGCGTTTCCACCCGTACAAAGTGTATGTCGTGCACCAGCTGAAAGAAACAGACCACGTGACCCGTGCTCGGTACTGCAGGTGGTTCAACGAGTTCCTGTCTGAAGAAGGTGAAGACATTCTGGATGCAAAGCCGGATTGAGGGGGAAGGTGTCTAGAGGGGCTGTAGGCTTGGGGCCCACCATGACCAAGGGCCCAGGGGGCATGCCTGGGCAAATAATAGATAGATAGATAGATAGACAGATAGATAGATATATACAGAGAGCGATTTATAAAATGGTTTTACTTTTATCTTTTATGATTTTTACTTGGTCAGAAACAGAGGCTGGAAGACGAACAGATTTTTTCTCACCATCATGTGGCTTCATGTCGCTGTGCATAGTAGTGTCGGCGAGAGAGTTCCAGCTTTTTCACGTAATCCACCAACACCTCCTAATTTGCAGTTGGAACCGTTAATATTCGAAGTTCCCTGTGGCTTCTCATTGCATTACAAAAAGGAAAGGATGCACTGAGGAAGTCGTCATTATCATCATTGTCAACCATTTTCAATCTACTGCTGGACAAAGGTCTCCCCAAGTTTCTTCCACAACGGTCTGTCTTGTGCCAGTCTCTTCCATGTTACTCCCGTATACTTTCCAATTTCATCCGCCCATCTCCCATGTGGTCTTCTTCTGGGTCTTTTCCTGTCCCTTGGAATCAAGTCTAAAATTTCAGCTGTGCATCGATGGTCTGTCCTTCTGGCAATAGCCCATCGCCATTTCAGGGATTTTACTCTGGTCATGATGTATTCCACTCTTGTCATTTTTCTGATCCACGAGTTTCTCTTCTTATCTCTCCTGGTTACACCAAACATGTATACGATGCTAAATCATTATCCAAAACAAAATCTAAGAATCTTAAACTTTTAACTCATGTTCTTATGAGAATAATGGAAAATGCAGTGACTTATTACAATGAAAACTCTACAGATCATCTATTAGTTTGAAGAGTGCACTACGTATTAATTATCACAAGCATATTGCTACAGTTTCGTGTTTTAACGGACTTCATAATGATTCCCGTCATAATTCTTTGAGGGCCCACTCAGATGTCTTAGCCTTGGGGCCCACTAAGCCTTTTCCCGGCCCTGTCTGGACTGAATATCTTTACAGATGAGACATGGTTCAACCTGTCCTCGTACATCAACAGCCGAAACACTCGTCTGTGGGATATTGAAAATTCCCACGAATTTAAGGAAGTGCCTCTCTACAACCAGAAGGTCGGTGTTTGGTGTGTCATGACTCGTACACGCATTATTGGGCCCATTTCCTTCAGTGAAGCCATTAACTCGAAACGGTACCGTGCCGAGATTATCCAGCCATTCATATCCGAAAACACGGAACGGGAAATCAACGAAGGATGGTTCCAGCAAGACAGTGCAACTGCTCACACCGCTGGCCCATTAATACAGCTTCTGGAGGAATTCTTCGGAAATAGCTTCATCTCCCGGGGACTGTGGCCTGCCAGGTCACCAGATTTGACACAGCCTGACTTTTTCCTGTGAGAAGCACTGAAGGGGAAGGTGTACGCAGGTAATCCGCATACAGTTCAAGAGCTACAGGCTGCAATAAAGGCCCACATCCAACAAATCACACCACATAACCTGAAAAAGGTCTTCACCAACATGCAGAAGCGTGTGCAGACATGTCTGGACGTCGGTGGTGTCCATTTCCAACACCTCCTGTAGAAACCTGTTCGACATGGTAATAACTGCACACTTTCAGTGCACAGTTATTTTTCGGACCAGGTACTTAAATTATTGTTCGGGTGATTGTAAGCACACCGGACCAAAAATTACGGTATGCTCATTTTATTCGTTAATATGGGTGTAAGAACGGACACATTAACGATGTTAATTCATGTTAATGATGGATATTATGTGGCTTTTTCCTAACGAAAAAAGCATCGCAAGTTCCCAAAATGGCGGCAGGAAGTTCGCAAATATTCTTCATTTTTTTTTGAGGTCGAGAATTGTAGCAAAGTACTTCAGGTTCTCATGCCTTAGAAGGGCGAGGCCTTTTTTCGACGAACTGAGAGTATCGTCAAGAACACTGCGACTCTCACAGTACATTGTTCATATCGACAAGACGCCTACAAGTATGAAAGACAGACATACTTCTTTGTACCAATGTAACAATGTGTATTGTATTACTATACGGATGTACTCCGGCGGTAGGATTACTTTCTCAAAAGGAGGCACTCACTAATGGATGACCTGAGGAGAAACGAGAACGCGCAAGGTAGAATTAAAAGCCCAGTAGCCAGGCACCCAGCCAACACCTATGGGTGTGGCCGGTGAAGGGCGCCAAAGGTGACCCACGTGACCAGAGAGGCGAGCGACAGGAACCGGTCAGCGTGAGGTCAAAGTCAGCGCCGACGTCCTTGAGACAGGTGCAGCGTGAAGGGGGAGGCGAGCAGGTCACTCGGAGAGGAGCTGTTCGTCAGTCTGAGTTCGGTCAACGAAGGGAGCAGTTCTCCGATAGAAGGAGGCGCGACGCGTTTGCCTTTATTGTACGGTGGACCCAGGGATGTTCCAGGATTGAGAACTCCCGAAGTTCACGGGAAGTCAGCGGACATCTATCCTAGAAGAGATAGGTCGCCGGTACAGCGGAATCAGCCCGTGTCAGGGATTCCGGTAGAGCAGTTGAAATTATACTGCTGAAATACGGACTTAGCACGGTCTAATGAAACATCCGTTAGAGAAGGATAGCTAGAAGACTATTCCTTAAGCGTCGACGAGATATAGGTCTACCTAGTGTCAAGGAGACTCCAAGTTAGGACTTCAACGCGGAGTGAGATTTCTTCAGAATTCGACCATCTTAGCTTGCGCGTTCCACGATCCTTGCAGTCCAGTCCTAGTGAGGCCTAATGTTCAAGAGCGCGTAATCCGCCGCCATCAAAATTCTAATTGATGCTGAAATAAATGTTTGTATGTCTTTTACCTAGAGTCTTCTTCAAATTATTATATCTGAAGGTGAATATATTTCTGTATGATCAGTTGTTGTCACTCCGTCTTCCCGGTTCACAGATTTACATATTAAAGTGGGGAAAGCTTCGTTTGTTCGCTCGAACAAAGTGAGAGAGAGAGAGAGTGTGTTTCTGGGAAGCATAAACACCTCTATGTTATTGTGAGAGCCCATATAGCGCGGACGCCTCAGATCCTTAAGTAGAAAGCGGCGCTAAGTCACGTGACGGCGCGTTCGCTCTTACAATGGGGTTACATCACCACGAGCTCAAAGCACAGCCTTGATTTTCTTTGGCATGCTGTCAATATGGAAGCGGATGACATTAATGTCCAGTTTGCTCCACGCCGTGAACAACTGGTCCCGCAGAGCAGTCAAATTTAGAGGGGGAGTGTTGTCTCTTCTTAACGGCCCGTTCGAGCATGTCCCAAATTTTCTCTATAACATTGAGTCAGGCGAATTGGCGAGCCAGATGAGATGTGGGACGCGTCGACCCCATGTTCTGCAAACCAATCCTGCACAATGGCAGCTCGGTGGACAGTGCAGTTGTCGTCTTGATAACGTGGATCTGGAATGGCGGCATCTTGGAGGAACTGGACATACGGCTAAACCTCGTTATCCAACAGCACTCTGCGTTGAAGGCTTCTCTGGCCTTCCGCTTGACACTGGATCGACCATCATTGGAATACAGGCAGAACCTGGATTCGTCCGACCAGATGATGCATTGCCACTGTTCTGTGGTCCAGTGTCGGTGTTCCCTCGCCCATTCCTGCCGCTTTTTCTTGTGTATGGCAGACATCTTGGGGGCGTACCCTAGCTACACGACTGAATATTCCTACAGCATGCAGTTCTCGTCGAAGCGTTCGTTCGGAAACAGGCTGACTGGGTCCCGCATTGTACTATTGTAGCAAGTCCTACCGGGTTTGGAACCGTTTTGCGGTTGATAATCGCCCCAGACGTCAACGATCACGGTTGCTCATGTTGGTTTGTCTGCCGCAGCTGCTCCGACGGGAATTGTCTCTGGCCGACTCCTTCCACGCTAAATGAACACCACTGACTGTGGACTTTGACACGACAACGAACTCCGCCACCTCCCTCAGCGAATGACCATGTTCACGACCAAAGACGATAACTCTCTTTTGCCACTCTGTTACGTCACCTTTTGTACCCAGGGTACTACCTGTAAGCAACAATAAAACTGATTAGCCATGCACGTCTTACAAGGCTGAAAAAGTAACAAGTAGCATAAAATACTTTCCATTCCATTATATACACGCATTTTTCTCTGCCTGACCAGTTTCCAACTGTTCCTCCGGATGACAGCATTCCGTAATTTTTTGTCCGGGGTGCTTACAATGTCTAAGTATCAGTCTGTGGACCTCTTAAGATAAAAGCTATAAAAGTATCAAGCGTAAATTTCATATTTAGGTGCTTTGTGAAATATACTATAAAACAGTACATTTCACCTTTTCTTAAAGATAGTTGAAAGCCATTGTCAATTTAAATAGATCTCAAGTTCCAAAACATTCTGTTGCTTCGAAAAATCACGATGAAAAAGTGCGTAATTTGTGGTAAATTCTCCTACGGAAAAAATAAAATTATTACAAACATATTCGAAAAAATAATAAGCTCCAATTTACAACAAAACGTCTAATTCACCCGCATTAATAACAGAAAACATTTCATCATCACGCGATTAGAGTTGTCTCTTCTACATGTAATTTACGGGTCTTTCTGGCTCATCCGTAGCACTAGGGATTGCCGTTGAGCGACCCCAGACGATCTCGGATCGAAACCCACCAGGGTCAAAATTAAAAGAAATTCTGGTAAAAAGGCTGAAAAAGTCAATTTTCTCGATTTTCCGAAATTTCTGTATAAAGTCGGAAACTGAATTTTCAGAAATAAATGGAATTACTGACTACGGAAATTCCAAAATATTGAAGTTACGGGAGACAGAAACTTTTAGAAACGGATATTTCGTTAAAATACGGATACCTACCTGTAAATTTGATGGATGTTATTTTCAGGAATTTTCCGTAAATTCACACCATTATTTTTTACAGTGCAGATGATGCAATTAAAATTTTGCTAAATGATTTTCCAATTATCTTGTTTTTTTCTAAATTCAAGAAATTTGGGACAAGCAAAGATTAGTGAATATTTTACTGCATTAATGCTATGTTGCAACATATTCTTCATGAAACGGGAACACAATTTTTTCCCAGACGCTCGCATAATCACTTAAAAAAATCACGTAGTTCTCCAGAAATCAGGGGTGGATTGGCCCACCGGGACACCGGGATATTTCCGAGTGGACCACTGGAGAAATGGTCCACTTTCTCGTATTCACTTTGTCTGGATTGCTTGGAAAAAAAGAATAATTACTTTTGTATTGATGAATAAGAATCGTTAACTTCATTTGAGCTTGATATTATCTTTTAAAAACGTTATTGTCTTAAAAAACAATTGGCGTTTCTTTCTATCTTTTGTATATGTTCAGCGTTTGCGGTAAAATGACAGAGGAAAATTCTCTGTACTTCAACGAAAAATTTGCCGTTGGACTAAGTACGCTCTTGTAAATAAATTTTGGACGTAGAGCCAAATGGCCGTTGGTAGGCCTTACCTTCGTTCTGTAACCTTAAATTAGGCACAAATAACTATTTTGATGGTCCATCATACCCATATCCCTATCTACGAGCATATCTGCCAAAGAACCAGAGCTCAAAGTTCTGGTTCTTCTGCAGAGATGCTTGAGATACTGGTTCTTCGGCAGAGATGCTTGAGATACTGGTTCTTCGGCAGAGATGCTTGAGATACTGGTTCTCCGGCAGAGATGCTTGAGATACTGGTTCTCCGGCAGAGATGCTTGAGATACTGGTTCTTCGGCAGAGATGCTTGAGATACTGGTTCTTCGGCAGAGATGTTCCAAAATCCGTGTCCCACCCACATCTATCTTAAAAGAAACAGCGATTTACCGATACTGGTTCATGGATCAAAATGGTAGTTCATGAATCAAAATAGTGGGTAGACTTAAAACGTTAGTAAAATCATGCAATGCATTGATTATGATACGCTTTTCAACATACCAGAAATCATTATACTCAAATTATGAAAATAATGGCTGTGGAATAAATATCACTCCTGTGTCCTGACCTTTAACCTCATTTCGATGATATTAAACACAATTGATTCAGTATACCTCCGGAACAACATACTAGAGCTTTGTTGCAATAGAAGCAGTTTTAGTCAAGTTATAACGCATAAGGGCGATGGAATGGATCCCGCTCCTATGTTCTGACCTTCGACCCCGTTTCGTCCATTTTCATTAGGGTTCGGCCCCAGGTTGTCCCCTACCACATACTAAAATTTCATTGCAATCGAATCATTTTTACGCGAGTTGTCGCGCAGACAGACAGACAGACGGACAAAGCTGGAGCATACCCGCTTCTTCAATCTATACAGTTGGAAAGCGTGAAAAAGGCGTCGATTCGAGAAGATGGTACGAATACCATTGCGCAGTAGAAGATGAGTGACGAAATAAATATATTTATCAGGTACAACACCCGTTTTGAATACAGTTTGATATCTTCCATTCGATCAGGAGTGGAGTTTTAAAATTCTTTCACCCTTAAATTGCTGCTAAAGTTTGTTCACGAATGAATTAATTTTACAATGTATATATTTCAACAGTTCTATCTCACGCAACAGTTAACAGAATATTTTTCCATGACGGAATTTATGAGGTGTTTCCCTGTGGGCATGTGTGTTTCTGTAGTGGACCACATGACTAAATTTCGTGGACCCAATCCGCCTCTGCTAGAAATGTTGCACCCGTAATACCGATAACAGACAAAGCATGCCAATCTGTAAAATTGGAGGAATTAGCTCAGCCTCCTCATGAAAATTGTTTTCATATTCGACAGTTCTGTTTTTTAGCAATTCCACTTTGATAAAATGAAGCCTCATTTTTAAACCAAATGTTCTCCAGACTACCAGGATCACTTTCAAGAAATTCAATAAATGGACGACAGAGTCTATCCAACGATCTTTGTCGTTATTCCTCAATGCCTGAAATATCTATATCTTGTATGGAATATCTTTAAAGCTTCTCTAATAACAGTGGGGATATAATCACTTGAAACGTTTATGCGTTGCGAAGAGTGCGTGTACAAACCTTGCAACTGTTGATAGAACTTAAAATACAATTATCAGAAATATTTATGTTATCGGCAACCTAGAAGTTTTATTCTGATTTCGAATATATGACTCGACAAAAACTACGAATAAAACATTCTTGAGAAAAATAATAATAATCTAACTTAATGTTTAACTGTTATTATTAATCACAACACAAGAAACACTTAAACGTTACTAGAGCACTATCTTAAATGTGCAATTTAAATCCAGTATTGCGTAGGATATTTCTGTAGCATTACGGAGTCACAATCACACGTAATAAGTGGAACCAGTTTGCAGGCCGGTGGCATTCTTGAAAGCAAATTTTTCAAAGAACGCAAACGTTCTTTGAAAAACTACAAGGCAGTGACCCTGCAAATGATATTTGGACAGAGAAAGGAGCAGTAAACGTTTCACGTGGTTTGATTGATTGATTGATTAGAGGTTTAACGACCACCGTGAGCAACTCAATAGGCTATAAGAAGTCGCATATCCTTAATTTAGGGCCACTGGTTCCAGGGAAGGGAGAGAGCCAGTGCCGTAAGAGAAACACAATATCCAAGCCCCGCGGGATTCGAACGCGGACCCTCCTCGGACAAATAGTCATAAGCCAGTGCTTAGACCACTGCCTGCACCGCCAGGGTGGCCGTTTCACGTGGACAAAGTTCACTGTGAAAAATAAGTGGCGTGAATTCACGGAAAGTTTCTGAAATAATGTGCAGCAAAGTTGCCGGTAAGTGCCCACCTTTGAACGAAATTTCCGTTTTTAAGGTGGACGTCTAGTGATTTTGCTTCCTATACTTCCAATGGGCAAACTTCTGTACACATTTTCTTCACAATTAATGCGTTCCCAAGGATGAAAATTAGAACATCGATTAAAATAACTTCATATTATAACTTGGAATACTTCATATTTTCTAAAACATAACCATAATTATATTAAAAATCAATAACTTTTCCTTTGGTAGTGTTGAAACCAGAAAAAAAGATGGCGCGACCTGTACATTGATGACGTCAATAGACAAACAAATGTTGGATTGCTTAATTATGGTTACTTTTCAGAAAATATTAAGTATTCCAAGCTATAATATGAAGGTATTTTAATCGATGTTCAAATTTTCATCCTTGAACGTATTAATTGTCCAGGAAATAATTCATGCTCTCGCCGACAGGGGGCGTAGATGTATATCTTGGTTTTGTCAATATGTCTGCTTCTAATGAATCGATTTGAAAAATTTATTCTTTTTGGGCAGAGTTTCTGGTGCGACATGTTTCTAATACAATTTCAATTTTTTTTAATAATTCATTGACTTTCTGCTAGAGGGAATAAAGGTAAATTGCGTTTTTCCCCGATATCTCTGTTTCTAAAACTCCGATTTGAAAAATTCTTCCAGCACCGGATACAGCTTCTGGTGGGAAATTTTTTTATTGTAATTTCTAATTTTTTTAAAATATGGTTTGGCCACCAAGGGACGTAAACGTTAAATTTCTGCTTCGCAGGTATTTGCAGCAAAATCTCAGCTTCTAAAAGCCCAGGTGAAAAAATTCTTTCGTGGACCAATACCACACCTGTCGATAAACATTTGAGAATATTTTCATCTTAAAATAATGCATGGTTTCTCCAACAGAGGGCGCAGATATCCATCTTATTTTTGTGAATATTTCTGTCCCTAAATGTCAGATTTGAAAAATTCCTTCTTTGTTAGATAGCGTATCAGATGTAAAACGTTTATCATATAAGTTCAAAATTTTCAAGTATTGCATAGACTTTCTGCTAGTGGGTGTAAAGGTAAATTGCTTTTTCCT
The DNA here is from genome assembly GCA_039090855.1 of Macrothele yani. Lineage (NCBI taxonomy): Eukaryota > Metazoa > Arthropoda > Arachnida > Araneae > Macrothelidae > Macrothele > Macrothele yani. The sequence continues at coordinate 106,729,122 of CM077014.1, read as the reverse complement.
CAATATACACTGCTTCTAAAACTCTGATTTCAAAAATTCTTTCTGCACCTGTTACAGCACCTGATAGGAAATTCTCAGCATGTAAATTCTAATATTTGATAAAGAATGGTTTGGGCATCAGGGGGCGTAAGAGTTTGCAGTAAAATCTAAGCTCCTGAGAACTCGATTGAAAAAATTATTTCATGGGTCGATACCGCTCACATCGAAAAACCTTTTTTGAAAAAAATTTCTTTTAAAATCATGAATGTTTTTTCCGCTAGGGAGCGTAGATGCATATCTTATATTTGTCGACATCTCTGCTTCTAAGAGCCCGATTTGAAAAATTCTTTCTTCGTTGGAGAGCGTTTCCGCTGCGAAATGTTTCTCATATAAATTCAAATTTTTCTTAACGCACAAGTCTGCCACCAGAGGGAATCAGTTGACGTTTCCGTTTACAGCCATATCTGCGGGATTAAAAACCTGTTTGAATTTTTTTTTTCGGTCAGATACTATTGTTTTCTATACCGGTTTCATTGATTTTGAATACCTTTGGTAAATTTAATTCGCATCAAAACGGATTCAAAAGACGTGCTCATTACAAACAAAAATTCGGTGTCATCTTTCTTGTTCAACTTCTGTATTTTCACAGATTTTCCGTAGCCGGTAATTCGGTTTATTTCAGAAAGGTCCGTTCCAATTTTTTCCGTATTTAGACAGAAATTTTGCAAAATGCAAAACGCTGAATATTTCAGCCCTTACGCAAGCGAGTCCTTTTGCGCCGATGGTGAAGACCAGGCCCAGGTCCTTTGGGTTGAAGCTTCGCGTCTTAACCACTGAGCCAGAAAGTCACAGGAATCAGATACACGTTCAGGGTAAAACTGATTGGGTGATGAATTTTTTTTTATTTATACGAGTGATGTAGTCATTTTATTTTCTATTGTAGCTTATTATTCTTTTGAGTATGTTTGTAATAATTTCATTTTTTTTTGTAGGAGGTCTTATTACAAATTACGTATTTTTTAATCGTGATTTTTCGAAGAAACAGAATGATTTGGAATTTGAGATCTAATTTTCAACTGAAAGTAACTTTCAATTATCTTTAAAAGAAGGTGCAATGTACCGTTTTAAATTATTGTTTCACAAAACTTCTAAATATAAAATTTATTCTCGATTGTTATATATCTCATGCCTCAAGGACTCCACAGACTGATAGATAAACATCGTCCAATCACTTGTACAAATATTAAGTACCCGGTTTCTTACGGTAACACAGTATACAGGGTTACAAGGAAAGTCCTTGATAAGGCCAATATCTCACGAACTATAGCAGTTACCGATTTACTTCTTGTGCAGTTGTATAGGAACCCCCTGTGGCGCACACAATAACACCACGAGGGATCCTGCTATCGTGCTCCTCTTTGCAGATAGGGCAAAAAATCAATTATAAACATTTTCAGCGAGGCAAAAATAGTATGATACATAAATGTTTTTGTCCCATAACAAAAGATGGAGGGGACTCTCCAAATGCGAAAAAAGCGGAAAGCTGTCTGAGTCCCTGTGTCCGAAGCATATCTGTATAGATTTCGAATGTCGTGCTTTCTGCTCCTTCGTGAGAACACAAAAAAGACATGCTTGGTCATTATGCCAACACTTCGTGAACCAGTGACGGGAAGTCGAACGCTTTGCCACATACACAAGTCAATTAGATGTGTGTACAGTTTTCCTATTGGATGAGTGTTTCGCCACTTTATGCTATTTCTCCTTGTCTCAGTGTATTTTTTACTGTATTGGACATCAAAGTCTGATATTGAGTGAGTCAAGGAACTGCGTTTTATTTCAGAACAAACCTGTTGATAAGGTTTGTAGGAAAAGTTTTCCATTGTGCTTTCATTTACTTAGAACTTACCAGCTTAGATAAGTTCTTGTCAAATACTCGGTTGTTGCTTCCGGATGCTGTGATTTTCTTGGGGCCACATTCCCGGTCCCCTTTCATCCTTTGCTGTGAAACAAAAGCATTTATGTACTATTTTTGACTCGCTGAACAAGTTTGTAATTGACTTTTTTGCCCTATCTGCAAAGGGGGGGGCACGATAGCCTCCTCAGCCTCCACCCCAAGGGGGCGAGGGGATCCCTCGGGGTTTTATTGTGTGCGCTATGAGGGGTTGCTTATATACAACTGCACAAGAAGTAAATCGCTAAATGCCATAGTTCGTGAGATATTGGCCTGATCAAGGAATTTCTTGTAACCCTGTATAATATTTAGTGCACAAATTTTGGAAGAGGAGAAGAAATATCCTGTGCCACAGTAGCCAAAATTCATGAGTTATGTACGATCCGCGATATCTAATCTCGCTACAGAACTTCAAAATCAAATACGTCGACAGACTACTGACATTTAACCGCTAATTGAACCAAGTATTCTCGCGAATCTCTTCTATTTTTCGTCGTATGGATATGGGAAAAACGGAGTTTTTTTCGTTAATATAAGCAAGGAATTGCGAAAACATTTCTGAAAATTCAGAAATTTTTCTGGCGTACGAAAAATTCGGGAAATTCAGAGTTTGTTCCGCCATTTCACGGAAAAAGTTGTATCAGAAATATGCTTCGTCAATTTACGAAAGAAATCACGGAAAGTTGCTCTTGAATTTCAGATTTTTTTTTATAGTGAGGAAGGAGCAGTAAACGTGTATCACGTGAGCTCTGAATGACGTACCTTGTGTGCATCTCCAAGCGTTGAGAAACACCGTTCTTGGAAAAGACTGCTCGGGAAAAGCAAAACAAATGGGGTACAGGACAATAATCGTGCAACAATAATTTTATGCATTGTTGCAAAACATAAAATTATCAGATGTATTTTAAATAGTATAACTATACTAGTGATCCGAAATTTCTTGGCGTAGAATAGAAATAAAAGTTTCCAATATAGCAGGCGTTTATGCCATTGATCTACTATATCAGGACGGATCCAAGCGACACTACATTGGAATGACTAAACGTTCATTTAGAATTAGATTCAATGAGCATAAAAGGGACATAAAGAACGGCGAAGTAACCACTGCCCTATCCAGATAAGTCAAGTTCAAGTACGCTGCTCCTATGTGGGGTGATGTAACAAAATTAGCTTCCTATTCCACCCCAAAATCTACTGCCATTTGCGAATGGAGATCATAACCAACAGCGAATCGTGCAATGATAGCGTCTCATTGGAGTTTCCAGGAGTTTGGAACCAGTTCTTCAAACAGTGATTGCCTCTTGGTTTTCCTTCCATGTTTCCGCGTGCTAAACGAGCATAACGCCTCGTGCCTTTGAATACCTTACTACGTTCGCATCTCTTCGTTATTGTCAAGTCAAGCCACCGCGTTCCAATTGTTGAACCGTTCTATTATTCAGTTTGCAATTTGCTGTCAATCTTCCCTGAAAAAGAAATCTGGTTGATGTGCGAAAGCTTGGAAACTTTTATTTCTCTAGTATATAGTTATACTATTTAAGTACAGTTGGTGAATAGTTCTTCGTTATTTAATTATCAGATGTTCTTCTGTTCTGCATTAAATTATCTAGTGTTTATCTGTTTAGACAAATGATGTACTGATTTCCTCGGGCTTCTGTCGACTGTTTCTTAAACACGTAGCAAGATTTCTGTAAATCTCACATTTCGTTTCAACGGCTCCTTTAAGATTGTTTAATACTGATGCGTTTTCCCAAACTTCGTTGCCAGTTCCACTACACTATTTCTTGAGGAAGCTGAATGAGCTCTGAGAAGATACCACAATTCTTTCTGTATTTGCATTGAGAAAACGAGAATTTTTCTGAGAAGGTTCCAGGATTTTCTCTGTGTTGTATTAAATGTTTTTAATACATTTACTACCGTAAAACATGTTCGCTACAGAAACTCTCCGCTCTGTACCGTAGGCCTCCATTTTGGAAAAAACTGCCATTGAACAAAGCTAGCAGCGTTTCTTAAATTAGACGTATCAACCCCGAAACAATATTTTGCCTGCAAAGAAAAAAAGACAACAATTAAGATAATCCATCTTTCGTGAAGACACTATACAGTGAAATAAATCACTTAGGGGAACGGTAAGTACGCTAGTTATAACATTGATGTTATTCGCCCGTTCCGGTGGCGAAGTGGTTTTAGCGCCGGCTTATGAACATCCGCCCGAGGAGGGTACGTGTTCAAATCCTGTGGGTCATGGATGATGTTTTTTTTTTTTTTTTTGCCTACGGCCCTGGCTCTCTCCCTTCCCTAGAAGATGTGGCCGTAAATAAGGTATGGGCGACGGCTTTTGGCCCATTTAGTTGCTCACGGTGGTCGTTAAACCTCAATCGAAAAAAAATATATTAGATGTACGTCGTGAACTTTGTCACAGGAAAGGAAACAACATCGTGTAATTTCATTTAATTTTTGACGAGTAAAATTTTCAGGGGATGTAACTTCATGAAAGTGAAAGAGCAAAGCTCTGAATGTGTCACACAAAAAAAAGTTCTGACGTTTGAGATAAAGAAATGAAAGGCGGGACTTTTAAATTTTCCTGTTACATTATGTTTTGAACAGGAAAATTTAAATTATGTAGCCGATTTCCATATATAATGAAGTTTGCCAAATTTATTCGCAACGGTACGTTAAGTGAAACTTTACTTTTATATATCTATGTTTGGCCTGTATTTAATCTAGTCATAGGTCAGTATTTTTTTATTTTTATTATTTAAGTTAGCCATACAAGATTTTATACACATAGAAACTAGTTGTCAGCTTCATAGTTATGTTCTAATTTTTTTTCAGTTTCTAAAAAGTGAGTACTAGCGTAGAACAAAAAAAAAATGTAATTTGAACAAAAGTAAGAGTGGAAGCTGTCAGCTTCAGTAGGTTATAATTATGAGGTGCTCATCAGACCAATTTTTAGGTTCCCCGAGCGAATTTTTTACAGCCGCGTGGTCATGGCAAAAATTTTGTAATAGTTTTAAATTCCCTTGGAGTAGAGTTATGTTTCATTAAGAAAAAAGATAATGGTTTCAGAGCTCATCTTTACCAAGGGTGTTCACACATTTTTAGAACGATTTTTTCAGCAATATAATTAATATTTAAAATGAAAATATTTCTTTCTAAAATGTTTTATCTGATAGCCCTTTCCCTGAACTACGAACCTACATCTAGATTTCCAACATAACAGGCATTTCTTAAAATTGGTAGTGGTATTTTATTTGATTCTTCTTCCATTGCTTTCCATAATACAATCATTGTTTTAGATCTGCGTTTAGGACGCTCTCTTTTTAGCAGTCCAAAGACACAATAGTCCATTGGTGACACCTTCGGGGACTTTGAAGGATTATGAGCAATAGGTACAGACTTTTTTTTTTCAAGAAATAGAGTGGTGTATTTGGATGTATGACTGGTACCCATACCATAATAGACTCAAGGACCTTACTTTTGAAATAGTCGTAAAAATACGAACTTTCTTTGAACATCCGTGTGGTATTCCTTTTCCTGTTAAAAGCAATGCTTGACGATTTCCTCCTCTATTATTAATAGCTTAATAACATTTTTACTGGTATTTTTACATTTAGAAATGCTGATTCCATGATTTATGCAGGGTCTTTTAATTACAGAATACGAATATTTCTTTCCGTAAAGAGCAAAAACGGAACCTTCTATCCACAGCTTGTTTACGTGCGACATTTTCTTAGCAGATGGTATTTAACAGCAGCAGATGTTTCTTTCGTGTTCATCTAACATGCTGTTGCCAATTTCAATGCTTTGAACTTCTTTTACTTTTTTGTAATTTCTTATCAAAAAAAAAATTCCAAAAATGTGCTAACCTCCTTTGTAGGTGCCCACTCGGCATTAAATTTGTAGTAAAAAACAAAACGTAACCAAACAAATTTCCTTACTTTCTACTCAGATATTTTTCAACGTTTTTCGTCTCATTCTGAGAAGAGCTGGGCTCCTGAAGATGACCTCTGAAACCTATCGTTTCTTACGCTTTCCAACGGTAGGTTGAAGAAGCGTAAATGCTCCAGTTTTGTCCGCCTGTCTGTCTGTCCGTCTGTCTGTCTGTCCGTCCGCCCGATAACTCCTGTAAAAATGGTTCGATTTCGATGAAATTTTAGTATGTGGTAGGGGAAAACATGGGGACGAATCCTATTGACAATGGACGAAATGGGGTGAAAGGTCAGAACACAGGAGCGGGATCCATTCCATTGTTCTTATGCGTCATAACTTGACTAAAAATGGTTCAATTTCGATGAAATTTTAGTATGTGGTAGGGGACCACATAGGAAAAAATCTTATTAAAAATGGACGAAATGGGGTAAAAGGTTAGGACATAGAAGCGAGATCCATTCCATTGCCCTTATGAGTCATAACTTATGTAAAAATGCTTCGATTGCGACAAACCTTATCATGTTTTTCCGAAGGTATACTGAACTGGTTCTGTTGAATATTATCAAAATGGAGTCAAAGATCAGGGCACAGGAGAGAGATTTATTCCACAGCCATTATCCTCATAACTTGACTAAAAATGCTTCTCTTGCGACAAAACTTTAGTATGTTATTCCGGAGGTATTCTGAACCAATTCTGTTTAATATAGTAGAAATGGTGTCAAAGGTCAGGACACAGGAGCGAGATTTATTCCACAGCCATTATCCTCATAACTTGAGTAATAATTTGAGTAATGATTTCTGGTATGTTGGAAAGCGTATCGTAATCAATGCATTGCATGATTTTACTAACTTGTTTAAATAAAATATAGCTCCACAACAATTAATTTAATACTATTGCATTTTTTGTAATGATGTGATAAGAACGATAGATAAAAACAACGAGATAACAGTTGCTTGTGTGTGGTGGATAGGTGGATATGTGGCTATGTGCATGAATTACGTTATACCTTGAAGTGTTATATCTGATCTATTGATATAATGCTGGAATAAAGCGAATTTCCGTAAGTTGACTTCTGTTTTTATGATTCGTCTGGCCATAAATATTCATTTAGGAACTATTGCATCGTATGCATATTTAAGGATTTAGAAATAACGTAAGAAGAACTACAAAATTTCAGCACGAAAAGAAATTACGTTATAAGCTCTAAACCCCTTTCTGCTTCGTGTATTTTGTGTGTGTGTGTGATGCAAAAAAAAAAAGGGGGGGATTTATTTTTATAAACGGACATTTTTGGGACCATCATCATGGTGAGGCGCCGTACCTGGGCTTCGTGGGATTTCTTGTAAATACGTCCCTGTCCTACACTCAGGCATTTGCATATGGTCGATTAAGTTTTCAAACAAGTTTACGTTCTCAAAGTTTAAGCATTGATGTTAAGTGTCGTTACAATTCAGTCTTTGTCTTTACTTCGAGTATATGGTACCTTATACTTGCCTACTTTTATACCCCAGTTCATGTAAAGCATTATATTATACTCTGTTTTAAATATTTGTAGTTGTGTGAAAAGCTTTACAAAGGGCACACGCGATAAATCGAAAAAGGGTCGCACTGTAAGTGAGCGAAATAATTGATCTGCTGTCACTTTAATGGAAACGAAAAATACGATCTTAAACTCTGGAACAATTCCATGCGCTTGTTTTTAGGCTTAGGAATATCTAAAGGAAAAGCATTTTACAAGAAAACTAGAAAATAAGTACATTTCAATCATTCAGCACGAAGTTAGGGCGACAGCAATCAACAAGAAAGATCAGAATCGCGCGGATTCGATGCGACGGTTCTCTCATTCGTCAATTTCTCATTCCTTTTCCTCGTTCTTATTCTGGGATGGTGTGTATACTGGTGTGTGTGTGTGTGTGTGTGCGCGCGCGAGGGTCCGTGTCAGTGTGTGTGTACGTGTGTGATGGAGAATGCATCATGATTGCCTTCGAGGAGAGAAGGATAGAAAAGGAAAGGAACGAAGGAAACCCTCTCATGCATCACCTGAGTGAAAGAAAAAGGAAAAGAGAAGGGAAAAGGAGAAATGGGGTATGGGACCAACGCCTATGTAAATTAAACCAGTAGTCTTCTTCGCGCTAAGCGGAAATCCACCAAAGCCTCGCCTTTCGGCGAATGGGGGCCACAGAAGTGATAGGATGCATTCAGACAGAGAGGCAGATGGTGCGAATGGAAAGAAAAGAAGGGGAAGATAGTGGTTTTAGTGTGAAGAAAAAAATAAGCAGAAAGATGCGTTTGAGTTGAAGGAAAAGATAGATTTCAAAGGAGATATGGTGATGCGGGGATGCTGGGAGGAAGAGAGTAGTCCCATTTTGTGGCGGTGGCACAAAAAGTCCAATATTCCTGCCATCAAAAATCGACAAGGGAGCCCTGGCTCTTTTGAAGGCCTCCGGAATAGATGACCCTAGATGGAATAGAGATGTTCAGGAGGAGGAAGAAGAATGAGAAGAAATGGTGAAGTACGCGAGAAAGGTTTGAAGCGAAATCGCGAGGTGGGAGATGGAGTGAGTGAAGAAGGGGAGAGAAAGAGAGAGAGAGAGAGATGGAGAAGAGAAATGTGGCAGGAAGGAAGACGAGGAGCAATGGTGGTGGTGATGATGGGAGGGTAAAAGAGTGAAGCGGCTCGGCTCAGCATCCCTCCCTCTCTACCGCTTCTCCTCTGACTGAATCAAACCCGTATACACAAATCGGGGGTAAAATGAGCTCCAACTGAGGCGGCATGTGCCCGTGACAGGTCCTGCCTCGGGCGTAGGGAAAGCAAATTGCCGCCTAGACCTAAAGTGGTGTGAGCAGGGATGTGTTTAGGGTGACGACGCCAAATCCGGCTAGCTGCTTTGGTTATGGCTAGATTAAGGCAGTCTATAATGGCTCTCCGTGAGAGGAGTTTCACCGCCTTCAAATGGAAGCAATAATATTCATTCCCGTAGCTGCCGCATGCAGGCGTCGTGGTGTCGGCTTCTCCGTAGCCCTCAGGTGCTTACAGGAAAGCCAAATGTACAGGAGTTGCGATCGTGTGAAGCTTTGCCTCACGTCGACGCATTCTCACTCTTTTCTTAACTGGAGATATGTGGGAAAGAGATAAGAGATGAATAGCACGATTTCGCGAAAACCTTTAAGGGGCAGTCTAGGACGGGAGGAGGGAAGCGGGAAGCATGGATTTCACCGTCCTCCTCCCCTCTCATCTTCAGTGATCCATTTCACAATGCATTCATGTATGTATGCTGGTGAAAATGCCCTGTGGGACTGTAAAGAATCTGAATTGCGCCAGGAGACGAAGATGCTATGCATTGAGGGATGGAAGATAAATTAACAGCGTCGCTTTTCACGTTTGGTAGCGAAAGGCAAGCATTGTTAAAGGTCACCTGAGGGTTAGACCTCTCAGAAACATGCCAAGTGAATGACAGAGAGCTAAAGCTCGACGTCTGTAGTTATTTTCATTTTTCTTTTGTATTTCGAAACTTCTTCCAATAGTTCTTCAACTCCTCATAATCTCTTAAATTTTCTTAAGACTCTCTCTTTATCTCTCTCCCGGCTACTCGTTTATAAGACGCACACTTTTTTTTTTCTGGGTGAAAGGATTCATTGAAATGCAGAAAATGAGCCTCATTGTCGGAGTCGCTTTTTCCTCCCTCCTTACACGAGCCACTTGATTTCACTCACGTCGAAATGACGAACGGTAATTGAGTGCTAGTCAATGAACATAAATAAGAAGGGAAGGATGATGCTATTTTTAATTCTTTTTTCTTCTTCCATTTTTATTGTTTACATAAGGAATGAAACGGGAGAAATGCTCCAAGCTGCTTTTAATGCATCTTTCAAGACTTGATCTGTAATCTCCTTATGCCTACTTCAGAATTTCTAATGTTAGCGGAGTTTTTTTCACTGAGTTCTGACTTAAGTGTTTATCCAAGCAAAATGGAGATGGATACCTCTAAAATTTCTCTAATTTTTTAAGGGTATTCAATCTGAGCATTACTTCGAAAAAAAAATTAAAAAGGAATTCATTTTGCATCTTTTGTTTGCCCATGAAATGATCGAAAAGTTTCTAAAAAAGCGATTAAAAAATAAATTGTAATTCGACATCAAGGAAGACCCCATGTTGTTGTTTTTTTATTTACTTTTTATTTTCCTTTCCACTTCTCGTTTCTTATTAGAAATAAAATGTCTGACGGAGTTCAATTTACTGGAATGCAACATTTCAAATTTAATCTCTGAGCTTCTTAATTCCGTGTCTCATTATTAATGATCTTTTTCTTTTTTTTTTTAACGAACACTAATAGAAAAATTTATTTAGACATAGTAGAGAAGTTTGCCTTTAAATTTGCTCCATATTTTTAATACGCCTGACTCCTCAGGTCCTCAAACAGGTTCGCTCTTCTAGCTCTTTCTAAGTGCTTTTTTTACAGCTACCGGGACAGAACCGAATGAATGCCGAACAGAAGATCAAACCCATTAAACGATATCCAAATTATACAACTAACAAACTTTATTAATCAGTTCAAGCACCATTCGTCACTGGCATAGGATCTCCAGCCATAACAGATAACCGCGTCACGTTTTCTTGCAAAGATGTTCACTCCCTTGACTGCCTGGCATGCGCTTATCGAGCGTGTCGCTTCCACCCACAATTCTAGGTTTTCCTCTCCGAGGAAACTTCGCGTTCCCTCAGGCGAAACCTCCTTTCAGGGCAAGGTTTTGCTGAACTCGCCCTCTGACTCTGGGCGTTTGTTCGTTTCCAGGATTACTAACATCAGCTTAAGAATTTCTTATTATACCTTTATACTGGTTCACGTGAATAAATAAAAGAAGAAAACTGATGTTGCCACATTAAATGCCCATACACCTTGCTTGTATCAGAATGACACCATGGGTTCAGACAGAACTTATATTGCCTCTTTCCTCTTTATGTAAAAACAATCGCATAATTTCACAAAATGCACGATTTTAAAATTTAAAAGGAAATACCACATCTAGGAAATTTATAGGACTGGTGTTTTGTATACGAGCATATTTCCAGTAAAAGAATTTTAATGAAGTCGCACTTGAAGCAATTCAAAGCGTAAAAGTAAAAAGTGGGCAATAATTCTATTTGCTGCCTAATGCGCAATTTTTCCTGGAATCGTCTTTCCCTGGAATATAGAAGACAAAATTTTCCAGAAAATTGTTTAGTGTTCGTAATTCCAGTTTTCTTATTGGTTGTATTTACATATACTTAAATTTGAAATTTTCTTAAGGCGTGATTTGCAAGAAAACAGTAGAAAGGTATATCACAATCTTTCAAGCATAACAAGACCTTTGTGTTTCGACAGAAATCTTTACATGTGAGCAAACACGTGATTTCTTCACACTCATGTATTCATTTATTGGCAAACCAAATGTAAATGTAAAAGAACCGTATTTATTCGATGTAGGAAAACAATATAATCTTCCTGCAAGTTTTCTCCGTCAACGGACGGCTTCTTCAGGCGGTTGCAAAGGAAACAGAATCAAACTAAAGTAGATGAATTCGCATACACATAAATAAATAAATATTATATTTAGAACACCACGCTCGCGCAAGCCAAATACGCGGGTAACAATTGAAATGATACAGTACATGTTATATGATTAAAACGTAATAAGAATCATTGCATCCTACTTATTATGCCAAGCAGATGGCTCCAGGCCACAGGGAGCTCAATTCAGACTTCTGTGTTGCACACGTCCTGGCGTGTTAATATCTCAATAGTTTCTCTAATAGCTGCCATTCTAGAATCCCTATATGGAGCAATCTTGCGGATGTTCTGCCGATGTGGTTGCGCTCCCTGTACAGTTACTTCCCTGGCAAGCACTGTGGTAAGTTCATTTTATTTTACATCCCTTTTATGTTCTGCCATTCTCACACTAAACGACCTTTTAGTGAGTCCCACATAATGTTTAGTGGACGAGTCTGGGTACTGTAATGGAAGGCTATAGATACCTGCGTCCGTAAGGCTTGTGGAGTCACTTCTTTTGGTGCTGAGTATGGCCGCCATTGATTTAGGTGATTTCAAACTTACACCCATACCTCTCCTTCGAAAAAGGCTCTTGATGAAATATGAAATTCTAGGTATGTATGGAAGAGCTCCAATAAATTTCAATGGTGCCTTTTCACTTTCCCTAATTCGTTCGTTTACCTCCGTTTTCCCTATGATGTTTTCCACTCTGGAAGTGTAAAATCCTCCAGCTCTGGCGAGATCTTTCAGAGCTCCAACTTCTGCTTCATAGTTCACCCTATCAGTACACAACCCCCTGGCCCTTTTAGCTCTGTGTTTGAAGAGTGCGTATTTGTGGGCTGTTGGGTTGGCTGAGGTTGGCAGAATACGGTTATTCACGTGCGTGGGCTTATAGTAAACTTTGGTACTGATTGCACCTGATGCTAATCTCTTCACGAGCACATCAGAGAAAGGCAATTCTACTACAGTACCCGGACTCGTCCACTAAACATTATGTGGGACTCACTAAAAGTTCCTTTAGTGTGAGAATGGCAGAACATAAAAGGGATGTAAAGCAAAATAAACTTACCACAGCGCTTGCCGGGGAAGTAGCTGCACAGGGACCGCAACCGCAGTGGCAGAACATCCGCAAGATTGCTCCATACAGGGATTCTAGAACGGCAGCTATTAGAAAAACTATTGAGATATTAACACGCAATGATGTGTGCAACACAGAAGTCTCCTTCTGGCCTGGATCCATCTGCTTGGCATAATAAGTAGGATGCAATGATTCTTATTACGTTTTGATCACATAGCATATACTGTAGCATTTCAATTGTTACCCGCGTTGTTGGCATGCACGTAGCCGGTCGTTGACTTGGAAAGCTTGCGGGAAGATTATATTATTTTTCTGCTCCAATAAATACGGATTTTCTATAATTGTTTTGTTATTGCTTTGGTATTGACAACCCAAATCAATAACAAAACAAACATAATCGTAATCGCTGTTTACGGACATTGAAATGGGTTCGTACTTTGAACTTAGGAAACTTAGAATTAGACTTCAGACGGAAATATGCCACCGTAACTTCCTGCATGATTGTAGAACCCATGATCTAATTCCAAACATTTTGAAGTTTTATCGACAGTGAACAATCCATGTTTCGGGCGTAAAAAGATAAGGCTTCATCAGCAAACGCTTCGGCATCTTATTCGTTCAAAAAGGGTTCTGATCATGGAGCTGGAATTCAAATCCTTTTAATTTGACATGAAGCTAGCAAATGAAATTGCTCCGCTTGAACTTGATGCGATGCTCAGAAGGATTGCATGTTGACAAGCCGGAAACATAGGTTTCGCACTACCAATCACCGAAGAAGATATAAACATAGGTTTCGCACTACCAGTCACCGAAGAAGATAGAAACATAGGTTTCACACTATCAGTCACCGAAGAAGATAGAAACATAGGTTTCGCACTACCAGTAACCGAAAAAGATAGAAACATAGGTTTCGCACTACCAGTCACCGAAGAAGATAGATACATATATTTCGCACTACCAGTCACCGAAGAAGATAGAAACATAGGTTTCGCACTACCAGTCACCGAAAAAGATAGAAACATAGGTTTCGCACTACCAGTCACCGAAGAAAATGGAAACATAGGTTTCGCACTACCAGTCACCAAAGAAGATAGAAACATAGGTTTCGCACTACCAATCACCGAAGAAGATAGAAACATAGGTTTCGCACTACCAGTCACCGAAGAAGATAGAAACATAGGTTTCGCACTACCAGTCACCGAAGAAGATAGAAACATAGGTTTCGCACTAATAGTCACCGAAGAAGATAGAAACATAGGTTTCGCACTACCAATCACCGAAGAAGATGGAAACATAGATTTCGCACTACCAGTCACCGAAGAAGATAGAAACATAGGTTTCGCACTACCAGTCACCGAAGATGATAGAAACATAGGTTTCACACTACCAGTCACCGAAAAAGATAGAAACATAGGTTTCGCACTACCAGTCACCGAAGAAGATAGAAACATAGGTTTCGCACTACCTGTCACCGAAGAAGATAGAAACATAGGTTTCGCACTACCAGTCACCGAAGAAGATAGATCGGGTTGCCTTCAGCAGAGCAACACCTCATGGGCAAACACACAGCAGCAGTTCTCGATACCTATTGTGAACATTTCTTCCAGAACGCTTACGCTTGCCGAGCTGGGGCTGTCCTAAATTTGCATTTGAGGAACCTGTCATACACAAGGAGTTCGTTCCACAAATTGAAAGTATACTGCAACACTTACCTACGGGTGAGAGTGACCCCAATAGATACCAATGTGCCGTTATGCTTGCGGAGAGAAAAAGGAGACAAGAAGGGAACAACATACCTGGGTTCCCATCAGAGATTGACTACCTTAGAGCGGACGGCAACATCGTTTTCATGCTAACGGACAAATCAGAGCAGATCGCCATTATGGACAGAAAAGATTACGACACGAAGCTGAAGGCCTTCATTGGTGAAACGAACTCAGTGCAACAAACAGCGGATCCTCTCAACCGATGGATAGCGCAAATCAAGAAGGCAGCGCATTTGAAGACGCTTTCGGATGCCATACGAAAAGGAGCGAGGCTTCCACCTGGTCCAGCTATACCTTGGTTATTCGGGAGATTGAAAAACCATAAAGAAGGCAACCCAATCAGGATAATTACCTCCAGGAAACAAGCGCCATCGAGGCATCTCGAGAAAGCCCTTTCAGTTTTTCTGTTATCGTTTCTTCCTGCCACAGATAGAGTATTACGATGCTCTTCAGAAGAATTTGTCTCCAAAATGAGAAACATCACCCTAGGTCCAGAAGAGTTAATCGGGAGCTTCGATGTCAGATCTCTATATCCCTCGGTACCTGTGGCAGAAGCGACAAGAAATATCAAGCGATTGCTATCTGAATCCGACCTATATTGTCAAAAATCTCTGAAAGATATTTTCAAGACCATAGTCATTGCTACGAATTCGAGTTACTTTTCCTACGACTGGCATGTTTACAGACAATCCAAATGGGTACCGATGGGATCAGCATTGTCTTCTGGGCTCGCAGAGGCTGTGATGAGACCACTTGAGGACGCCATACTCAATACCCTACCCAGAACCCCGAAATTATGGTTACGCTATGCGGATGATATCTTTTTTGTCTGGGAACATGGGGAACATTACTTGCAAGACTTTGTCGTTGCTATGAACAAAGTGCATGATGACATAAAATTTTATGTTGAAATTGAAAACCAACGAGAATTACCTTTCTTGGATGTGCTCGTGAAGGGATTAACATCAGGTGCAATCAGTACCAAAGTGTACTATAAGCCCACGCACGTGAATAACCCTATTCTGCCAACCTCAGCCAAACCAGCAGCCCATAAATACGCACTCTTCAAATACAGAGCTAAAAGGGCCAGGGGTCTGTGTACTGAGAGGGTGAACTATGAAGCTGAAGTTCGAGCTCTGAAAGATCTCGCCAGAGCTGGAAGATTTTACACTTCCAGAGTGGAAAACATCATAGCGAAAACGGAGGCAAACGAATGAATTAGGATAAGTAAAAAGGCACCATTGAAATTTATTGGAGCTATTCCCTACATACCCAGAATTTCATATTTCATCAAGAACCTTTTATGAAGGAGAGGTCTGGGTGTAAGTTTGAAATCACCTAAATCAATGGCGGCTATACTCAGCACCGAAAGAAGTGATTCCACAAGCCTTACGGACGCAGGTATCTATAGTATTCCATTACACTACCCGTACTCATCCACTAAACATTATGTGGGACTCACTAAAAGGTCGTTTAGTGTGAGAATGGCAGAACATAAAAGGGACGTAAAGCAAAATAAACTTACCACAGCGCTTGCCAGGGAAGTAGCTGTACAGGGAGCGCAACCACAATGGCAGAACATCCGCAAGATTGCTCCATACAGGGATTCTAGAACGGCAGCTATTAGAAAAACTATTGAGATATTAACACGCAATGATGTGTGCAACACAGGTCTCAATTGAGCTCCCTGTGACCTGGAGCCATCTGCTTGGCATAACAAGTATAGGATGCAATGATTCTTGATACGTTTTGATCATATAACATATACTGTAGCATTTCAATTGTTCCCCGCGCATTTGACTTGCGCGAGCCTAGTGTTCTACATATCATATTTATTTATTTATGTGTATGCAAATTCATCTATTTTAGTTTGATTCTGTTTCCTTTGTAACCGCCTGAAGAAGCCGTCCGTTGACGGAGAAAGCTTGCGGGAAGATTATATTGTTTTCCTACACCAATAAATACGGATCTTTTATATTTGTGTTGTTATTGCTTTGGTGTTGACAACCCACGATTTACTCATATTTATTGTAAATTTCGTTTGAGAGACCAATGGAAGCAACTGTTTTCATCTGAATGAAATCAACAAGTTTTTTTTTTCGTTTCTTTGACTAATATGCGTGTTTTCAAAACAAGATTGAAAAAATAAAAAATATAAAAAATGAAAAAGCACCGATGTGTTTCTGATTTTTTTATCATGTATTTTGCTATATGAGAAACATTTTTGTGCTATTATTATAGACACGTGCGTTCGCCCTTCTCCGGGCACCATATCTCCACAACTACTTGTCGAATTTTAAAATTCAGTTTCCGTCCTGTGTCCTGATCTTAGAGAAAGAAGATCCATAACTTTTGATCTTTTCCCGATGCGAAGTGTCACCGCTAGGAGCAGTGTCGTGACGACAAAAACTCGCCCCCCCCCTTCCCCCTCAAAAAATATCTTCGAGGCTCTTTTGCGAAAACCTGTTAGTTTTCAATTACTGAAATATTTGAAATTTGGAATCTACAGGTATTTTTGGTAAAACCAAAATTATTGCACTTTGAGATCTCTGACTGCAAAAGTTATTAAATTATTTATTATTTCTGAAATGATTGCAATTATTGAGATCTTTGACTGCAGTAGTCGCAAAATTATTTATTATTTCTAAAATTAGTGTAATTATTGAAATCTTTGACTGCACTAGTTGTAAAATTAGTTGTTAATTCTTAAATTAGTGCAATTATTACGATCCTTGACTGCACTAGTTATAAAGTTATATATTATTTCTAAAATTATTGCAATTATTGAGATCTTTGACTTCATTAGTGATAAAGCTATTTTTTATTTCTACACTGCTGGCCACCCAAAATGTAACACCAAGAAGGACACGAGATAGCAAAGCCAGATTTACTGGACACATAACAACAAACACAAAGATGCTTGCGGAACACGCGGACATCATCAGTTCGCGTGGCCCCCATAGCTGGCAATAACGGCCGCTACACGCCACAGCATCGGACGAAAGAGGCTTTGGATGTGGGCTTGGGGTATGTCGGTCAAGGCTGCTTCCACACGTTGCCATAGTTCATCAGGCGTAGCCGCGGGTGGTGCCTTCCGGGCCACTCGGTTGCCGATCAGCGACCAGACCTGTTCGATGGGCAGTGTAAAATTATCGGGAGAACAGGCATGCCACTGCAGCAGTGACACCTGATGGGCCATGAAGACTTGTTGCACGATTGGTGCCACGTGCGGGCGCGCATTGTCCTGTTGAAACGTGGCCGCTGGCAGGTCCTGCATTTAAGGGAGGACTACAGGCTCCAAAACGTCGGAGATGTAGTGGTGGCTGTTAAATGTACCGGCGATGCGTACCAGAGGGGTGCGGGTGTCATATCCAATTGCCCCCCCCAAACCATAACGCCAGGCGACGGACCGGTATGGCGATGCATAATGCAGGCGTCATACAGTCTCTCGCCGCGGTGCCGCCACACGGGGATCCGACCATTGTGGTGTTGCAGGGAGAAGCGGGATTCGTCGGAGAAGACAATTTCGTGCCATTCCGTAGTCCAGGTGCGGCGTTCAACGGCCCACTGCCACCGGACTCGCCGGTGATGTAACGTCAATGGTAATCGGAGCAATGGACGCCGTGCGACAAGTCCTCGCTGCTGCAGACGACGTCGAACTGTACGTGCTGACACAGGTTGTTGCGCAACACACCCGAATTCCTGCGCTAACGTTCGTCATGTGGCTGGGCGAGCCGTCAATGCCCGCCGCACAACATGCCGGTCTTCTCGTTCGGTGGTGTGCCGCGGCTGCGGCAATCGCTCACGTCGGTCCGTCCGTCCCTCCTGCATCCACCGAATCCATACTCGCCTCACTGTGGCTGGATGTCGTCTCACACGGGCGCCGATGTCTCGGTACGATAAACCGCTGTCGCGATAAGCCACTATTCGTCCTCTGTCGAACTTCGAAACATGCTGGAATGTCTGTCGTATTCTGCGACGAGGCATTAGGAATTTTCCAACGCACAGGTCCTGAAGCACAACACACTTCCACTACTTACACTACGCCTTCTGTGCACCCTTCTTATAGTGCTTCTCGGTGGCGTGCCGGGAGCTTTGCATATGCTCTGCAATGCTAATCGTTTGCATGTCCTCTCGCGGGCGACGCATGCTGCGAATTTCAGGCCATTCGGATGCTTCCTTCTTGGTGTTGCATTTTGGGTGACCAGAAGTGTAAAATTATTGCAATTATTGAGATCTTTGGCTGCACTAGTTTTATACCAATACAAATTATTTCAAATCACTTACTGCAAGTTTAATCATATGCGAATTTTATTCTTTTAAGGAACTGAAGCCATTCTCTTTGAAATGCCTCACGATCACTCGCACAAAATACAGGGTGTTCATAAAGTCTTTCCCACATTACAAAACTTAATATAAAAAAAAATATTTACAGGTACAAGAAAGGAATTGCACGTCAATGATGGTGCATAAGTAAAGTTTTTTTTCCAGTCAGTACACTCCACATGGGCGCCATTTGTAATACAGAGGAGATCTAAGCGATATTCGATTTCACGTCATGTTTAGTTTAACATCTCAGCAGAAACAGAACCAATGACGCCCGTTATTCTGCTCTTCAGCGTGTCGACATCCCAAACAATGCTAGAGTAAATTTGTTCTTTCACATAACCCCACAGTAAAATGTTTAGAGGGGTTATGTCGGGCGATCTAGGTGGCATATCACTGGACCGTCGCGGCCAATCCATCTGTTTAAAAATGGGTCATTCAGGAACCCCCGAGCCATTATTGACCACTAGGGTGAGGCACCGTCTTGTTGGAAAATAACCAAAGGTTGGAGTGCATGGAACTGAGGTGCTACAGAAAGTTCCAGCCTGTTCAGGTACACGTTACATGTTACCGTGGGCTCTGTAAAAAAAGAAAGGGTCCGATGATTCTATCATGCAAAAGGCCGCGCCACAACATACGCTAGCAGGCCGCACCATACGTTTACTTTCGCGCTAGCCCTCTGTTATTCGATGAAATAATGGCGATTGTCTTACCCCCAGATTCGCACATTGTGCCTATTTACTGTACCAGAGACGAGGAATGTGGCTTCGTCTGAGAAACAGACACTGTGCAGATAATCACTATCATGAGCTATGCACTGCAACATCTCCGTCGCAAATGTAACACGGCGAGGCCGGACATCAGGCTGAAGAGCTTGAACGATCTGTACCTTATAAGCAAATAAATGAAGAAGTTTGTGGAAAATTTTGTGAACCGTAGCAGGGAAATTCCCAGTTTCCAGTGAAGCACGACGAATGGATTTCCTGGTCTTCGCAAGAATGTCTCGTGAACATCTACAGCTATCTTTTGTGTAGCCGATTGTCGGCCCACTCGGCAACCGGCTACACAAAAGATAGCTGTAGATGTTCACGAGACATTCTTGCGAAGAGAGACATTCTTGCAATGAGTGGGAGATGATGTGACGTACTACAGAGCTGAAAACAGGTGTCACGACGATAAATCTGCAGCGAGACAAACTTGTGTTTTCACAAGGTGTCACATGACAGTTACATACAGGGTGTGCATAAAGTCTTTCCAAATTAATACACTATCTACCAACAAGTAATTGGACACCTGTGATAGCAAAGGAAAACGAAGTTTATTCACCTTCAATAGTTGGTGGAGCCTCCATGAGCGGCGATTACAGCTGCTACCCTCCGAGGCATACTCTCAACCAGGCGTTGTACGACGGCTAGCGGTATTTTCTTCCACTCGGCTTGGAGAAGATAGGTCAGTTCGTTTCCCGATTTCGGACGGTGGGGGCACCTCTTAAGTCGACGCTCCAACTCGTCCCAGAGGTGCTCGATAGGTTTAAGGTCCGAGCTCTGCGCAGGCCAGTCCATTCGATTAACCCTATTGTCACCATACCAAGCCATGGTGGACCTCGCAACATGACAAGTGGCATTGTCATCCTGAAAGAAATATGGGTCCACCCCGTAAAACTGCAACAACGTAGGAAGCGCATGGTCATCCAAAATGATGCAGTAGGTCTCGGCGTTGAGTCTACCAGGAATTGCGACCAAGGGTCCCTTGCCATACCAGGAGAAACACCCCCATAGTATAATTCCACCACCGCCGAACTTCACAGTTGGCACAATACATTCCGGCAGGAGGCGTTCTCCAGGCAGACGCCAAACCCAGACCCTGCCATCTGAACGGTAGAGGGTGAACCTTGATTCGTCGCTCCAGAGAACCTGTTTCCACTGTTCAACGGTCCACTGTCGACGTTCTTTGCACAACGTTAGCCAAGCAGCGCTATTGGACTTGGTGATCAAAGGCTTGTGGGCGGCATTACGTCCATGATAAACGAGCAGATGAGCTTCCTTATGGATGGTATTTATCGAAAGAACACTCCTGGATGCCTGATGAAACTCCTCGCGGATGTGGCCCATCGATTTGGGGCGGTTCTTCCGAATTTCTCTGGACAGCACCCGTCGGTCTCTAACTCCCAGGTTTTTGGGTCTGCCGGGTAGTGGCACATTCCGACAGTCACCTCTCATCTTCCACTTGCCAATCACGTAGGCCACTGCCGATTTTGGGTACTTCAACTCGCTGGATATGTCACGCATGGATCGGCCATTTCTGTGATACCCGACGATTAGACCTTTCTCGAAATCAGAGAACTCCGAACTACATGACATCTTGCATGCGAATGGTTGCGCTGTTGTTTCCCACACGATATTTAACGGCGGCGGCCGTGACGTGTATCAGGACCGAAGATATCGTCGATTGCAGTGGTGTTCAATTACTTGTTGGTAGATAGTGTATAAAAAATCTATGTAAATTAAAATAAAACGGTTGGCAACATACTATAGCAGCACTCATAAAGTTTTTTTTCTGTTGTTTAGGTGAGCGCTACTGATGAATAAGAGGAGTATCTCATCGATAATGGCTTCCATGCAAGAAAAAGCGGAGTGCGTGTTGTGTTTCAGAAAAGAGTACAGGCAACCACCACCGGACCAAAAAAGCCTAGAAGCTTGATATGAAACGTTTAAAGCGACGGGTAGTGTTGTTAACTTACATCCAACATCTGTACGACAGACTCCATGCCAGAATTGCACAGTGTGACGCAGTTCATGGCGGTTCAACCTCGTACTAACCATGCTACATGGAAATGTTATTTTTCAGTTTACCAGCAAATACAGCTGTATTTTGCCATAGTGTTTTGATCACGTTATCCTCTCTATTCCGTTATTATGCTGTATAAATTTCGTTGGCATCAGACGTCACCTTCTTGGTGTTCTTTTTTCACTTTCCGCCAGTGTATATTGATACGAAAATTGGGTCTAAATTAATTACTATTAAAATGGGGGACGGACTCGATAGGCGCGGTTAAATTATGATGAGGATTAAATTAAATATTTGGCCTACTGCAAATTAATTGGAAAATTAACTGATTTTTAATTGGGGAAGTCTTGTAATTCTCTTTGACTGGGTGGAAACAAAGGGGATTAGGAGATCGCCTTTGGAGGCCTACTCAGCAACAAGAAGACCACCCAGTCGGCGACTGAGAGGCATCCAGACCCTCGTAAATGCGACTTCAAGTGTGCCATTAGTGACAAAAATCGGTAGGGAACGCTGAAACTTACGATTATGAGGGGCGAGAGTCAGTTGCGGAACTATTCTTGCAGAAGCGACGGCGCTCTGTACGAAAGACAAGGGAGAAATCTCAAGTGTTGACAAAAAAGAGGCAGACGAAGCCACGTGACAGGGGATAGCCGAATAGAGGCAGGCATATAGAGAGAATTGGTTATCTCGGTACTCTGCCGTAAGACGCGCGGAGAAAAGCCGCCAAAAAGAATACACAAAAAGGGTCAGCCTGATGTCCGGCGAGACCTAAGATAGTTCACGGTACCTGACGCGCAGCCGTAAGACGCATAGGTACGAGAGAAAAGTAAGGCTTAAACTATACTTGGTTGCTGGGGGTAAGCCCGCCAGGTATGTCCGGCTTGGGAACCGTAGAGGAGCGATTCAACCACCGTGGAAAGAGAGCCGCTATATTTATTGACAGAAGTCATCAGCCGTTGACCACGCGATGCCCGTAGAAAGTGTCGATCTTCTCATAAACCTGCATCCAACCAAGAAATCACGACGAATCTTCAGTTAGAAATACGCCAAGAAAAGATAATCTGTTTCCCTTACGGAAGCTCTTCCCTGGCAAACGTCCTCTTCCTCCGTGGAGGCGTAAGGTCGCTGACCTGCGTGAAACCACATGAGAGCGTCCGCTTCAAGCCGACGACGAAGTTTTACGACGGGGACAGAAAGCGACAACCCCCTTTTCTTGCAGTCCACCGCACCCACAACAAAAATCTCGGCTCATCAGAGAAAAGTGTAACGGAGAGAGCGATAATCTTCCTACGCTTAACACACAGGTGAAAGGCTAAACCAGCCAAATAAAATGCTCATCCGGATGTGTGCGTGTGTGCGCGTGTAGAGAAAATCTGGCAGTACATAATTTTCGTCATTCTTTTAGCCTGGATTACTTAAACTGGCAAGCAATAAGTGAGTACTTTTTTCTGTTTATTGTTATCCTTTCGCCGAGTGGACGAACTGAATACATCAGCTGAACCCAGACTTTAGCTCAGAACTCTGATACGCCTATCGTCGCAAAACTGTTTTCAGAATCTAGAGCCAGCTTATACCAGTTCCGAATTAGAAGGATAACTTGTGTTTATATCGCCGTGAGCAATGCAATTGTATAGAGTTCTCTGCTAAAAATAAAGATGTTTAAGTGTTAACCTTACTCTATTTATTATACAGGCTCTGGTGTTGTAATAAATTCCTGTGTTTCAGCAAGCTGCTAACGTTCTCGCCCATTTATACCAGCTCCCGAATTAAAAGAACCCACAAGTCTCGTATCCAAATAGCGGATTAATTGCCGACTACGGCAGGATCGAGACCACGAACTTATCGTTTGGTGACGAGTGTTAATAAATTATATCGCTCGGCACGTTTGTATCAATTGGTGGTCAACGGTGGGATAACGACCCATGAGACAGTAACGGTTGGTAGAGCGGTCGAGTTTGTATCAATATATATATTATTATATTATTATTATTATATAGAACGTTAATTTCGGGGCAGCGTTCTAAAAACAACCTACAATTCCAGCTGAACATGTCAGATATTTTAAACCCTTGATATCACAATATTAATTGTATCTGGTTTCTAAGAGCTACTTGGCAGATCACTTGTAGCCAACTCCTTTTACCTTCCTTCCCTTTTCACATTTTGTCATAATTACAAATTACAACACATTTAGCCCTAATCAATACTTCAGCCATGACATACTTGTTGATTTATTTATTTCATTATTTAGTTTACCTCCTCTGGCAATGTCTTTGTGAACTTTCAGTCTGTCTGCCAATCGGGTAACTCTTCCTTGTGAGTTTCCAGGCGGCTTAGGGAACTCCTTGACCGGCCTCTTTTGCTAAAGCAAGGCTTTTTCGGTCAAGTTTGAAAAGCTGCCTGATAACTGTACATTGTCTGATGGGACTTTCTTGTTCTTTTTCGTTTGTTTCTTCGGTGACTTTTTGGGACCTGATATTTGACACGGAGGTTATGTGTTTTGGATTGTGCTCGTGAGTTTTTGTGTTGTGTGGACGTTTCGAATGAAGGTAAGGTCTTTTTTCGTTTCTTTTTTCGTTTCTTTTGTAGTTTCGCGATGCTTGTAGTTTTTATCGTCTTGAGTCTGAAGTCTCGGAGATGGGCGATTCGTGTGATTCAGCCATGCTAACGTTTGCTTGTGATTTTTGAAAAGTTTTAGATGTACACGGACTCAGTCATGATTTGCTGCGTACAGGGCATTCAAGCGAGGATCCGAAATTTATGCTATATACATTATATTTTTTCATTCCTCTTTTCATTCCTCATTTTTTACCGTTCAACAATTTTCAATTTCTTGTACATGTACATATTGTTTTCTTTCAAGAATCTGAGTTTTAAATAATTAATATTTCCTTTTTTAATTGCAATGTAAGAATTTGGAATACTTTTGCATTGCTATTCAGGTTTAATTCTCTCTCAGGCGAACTTGGCATTTCGTTATTGCTGAACATTATTTCTAATTATTATGTCACTCTCACAACTTGAGTTTTCTATAATCTTCTTCTTTCTGTTTAATAGTAACAGATGAAGAGCATGGGTCGGGCCAAGAAAGTTATGGATGCAAGCTAATTTGTTAACTAAAGCTAGGTCATACAACTCTGCGGATGTCATGACATATATATATATATTTTTAAAAAAATATATATTTAAAAAAAAAAAAAAAAATTTGGTGGGCTTATTACTTGCATCTATGGCTTTGCAGAAACCCATTTCCAACTAGGTCTTTGTGGAAGTGAGAAAATGCAGAGTTTTTGCTGGTCCTTGATAAAGCCAAGGCTCAGTATTCTCCACACTTTCTACATTCAGTTGTTTTATTTTATTTTTTATTTTTCTCTTTTTACTCACACCGGTAGATACATAACTTTTTCTATGTTGTACTTGGTATGAGTCAAAAAAATTTTTTGCTTCGGTCTCTTCTTAATAGAATGTGAATTCTGAATTTTCATAACTGCTGCGTTGCGCGTTTTGATCTTCAGGTTATTTTGCAACTTTCGTTTTAAATTCAAAAGTTTTTCCTTTGTTTTCAGCTTTGCTCTTCAGTATATATAGATAGATATATAGATATCATCATTGTCAACCATTATCAGTCCACTGCTGGATGAAGGTAATAGCAATATTCATGAATCCTTTGCTGAAACTTTCTTTGGATTCTTGGAACCAAGTTTGTAAGTTCTTGGAACCAAGGCCGCATTTTCCCGGTACAATAAGAGACATTCTGGAAAAGTATGGATGGGAATTGCTGCTCCACGCGCCATGCAGTCCTGACATGAGCCCACTCGACTATGATTTGTTCCCAAATCTGAAGAAGCCACTCCACGGGAAACGATTCAGGATGTTTCTAATGAGGTGACCCGAGTAATGTCACGCCTCAACAGTGGGGGTGTCCTGAGTGGAATACAAGACTTGCCGAAACGTTGGGTCGCTGTCGTAAAGAAACATGGAGATTACTTCGAAAGCCTGTAAAGGTATGTTTTAAAATAAATTCGTTTTTTTTTAATAGATAACATACACTGTGCAAAACTTTTGAAATCACCCTCGTAAATATGGAGGCATTACTTCCTGAACACTCTCTGTGTATGCTTGAGACTTATCGAAAAATGAAATATTTCTACTGCTTTCTCGATCCGTTTTAAACCGGCCGTCTGTCATGAATTAACATTACTATGCTTCATAGGTAAGTGATAATATCTCAGGTTCTTCTTTATATCATCATCATCATCATTGTCAACCATTATCAATCCACTGCTGGACGAAGTTCTCCTTAAGTTTCTTCCACAACTGTCTGTCTTGTGCCAGTCTCCTCCATGTCACTCCCGCATACTTTCGAATTTCATCCACCGATTTCCCATGTGGTCTTCTTCTTGGTCTTTTCCTGTCCCTTGGAATCCAATCTAAAATTTCGGCTGTCCATCGATGGTCCGTCCTTCTGGCCAAACCATTAAAGTTAAATTCCTGAAATTAAATCCCTGAAATGGCAATGGGTTGGACATTGCCATTTCAGGGGTTTAACTCTGATCATGATGTCTTCTACTCTTGTCATTTTTCGGATCCACGAGTTCCTCTTCTTATCTCTTCTGGTTACACCAAGCATGCACCTCTCCATGCTTCTTTGAGTTGTCTGCAGCCTTTGTATGTCTCTTTTAGTTAAGGTCCACGTCTCTGCACCATACGTAAGCACTGGAAGGATGCATTGATCAAACACTTTTCTTTTAAGACATAATGGCATATTGCTCTTCAAAATTATGCTGTTTCTTACAAAAGCTCTCCAGGCAAGCTTTGTACGTCAATTAATTTCCTCATCAATGTGACCCTTGCTCGATATCTTTTGTCCAAGTTAAACGTAGTATCGGTTATCTCCAGCTTTTCCCCATCTATTGATAAATCTTCCTTTCTTGTAAAAGCATTGAACATCACTTTTGTCTTCTGAAAGTTCATTTTTAATCCCACTTCTTTACTCTTGTCAGCAAGTTCCTGGATCATACTCTGCGGCTCTGATGGAGTAGTTGCAAAAATGACTACGTCATCAGGAAAACGAAGGTGGGTTAGATAATTTACATTAATCTTTATCCCTTTGTTTTCCCAGTTCAGTGATTGAAAGACATTTTCCGATGTGGCATTAAAGAGGGAGATATGGTGTCAAATTGTCTCACTCCCTTTCCAATTTTTATGTGTGTTGTATTTTCAAACAGCCGAATCTTTGCACTTGCATTTTCATAGATGTTATTAATAATATTAATGTATGCGTCTTCAATACCGCAGGATTTCAGAGCCATTGTAACTGCTGATGGTTTCACCGAATCAAAGGCTTTTTCATAATCGATAAAAGCAATGCACAATGGAAGTTCATATTTCCTCGCTCTTTCAATTAGTTCTCTAAGTACGTGGAGATGATCTATTGTGCTGTAGCCACTCCTGAATCCAGATTGTTCTCTCGGTTGAGCCATGTCCAGTGTTACCTTCAAACGGTGTGAAAGAACTTTAGTGAAGATTTTATAAACCACTAATAGGAGGCTGATAGGTCTGTAGTTTCCTAGATCCTCAATGCACCTTTTTTATGTAGCAGGATCATTGTAGCGTTGTTCCAATCATCAGGAATCTTCCCTTCATTAAGGCATCGAGTGAAAATTTCGGCGAGTACTGTTTCGATTACTCCACTTGCTTCTTGTATGATGTCTACAGTAATTCCATCTTCTCCTGGAGCTTTATATATGTATATATAAAAATTATATATATATATATATATATATATATATATATATATATATATATATATATATATATATATATATATATATATATAGTTGTAGAGTCATTTTGGAGGTGAAGAGTAAAGAAGTGGGATTAAAAATGAACTTTCAGAAGACAAAAGTGATGTTCAATGCTTTTACAAGAAATGAAGATTTATCGATTGATGGAGAAAAACTGGAGATAACAGATACGTATGTTTATCTTGGACAGCAGATATCAAGTGAGGGTCACATTGATGAAGAAATTAATCGGCGTACAAAACTTGCCTGGAGAGCTTTTGGAAGAAACAGCATAATTTTCAAGAGCAATATGCCATTATGTCTTAAAAGAAAAGTGTTTGATCAATGCATCCTTCCAGTGCTTACGTATGGTGCAGAGACGTGGACCTTAACTAAAAGAGACATACAAAGGCTGCAGACAACTCAAAGAAGCATGGAGAGGTGCATGCTTGGTATAACCAGGAGAGATAAGAAGAGGAACTCGTGGATCCGAAAAATGACGAGAGTGGAAGACATCATGATCAGAGTTAAATCCCTGAAATGGCAATGGGCTGGACATACTGCCAGAAGGACAGACCATAGATGGACAGCCAAAATTTTAGATTGGATTCCAAGGGACAGGAAAAGACCCAGAAAAAGACCACATGGGAGATGGGTGGATGAAATTCGTAAATATGCGGGAGTGACATGGAGGAGACTGGCACAAGACAGACCGTTGTGGAGGAAACTTGGGGAGACCTTCGTCCAGCAGTGGATTGATAATGGTTGACAATGATGATGATGATGATATATATATATATATATATACTGTATATGTACAATGAAGAGCAGTTGAATTAGAGACAGCTGGCGTTACGCAAATGTGGCGCTGTGGGCGACCCTGTAAACGGAAACGACATGACGTATGCAGCGTTCCGACAATATAAGGAGTGATGCGACGGGAATCAGTAAGAGTCGGACGCAGTATGGGTAAAACGAAGGAAAAATAAGGAGTGGTAAAGAGTGATGCGACGGGAATCAGTAAGAGTCGGACGCTATTGTGAGTACATCGAATCCGGTAAAACCATCCTTGCAAGGGCCAACTGCTGTGGAAAACAGCGTGTGGATGAACGGGGTCATCGTCGGCTAGCTCGCATTGTAACAGCGGATAGACGGGCCACAGTGCAAGAAATCATTCGGCAATTTAACGCTGGTGCACAAAAACGTGTAAGCAGTCACACCATCTAGAACCATCTCCTCGCTATGGGGTACAGAAGCCATCGTTCCACGAGGGTGCCGCTGCTGACCGCACATCACAGGGTGCAAAGATTAGCAAGGGCGCGGGAACATCGCCACTGGACCCTAGACATGTGGGAAAATGTTGCCTGGACTGATGAGTCGAGATTCACGTTGGTACATGCGGATGGCAGGATACAAGTACGGAGCAAACCACATGAAGCGATGGATCCTTCTTGCCAGCAGGGTACTCTTCAAGCTGGTGGGGGTGGCATTCTCGTCTGGGGACTGTTTACGTGGACTGAAATGGGACCCCTGGTACGTGTGACATCGTGCCTCACAGGTCAACGTTACCGGGATATCCTGGACGACCATTTGCTCCCGTTTATACGTCTTCAACATCCCACTGGGGACCTCATCCTGCAACAAGACAATGCAGCTCCGGAATTGTATCCGAATGGTTGGATGAACACTCCACTGACGTGACCTCGCTTCCTTGGCCAGCTAGGTCACCTGACCTCAATCTCATCGAGCACATCTATGATGCCATCGAGAGAGATGTTCGAGGGTCTGACCCCCTCCTTCAAATCTTCGTTAACTGTGGGAGCTTGTTCAGGTGTCGTGGATCCGTATGGCTTCCCAACGCTTCCGGTGTCTTGCCGAGTCCATGCCGAGACGAATCGCCGCTGTCATCAGGGCAAAAGGTGGTGCTACACGTTACTAGACAGCTATCTCTAATTCAATTGCTCTTCAGTGTAAATATGTATATATACAAATTTTTAATTCCACTTCTTCAGTAGTTACAATGCTTTGAAATTCCGCTGTATTGAAGATGCATACATTAGCGTTACTAATAACATCTATTACAAGAAAGATGACTCCGAATTTTGGAGTGCAATAAGCATGTCTTTTGAATCCGTTCTGACGCAAATTAAATTTATCAACGCTTTTCAAAGTCAATGGAACCGGTATGGAAAACAATAGATCTGAAGAAAGAAAGAAGATTTTCAATCGGGTTTTTAATCCCTCAGATATTGCTGTAAATGGAATCGTGAGTTTAAGAACTCTTAGAAACAGAGATATCGACAAAAATAAGATGTGACTTTACGTCCCCTCTTGGGGAAACCATGCATAGTTTTAGGAAGAAAGTATTCTCAAAAGGTGTATCCATATAAGCGGAATCGGTCGAAGAAAAAAAAAATTAGTCGAGTTTTCAGGAGCGCAGATTTTGCAACAAATTCTTCAGAAGCAGAAATTATCATTTAGGACCCCTGGTGGCTAAACCATTCTTTACCAAACATTAGAAATTATGTGAAAAATATTTTCCATCAGGTCTTGTATGCGATACAGGAAGAATTTTTCAAATCCGATCTTGAGGAGCAGAAATAACGCAGAAAAGGCAATTTACCTCTGTGCCCCCTAGCAGAAAGTCTATGATATACATGAAAATTTTGAATTTATAGGAAAAACATTTCGCATCGGAAACACTGTCCTACAAAGAGGGAATTTTTCAAATCGTACTCTTAGAAGTAGAGATATTGACAAAAAATAGGATATACATCTACGCCCTCTGGCGTAGAAACCATGCATTTTTTCAAGAAGAAAATTTTCTTAAGAGGTTTGTCGACATGAGGAGTAGTATCGGTCAACAAACGACTTTTTTTTCAATCGAGATTTTAGAAGCTCATATTTTGCTGCAAATACAACAGAAGCGGAAATTTCTTACAAAAATTAGAAAATATGTGCAAACGGTTTCCCACCAGGAGCTGTATGCGGTGCAGAAAGAATTTTTCAAATCGGAGATTTAGAAGCAGAGATATATTGGGAAACTCAATTTACACTTACGCCTCCTAGCGGAAAGTCTATGAATCACTTCAAAATTTTGAAATTATATGAACCACATGTCACACTAGAAATATTATCCAACAAAGAAGTAATTTTTCCAATCAAACTCCTAGAAGTAGACATATTGACAAAAATAAGATATACATCTACGCCCTCTGGCGTAGAAAACATGCACTATTTTAAGAAGAAAATTTTCCTAGAAGGTTTATCGACATGAGTAGTATCGGTCAACAAACGACTTTTTTTTCAATCGAGAATTTAGAACATCATATTTTGCTGCAAATACAACAGAAGCGGAAATTATGATTTACACCCACTGGTGGCCAAACTATTTTTTACAAAAATTAGAAATTATGTGCAAACGATTTCCCATCAGGAGCTGTATCCGGTGCAGAAAGAATTTTTCAAATCAGAGATTTAGAAGCAGAGATATAGGGGGAAACGCAATTTATCGCTACGCCCCCTAGCGGAAAGTCTATGAATTACTTGAACATTTTGAAATTACATGAAAAACATGTCACACAGAAAACACTATCCAACAAAGAAGGAATATTTCAAATCGGACTCCTAGAAGTAGAGATATTGACAAAAATAAGATTTATATCTACGCCCCCTGGCGGAGAAACTGTGTAATATTTCAAGAAGAAAATATTCCGAAAATGTTCATCGATGTGAGTGGCATCAGTCCATGAAAGAATTTTTTCAATCGATATTTTAGAAGCTCCGATTTTATGGCAAATACGTCAGAAACAAAAATTAACACTTACGCCCCCTGGTGGCCAAAGTATTCTTTACCAAAAGTTTGAAATTATAAGAAAAAGATTTTCCATCAGAAGATGTATCTGCTGAAGAAAAAAAATTTCAAATCGAAGTTTTAGAAGAAGAGTTATCGAGGTAAATGTAATTTACCTTTACGCCCCTAGCGGAAAATCTGTGCGTAATTTGAAAAAGTAACTATGTCTAAAATAATCTTCGATATAAATGGAATCGAAAGATAAAATAATTTTTTTAATCGGATGTTTAGAAGCAAATATGTGGAATAAAACATATTTTTAAATTCGACATCATCTGCATTTACGCCCTCTACCGGCAAAATTGTACATCGTAAAAAAAAACGAAATAAAGGATCATCATTTGCATATTTCAAGCTTCTCAATTCAAAAAGAATTTTTTAAATCGGACTAATAGTTCCAGAGATATCGTGGGTACAGGCGGACGGACGGACAAACCGATAACAGAAGCACGATCTTTTTTTACAAAAGACGTGCTAAAAATGTAAGCGCAAAGGTTCCACTGTTTGAGGACACAGCACCAATAAATTTGGAAAGGGGGTAGGACAAGATGACACCATATTTCCCAAACTCTTTAATGCCAATTGCAAAATGTCTTTAGGTCTGTGAACTGGCAAAACAAAGGGATAAAGATTAAATGAAATAATTTAACTCATCTTCGTTTTGCTGATGACGTCGTTATTTTTGCAACTGCCCCTTCCGAGCTGCGGAGTATGGTCCAGGAACTTGCTGAAAAGAGTGAAGGAGTGGGATTGAAAATGAACTCTAAGAAGACAAAACTGATGTACAATGCTTTTTC
Source organism: Macrothele yani (assembly GCA_039090855.1). NCBI lineage: Eukaryota > Metazoa > Arthropoda > Arachnida > Araneae > Macrothelidae > Macrothele > Macrothele yani. The sequence goes on along the minus strand of CM077014.1, from coordinate 106,697,340 downwards.
AAGGAAAGAAGATTTATGGTTTGATGGGGAAATGCTGGAGAAAACCGATATCTACATTTACCTTGGACAACAGATATCGCACGCAAATGCCACACGGAAGAAGAAATTAATCGAGGTATAAAAATTAGCTCAGGGTATTAGTTTTGAAGAGAAACATGCCACTATGTCTTAAAAGAAAAGTGTTTAATCAGTGCATCTTTCCAGTTCTTACATATGGGCAGAGACATGGACCTTAACTAAACAAGTTAGTAAAATCATGCAATGCATTGATTATGATACGCTTTCCCACATACTAGAAATCATTACTCAAGTTATTACTCAAGTTATGAGGAAAATGGCTATGGAATAAATCTCACTCCTGTGCCCTGACCTTTGATCCCATTTCGATAATATTCAACAGAACTGGTTCAGTGTACCTCCGAAATAACATGATAAAGTTTTGTCGCAATCAAAGCAATTTTACATAAGTTATGATGCACAAGGGCTATGGAATAGATCCCGCTTCTGTGTCCTAACCTTTGACCCCATTTCGCCCATTTTCAACAGGATTTGTCCCCAGGCAGGTCCCTACAACATACTAACATTTCATCCAAATCGAAGCATTTTTACGTAAGTTATGACGCATAATGGCGATGGCAGTGATTCCGCTTCTATGTCCTGACCTTTGACCCCCATTTCGCCAATTTTCGATAGGGTTTGTTCCCAGGTGGTCCCCTACTACATACTAAAATTTCATCGAAATTGAGCCTTTTTTACATTAGTTATGACGCATAAAAGCTGTGGAATGGATCCCGATCCTATGTCCTGACCTTTGACCCCATTTCGTTCACTTTCAATAGGGTTCCTTCCCAGGTGCTCCCCTACCACATATTAAAATTTCATCGAAGTCGAACGATTTTTACGCGAGTTATCGTGCGGACGAACATACGCACAAAACACGTGATGTAATGAGGCAGATGGGAATCGCGATCATCTGCTCGCAGGAGTGTGACGTCATAAAACTTTAATAGGATCCACGCACAGCGCGTGACGTAATGAGACAGATGGCGTGACCGCGCGCCCGCATCTAATGGCTCGACACCATGACACTACACTAAAAACGTGGTGATTCGGGGTGGTTATTTAACCCACTACACAAATTTTCCTAAAGTCGAGATCAAGCTAAATCGATTTCTAGTAGCAGAAAACGGTAGGTTAACGACTTTCATCAAAATCCTTAGAGCCGTTTTCAAAATAAAATTTACATACATACAATAATTGCTCCTTTAAGGTGAACGTCAAGTAATTTTGCTTCCTCTACTTCGAATGGAAACATTTCTGTACAAATTTTCTTCCCAATTAATGCGTTCCCAAGGATGAAAATTTTAACAACGATTAAAATATCTCCATTTTATAACTTGCAATACTTAATATTTTCTAAGACATAACCATAATTATGCAATCCAACATTTGTTTGTCTACTGACGTCATGAAAATACAGGTCGCGCCATCTTTTTTCTGCACAATTAATACGTTCACAAGGATAAAAATTTGAACATCCATTAAAATAGCTTCATTTTATAACTTGGAATACCTAATATTTTCTAAAACATAACCATAATTATGCAATCCAATATTTGTTTGTCTACTGACGTCATCAAAGTACAAGTCGCGCAATGCTTTTTCTGGTTTCAACACCACCAAAGGAAAAGTTATTGATTTTTAATAAAATTATGGTTATGTTTTAGAAAATATTAAGTATTCCAAGTTATAATATGAAGTTCTTTTAATCGATGTTCAAATTTTCATCCTTGAGAACACATTAATTGTGAAGGAAATGTGTACAAAAGTTTTTCCATTGGAAGTATAGGAAGCAAAATTACTTGACGTCCACCTTAATAATATGGGACAAGGGCGATGGAATGGATCGCAATCCTATGTCCTGACCTTTGACCTCATTTCATCCATTTGCAGTAGGGTTCGACCCCAGGAGGTCCCCTACCACATACTGAAATTTCATCGAAATCGAACCACTTTTACGCACGTTATGACGCATAAGGGCAATGGAATGCATCCCACTCTTATGTCCTGACCTTTGACCTCAATTTACCCATTTTGAACAGGGTTCGTCCCCAGGCGGTCCCCTACTACATACTAAAATTTCATTGAAATCGAACGATATTTACGCAAGTTATGACGCATAAGTGCAATGGAATGGATCCCGCTCCTACGTCGCGAACTTTGACCTCATTTGTCCCATTTTCAATAGGGTTCGTCCCCAGCTGGTCCCCTATCACATACTAAAATTTCATCGAAATCGAACCATATTTACGCAAGTCATGACGCATAAGTGCAATGGAATGGATCCCGCTCCTACGTCGTGACGTTTTACCCCATTTGTCCCATTTTCAATAGGGCTCGTCCCCAGGTGGTCCCCTACCACATACTAAAACTTTCATCGAAATCGATCCATTTTTACGCCAGTTATCGTACGGACGGACGGACAAAGCTGGAGCATATACGCTTCTTCAACCTACGGTTGGAAAGCGTAAAAAAGGCATACAAAGGGCGCAGACAACTGAAAGAAGCATAGATAGATTCATGCTTGTTGTAACCAGGAAAGATAAGATGAGAAACTCGTGGATAAGGAAAATGACTAGAGTGGAAGACATCATGGTAGAGTGAAATCCCTGAAATGGCAATGGGCTGGACATATTGCCAGAACGGACCACCAACGGACAACCGAAATTTTAATCGGTATACCAAGGGACAGGAAAAGATTCAGAAGAAGACCACGTGGGAGATCGCTGGATGAAATTAAAAACCATGCCGGAGAGACATGGTGGAGACTTGTTCAAAACAGATTGTTGTGGAAGAAATTTAGGGAGACTCTCATCCAGCAGTGTATTGAAAATAGTTGACAACGACGTTATACGTAGTGCATATGCTTTTTAATTATTATGCCTTTTTGTTGTCATATACACAGTTGTCAATAGTTGTCAGCGTTTACATGAATTTCTCAGCCTAATCTTTAAATTTCTTCTACCATAATGAAATAATTTTGCTTTTCTGTTTTCTTAATTTCAAGTCTACGTGTATAGTAGTCGAATGCTTCTTTTTAGAAAATTTCTTGCCTGTGTCATATTTTTAAAGTCAGTCTTTGGAACAACGAAACGTATTTATGTATATTTTTCTTTTAATCTGTAACGCAGATTTAAATGATGTAGATTATTGTTGTTTAACGTTGTTTTTTTTAAATAGAAATCAAAGTAGCCCATGATTATGCATATACGCTTTTGCATACGAATTCCGTTCCGGTAAAGGAGGCAATGCAGATTTTTCTTGTTTAAAGTCAGTCATTCCAACCACCATAAGTCATCACTTTTTCTACGTTTATAAGTGCGTCACGGAAAAATTATCATTGGCCGCCACGGGAATCGAACCCACGATCTTCCAGTTACGCGCCAGATATGGTTCCACTGCGCCACACTGGCCTTGAATTCTTCCAGACTCACATACACTAACTACCAAGCTACTTGGCGGGTTGCTTCTTGGAGCCCCGCACAATGCTGGGGGTTCACCAACGATGGTAAGCAGCAACTGGACAAATAATTAGTAGGCGAATGAATAATGAATACAGACATTTGACGTGGACCAGGAACATCAAACAGAAGTCATCGCTCTTTCCACGTTTAACGTGGGCCAGGACCCTGGGTTCGATTCCCTGTGGCGGCCAATGAGAATTTTTCCGTGACTCACTTATAAACGTGGAAAGAGCGATGACTTCTGTTTGATGTTCCTGGTCCACGTCAAATGTCTATATTTATCATTCCAACCACAAAACGTATCTTTGCCTTTTAACCTGTTTACAGGCTTTGCTGATATACTTCTTGAATTATTTCAGCGTGCACAAGATTTGTGAAAATATCTACTGTTTCAGCAACTGATGCTAATATCAAGTTACTTATATCTTGTTTAAGGAAGTATTTAGACATAACCGAAGAAAATATAACTAAAACGAAACTGCCACGCGTAGTTTTGGAAAAAAATTTCATGTTTTAACCATTTTGAACCATAAAAAATTCAACAGTCCTCCAGTTTTTTAGAAATTTTTCTCATTTTAAATACTCAGTGTAAAATCCAAATATTTACAATAAAAAATTTGAGCTCTTGAAAAATTTGCTTTCGTCCCATACTTCCAATTGTTGTCAACACCTACAAACTTTTTCAGCAATCTCTTAATTTGAAATTCATGATTAATCTCCTGATCGTGATATCGTAAGAATGCGCTTACTCGCCTTTCTTTGAGTGTCGAGGATGAACATAAACTGCAGATGACGCAAAGGTATATAGGTCTGGCAAGTTGGACAAGATTTACCTTGCAATATATCTTCTAAGTGACCGGAAAACCAGCGCGACCCCGACAGAAAACGGCAGCGATGATCATTAATCACTGATTTTAATGACAAAAGGCCAAAAAATGTTTCTTAATGGGAAGTGGGGGATATTTGCGTCTATATATAGGCACGTCGTGTTTTGCTAATTGCTGCCGCGGATGGCCTAGTGGTCAACGTTCGTGACTGCCACTGAGAAACCTCAGGTTCGATTCCAGCAGGCTTCCACTCAATGTGCGTCGGATGGACACGTTAAGCAGTTGGACCCCGGGTACAGGCTCGCCGGTAGTAAATAAGGGCGTCTTCCTCCCCCTTTCTACATTGCTTCCGTGTGACTTTCCTATCGGACACTGTAGTCTAAATCTCCTAACTTCCTATTTCTAAGGGTTGTTTAAGACCTGGGGTTAGACACCCCTTCCTAAAATCCTCTACGTATGATCTGATCGGCAGACTGCAGAGTCTAATTAATTCTTTTCATGCGGTACTCAGGTAAATATTTACATGAAAACGAGAAAAACTGTCTATCGCGTCATCACTTCAATTGTACATTGGAAAACATTAGTGGTGAGAATTCACGGAAAATTTCTGAAAACAACGTGCAGCAAAATTGCCGGTAAGTGTGCGTCTGTTAATGAAATTTCCGTTTGTTGTTTTTTTTAACTTCCGTATTTTCACAGATTTCCGGTAGTCAGTAATTCCTCTCTTTTTTTTTTTTTTTCAGAATAGTCCGTTTCAAGTTTTTCCGTATTTAGATAGAAATTTGCAAAATCCAACACGGTGAATATTTCAGACCTTACGCAAGAGAATTCTTTTACGTCATTGGAGAGGATCAAGACCAGGCTGTTTGGGTTGAAGCCACGCGTCTTAACTACTGAGCCAGAAAGTCGCAGGAATCAGGCTCACGTTCAGGGCAAAACTAATTGAGCGATGATTATTTTTTTTCATTAATGCCAGTGATTTAGTCATTTTATTTTCTATTGGAGTTTATTATTTTTTTGAATGCGTTTGTAATAATTTTATCTTTTCTGTAGGAGGTTTTATTAGAAATTACGTATCTTTCTTCAGCATGATTTGTCGAAGCAACAGAATGATTTGGAGTTTGAGATCGTTTTTTACGCTTTCCAACCGTAGGTTGAAGAAGCGTATATGCTCCAGCTTTGTCCGTCTGTCTGTCTGTCTGTCCGTCCGCACGATAACTCGCGTACAAATGGTTCGATTTCGATGAAGTTTTAGTATGCGGTAGGGGACTACCTGGGGACGAACCCTATTGAAAATCGACGAAATGGGGTCAAAGATCAGGACATAGGAGCGGGATCCATTCCATTGCCCTTATGCGTCATAACTCGCGTAAAAATGGTTCGATTTCGATGAAATTTTAGTATGTGGTAGGGAACGATTTGGGGTCAAACCTTATTGAAAACGGGAGAAATGGGGTCAAAGGTCAGGACATGGACCAGGTTCGATTTGATAGCCTTTAAGCGTCATAACTTGCGTAAAAATGGTTCGATTTCGATGAAATTTAGGTATGTGGTAGTAGACCACCCGGGGACGAACGCTATTGACAATGGGCGAAATGAGGTCAATACCATCAAAATGAGGTCAAAGGTCAGGGCACAGGAGCGAGATTTATTCCACAGCCATTATCCTCATAACTTGACTAAAATGCTTCAATTTGCGACAAAACTTTAGTATGTTGTTGCGGAGGTATACTTAACCAATTCTGTTTAATATGATCGAAATGGATTCAAAGGTCAGGACACAGGAGCGAGATTTATTCCACAGCCATTATCCTCATAACTCGACTAAAAATGCTTCTACTGCAACAAAACTTTAGTATGTTGTTCCGGAGGTACGCTGAAGCAATTCTGTTGAATATCATCAAAATGGAGTCAAAGGTGACGGCACAGGAGCGATATTTATTCCACAGCCATTATCCTCATAACTTGAGTAATGATTTCTGGTGTGTTGGAAAGCGTATCATAATCAATGCATTCCATGATTTTACTAACTTGTTACAACTGGCAATACTATCTTTAAGAGAAGGTGCAGTGCACTGTTTTATTTCACAAGACTTTTTAATAAACAGTTTCCTCTTGATAGCTAGTTTTTGTCTTAAGGACTCCACAGACTGATACATAGCGTACAGTCACCTGTAGGAAACATTAAGTACCCGTTTTCTTACGGTAACATAATATATAAAAGCTAGCGCACTAAATGTTGAAGAGGAGAAGAAACATCCTGTGTCACAGTAACCAAAATTCGTGCGATATGTTATCCATAATATCCGATCTCGCTACAGAACTTCGTGATGCATTAGATTGAATCTGGACTCGTCCGAAAACGTAATATGCTTCCATTCAGCACTCCAGTTTCGACGTTCGCGGCGCCACGGCAATCGCTGGCGCCTATGGTTCAGAGTCAAGGAAGGAAAGAGGAGTCATTGGACGGCGAGCAATGACTCCTCTTTTGCACCAATCGGTGAAGAACAGCGATTGCAGACTTCGGGCGATGTGTGACCATCCTCCATTCCTGCGCAAGTGTCGTTGATGGTGTGTGCGCGACGTCACTTCCATACGGTGCAAGTGCCTGTCTTTCCGCTCGGTCGTGCGATTTTGAGCTCCAGACCGTGTACGACCATACGTAGAACCTTCTGTTGTCCATTGACACCATGTACCCATAACGGTATTTGCGTACGCCTAACGCGTGCTGCAATATCACGGTATGAGAAACCATCTTCTCTGAGTCCAACGATTCTACCTCTTTCAAACTCTGTCAAATGTTCGTATTGTTGTCTCGTCCTCCTACGCGGCATGCTTACATGTTAACAACTGCGTACGGTCGAGTTTAGCGATAGCAAGTTTAAAAACCCGCTCGCTGTAAGCCTTCTTTCATACCCCATGGTGTGACGTTTCCGATGGTGTTGCGTGCGCACTCACATTAGCATGTGCGCTGCAATTACAATCATTTGCATCTTCCATGGTGCCCCATTCACCCAGCAAATTTTGGGCGAATTCGAATATTTCTTCATGGTGTTGTAATTTCTATTAACAGCAGTGTATAAGAAAGGAATTGCGAAAAGGTTTCTGAAAATTCAGAATTTTTCTGGCGCACGAGAAATCCGTGAAATTCAGAGTTTTTTCCCGTCATTTGATGTCAAAAATTGTGTCAGAAATATGCTTCGTTAATTCACGAAAGAAATCACGGAAAATGGCTCATGAATTTCAGAAATTTTTTACAGTGCCTCACTCATTTTGTTTTCTTTAAAACTTTTTGCACACTTTCAATAAAAAATCTCTGGTTTTAATTACCGTATTTTTCGGCATACAAGACAAAAGAATATTTTTTTCAATAGTCCGGGCCTCATGACACATCGACTTATCTATGGAAATTTTTCAATGAGGAAAAAAAACGTATTATTCCTTAAATTCAGTCATGATCTGAGCACCAGAAACACAATATTACGTTCATAATATACCATTCCGAAAGCGAACAAAATGCAACATTTCAAACAGAAGTCATCGCTCTTTCCACGTTAACAAGTGAGTCATGGAAAAATTATCATTGGCCATCACCGGGAATCGAACCCAGGGTCTTCCAGTTACGCGTCGGACATGCTACCACTGCACCACAGCGGCCTCGAATTTTCCAGACCCACAAGTGATTAACTGCCAAACCTCATGACAGGTTGCTTCGTGGAGCCCCGCACAGTGCTGGGAATTTACCATAGATGGAAAGCAGCAACTGAACAAATAACTAGGATGCGATTGAATAAACTCACTTATTAACGTGGAAAGAGCGATGACTTCTGTTTGGTGTTCCTAATCCACGTCGAGTGTTTAAATTAATTATTCAATCGCCTTCTAGTTATTTCTTCAGTTGCTGCTTTCCATCCTTGATGAATCCCCAGCACTGTGCGGGGCTCCGTGAAGCAACCTGCCATGTGGTTTGGCAGTTAATCACTTGTGAGTCTGGAGAATTCGAGGCCGCTGTGGTGCAGTGGTAGCATGTCCGGCGCGTAACTGGAAGACACTGGGTTCGATTCCCGGTGGCGGCCGATGATAATTTTTCCGTGACTCACTTATAAACGTGGAAAGAGCGATGACTTCTGTTTGGTGTTCTTAATCCACGTCGAGTGTATGAATCTAAAATTACGTTGCGTGTTTTTATATTCTTGCCTATAAGATTGGGTGTGAGTGAATCTTAAAGGCAAGAATATGTCGCGATTTTGTTCATCTGTGTGAATGTGTTGTGAGGTATACTCTAATTTAACGTTCCTTTTGAGTTCCTGTCTTCTTATGTTAATTTGGTTTATTCTCGTCACACGTTTTTCTGAGCTTAACGCCGCAATTTCTCTCTCGATTAATTTTAATTTGGCAACCTAAAAACAGGTCAGGCGGCAATGACGTACGCTGAAGTTAGAGATAAGGACTGCTGTTTGAATGTACGTTTTTGAGCTCTGTTACGAGCAATGATGATGTGATTACGTTTAGTCTTCTCGTGTGGGAATGTTCCTCGGACCATCTACACCACCATCGTACCACCACCGATACTTCCCGTCCAATTCGCTCCGCAATACGACGATACGACCACCCGGCCTCGCGGAGTCCGACTAGACGACCTCGCTCAAAGTCTGATAACTGCTGAAATCGTACAAGTCTTCCATGTCCAGGCATTGCAGCTTCTTCAGGGTCTTCGCACGTGTCCGTACGCCGAAGACTGATTACATTCACTTCGCCGTACTCCTTAAATACCACCGACGATAATTTGCATATTATGTCGTGCTGTGGCGTAAGCGCTCACCGGTTGGTCCCGAAATTAACATCACACCTACGTAAACTCGACCCCATTAACATATGTAAATTTCATGATCGTCCGCGAATTCCTTCTTGGTGTTCTTTTTTCACTTTCCGCCAGTGTGTATATATATAATGTTAGTAGCAGGAGATGCCGAAAATTATTCCGTATTAGTCACGCTGCCTCCCTCCCAGCCCACCCCCACTCAAGCGGGATTGACTTCGGAGTGGATGGAACAACGGAAGCGCCCGTGAGGCGTGAGGGAGCAGGAAAAATAAGAAAAAAGAAAGTAGTCCTAAAAGGGCCATCTAGGAGGAAGCCGTGGGGATATTTTTACGAATTTTCTTTATGACCCAATTAAGATACGTACGTAGATCAGATTGTCATTCACAGTTTCTCCCACTTACTCTGATTTCCGTACCAAACTCTGCCTTACCCTGTTTGAAGACGTTACAGATGCTAGACAATATGAGAATAGCAAAGAAAGAACAAAGAATATTCCCGTGTTTTTTACCCCCGCTGTTCCTGTTTGCCTTTTATCTTTTGCGCTATCTCTCTCTCTCTCTCTCTCTCTCTCTCTCTCTTTCATTCTATTTCCTTCTCTTTCTTATTTTACTGAACCCAAATCAATGTAATAAGTATCTTAAATGCTCCGTGCTAAGTTAAGTTGTTAATTTCTTTAAAAAACACTGAAAACAAAATATGCAAAGTTAATCATTTACGATCTTCGCTACTTTAAACGTAAAAACTTCGATAGGGTTTTGGGGAGGGGGTGCGATCGGCCCTGTCGCCCCTCACTGGATCCGGCACCGCCTCGAGCCGTGGTTCCAGTGTCGTTTCTGCAAGGCGCACTGCCGCATTAATGTCCGTTATTGTTCCTGTGCTTCGTTTTGAATATCGAAACAAAGGTTTTCTGACAATAAGTACGTGGTCGAAAAAAGTTAGCAATTATTTTAGAGCTTTGTCGCTGAGACTTGGATATCGTTTCTCCATAATACCCCAAAACTGAGTGAGAGATTTGGATCTGAATACCGATGCCAGACTGGCATCAGAAGGAAGTTCAACAAAGCTTTCCTTTTCCTGGTGAGTAAGTCTGCAGGAGTTCAGATCTTCTGTGAAGAAATTAACGATCCAAACTTCCGCAACAGGTGTTAAAAAAAAAATGTGGACCTAGTTTTCCTCTTACTTTGACTCCATTTCGATTCAAAAGAAAAACAATTTATTCACTCGTTTCTTGCGGACCGGCACAAAAAACCTCGCGAACTAGTACTGGTCCCTGGAACAACGGTTAGGAAACACTAAACAGCCTGATTCTTGTTCTATAATTTGCGAGTTATTAAAATGTTTTATGACCAACAGTGAGAGAAATAACTGGTGTGAATTCATGGAAAATTTCTGAAAATAACATGCATCAAATTTGCCGGTAAGTCACCGTCTTTTAACGAAATTTCCGCTTTTAAAAGTGCCCGGGTTTTTTTTTTCCGCTTTCCAACCGTAGGTTGAGGAAGCGTATATGCTCCAGCTTTGTCCGCCTGTCTGTCTGCTTGTCCGCACGACACCTCGCGGTAAAAGTGATTTGATTACGATGAAATTTTAGTATGCTGTAGGGAACAAACCTTATAAAATTTTAATATGTGGTAGGAACAAACCTGAGAACAAACCCTATTGAAAATGGGCGAAATGGGGTCAAAGGTCGGGACATAGGAGCGCGATCCATTTCATTGTTCTTATGCGTCATAACTTGCGTAAAAATGGTTCGATTGAGACAAAACTTTATTACGTTATTCTTGAAGTATACTTAACCCGTTTTGTTGAATAACATTGAAATGGGGTTAAAGGTCAGGGCATAGGAGCGAGATTTATTCCACAGCCATTATCCTCATAACTTGACTAAAAATGCTTCTACTGCAACAAAACTCTAGTATGTTGTTCCGGAGGTACGCTGAACCAATTCTGTTGAATATCATCAAAATGGAGTCAAAGGTGACGGCACAGGAGCGAGATTTATTCCACAGCCATTATCCTCATAACTTGAGTAATTATTTCTGGTATGTTGGAAAGCGTATCATAATCAATGCATTGCATGATTTCACTAGTTTTTTTAACTTCCGTATTTTCACAGATTTTCCGTTGTCAGTAATTCCGTTTATTTCAGAAAAGTCCGTTTCAAGTTTTTCCGTATTTAGACAGAAATTGCCCAAAATCCAACACGCTGAATATTTCAGCCCTTATGCGAGGAAACCCGGGGGTTGATGCCGCGCGTCTTAACCACTGAACGAGAATACCACAAGGACCAGGATCACGCTCAAGGTAAAATTTATTTTGCCGCCCGGGTGCCGCATTGGTCTAAGCGATGGCCTCTGATCCGGGTTCGAATCCCGGTGAGGCATGAATGCTGTGTTTGTCTTACGGCACTGGCTCTCTCCCTTCCCTGGAACCAGTGACCCTAAATTAGGGACGGGCGACTGCTTATAGCACTTTGAGTTGCTCACGGTGGTCGTTAAACCTCCAGTCAAAAAAAATAATAAAAAATGGGGGACAGCAGAAGAAATATCCCGTAACACAGTAACAAAAATTCATGCGATATACTCTCCACAATATCCGTTCTCGCTTCAGAACTTCATAATCGAATACTTCGACAGGCTACGGAAATTAAGTTAAACCCCCAAGTATTCCCTGAATTTCTCCTATAACGTCATATACAATTGGATAACAAATTTCCCCGAAGAAATAATTTTTCGTAAATACATGGTAGGCATTCTGTTATTGGCATATTTTCACTGTATTCCGTGTAACCACTTCATTTTTTTTCGTCGTCCTGGAGCGGAAATCGAATCCGCACCCCCGCGATTTCCGGTCGAGCATGTTAGTCATTACACTACCCAGGATAAGGAAATTCCACGCAACTGAACGTAGATATCTGAGAACTAGTGCATGGCGTAACTATTAACCCCGCAGCCCCGGCAGCTACGGGGGAGAGGGGGGGGCGTAGGTAATGAAGCGGCGTACTGCAGCTGCCAGTTACAGTTTTAAAAAAATTCGAACACGCACAACGATTAACCCAAAGATTCATATTTCACTTTAAGATATTAGCTTTGCCTAAATAAATGCCTAGTTTCGCTTTTAAAACGCTGAATGCCCTACAGATTCAAAGTGTTCGGCTCTTTGACTTCGGGTTGTGATACGATTGCTCTACAATGAGTTGTAGATAATACGATCACTCTGCAATAGCCCTCTCCCTGCGCTTCTGATGAAAAGCGCGAGGCCACAGTGGGATTCCCTGTGGCGGATGTGGGAAAACAGTGAGCTATCTAGGATCACGTGCACAGCAGCCGCAGATCTGGCATGTGTAAGAGGGTGATTTCTTTAAGTGATTTATTTTAGTTTTGGGCAAAGCAATTACACGTATTTTCAAATCCATTACTTAACAAGAAAGTTGACACCGAATTTTCGGGTGCAATAAGCACTTCTTTTGAATCCGTTCTGACACAAATTAAATTTATCGAAGCTATTCAAAGTCAATGAAACCGGTATGGAAAACAATAGATTTTTAATCGGGTTTTTAAACCCTCAGATATTGCTGTAAACGGAATCGTGAGCTTACGAACTCTTAGAAGCAGAGATATCGGCAAAAATAAGATGTGACTTTATATCCCCTGGTGGGAAAACCATGCATTATTTTAGAAAGAAAGTATTCTCAAAAGGTTTATATATATAAGCGGTATCGGTCCAAGAAAAAAAAATTGTCGAGTTTTCAGGAGCCCAGATTTTGCTACAAATACATGAGAAGCAGAAATTAACACTTATGGCCCCTTGTGGCCAAACCATTTTTTACCAAACATTAGAAATTATGTGAAAAATATTTTCCATCAGGTCTTGTATGCGGTACAAGAAGAGTTTTTCAAATCGGAGCTTTAGGAACAGAAATAACGCAGAAAACGCAATTTACCTTTGTGCCACCTAGCGGAAAGTTTATGATTTACTTGAAAATTTTGAATTTATAGGGAAAACATTTCGCATCGGAAACACTATCCAACAAATAAGGAATTTTTCAAATCGGACTCTTAGAAGTAAAGATATTGACAAAAATAAGATATATATATCTACGACCCCTAGCGTAGAAACCATGCATTATTTCAAGAAGAAAAATTTCCTAAAAGGTTTGTCGACATAAGTAGTATCTGTCAACAAACGACTTTTTTTTCAATCGAGATCTTAGAACCTCATATTTTGCTGCAAATACATCAGAAGCGGAAATTAAGACTAACGCCACCTGGTGGCCAAACCATATTTTTACAAAAATTAGAAATTATGTCCAAACGATTTTCAATCAGGAGCTGTATGATATGCAGAAAAAAGTTTTCAAATTGGAGATTTAGAAGCAGAGAGATATAGGGGGAAACGCAATTTACATTTACGCCCCCTAGCAGAAAGTCTATGAATTACTTAAATTTTTTGAAATTATATGAATCACATGTCACACAAGAAACACTCTCCACCAAAGAAGGAATTTTTCAAATCGGACTCCTACAAGTAGAGATATCGACAAAAATAAGATGTACATTTATGCCCTCTGGCGGAGAAACTGTGAAATATTTTAGAAAAAAATATACGAAAAAGGTTTATCGATGTGAGTGGCATCAGTCCACGAAAGAATTTTTTATCGATATTTAAGAAGCTCAGTATTTTTGGGGCAAATACATCAGAAGCAAAAATTAACGCTTACGCCCCCTGGTGGCTAAAGTATTATTTACCAAAAATTTGAAATTATATGCAAGCGATTTTCCATCAGGAGATGTATCAGCTGATGATTTTTTTTTTCAAATCGGAGTTTTAGAAGAAGAGTTATCGGGAAAAATGTAATTTACTTTTACGTCCCCTAGCGGAAAATCTATGCGTAATTTGAAAAAGTAACTATATCTAAAATACGCTTCGACAAAAATGAATCGAAAGAAAAAATAATTTTTTCAATCGGATGTTTAGAAGCAAATATGTAGAATAAAACGTATTTTTGAATTCAACATTATCTGCATTTACGCCCTCTAGTGGCGAAATTGTACATTGTAAAAAAAAACTAAATAAAGGATCATCATTCTCATATTTCAAGCTTCCCAATGCAAAAAGAATTTTTCAAATCGGACTAATAGTTGCAGAGATATCGTGGGTACAAACGGACGGATGGACGGACAAACTGATAACATAAGCACGATATTTTTTTACAAAAGACGTGCTAAAAAGTTAAAACTACAGAGCTCTAGGTACCACCATTACTTTTGCAGACATTCTCTCTGACTTCCTAACCCCCCCCCCCCAACCACCACCATACACACACGGCGAAAAATATGCATCCACTCTCGTGTTCGAAATCCCGGGAAAATTACAATGCTTAGGGGTGCTGAAGTAACTCTTGCGGAAGGGGAGGGGGGCGCACGTTGTGCTAGTAACGCTACTGCTGAGAACCTTCAGATTTGGGCTAGTCGAAGCTATTCCTGCCCCATCGTAACGTCTCGCGACGTTTTCTCATATCCAGAATCGGATGTAGGTCACAAATTCCAGTGATGGAAGTACGTCATACACAATTGGGAAACGAATTTCCCGAAAATTTTCAAAGTTTTCTGAAGGAAGTGGTTACATGGAATACAATGGAAATATGCCATTAATAACATTTAACTCCTATTACTGGAAATTTTTCGTCATATGGATAGGGGAAAAGTGAGGACGGAGTTTCTCCGTTAATAAACAATTATTTTATTGCACACATTTAAAACTTACAGTCATGTAAAAATGCTATGCACCAGGAGGAATCTGAACATATTGGTTGTAAGGCGATTCCCCAATCAGACGTATATGAACAGGAATAAAATATATAAAGGCAAGTGAGATGGTTATAACAGAAACGCCACTGTTAGCAGCATAGCTTGGAACTATAATTTAATGATAGGATTGAAATTCATTACGGAGATCAGGAAGATTTACAATGTAATTTCCCAGAGACCAGGAAAACTTTTTGATATTTTCCAGTGATCTGATGCTCTCTAGGAAATTATTCCATATGACAATGGCTTTGTACAGTATGCTATTTAAACCATAATTAAGTCTAACAGACGGTAGACATAATTTCTTGTTAGCAACGGATCTGTTTAAGACAGCATAATCCAGATATTTGATGTCAGATTGAACAAGAAAAATGACACCGACTTTTCTAGTGTAATAAGCACGTCTTTTGAATCCGTTTTGACGCAAATTAAATTTATCAAAGCTATTCAAAGGCAATGGAACCGGTATGGAAAACAATAAAACTGACGAAAGAAAGAAGATTTTCAATCGCATTTTTAATCCCTCAGATATCGCTGTAAACGGAATCGTGAGCTTACGAACTCTTAGAAACAGAGATATCGACAAAAATAAGATGTGACTTTACGTCCCCTGGTGGGAAAACCATGCAATATTTTAGGAAGAAAGTGTTCTCAAAAGGTTTATCCATATGAGCAGTATCTGCCCAAGAAAAAAAAATTAGTCGAGTTTTCAGGAGCCCATATTTTGCAACAAATACTTCAGAAGCAGAAATTAACACTTATGACCCCTGGTGGCTAAACCATTCTTTACCAAACATTAGAAATTATGTAAAAAATATTTTCCATCAAGTCTTGTATGCGATACAGGAAGAATTTTTCAAATCGGAGCTTTAGGAGCAGAAATAACGCAGAAAACGCAATTTACCTTTGTGTCCCCTGACGGAAAGTCTATGATTTACTTGAAAATTTTGAATTTATAGGAAAAACATTTCGCATCGGAAACACTATCCAACAAAGAAGGAATTTTTCAAATCGTACTCTTAGCAGTAAAGATATTGACAAAAATAAGATATACATCTACGCCCTCTGTCGTAGAAACCATGCATTATTTCAAGAAGAAAATTTTCCTAAAAGGTTTGTCGACATGAGTAGTATCGGTCAACAAACGACTTTTTTTTCTCAATCGAGATTTTAAAAGCTCATATTTTGCTGCAAATACAACAGAAGCGGAAATTAAGACTTACGCCACCTGGTGGCCAAACCATTTCTTACAAAAATTAGAAATTATGTGCAAACGATTTCCCATCAGGAGCTGTATCCGGTGCAGAAAAGAATTTTTCAAATCGGAGATTTAGAAGCAGAGATATAGGGGGAAACGCAATTTACCACTACGCCCCCTAGCGGAAAGTCTATGAATTACTTCGACATTTTTGAATTCTGCATCAGGTGCATTTACGCCCTCTAGCGGCGAAATTGTGCATCGTAAAAAAAAAAAAACGAAATAAAGGATCATCATTTACATATTCCAAGCTTCCCAATGCAAAAAGAATTCTTCAAATCGGACTAATAGTTGCAGAGATATCGTGGGTACAGACGGACGGACGGACAAACCGATGACAGAAGCACGATCTTTTTTTACAAAAGATGTGCTAAAAATAGGCAGTTTAAGATGTATTATTTTAAAAAACATGATACCCAATTTCAAGAGAAAACTTTAATGAATTTTTAGAATATTTAGTTTTAGAAATAATGGTTTTGAAGGAGACATGTAATCTGTGTTCAGCATATAGCGAACAGATTTCTTCTGAAATTTGAGCAAGCATAACTTCTTGTTTTCACTTACATTTGAATACCAGGATTCCAGACAATAGGAGAGATGGGTATAAATAAAGGCATACTAAAATATATTTAGGACATTGATAGGGAAGAGATGCTTAATTTTACTAAGCAGGCCAACATAAGAAAGGAATTGCGGTATGGTTTCTGAAAATTCCGAATTTTCCATTAACACCTCTTGAAAATGGTTATTTACCGTCAATACACATTAATAGAGATTATCTAACTCACCTTCGTTTTGCTGATGACGTGGTCATTTTTGCAAGTACTCCATCAGAGCTGCAGAGTATGATCCAGTAACTTGCTGACAACAGTAAAGAAGTGGGATTAAAAATGAACTTTCAATGCTTTTACGAGAAATGAAGATTTACCGATTGATGGGGAAAAGCTGGAGATAACCGATACCTGCATTTATCTTGGACAGCAGATATCGAGTGAGGGTAACATTGATGAAGAAATTAATCGGCGTATAAAACTTGCCTGTAGAGCTTTTGGAAGAAACAGCATAATTTTCAAGAGCAATATGCCATTATGTCTTAAAAGAAAAGTGTTTGATCAATGTATCCTTCCAGTGCTTACGTATGGTGCAGAGACGTGAACCTTAACTAAAAGAGACATACTAAGACTGCAGACAACTCAAAGCGGCATGGAGAGATGCATGCTTGGTGTACCCAGGAGAGATAAGAAGAGTAACTAGTGGATGAGGAAAATGACAAGAGTGGAAGACATCATGATCACAGTAAAATCCCTGAAATGGCAATAGGCTGGACATATTGCCAGAAGGACAGACCATCGATGGGCAGCCGAAATTTTAGACTGGATTCCAAGGGACAGGAAAAGACCCAGAAGAAGACCACATGGGAGATGGTTGATGAAATTCGAAAGTATGCGGGAATAACATGAAGGAGACTGGCACAAGACAGATCGTTGTGGAAAAAACTTGGGGAGACCTTAGTCCAGCAGTGGATTGATAATGAATGACAATGATGATGATGAGAAAGAAATTGAGGAAAGGTTTCTGAAACCAGAATTTTTTCTGGGGTACGGAAAACCCCTGAAATTCAGAGTTTTTTCCGTCATTTCACGGAAAAAGTTCTATCAGAAATATTCTTCGTTACTTCACGAATGAAATCACGGAAAGTGGATCCTGAATTTCAGAAAAATGTTTACAGTGAAGTCTGTTGAAGAGCTGAGAGGATAATGCTATTTTGCGCGATGACGTCTTGTTTGAATTGACGTACCTTTGGTTTCAACATGGACTTTTTTTTTTTTTTTTTCGTAAATACGGCTTTTTCACTCACCCTTGACGTTATACTGAAATGCGTAATTAGAAGTTCTATGTTTAATTAAGATGTTCAACGGAAGCTAATTGCCTGCGTTTTTCGGCATATAAGACAAGACTTTTTTCTTCAGAAGTCCGGGCGGCGATTTGTGTGCCACATCGACCTATGCATTGGAATTTTTCAATAAGGAAAAAAGAAATACTATGCCTTAAATTCGGTCGTGATCCAAGTAACCGAAACTCAATAATACATTCACAAAAAAAAAAAAAAAAAAAAAACATTCCGAAAGCGTACAAGATGTAATATTCCGTTCATTAAGAATTTCTTTAAAAGCTGCTCAAATGGATATTTTCTTTCGACAGGGACTAAACCGTCGCGTCGTGGCTAATTTGGAATGTCATCTGCGTCCTCCTCACGATCCCTATAAGACCCCATGGGTGGCATTCACCCCTGCATTTGCAAAGGCGCCAGAACTACAACAGGTGCACGTCATTTATCTTACAGTGATACCTCTGAAACACGCGTCTTTGCCATGCAGTTGATTGGCTGTCGACAGTTGTCTTGACATTCCGCGGCGCATGGATTACGAGAGGATAGCGAAGGCAGTCCTTTTTCGCTTTAACTCTCTATGACGAAGTAAATTTCTCCATCATTTTTATGCCATGGGCGGATTCGAACCCACAACTCTCGGCTCCGGAGCGTTATCCGTTATACAACACTGGCATGTGCTATCACTGCTATCTGTCTTTATCTCATGTGCGTCCTGCGGGGCAGGCACGTCACAAGTCTTTTAAGTTTATCTCTCAAGCGAATTAAAATCAACTATTGGTTCCATTTATTAAGCTTATCTTAGTTTATTTCATGTTTCCGATTGAAATCAGAAGTTCTTTTTTGTTTTTGAGTTCAGTCTCTGTGGGATATTTACTGAAGCATTAAACATACAGTTGCAAAATTTCGTTCTTTTTTTTTTTTAAACCTTTGCGCGGGATTTTCTGGTACAGGTCAGTCGGACGGAAAGAATATAGTTGCCTCAGTTCGTTAGAAAAAATAAGCTTACGAAATTCAACTTTTTTCCGAAAAGAAAAGTACAGAAATTACCTCAATTTCTCTTCCTTTTAAAATATAGTTACAGAATTTCGGAATACTATTTTTTTAACCTAGTGTCTTATACTCAGGATCGACTTATCAATGAATAAAGACAATGAAATATAAACATTTAGGCCATTCGACTTTTACTCCATATCTACTTATAAGCTGAAAAATACACGTATACCTTTCTTTTCAGATTTTGAATGAGAGGAAACTAATATGCTTTTGGTAATCACAAGATATCAATTTGTCAACATCACCACCGTTGGCGGATTGTCCCACCGGGATATTTTCCGGTGTCCCAGTGAGCCAATTTCCATTGGACCACTCGAGAAATGGCCCAAAATTTCTCTATCCTTTTTGTCTGAATTGTTCGGAAAGAATGAATAATTATTTTGGTACTTATGAATAAGAATCGATAACTTCATTTGAGCTTTATTATATCTGTCTAAAATGTTATTTTCTTTAAACAAGTTAGTAAAATCATGCAATGCATTGATTATGATACGCTTTCCGACATACCAGAAATAATTACTCAAGTCATGCGGATAATGAATGTGGAATAAATCTCAGTCCTGTGCCCTGACCTTTGATCCCATTTCGATGATATTCAACAGAACCGGTTCAGTATACCTCCGAAATAACATGATAAAGTTTTGTCACAATGCAAGCATTTTAGGTAAGTTATGATTCATAAGGGCTATGGAATAGATCCCGCTCCTGTGTCCTAATCTTTGACCCCATTCCGCTTATTTTCAACAGGATTCGTCCCCAGGCAGGACGCTACGGCATACTAACATTTTATCCAAATCGAAGAATTTTTACGTAAGTTATGACGCATAATGGCGATGGAAGTGATTCCGCTCCTATGTCCTGACCTTTGACCCTATTTCGCCCATTTTCAATAGGGTTTGTCCCCAGGTGGTCCCCTACCAGATACTACAATTGAATCGAAATCGAACCATTTTTACGTTAGTTATGACGCATGGAGCAGTGGAATGGATCCCGCTCCTATGTTCTGACCTTTGACCCCATTTCGTTCACCTTCAATAGGGTTTCTTTCCAGGTGTTCCCTTTCCACATACTAAAATTTCATCCAGATCGAACGATTTTTACGCGAGTTATCGTGCGGACGAGCATACGCAAACAACGCGTGACTTAATCAGGAAGATGGGAATCGCGACCATGTGCTCGAAAGAGTGTAACGTCATAAAACTTTAATAGGATCCACACACAACGCGTGGAGGTAATGAGACAGATGGCGTGACCGCGCGCCAACTTCTCAATCGCGAGGGTTTGACGTCATAAAATTTCTAAGCATAGGTAACATTAATGGTACGACGCCATGACACAAAAAACGTGGTGATTCGGGGTGGTTATTTAACCCACTAAACGAATTTTCCTAAAGTCGAGATCAAGCTAAATCGATTTCCAGTACCCGAAAACGGTAGGTTAACAACTTTCATCAAAATCCTTAGAGCCGTTTTCAAAACAAAATTTACATACATACAAGAATCGCTCCTTTAATAGTATGGGAGAAGGACGATGGAATGGATCCCGATCCTATGTCCTGACTTTTGGCCCCATTTCGTCCATTTTCAATAGGGTTCGTCACCAGGTGGTTTCCTACCACATACTAAAATTCCATAGAAATGGAACCATTTTTACGTACGTTATGACGCATAAAGGCAATGAAATGCATCCCGCTCCTATGTCCTGACATTTGAACTCACTTCACCCATTTTCCATAGGGTTCATTCCCAGGGGGTCCCCTACAATATACTAAAATTTCATCGACATCGAACCATATTTACTCAAGTTATGACGCAACAGAGCAATGGAATGGATCCCACTCCTATGCCGTGACCTTTGACCCCATTTCATCCATTTTCGATAGGGTTCGTCCCCAGGTGGTTTTATACCACACACTAAAATTTCATCGAAATCAAACCGTTTTTACGCGAGTTATCGAGCCGACAGGCGGACGGAAAAAGCTGGAGCATATACGCTTCTTCAAAATACGGTTGGAGAGCTTAAGAAAACCGGCATTTCCTTCTATCTATATAAACACTGAAATGACAAATTATGACGTACACCCATCTAATAGGGTGTGGCTCCACCTTTTGCACGCAGGAGAGCATCCAAACGTCAATGAGGTTCCGAAACACAGACTCAGGTATCGGACGCAATGAGGTTCCGAAACACAGACTCAGGTAACGGACGCAATGAGGTTCCGAAACACAGACTCAGGTAACGGACGCAATGAGACTCCGAAATACAGACTCAGGTATCGGACGCAATGAGATTCCGAAATACAGACTCAGGTAACGGACGCAATGAGGTTTCGAAACAGACTCAGGTATCGAGCGCAAATGAGGTTCCGAAACACAGACTCAGGTATCGGACGCAATGAGGTTCCAAACCACAGACTCAGGTAACGGACGCAATGAGGTTCCGAAACACAAACTCAGGTAACGGACACAATGAGGTTCCGTAGACTCAGGTATCGGATGCAATGAGTTTCCGAAACACAGACTCGGGTATCGGACGCAATGAGGTTCCAAACCACAGACTCAGGTAACGGACGCAATGAGGTTCCGAAACACAAACTCAGGTAACGGACACAATGAGGTTCCGTAACACAGACTCAGGTAACGGGCGCAATGTGGTTCCGAAACACAGACTCAGGTAACGGACGCAATGAGACTCCGAAACACAGACTCGGGTATCGGACTCACCGGGATTCGAAACCCGGACCGCTTACAGACGAATGATCAGAGGCCAGCGCCTTAGACCACTGCGCCACCGGGGCGGCAATGTGGTTTCGAAACAGACTCAGGTATCGAGCGCAAATGAGGTTCCGAAACACAGACTCAGGTATCGGATGCAATCAGGTTCCAAACCACAGACTCAGGTAACGGACACAATGAGGTTCCGCAACACAGACTCAGGTAACGGGCGCAGTGTGGTTCCGAAACACAGACTCAGGTAACGGACGCAATGAGACTCCGAAACACAGACTCAGGTATCGGACGCAATGAGGTTCCGAAACACAGACTCAGGTAACGGACGCAATGAGACTCCGAAATACAGACTCAGGTATCGGACGCAATGAGATTCCGAAACACAGACTCAGGTAACGGACGCAATGAGGTTCCGAAACAGACTCAGGTATCGGGCGCAAATGAGGTTCCGGAACACAGACTCAGGTATCGGACGCAATGAGGTTCCGAAACACAGACTCAGGTATCGGACGCAATGAGGTTCCGAAACACAGACTCAGGTATCGGACGCAATGAGGTTCCGAAACGCGGACTCAGGTCATCGACTGCTCCAGCTGAGTTGTGCTACGTGTCCACGGCTTGTCTTTGAGCATAGGCTTGTGAATGCTCCTTCATTAAATTGTGACGTGGTTTGGTGCAAACAAGTCTTCCGATTCGTCTGTACGATGTGGGCCAAACGTCAGCGCCCTCAATCATCCAATGCACTTCTACGGCCACATTTCATCCGACTGTTAGCGGTTTTGCCGGATTTCACGTACTCCTGGTACACACTTGCTACGGTTTGTCGCGGAATTCTCGATCGAACTCACTTAAGTCTTGTCCTCGACCCTAGACGGAATGTGTTCCTGTGCGTACCAACCAACTCTATTTACAGCCGCAACCGGTTTTCCTGTACACCGCGATTTGCTGCTATCCTGCTGCTTTGCGTATTTTCACCGAGGTGTACGTAATAATTTGTCCTTTCAGTGTTTGTTGGGCGTTTGCTCTAGAACGATAAAGCAACATTCTCTCTACTTCAGTGAAAATTTAGCCCCTGGATCAAGGACTCGTATAAATAATTTGAACTAACTACGGTTAAACGCAGGTCGTTGGACTTGGACATTGGTAGGCTTGTTCATTCCCGCCGTGTCTTTTCTCCTTATGCCTCATATTAGGGTCATCGGCGGTTGTAAAATGGGGAGACGAAATTTCAGACGGACAAGAAGTCCCGCTTCACCTTTCCCGCTGTGTATTATGTGCGGGCGTAAAAAGGGGAAACTTTGCCTGCTTGAACGGAGTATACCTTTTAAGGGGGAAATTACCTGGGTTCTTTGGGAGCAGTTAGCGGCGTGGAAATCTGTGTTAAAATTGATCCTGCTCATGCGCTTGCGTATTATTCCGATGTCAGCCATTTTCAACACATTCCTTCTATATGGACCATTTTTTCCCATCGAGTTTTAAAGTAAAAATTGACCTCCCACGGCGTCCCTAAGAACCAGGGCCGTAACCACGGAGGTTTTTTAGGGTTTAAACCCTCCCCGAAATGTTTAAAATGTCTCAAAAATAAAAATATATATTTTTTTAATTTTTGTAAGTAGCACAGCATATAAGTCAGTATTTCAAAAGCAGAAGAGTATTAAAGAGAAGAATTTTGTATTCAAATAAAATGTGACGTAGAAAAAGCTCAACGTATGTACAACATACGGTGAAAATTAATTTTCAAATTTTGAAAATTAATTTTCAAATTTTGAAACCCTACCCGAAAATTACTTCTGGCTACGGCCCTGCTAAGAACAAACTAAATTTTCGATGGATTGAAGGCTTTTGGATGCGTATTATCATGCATACGTTTGGAAGAACATATCTGAAACTAGATTAAAATTTCCGGAAGAAAATGGCAAATTTCCGGAAAAACCTCGTATTCAAAAAACCTATTTTGAAGCTATCCAGGCATTGCTTTTTCCTAGTTTTCAAAATGGTTAGACATAGACAACGTGCGTTCAAAATGTTTCTGGATTGGCGGCAACATGGAGCTACTACCGTTACTACAGAAATATTTCCAATGTGTGCTGTTATATTTGAATACCCCATCCGTTTGTAATCTTAAAGGAGGTACTATTAACAAGTTTGATTGTCCATCATTTCCTCTCTTATCCGCGTACAGACATAGAGAACGAAATAATTCTCCGGCAAAGGTGGTCCGTAACCCACGTCCCACCGACATTTATCTTAAAAGTAACAACGATTTAGCGGCACTGGCGCATGGGTCAAAATGATGGGTAGACTTAAAAAAAATAAGACATCAATTCGAGGAGGTGGTACGAATACCGTTGCGCAGTAGACGATCAGTGAGAAAATAAATATTATCCGGTGCAACACTCGGTTTTAAGCATATTTTCTTATGCTACATTCAAACATGATTGGACAGCCCCGGTGGCGCGATTGTCTCAGATCATTCATCCAAAAGGAGTCCGGGTTCGAATCCCGGTGAGGCATGGATGTTGTATTTGTCTTACGGCACTGGCTCTCTCTCTCTCTCTCTCTCTCTCTTCCCTGGAACCAGTGACCGGTACGTCACTGTACGGAATGATGAGATCTGAGATCTTGCTCACAGCTTGGGGTAGGTCTGCGAAATACACTTATAACAAGAACCCAATGAGCTGAGCGAAGGAGCTTCTCCGTAGCTTTCATTCTGCTGTGTGTGTAGCATGAGTTTTCCGTTGATGTGGCATTTTTTCTTGTTTCATTCTGAAATTCTCTATGTGGAAGACGAAGGAAAGGACATCTGTTTAATTAGTGAATTATTGTCAAAATCTTTTTCAAGAAGAACTATTTCAGAAAAAAAGGAAATTGTAAGGAAAGGTAAACCCTGTCCACCAATTTCAAATTTCACATCTAAACATAAAGAAAAAAAAATTAAGGAGTATGTGAAAGGTAAGAAAAAGGAACATGCGATGTCCATTTTTTGCTATTTTTCGCTGGATAGCTCATAATTTTGGTTGTAATCAGCACTGAACGGTTGTATAATCACATTGGGTTAAAAAGCAGCAGTGTCCTCAAAAATTAGGTTTACAGAATCGGCTTACTGTTCAAAAACAAACGATGCCCACGACTTACTGGGAAAGAACAAGGAATATACCTACTCACCTCCGAGAGGATGATGAAATCAGATCGGGAAATCAACCTGCGCTTCGAAGTATTGGCCTCACCAGCCGAGTTAAGCAACCAAATATCCATTAATCATAAGAAATCTACCAAGGCTATAACCATTACTACAGAGAACAGGACTCTGAGAGAAGGGGAATTTCAGCTTCCAGATAGCGCATACCATGGGCATCTGCCAATTTTGCACGCTAAGTATGACGACTTGCAGGTTCTGAAGAGATTCTGCCACAGTACTTCTACGAGACGTTACCGCATCAGTAAATAAAACTTCAGTGTGTTCGTACAAACCGCAATGGTGGACATTTCCAGTGCTGATGTGTGAAATTTTTTGGACATCACCTGTTTTTTTCCCAGTATTCTGAGGTGTTGACGTCAAAAAATTTTTTTATTTACTGTCTAACAATAAATTTCAGTTTATAAATTTTGTATAACCCCTATCTAAATATTAAACTTCATTTTAGTACTGTTTGCCTTATTTTTTATTTTGCCTTGATTTCAGTCCCGTCAGACTGAAAGTTAAAAATTGAAATTTCTCAGTAAAGCAATTTTGTGATATCGCAGGTTCTTTTCTCTTACCCTTCATTTTAGGCATTTTAACGTGATGCAATATAAAAATATGCACAGGTTAACGAGATCGGATAAGTTCCAAAAAAAATTGCTGGCTATGTCCGGGTTTTTTTTTTTTTTTGGTTTTTTTGTTTAGTTTTTTTCTACAGAATGCGGAGTTTGATTAAAAAGTAGTTTCGACAATTTAAACACACTTACAGATCATATCCACGTATTGAGAGAACCAATTGAAAGAGCGAGGGAATATGAACTTCCATTGTGCATGGCTTTTATCGATTATGAAAAAGCCTTTGATTCGGTGAAACCATCAGCAGTTACAATGGCTCTGAAATCCTGCGGTATTGAAGATGCATACATTAATATTATTAATAACATCTATGAAAATGCAAGTGAAAAGATTCGGCTGTTTGAAAGTACAACACACATCAATTGGAAAGGGACTGAGACAAGGTGACACCATATCTCCGAAGCTCTTTAATGCCACATTGGAAAATGTCTTTCAATCACTGAACTGGGAAAACAAAGGGATAAAGATTAATAGAGATTATCTAACCCACCTACGTTTTGCTAATGACGTAGTCATTTTTGCAACTACCCCATCAGAGCTGCAGAGTATGATCCAGGAACTTGCTGACAAGAGTAAAGAAGTGGGATTAAAAATGAACTTTCAGAAGACAAAAGTGATGTTCAATGCTTTTACAAGAAATGAAGATTCATCGATTGATGAAGAAAAGCTGGAGATAACAGACACGTGCGTTTATCTTGGACAGCAGATATCAAGTGAGGGTCACATTGATGAAGAAATTAATCGGCGTACAAAACTTGCCTTGAGAGCTTTTGGAAGAAACAGCATAATTTTCAAGAGCAATATGCCATTATGTCTTAAAAGAAAAGTGTTTGATCAATGCTTCCTTCCAGTGCTTACGTATTGTGCACAGACGTGAACCTTAACTAAAAGAGACATACAAAGGCTACAGACAACTCAGAGCAGCATGGAGAGGTGCATGCTTGGTGTAACCAGGAGAGATAAGAAGAGGAACTCGTGGATCCGAAAAATGACAAGAGTGGAAGACATCATGATCAGAGTTAAATCCCTGAAATGGCAATGTCCAACCCATTGCCATTTCAGGGATTTAATTTCAGGAATTTAACTTTAATGGTTTGGCCAGAAGGACAGACCATCGATGGACAGCCGAAATTTTAGATTGGATTCCAAGGGACAGGAAAAGCCCAGAAGAAGACCACATGGGAGATGGGTGGATGAAATTCGAAAGTATGCGGGAGTGACATGGAGGAGACTGGCACAACACAGACCGTTGTGGAGGAAACTTAGGGAGACCTTCATCCAGCAGTGGATTGATAATGGTTGACCATGATGATGATGATGATGACTTTGGCTGTTAAAAGGCATGTACAATCCACAAACCAAGGTAAATGTTTTTTTGCAATTAAACAGCTCCGGAAGAACAAGGATTGATCATGAGCTCCATGAACACTAACTAATAAGCTACCTAATTATCAAGTACACAATGTAAAAATGAAAAAAACCGTGATGTACTTAAACGCTTAATACATGCTGTATGTTTTTTAGCCAAGCAGAATTACCACTTCGAGGCCACGGCGAATCAAATTCGTCTGTAAACAGATGTAATTACGTAGAGCTTCTTGAAGTAATTAGTGAGTATGATCCTGTTTTAGAAAATCATTTTAAGGACTCGATAATTTTCCGAGATACTTCTTCTTCCATCCAAAATTATTTAATTGGCGCCATCAGTTATTTAATTACTGCTAAAATTAAATAAGAAATCGATCAGGCGGATTTTGTGTCACTTATTTTGGATGCGGCATCAAATATAATAAATAAGTCGCAACTTTCTACTGTTTTACGTATTCATTGGCGAAAATAGTGACGCTTAAGGTGGTTCCACCAAAAATCTCTGCCTTATGTTTCAAATGGTAAAACTTCTGAACATATTTTCTTCGCAATCAGTGTATTCCCAAGAATGAAAAAATTTGCACATCGATAAAACTAACTTTAAGTTATAGCATGAGATAATTAATTCTTGCAAAAACATAACCATAATTAAGCAATCCCACATTTGTTTGTCTACTAACGTCATCAATGTACAAGTCGCGCCATCTATTAACAAATCTGAACATTACTGAAAGAAAAATTATTGATTTTTAATACAGGGTTATTCAGAAAGAATCATCCGATTTCAAAATTTTATGTTTTGGAAAATTAACAACACAGAATGATAAGTAATACATCAATGTAAAGGGAAAATGTCTAAGTTTTAGATTATGCGCAATAGATGGCGCTAGTGTGTCGTTTAGGAAGCTCTTTTGGCGAGGAAGTGAAAATGGCGTCTAGTCAGCAGAAAGCTCTTTGTGTGCTCTCGTTTGCATGATGTCAGTCGTTAATCACCGTTCAGCGTGAAATTCTTCGAAAGTACCAAATTAATCCACCGACGGCTCAGACAGAGTATTCGCAGGGGGTATCATCAGTTCGAGGGCACTGGATGTCTTTGTAAAGGGAAAAGTCCAGGACAACCAGGCGTATCTGCAGAGAATGTTGAAAGAGTGAGAGAGACTTTTCTACGCAATTCGAAGAAATCGACCATTCGCGCTAGTCGAGAACTAGGGATTCCTCAGCCTATATTCCAGCTCCCCACCTTCATTTTTCAACAAGATGGGGCACCGCCTTACTGGCATAAAGAGGTTCGTCGTTTTCTTAACACGGAGCTACCCTGCAGTTGGATTGGTCGGAGTGAACCAGATGACTTGGTGTTACCTCCTCGGTCACCTGATCTGACCCCATGCGACTTCTTCCTTTGGGGGTATGTAAAAGATCAGGTGTTTGTGCCTCCTTTGCCCACAACTCTAAGCGAACTTAGACAACGCATTTCTGCTGCTTTAGAAACAGTTACCAATGACACATTAGAACGTGTTTGTCAGGAATTTTCATATCGCGTTGACATTATACGTGTGACTAATGGAAGTCATGTCGAACATTTAACATTTTTCCTTTACATTGATGTATTACTTATCATTCTGTGTTGTTAATTTATCGAAATATAAATTTTTGAATTCGGATTATTCTTTCTGAATAACCCTGGTTTCAGCAAGTATCCAATGATATAACTTAGAGTTAGTTTTATAGATGTACAAATTTTCGTCCTTGGGAATACATTAATTGCGAAAAAAATATGTAAAGATGTTTTACCATTGGAAACATAAGGTAGAAATTTTAGGTGGAACCACCTTAAGAAAGATTTCTTTATTTCACTGATATGTGTGGTGATCGTTTCGCTAAAACCCTACTTGAGCACGTTAAACTTATTTCGAATTATTTCAACTGTGGTAAAACCTTATTGCTGAAATGTACGACAGTGCAGCTGTAATGGCTGGTTAGATTAGTGGCTTAAGTGAAAATGTACAAGAACTGTATCCTTATGCTATTTTTTAGCACGTCTTTTGTAAAAAAGATCGTGCTTATGTTACCGGTTTGTCCGTCCATCTGTACCCACGATATCTCTGTAACTATTAGTCCGATTTGAAAAAATCTTTTTGCATTAGGAAGCTTGAAATATGCGAATGATGATCCTTTATTTCGTTTTTTTTTTTTCTACGATGTGCAATTTCGCTACTAGAGGGCGTAAATGCAGATGATGTCGAATTCAAAAATACGTTTTATTCCACATATTTGCTTCTAAACATCTGATTGAAAAAATTATTTTATCTTTCGATTCCATTCATGTCGAAGAGTATTTTAGATATAGTTACTTTTTCAAATTACGTATAGATTTTCCGCTAGGGGGCGTAAAAGTTAATTACATTTTTTACGATAACTCTTCTTCTAAAACTCCGATTTGAAAAATGTTTTCTTCAGCGGGTACACCTCCTGATGGAAAATCTTTTGCATATAATTTCAAATTTTTGGTAAAAATTACTTTGGCCACCAGGGGGCGCAAGTGTTAATTTTTGCTTCTGATGTATTTGCTATAAAATATGAGCTTCTAAAATATCGACTGAAAAAAATTCTTTCGTGGACACTCACATCGATAAACCTTTTCGGAATATTTTCTTCTTAAAATATTCCACAGTTTCTCCGCCAGGGGGCGTAGATGCATATCTTATTTTTGTCGATATCGCTACTTGTAGGAGTCCGATTTGAAAAATTCCTTCTGTGTTGGATAGTGTTTCCGATGCGAAATGTTTTTTCTATAAATTCAAAATTTTCATGTAAATCATAGACTTTGCGCTATGGGGCACAAAGGTAAATTGCGTTTTCTGCGTTATTTCTGCTTCTGAAACTGCGATTTGAAAAATTCTTCCTGTATCGCATACAAGACCTGATGGAAAATATTTTTCACATAATTTCTAATGTTTGGTAAAGAATGGTTTGGCCACCAGGGGGCATAAGTGTTAATTTTTGCTTCTGGTGTATT
The DNA here is from genome assembly GCA_039090855.1 of Macrothele yani. Lineage (NCBI taxonomy): Eukaryota > Metazoa > Arthropoda > Arachnida > Araneae > Macrothelidae > Macrothele > Macrothele yani. The sequence goes on along the minus strand of CM077014.1, from coordinate 106,667,225 downwards.
TGTAGCAAAATCTGGGCTCCTGAACTCTCGACTAAATTTTTTTTTCTTGGACCGATACCGCTCATATGGAAAAACCTTTTGAGAATACTTTCTTCCTAAAATAATGCATGGTTTTTCCACCAGGGGACGTAAAGTCACATCTTATTTTTGTCGATATCTCTGTTTCTAAGAGTCCGATTAGAAAAATTATTTCTGTGTTGGAGAGCGTTTCCGGTGCGAAGTGGTTCTCATATATTAATAAATTCATGTTTTTTTTAACGCACAAGCCTGCACCAGAGGGCGTAAGCTTACGATTTCGTTTACAGCAATATCTGAGGGATTAAAAACCTGATTGAAAAACTTCTTTCTTCCGTCAGATACTATTGTTTTCCATACCGGTTCCACACTTTGAATAGCTTTGATAAATTTAATTTGCGTCAGAACGGATTCAAAAAACGTGCTTATTTCACCCAAAAATTCGGTGTCATCTTTCTTGTGTTAACTGTTACAGCCATGCGCTGAACTTAGCTCTTGAACAATCAGCTTTAAACATCAAGGAGTGCAATTTTTCCCCCCAAACTCTTTCAGGTCTTGTAGCATTTCTATAAAAGTCTTCAAAACGAACAGTTGTTCTTCAGGCTTTTGTTAAGAAAAAATTACCAAGGTAGCGCCTACGATTTGTAACTTTTTTCAAGGCTAGTGTTAACTGTAATGGGACATTATGAGCTATTAATTTCATTTTTTCGTCACGTACTTGACAACTCTGCGGACTGGGACAACGACATGGTTTTAAAGGTCCAGTGATTTACATCTTTCATTCAGAAATTCGAAACTCGGTTCTTGGTGAATTTGTTTTAGGCGATATATTCCTTTACTGATGTTCCTTCCAACATTCTACAGACAAAAGGCATGAATATGCGGAGTTTGGAGGCCAGAGCAATACCTGAAAGTCTTCTTCATGTTTTTTAGCACGTATTTTGTAAAAAAAGATCGTGCTTATGTTATCGGTTTGTCCGTCCGTCCGCCTTTAGACACGATATCTCTGCAACTAATAGTCCAATTTCGAAAATTCTTTTGCATTAGGAAGCTTGAAATCTGCGAATGATGATCCTTTATGTCGGTTTTTTTTTTTTTTTTTTTTTTGTTGTTGTTTTTACGATGCAAAATTTCGCTGCTAGAGGGGTTAAATGCAGATGATATCGAATTCAAAACACATTTAGATCCATATATTTGCTTCTAAACATTCAATTCAAAAAATTCATTTACTTTTCGATTCCATTCAATTTTAGGCACAATCGCTTTTTCAAGTTGCGTATATATTCTCCGCAAGGGGCGTAAAAGTAAGTTGCCTTTCCCTAGATATCTCTGCTTTTAAAACTCCGATTTGAAAAATGTTTCCTGCAGCGGATACAGCTCATGATGAGAAATATTTTGCATATAAATTCTAATTTTTGGTATAAAATGGTTTTGCCACCAGGAGACGTAAGTGTTTATTTCTGCTTCTAATGTATTTGCAGCAAAATCTGAGCTTCTAAACTCTTGATTGAAAAAATTCTTTCATAGACCGATACTACTCACATAGACAAACGTTTCCGGAATATTTTCTTCTTAAAATAATGCATGGTTTCTCCACCAGGGGGCGTAGATATATATCTTGGTTTTGTCAGTATCTCTGCTTCTAATTATCCGATTTGAAAAATTTCTTCTTTGTTGAGCAGAGTTTCCAGTACGACATGTTTCTAATATACTTCAAAATTTTCAAATAATTCATTGACTGTCCGCTAGGGGGTGTAAAAGTAAAAGGCGCTTTCTCCGATATCTGCTTCAAATCAAGTTAATAATATTGAGCTTTTACTTAGGCACGAAATATTAATTCATAGGTTCTAGGCCTAGGCATTTTTAGGACTTTTTATTCTACCGATGTCATATTCATAACGTTTACATATTAAATCAAGTTAATAATATTGCGCTTTCACTTAAGCACAAAATATTAATTCATAGGCCTGCGGCCTAGGTGCCTTGCAAAGACTTCAGAAATGATAAGATGAGTGCCTTTTATAAATTTTTATAAAATATTTACAAATACCAAATATTTAGGTTGTAACTTAAAATCTTCTAAAAAGGTCCGCGGTCTAGGTGCCTTGTAAAGACCTGGGAAATGATTCGATGAGGGCCTTCTATTAGGTTTTATAAAATGTTTACAAATACCAAATATCTAGGTTGTAACTTAAAATCTTCTAGAAAGGTCAGCGGTCTAGGTGCCTTGTAAAGACCTGGGAAATGATTCGATGAGGGCCTTTTATAAGGTTTTATAGAATGTTTACAAATACCAAATATCTAGGTTGTAACTCAAAATCTTCTAAAAAGGCCCGCGCCTAGGTGCTTTACAAATAGCTGAGAAATGCTCCATTGAGTGCCATTTACCAGGTTTATGTAAAATGTTTACAATTACCAAATATACAGAAATTATCTTTCAAAAGGATATAAAGAGGAGAATAATTTAAATTATTATTCCTTTCTGGAAAATAAAAAAGTTTACCGTTGGTAAGATGATACCATTGGACGAATCGGCGTTGGACTAATCGTACCATTGGACGAATCGGCATTGGACCAATCGGACATTGGACCAATCGGCATTGCACCAATCGTCCCTTTGGAAGAATCGGCATTGGACCAATCGTCGTTGGACGAATCGTCCGGAACCGGCGTAACTATGCAACTATAACATTGAGATGGCTTTATAAACAGCTCGCACTACGTCCACAACTACATTTTCGCACATGCCGAACAAAGCTAGTGAAAAACAAGTTAGTAAAATTATGCAATGCATTGATTATGATACGATTTCCAACATACCAGAAATCAGTACTCAAGTTATGAGGATAATGGCTGTAGAATACATTTCGCTCCTATGCCCTAACCTATGCCCTGTTGAATATAATCGAAATGGGTGGTCCCCACCCCATTTCGATTATATTCAACAGAACCGGTTCAGTATATCTCCGAAACAACATGATAAAGTTTTGTCGCAATGGAAGCATTTTTACGTAAGTTATGACGCATAAGAAAGATGGAATGGATCCCGACCTATGTCCTGACCTTTGACCACATTTCGCCCATTTTCAATAGAGTTCGTCCCCAGGTGGTCCCCTACCACATACTACAATTTCATCGAAATCGAACCATTTTTACGCAGGTAATCGTGCGGACAGACAGACAGACGGGCGAAGCTGGAGCACATACGCTTCTTTAACCTACGGTTGGAAAGCGTAAACAATTTAGTAAAATCATGCAATGCATTTATTATGATACGCTTTCCAACATACCAGAAATCATTACTCAAGTTACGAGGATAATGGCTGTGGAATAAATCTTGCTCCTGTGTCCTGACCTTTGACCTCATTTCGATTATATTAAGCAGAATTGGTTCAGTATACCTCCGGAACAACGTACTGAAGTTTTGTCGCAATAGAAACATTTTTAGTCAAGTAATGAGGATAATGGCTGTGGAATAAATCTGGCACCTGAGCCCTGACCTTTGACCCCATTTCGATGATATTTAACAGAACCTGTAATGTATACTTCCGGAACAACATGATAAAGTTTTGTCTCAATCGAAGCATTTTTACGTCTGTTAAAACGCATAAGGGCAATGAAACGGATCCCGATCTTATGTCCTGACCTTTGACCCAATTTCGCCCATTTTTCAATAGGGTTTATTCTCCGGTGGTCCCCTATCACATACTAAAATGTCATTGAAATCGAACCATATTTATTCGAGTTATGATGCATAAGATCAATAGGATGGATCCCGCTCCTATGTGTGACCTTTGACCCCACTTAACCCATTTTCAACAGGGTTTGTTCCCAAGTGGTCCCCTACCACATACTAAAACTTCATTGAAATCGAACCCTTTTTACGCGAGTTACCGTGCGGACAGACGGACGGACGGAAAAAGCTGGAACATATACGCTTCTTCAACCTACGGTTGGAAAGCGTAAAAAAGGCGAATTTCAGGGCTAACAGTGAAAAACCTGGTGATTTTCGAGTAGTTCTTTTGCGGCGTTCTGTTTTAGTTCATTTTCCTTCCTGGGTTCCACCTTCCCTTGCTCCTTTTCCGTCCTTTCCTCGGTTTTGGTGGGGCCAGTTTGCAGACAGGTAAGTACGTTAAGTCAGCTGATAACTTCACCACTTAACGGGACACCGTACACTTCTAAAAACACTCTTAAATTTTCCTTTCTTTTACTTTAAAATCTTTCCTATTAGGGCATCCTGTTCCTGCATCTATTCCTTCTACATTTTTCGGTCTTTACCAAAGACTCATCGAGTTGTAGAACGAAGGGTTCTGAACCTTCTGAAGGTTTCATCATCTCATCACCGTAAACAGTTCACTGCAAGGAAATCAGTCGTGCACGAAGCCTAGATAGCGGCAACATGGGAAAGACTGGTGATTTAAGCGACTTTGAAAGAGGCATGATACTGGGCTCTAGGCAACTAAGTGCAAGCATCTCAGAACCTGCAAATGTTCTCGACAATGCAATAACAACTTATCTGGGGTGTATGATGAGTGGTGCACTAACACCAAAAGAAGTAGTCAGCGGTCTTCATGTGGGAGAAAACAGCTCTTAGATATTCGAGTGCAACAGCGACTGGAGAGGATATTTAGAGGTAACAGACGGTGTCTGTTCCGTCATGTAACTGCGCATTAAAAAAGGTATTGAAAGGGGAATTTCCGCTTGTATAGCCCATCGTACATTGGCGTAAATGGACTATAACAACAGATATCCCCTTCGTGTACTACTCAACTCAGCTAAACTCCGAGCAAATTTGTCTGCAGTGGGCAGGGGCAAGAAAACTGGGCTTTTGACTACTGGTAAAAGGTCGCTCGATCCGATTAACTATGTTTACAATTAACACACTCTGACTGATGCACCCGAACATGGCATCGACAGTACGAATCGATGGATTCCATCCGCCTAGCGTTAACGGCCCGAGCTGGTGGAGGCGATGGATTCCATCCGCCTAGCGTTAACTGCCCGAGCTGGTGGTCTAGGGTGTTTTTACGTGGAAAGGAGGGCATTGTGTTCCTCAACACCTAAGGTATTGCATTTAGATGCCACGAGGTATCTTAACATCACTTCTGATGTTAAGATACCTCGTTTTTTGTTTTTCCCTATAGAAATGTACATAGTTTTCCAGGGGGGGTATATATAGTTCACCAGCACAGGTACATAGTTTTCCTGGGGGCCACAAGGCTGTGATCGTCAAGCAATGGTTCCATGATCACTACAGTAGCTTCAAAATGCTGAAATTGCTCCCCAATCCCCAGATTTGAAATCTATTGAAAATAAACGGGATGAGATTGAAAGAGCCATTCGCAACCTCCTCCATCAAACATTCGGTAATTGACGGACTTTATCATGCCCGCTTGGCTGATCATACCTGTCGAATGATATCAGCACGTTGTTGAACCATGGATGGCCTAATGATCAGCGCTTCTGCCTGATGAAAAGGTCCTCGGATCGATATCAGGTAGACTAGAAACGTTCCAATCACTGCGTCAGATGGGCACGCTAAGCCGTCGGACTAGGGTTACTGGATCCCCAGTCAAAAACATGGACGTCTGCTCCTTCCCCCACACCTTTCTCTCTTTCTCACCACTTTGACGCTGTGTGGCGTCAACGACGTCCACTTGTAGCTAGGCACTGACTCTCTGTCAACCAACTTATCTATGGTGAGCTCCTAGGTTCCACCTAAAGTCAGCTCGCACTCGACTCAGATGCCTATAATAGGCATAGATAGTCAAGTCTAAACCTTCTCTGTCGGTGTAAACCCTACAATCTTATCGTCCAGTCAAAGCTGCTGCTGATTCCTTTGGGACGTGTAGTCAGCTTCTCGTCCCCCTCGTGACCGGGTTCATCCATGAAATACATGACAACAGATTAGTTTAGCGCTTCGTTGAATCCATGCTACATCAAATCAAAGCTGTTTTGAAGGCAAAGAGCTGCCCAACACGTTTTTGGTAGGTGTTACTAATAATTTGTGTGACGTATACCGAGGTGAAGCACATGTCAAGACAGCAAAGTTGCAGTGATAAATTCCGTCGGTGTAGCTTAATTGGAAATTCGGCTCCGAAGCAGAAGGATGCTGTTCGTTCTCCGTCACCGCCAAATTTGTGTTGTCACAATGGCGCCCGATTGTGGAAATGAATCAACTGTCCGTTGGGTTCTTCAAAAACTGTTTTGGTGTTCATTCCACACATCGCCTGGAATTAATAAAAATTATTTTTTTCAACGCTTCAAAAATGTGTGTGATGCTTCTTCCACACGTATTCTGGAACTCCTTATTGAACGCTTCAAATAATGTGTGGTGCTTCTTCCACACATCGTCTGGAATTAATGAGAATTCCTTCTTCGACGCTTCAAAAAATGTGTGGTGCTTCTTCCACACATCGTCTGGAATTAATAAAAATTCCTTCTTCGATGTTTCAAAATGTGTGATGCTTCTTCCACACATCATCTGGAATTAATGAGACTTCCTCCTTCAACGCTTCGAAAAATGTGTGATGCTCCTTCCACACATCGTCTGGAATTAATGAAACTTCCTTTTCCGTTTCGAAAAATGTGTGATAATTCTTCCACACATCGTCTGGAATTAATGAGGATTCCTTCTTCAAAGCTTCGAAAAACGTGTGATTCTTCTTGCACACATTGTCTGAAATTAATCAGAATTCCTTCTTCTTCAGCGATCTACTTCAAGCATGGTTTGCCAGCTGACCCGGGAACTAATGATTCTGTACCAGCCCTTCCTCAAGAGAGGGATATATGTGATGTTCTACAGAGGCGGAGCACACATCAAGACGGCAGTGTTGCAGCTATAAATTCCGTCGGTGTAGCTTAGTTGGAAAAGCATTTGGATCCGGAGCAGAAGAATTCTATTCCCGTGATCGGCAAATTTGTGTTTTTACATTTGCTACTTCAGTGTTAATAATCAAGCAAGTTGTTAACAGGCTCACCATAAAAAAGTAGTAAATGTGTCACAGAGAGTGAGTTATTACTGGGTTTTCAGGTTTTGTTTTCCAGATTCGGAGGTCAGCAGCTCTCTAACCTCATCTCTTACGGCTCATAAAAACATTGTTGGGTTTTTGTAGGAAATTATGTTATTATAAATATAGGCAGATATACTTTAATGAGTAGAAAGCTACGAGATATTACATGTGTTTGCAATAATATTTGCCGTTTTGTTTAACAGTTTTGCATTACCTTTTTTTAATATCACCAAACCATCATATTAAATCCTTATTGAAACAATGACTGAATCGAGTAGAAGATAAATTAGCAGACAACTTATTGCGTCGTCAAGGAAAGAAATGGACGATGTGTGAAGTGAATATGGGTTCTTGCATTTCCTTCAAACTCGGAAATGTTCACCGAAAACAATAGAAATGAATTGAAGCAGCGTATTCTCGAAGGGGAGAGTAATTAGTAATTTAATTTATCTCGAAGAACGTGGCTTGAGATGTTTGCAACACCAAGAAAATAATAAACGAAGGAAGGAATTAATGCTGAGGAGAAGGCTCAAATTTGCATTCTTAGGCTTCTAATTACCCTGTCGTGTGAGCACAAAAGCATAAATCTTGGTTGTTATGCTTTCATTTAATGCGGATTTTTTTTTTTTTTTAATATAATGAACTTTTCAGTATCCTTCCGAGATGGAAGTTGTAGCTTTGTACCTCCGCCGACCGAAATTGCTTTTACGCTGGGCACGAGAGTAGAAATAAAACTAAAAAAAAAAAACAACTAAATGTGCACTCAGAGCTACAAAACGGGGTGTTTAATTTAGCACCAGATGATACGCAGCGAGATATAGGTTACACTCACTTGGATATTTCGGAGACATCCACGGTCTACTGGCCCTTGAACGAAGGAGAAGGTGGTTGGTAGAACCTTTTCGTTAAAACAGCAATAAACAAAACTTATGTAATTTCCTGGCTCATATTTTAGCTTTGGAAATCCTACTGCTGCCTTAGATTTAACCTTCCCCTCCCCCCCCCTCTCGTTCCTTCTCCCTACCTCACACGGAACAACCTTCCTCGGCGTCATCACCCCGCTTGCTGTTTCTTCTCTTTCAACAGGTGTACTTGGCTGAAGCCCTTCTCCCGTACTTTCTCCAGTTTCCCCCATCGCAGCGAAATTATTTCACAAATTATCAACTTGCCAAGACCATTTCAACCGTATAGTTTCGGAACGGTGCCCCAACCTCAACCGAACGAGAAGGAAAATTTTAATAATTTCTTCCATTTCTTCTTATTTTTAAAGCCGAGCGCCATTTTCTGTGGCGTTTTGAATGCTATACGTCAGCATTTAAATAACTTTCAAATCGCAGATGGTGTGGGGGACGCGCGTGATGCGGAAGCCGTGTTTCGACGGCACTGGGAGGAGGGGGCGGGGAGGGGAAGAACAGTCTTGATAGGAAGACAAATTCCGCCCAATGTTAAGGCAAGGGTGGGAGAGTGCAACGCAGAACAGGCTAACCCTCCTTTTCTTTTTCGAAGAAATCTTTTTTACTCCTCCTGTGACAAGGTTATTAACAACTACAGACTCATTTGACAGCAAGCCTCGTCCCCATGGAGGCCGCGCGTAAAAACGTTCTCCCCCCCCTTCGTATCCAGCCTGCGCTTTTTATGGTAATATTTATAGAAAGCACGGGATGAAAACTTAATATTTTGCATACCTGCTTGAATTTCTTTTCAAAATGATTATTTGGAGCACGCTTGTTCACTCCCCCATCCCTATTTTTTTCATCACCACAGAGAAATTTAAAGTACACATTTTGTTCCTTCTCATTTTTTTAACAAAGTCCCGATGGGAGAACAATTTATTTATTAATTCGGCCGGAAAAAAAATAACGTTTGGAAATGAAACTGACGGCTAATATTTCTACTCACAATTCCTCTTTTTTTTTTCCAGCCCGTGGTGTCTAATTTAATAAAATTACCTCAAGTTTAACGATCATTATAATCTGATATCACAAGGAGTAAAAAAAAAAAAAAGGGGAAATATCACTCTTTTAATAAAGAAATAAATTTCGCAATGAACTGCGCGATGTCTCCTACAAATAAACCACAATTTTCCCGAAAAATACTATTAGCGAGGAAGTTAGAAATGGTTTCACAAAAACGCAATCTTTCGAATGAAATATTTTAAGTAATATTACTCGAGTTCTGAAAACTTTCGAGCATTTTAGCTTTTGATATTAGTTCCGAAAGTGCGGATGCAAATGGTTCATGATATACAACGCAATCTACATATCTGCTTTCTCTAAACGGGCGACACCGCAATGACCATTTCGGGTGCATATTAAGAGAGTCCTTTTTTCCATATTATTGCGAATTCCAAATGCTCCAAAACGCCATCGGCGCAAAATGATATTCGAATACCCAACAAACTGCAGCAATGCTGGCAAATGCCCATTTGGGTAAATTTATTTCTGTGCCGGTGTTTTCACACATGAAAGCCTTCATTCTGGAAGAGAAACGTTGATTTTCCCCGAACTGAATGCTCAAAGACGCCGGGAGCACAGCGCATAAGAGTAAATAATGTAAATTTATTGTATACTGGGCGAATCTGTGGTGGTATGCGTAGATTGTTGACTGAAGTCTTCGGAACTGGAACGACAACACACAAAAAAATATATTAACTGTTTTCTTTTTATTAAGCGCGCGGTTTTTCAGAAAAGAATTACAATGCAATACTGTTTGGTGTCTGTCCGTCCATCCGAATTACTGCATATTCTTTTGGAAGATGTTGTTTCGAATTCTTTGTCAAAAAACTCATGAAAATTTTATATTTTTATCACTACCAGTAATATTAGATTCTCGTGGTTTTCGGGCAGACTTGAATGTCATGGTTACTTCTAAATACTTTCTGAGTTTATTAAAAGTGTGGATTTTGAACTGATGCGTCCAAAAAATACACACATGTAATGTCTTTCATTTATTTTCGTAGGTCTCTCTCTCTCTCCCACGCACGCACACATTCGGTTATTCCGTCTCTCTTCCTCTTCCATTCATTTTCTATCTCTCTCTCTTACACACACACACATAGGCGAGCGAGCGCACTTTTGCCTTTGTTTGAGTGCCTATACGTCTCTATCCACTTTACAAGCACGCATATACGCTGTCTCTCTTTTCAGCACACACACATACACAAACACACGTGATATTTGCCTCCCGCCCCCGTTCTCTCTCTCTCTCTCTCTCTCTCTCTCTCTCTCTCTCACGCACGCACGCACGCATTCGGTTTTTCTGTCTCTTTTGCTCTTCCATTCTCTCTCTCTCTTTCTCTCTCTCTCTCTCTCTCTCTCTTACACACACACACGCACGCACTTTCATCTTTGTTTGAGTGCCTGTAAGTCTCTGTCTACCTCTTACCAACACGCATACACGCTATGTCTGTCTCTCTTCAGCACACACACACACACACACACACACACACACACACACACACACAAATACACACATGATATTGCCCTCTTCTCTCCCTCTCAATTTCTCTGTCTTTCTTTTTCTCTCAAGCACACACACATTCGGTTTTACTGTCTCTCTTCCTCTTCCACTCATTCTCTCTCTATCTATCTCTCTCGCACACACACATACACACTCAAGCCCAATATCCCCCGTTTCTCTATCTCTACCGCATCCAAATACACACGCGGAGGCAAAGTCAAAACTGCCCTCTTACGCACAAATGCACTAGCTCTCTCCCTGTCACACACATACACTATATTGACAAAAATCACCGGACACCTAGAAGAGAAACACAACATAGCATTTATAGCCATACATTAATACGGTGTCTGTCCACCTTTGGCCTTGATGCATGCACTGACCCTTCGAGACATGCTTTCGACTAGGTTTCGGAACACAGCGATAGGTACGCGCTTCCATTCAGTACATAATGCTGCCGCTAACTGTTGCTTAGAAGCAGGCTTTGGTTCCAAACTTCTTATGCGGCGCTGCAGTTCATCCCATAGGTGCTATATGGGATTCAGATCAGGACTCTGTGCTGGCCAGTCCACACACGATACGGAATTGTCGTCAAACCGCGCCGTAACAGTCCTTGCTTTATGGCTCGGTGCATTATCCTGCTGGTACCAACAACGCTCGGTTCCATAGTATTGCCACAGAGTTCGTAGGGAATTTTCCAGAATATCGAGGTAGACATGCTGTTTAACAGGTTTGTCCACGATAACCAATGGGCCGGAACCATACTACGAAAAACAGCCCCACACAAGTACACTGCCAGCTCCAAACTTGACCTTAGGATCAGTATACTGTGGTAAATAGCGTTCCCCCGGCTGCCGCCATACCCACACACGAACGACCATCAGACTGATGGATCGTGTATCTGGATTCAGCAGTCCATATGACCCGTTTCCACTGATCTACGGTCCACGATATATGTTTTTTATACCATGCTAAATTAAGAGTATCATTCAGAGTGGAGATGAAAGTCTTATGAGCAGCCTCACGACCACGGTAACCCATGGAATGAAGTTCTCTGCGAATGGTAAGTGTAAATACCGAGGTTCCATCATTTTTACTCACCTGTACACTGAGGTCTTGTGCAGTACTCCGTCGATTAGCTGTAACGACTCTCCTGAGGATTCGACGTCCTCTATCACTGATTATATTTGGTCTGCCAGTACGTTTTGCTTTTTGCTGCTTCAGGCACGCCATGTGTCTTCCACTTATTCAGTACATCCAAAACATTTGACTTGGGTATGTTTAAACGCCTCTCGGTTTCTCTTATGGACAACCCACTAATATAAAACCCAACAAACTTTCCTTTCTGAAAGTCAGTTCTCCCCTGCCCCGACATTTTCACTCAACCTCACAGTGCGATATAATCGAGGTCAGCTGCAGGCTTGTTTTTTATACCCTTTGCAGCTATACCGCACATCTTAACAACGCAGCGTATCCGTTCATTTGCATTTGAAGGGGTGTCCTGTGACTTTTGTCAATATAGTGTACATATAACCCCACACTAGCGCAGACTCTATTTGAATCCCGCGGGTATCGTTCACTTGATCGAAAGGTCACTTGACCGAGAATCACTTAGCCGAAAATCACTTGTTCGAAATGTACGTTTCACCGAAGGATTACTTTACCTAAAAGTCCATTATATCGAAAGATCATTTCACCGAATGGTCAGTTTACCGAAAACTTAGAATTTTGTTGTTAGAGATCTGTTGGAGTGTGGTGCGGGTTTTTGAAAAACTGGCCACCTAAACTTTATCGGACTGTATAAAAACTACATTTTTAATTTATATGAAACACCTCCCCATGAGTAGGTTTTTCGAAACATAACGTTAATTATAAGGCCTAGATATGTGCCTTTTTGTCAAATTTTAATGCTCCGAGCTCATATTCATAAGGGTTACATAGCAAATCAAGTAAATAATGTTCCACTTTTACTCAACCACAAAACATTAATTTTTTTACAGTAGGCCTAGAAACAGGCCATTTTAACAGATTTTAACCCTACTCATATTCATAAGCATTACATAAAACGAAAAGTAACTTTTTATTTAAACTTTATGAACATGAGCACGTACGTTTAAGATTTGCTAAAGAGGCCTAAGCCGAGGCCTATTGTGATAAAAAAAAAGATTCGTCTTAAAACTAAATAAATCTTTGCGTTCTCTGTGACACAGAAAAAATCACAAGTGCAATTTGGTTATAATCCCCTAAAGTTTCGGTGGTGTGTCTGCCGAACTTGCACCATGCTTCAACAGATCCTGTAATGAAATCCAAAGTTTTCGATAAACTGACACTTCGATGAAATGAACTGTTAGGTAAAGAGACCTTTCGGGAAATGAACTTTTCGATCAAGTGACCCTTCGGTGTGTGACGTACCTGCCAGCAGGACGCACACGACATAAAGGCAGATAGGAATCAGAATAAACGTCTGCGTAGCTCAGTTGGTAGAGCGACTTATTCCGGAATGAGGGGATCCGGGTTCGAATCCTGGCGTGGACAGAAATGACGGAGAAATTTACTTCGTTATAATGGCGCCCGAACTATCCGGATGAAAGTAGATCCGATATTATTTCCACACCGCGAGATAGGAAAAATCAGAGAATCCCTTCTCCAGCGCTTCGAAAAATAAATGTGTGTGACGTTGCATTCCACACACGAGATTGACTGGGAGTTCTCGAGTGCACGTTCTACATTGGATGGCTGCCTGCAACGATTCATGGTCACGGCTGACCCGTGGGCCATGCCCCCGGCCCTCTTTCGGGGGGGGATGTGACGTACCTGCCAGCAGGACGCACACAACATAAAGGCAGATAGGAATCAGAATAAACGTCTCCGTAGCTCAGTTGGTAGAGCGACTTGTTCCGGAATAAGCGGCCTCGGGTTCGAATCCCGGCGTAGACCAAAAATGACGGAGAAATTTACTTCGTTATAGGTGAAATGAACTTTTCGATCAAATGATCTTTCGGTGAAGGAATTTTCGGTCAAGTGACCCTTCGGTGAAGTAAACGTCGGGCAAATGAACCAGACCCGAATTCCACTTATATATATACCCTCCTTGATGCCCGCTTATTTCCTTTGACACCTCTGATCCCCCAGCTGTTTGCGTCCACAGGATCGCTTGCACGATTCTCGCCCATCTACTTTGGCCCCTCTGATTCACCAGCTAATTTTGACCACAGGATCGCTTGCACGATTCTCGCCCGCCTCGTTTGAGCCCTCTGATCCACCAACTGTTTTCGTCCACAGGATAGCTTGCACGATTCTCGCCCGCCTCGTTTGAGCCCTCTGATCCACCAACTGTTTTCGTCCACAGGATCGCTTGCACGATTCTCGCCCGTCTCCTTTGGCCCCTTTGATCCATCAGGTGTTTTCGTTTACAGGATCGCTTGCACGATTCTCGCCCGCCTCGTTTGAGCCCTCTGATCCACCAACTGTTTTCGTCCACAGGATCGCTTGCACGATTCTCGCCGGTCTCATTTGGACCCTCTGATAGACCAGCTGTTTTCGTCCACAGGATCGCTTGCACGATTCTCGCCCGTCTCCTTTGGCCCCTTTGATCCATCAGGTGTTTTCGTTTACAGGATCGCTTGCACGATTCTCGCCCGCCTCGTTTGAGCCCTCTGATCCACCAACTGTTTTCGTCCACAGGATCGCTTGCACGATTCTCGCCGGTCTCCTTTGGACCCTCTGATAGACCAGCTGTTTTCGTCCACAGGATCGCTTGCACGATTCTCGCCCGTCTCCTTTGGCCCCTTTGATCCATCAGGTGTTTTCGTTTACAGGATCGCTTGCACGATTCTCGCCCGCCTCGTTTGAGCCCTCTGATCCACCAACTGTTTTCGTCCACAGGATCACTTGCACGATTCTCCCCCGCTTCCTTTGACCCCTCTGATAGACCAGCTGTTTTCGTCCACAGAATCGCTTGCACGATTCTTGTTCGTCTCATTTGGCCCCTCTGATCCACCAGCTGTTTTCTTCTACAAAATCGCTGATTGCTGGAATGTTTTTGCACGTCGCATCATTCACGGTAAATTCTCCCTACGATTTTCTCTGAAAAGCTCCGGAGGATGGTCGTTTGGGAGCTGCTCGAGTAGCTACGCCTGGCGTCAACTCATCGTTTTTCCCATTCCCAATCTCAATCGAATCCTACCTGTTGCTCGATGAGTTGGTGTGCTTGAGTTTTGCCTCACGCGACGCTCAGGTGCCATCTTTCTTGATGGATTGAGCTCTTGAAGTGAGGTGGTTAGGCGTATCCAATAAATTGGTATCTGAGTGTGTTATGTACAAGAATTAATTAATTTACATGAGTGATCAATAAAAAAATTTCCAACGTCCTTGTTAAGTGTCTGCAGAAGTTTTTCCAACTTCTGTCTATAAAAATTCTGTTCTTCAGGTTTATTTATTTATCACATGCTATTTTACTATCTGCGGACATATGTATAACATCAAAAACTATGTTCTTAAGTTTTTAAGTATAAGATCGGAAAGTTTAGTTAAACAAAAATAATCCCTTACAGCCTGTCGTATCTTCATATGCAACTTTTGAAGTAACTTCACGTGCAACTTGTAATGTAACATTTCAATAGGCGATCAGTTAAGTCAATGGATGTCAAAGTTTCATGAAAGTAACGGTGGCCAGTTAAGTCAATATATCTCAAAGTTTAATGAAAGTTTTTACTTTAAAGCGGCGGTCAATTAAGTCAATGGATGTCAAAGTTTAATAAAACTAGCGTGGTCAGTTAAGTCAATAGCTGTCAAAGTTTAACAAAAATTTTTACTTTCGTGAGGCGTTCAGTTAAGGCATGAAACTTTCAAGAAGCGGTCAGTTAAGGCATGACACTTACAAGAGGCGATCAGTTAGGGCATGATACTTTCAAGAGGCAGTCAGTTAAGGCATGAAACTTTCAAGAAGCGGTCAGTTAAGGCATGACACTTACAAGAGGCGATCAGTTAAGTCATGATACTTTCAAGAAGCGGTCAGTTAAGTCAATGAATGTCAAAGTTTAATGAAAGTTTTTACTTTCGTTAGACTTTGACTTCCATTGACTTAACTGACCGCTTCTTCAAACTTTTCAGGATTATGGCTTAAAGCAGGTTGTTTGATTTGACCATGCTGGATATCAAGTTCAGTTGAAGAATGGAAAATGTAAATATTGACGAAGTTTATTTTTAACTTCGCTTGAGCAACTGTTCGTCGCTTGAATACATTGAAGATGCAATGTAACTGAAATTGTTTGTTTTGTACCAGTTGAATCATAGTCATTTACGCTTTCCAACCGTAGGTTGAAGAAGCGTATATGCTCCAGCTTTGTCCGTCCACACGATAACTTACGTGAAAATGGTTCGATTTCGACGAAATTTTAGTATGTGGTAGGGGACCATCTGGGGACGAACCCTATTGAAAATGGGCGAAACATGGTAAAAGGTCAGGACATAAAAGCGGGATCCATTTCATTGCCTTTATGCGTCATAACATGCGCAAATATGGTTCGATTTTGATGAAATTCTAGTATCTGGTAGGGAACCACCTAGGCACGAACCGTATTGAAAATTGGCGAAACGGGGTCAAAGGTCAGGCAGGGCATAAGAGCGGGATTTATTCCATTACCCTTATGTGTCATAACTTGCGTAAAAATGGTTCGATTTCGATGAAATTTTAGTATGTTATAAAGAACCACATGGGGACGAACCCTATTGAAAATGGGCGGAATGGGGTCAAAAGTCAGGACTTAAAATCGGGATCCATTTCATTGCCTTTATGCGTTATAACATGTGTAAATATGGTTCGATTTCGATGAAAATTTAGTATGTGGTAGGGAACCACCTGGGCACGAACCCTATTGAAAATGGGCGAAATGGGGTCAAAGGTCAGGCAGGACATAAGAGCGGGATTTGTTCCGTTGCCCTTATGCGTCATAACGTGAGTAAAAATTGTTTTATTTCGATGAAATTTTAGTATTTGGTAAGAAACCACCTGGGGACGAACCCTTTTGAAAATGGGCGAAATGGGGTCAAAGGTCAGGGCATAAAAGTGGAATCCATTCCATTGCCTTTATGCGTCATAACATGCGTAAATATGGTTCGATTTCGATGAAATTTTAGTATGTGGTAGGGAGCCACTGGGGAGGAAACCTATTGAAAATGGGCGAAATGAGGTCAAAGGTAAGGGCATAAAAGCGGGATCCATTCCATTGCCTTTATGCGTCATAACATGCGTAAATATGGTTCGATTTCGATGAAATTTTAGTATGTGTTAGGGAACCACTGCGCACGAACCCTATTGAAAATGGGCGAAATGGGGTCAAAGGTCAGGCAGGACATAAGAGCGGGATTTGTTCCATTGCCCTTATGCGTCATAACTTGCGTAAAAATGGTTCGATTTCGATGAAATTTTAGTATGTGGTAGGGAGCCACTGGGGACAAACCCTATTGAAAATGGGCGAAATGGGGTCAAAGGTCAGGACACTGAATTGGGAACCATTCCATTGCCCTTGTGCATCATAACTTACCTAAAAATGTTTCGATTGCGACAAAATGTTATCATGTTGTTCCTAAGGTATAGTGAACCGGTTCTGTTGAATATCAACGAAATGGGGTCAAAGGTCATTGCACAAAAGCAAGATTTATTCCACATCCATTATTCTCATAACTGGCGTAAAACTGCTTCTATTGCGACAAAACTTTAGTATGTTATTCTTGAGGTATACTGAACCGGTTCTGTTGAATATCATCGAAATGGGGTCAAAGGTCAGGACACAGGAGCGAGATTTATTCCACAGCCATTATCCTCATAACTCGAGTAATAATTTCTGGTATGTTGGAAAGCGTATCATAATCAATGCATTGCATGATTTGACTAACTTGCTTTTACCAAGGAATGGGTAATGCAGTTACCGGTGTAATTATCAGAGAAGTGCGAATTTTAGTGAAATTTGTTTCTTTTGGCAATTGTTGAGATTACGTATCACTGAATATCACACGGTTCATATGATGAGTACGAGTATTTGATTGGGAGTAGTTCATTAAAATTTAAACACTCGGTTAATGTGTAAATTATTTTGTGTCAGGCGTTCTTGTTAAATGTATATTCTAAATCTGCAATCATTTCCTTTATCGACTACTTTGACCATTAGAAACAAGCTCGAAAGCACTGCGCAGAACCGCTGATTTCTCACTCTGAATTTGGTGAAATTCCGTGCACCTATAAAAACAAAAAAGAATACCCGTGTATCGAGGTAGGCAGCCATAACTCATCGAAAAATCCTGGAAGACTGATTTTTCATTGAAAAATCCTGGAAGACGAAAAATCCTGGAATGTTTTCACTGTTATCTTAGTTTGAGTAGCCAGTTTCAAATCGAAATTCTAATAAAGGGGACTTGCTAGAAGAAAAATTTTCTACACGAAACATCTAAAAATGCGCATGTGACCTTCAACATGCGTGCGTCGCTGTCAGTAGCGCTTGAAAATGCTTCTGTTGCGCGTGCGTCGAAACAAAAACAGTATTCCTTATTTGAGCATTGTGATTCAATCAGTGTTTGTTCCTGGTGTCAAACGTGCGTAGTTCTTCTGGCGCTTGCAGTGCTTCACTATCGGTCTCCAGTTGGGAAAATTATTTCACCTAAGGTCAATAGAGGATAATACAGAGTGTGTTTGTGAAATTCATTTTCATTAAAGTATACATTATGGTTATATGTACCATATGTACTTCTGTTCTACACGTTTTTCAGAATCTTACATGCCTCATTTAGTCCAGTTGATATACTTAAGATTAGCTATTTAATGATTTTTTACATACCGTATTTTGAAATCCCTTCCAGAGGTTACCTTTCTTCACCCTTTAATTCATCAGTTTGTTAGGCCTGACGTCGTTCGCGTTCTTAAGCCTATTTAAGCACGTTCGCGCACACAATTCTCGTCGGCACTTCAATTGGAATTTTCATGACGTTTCTTTATATTCTCCTTTATTTTGTGTGGTAGTATTGGATGATCAATGATACAGAATCGCAATCCTCCAGAAACTATTATCTGATTTTGTGAAACGACCAGAAATTTAAAAGCTTTAAAACGATGTTTGAGATATTGAAGCAATCCAATGAAAGTTCAAAAATAAAATTGAATGAATTTACAAAATGAACGAGATTATAAAATTTCCAAATCTGAAACTCGAAAGGCGTACAAATCTCGCGTCTGCCTCGCCTGAACTGACACGTTTCGCACGGCTATCCATCTTTATTCTGTGTGGTAGTATTGGTTGATCAATGATACAGTTGGAGATTATTAAAAAATCCATTTTTATTAAACTATTTCTGAAAAAGGAAATTAATGACTGCAACTAGAGTTATGTATTACGAAGAGTTGGAAATTATTCGTTACCGAGAATATAATATTGAGTAGTGGGTCTGTCTCTTTGGAACTATCCGGCAGTCAGCAAATGAGATCTGCTTCACAACCCTATCAAGGGCCTGTGAACATAGGCAATAATCATTAGTAAGAGTTTAAACAGCGTTTCCCAGAGCAATCGAGCATTGTATTTTAACTAAGCGTTTATTACTTTATTGCAGTCATTTTCAATCAAGCCCTATGCAGCAATCAGTAACACGGTGAAGGAAAGTGAACCCAGACTATGTAATTATCTTATTGTTTTGAAGACGTCAAGTACTCTCTTTTTCAGAACAGGAGTTAGAGAGGGGGACGTGCTTGGAAAAGAATCCAGTTGTGGGAAAGAAGAAAAGTTCTAAAGAAAGGAGGGAAACGTTTTGGGAGGCGGAGAAGCTTTCGAGCCTCTGAAAGGCTAGATTCGGGAAGAATGAGATTGTTAACCAAAGAAAATGCGGGAGTATAACTAGGAGACACAATAAGTAGCGCAATGAATGAAAGAGTAAATAAGAAACTAAAATGATTCTAGGACAAACTGATAAAGACATAATAATAAACCGATTGTAAATGCAGTTATTTAGATTTGTTCTTCGTAAACGTTATTGTAAATACACCAGACTGTGAATACTCAAGAAACGCATATAGTGCATTAAATCCGTTTATTTCTGTGGCGTAATAAGACATTCTTATAAACTATTAGAATATCAGTGAAACTTCCCCCGGGCCCTACAATTCCACCACTCTTTGGACGACTAGAGAAT
This sequence comes from Macrothele yani, assembly GCA_039090855.1. Taxonomy (NCBI): domain Eukaryota; kingdom Metazoa; phylum Arthropoda; class Arachnida; order Araneae; family Macrothelidae; genus Macrothele; species Macrothele yani. The sequence goes on along the minus strand of CM077014.1, from coordinate 106,647,564 downwards.
CATAAACCTGGATCTGCCCTTAGACTTATACGTAGTAGCAAAAGACAAATATCCTACGTACATATTAGAAAAATCCCTAGCTACAATTTTTCTCTGAACGTTTAAAAAAACTACGATTACGTTATCAAGTCAACAAAAGAATTTGTGGAGTGGCATTGTCATCCTGAAAGTAACATGGGTCCACCCCGTAAAACTGCCACAACGTAGGAAGCGCATGGTCATCCAAAATGGTGCAGTAGGTCTCGGCGTTGAGTCTACCAGGAATTGCGACCAAGGGTCCCGTGCCACACCAGGAGAAACACCCCCATAGCATAATTCCACCGCCGCCGAACATCACAGTTGGCACAACACATTCCGGCAGGAGGCGTTCTCCAGGCAGACGCCAAACCCAGACCCTGCCATCCGAACGGTAGAGGGTGAACCTTGATTTGTCGCTCCAGAGAACCTGTTTCCACTGTTCAACAGTCCACTGTCGACGTTCTTTGCACCTATTGGACTTGGTGATCAAAGGCTTGTGGGCGGCAGCACGTCCATGATAACCGAGCAGATGGACTTCCTTACGGATGGTATTCATCGAAAGAACACTCCCGGATGCCTGTTGAAACTCCTCGCGGATGTGGCCCGTCGATTTGGTGCGGTTCTTCCAAATTTCTCTGGCCAGCACCCGTCAGTCTCTAACTCCCAGTTTTGTGGATCTGCTGGGTCGGGGCACATTCCGACAGTCACCTCTGATCTTCCACTTGCCGATCACGTACCCCACTGTCGATTTTGGGTACTTCAACTCACTGGATATGTTACGTATGGATCGGACATTTCTGTGATACCCGACGATTACACCTTTCTCGAAATCAGAGAGCTCCGAACTGCGTGGCACCTTGCATGCGACTGATTGCGTTGTTGTTTACCACACGATATTTAACGGCGGCGGCCGTGACGTGTATCAGGACCGTAAATATCGTCGATTGCAGGGGTGTCCAATTACTTGTTGGTAGATAGTGTATAAATCGACCGCAGTACCGAGCCTTGTCCCTACTGATTCGCACTGCCCAAAAGAGTACACACTTTCTGCGTTTAGAGCATGGTTCTAAAGAGCGTATAACATATTAAAGCCCGTCAACCTAAAAAAGAATTTGATAATTTCTATAGCATAGGTCTAAAGGTAGGATACCAGAAGGATGACATAGACAGAATACATGGAACTGTAAGAAATCGTATAATGTCGGCAATAACAAAATCACCTAGTAACACAGTTAGATACGTAGGATCAATCACATATGTCCCAGGCTTTACATATTGGTTAAAGAATTTATTACGTAAATACAACGTATTAATAGCAATTAAGTCTCCTACCCCGTTATCACATATACGAATAATATCAAGCTGCAAGGAGAGTCTGTGTCAGAAAGAAAAAGCGGATGTGTACGCCACATCGTTGGTGTATCTCGCATGATAACACCGAAAAGATATATATCGATTCGGAGGGTAAGGAAGCTGCCGATACACGATAATCAACAAACCATAAGAATTCAATTGCAGATAAAAGACGAACTTTATATACAATTAAAAACACTAGATACAATAGGTTAAAATGATTAAATGACTTTCTTCAGATATACACTGAAGAGCAATTGAATTAGAGACAGCTGGCGTTATGCAAATGTGGCGCTGTGGGTGGCGCTGTGGGCGGCCCTGTAAACAGAAACGACATGACGTATGCAGCGATCCAACAATATAAGGAGTGATGCAACGGGAATCAGTAAGAGTCGGACGCAGTATGGGTAAGACGAAGGATCTAAGCGCATTTGATCATGGGGAAATTGTTGGGGCCTGACGAATGAGTCACTCCATCTCGGAAGTCTTGCAGGCACTGGGATTTTCACGAGCCACTGTGTCACGGGTACACCGCGAGTACATCGAATCCAGTAAAACCATCCCTGCAAGGGCCAACTGCCGTGGACAACAGCGTGTGGATGAGCGGGATCATCGTCGGCTAGCTCGCACTGTAACAGCGGATAGACGGGCCACAGTGCAAGAAATCACTCGGCAATTTAACGCCGGTGCACAAAAACGTGTAAGCAGCCACACCATCCAGAACCATCTCCTAGCTATGGGGCACAGAAGCCATCGTCCCACGAGGGTACCGCTGCTGACCGCACATCACAGGGTGCAAAGATTAGCATGGGCGCGGGAACATCGCCACTGGACCCTAGACATGTGGAAAATTGTTATCTGGACTGATGAGTCGATATTCACGTTGGTACATGCGGATGGCAGGATACGAGTACGGCGCCAACCACATGAAGCGATGGATCCTTCTTGCCAGCAGGGTACTCTTCAAACTGGTGAGGGTGGCATTCTCGTCTGGGGATTGTTTACGTGGGCTGAAATAGGACCGTGGTACGTGTGACATTGTCCCTCACAGGTCAACGTTACCGGGATATCCTGGACGACCATTTGCTCCCGTTTGTGTGTCTTCAACATCCCACTGGGGACCTCATCCTGCAACAATACAATGCAGCTCCCGAATTGTAACTGAATGGTTGGATGAACACTCCACCGACGTGACCTGGCTTCCTTGGCCAGCTAGGTGACCTGACCTCAACTCCATCGAGCACATCTGGGATGCCACCGAGAGAGATGTTCGAGGCTCTGACCCTCCTCCATCAAATCTTCGTGAACTGTGCGAGCTTGTTCAGGGGTCGTAGATCCGTATGGCTTCCCAACGCTTCCGGTGTCTTGTCGAGTCCATGTCGAGACGAATCGCCGTCGTCATCAGGGCGAAAGGTTGTGCTACACGTTACTAGACAGGTATATCTAATTCAATTGTTCTTCAGTGTATATCGGAATGACAAAGCGATCCTTGCACACTAGATGTAAAGAACACGTGCGAAGTGTGAACCAGGACATGCAGAATACAGTCCTTGCCACAGAAGTCATGCATTCATTGGCCACTCCTGTATGGAATTTTCTTAGAAGAATTGCCCCTTACACGAACTTTAAAGAGACTGCCGTCAAGGAAACAGCAGAAATCCTATCCAGCAAAGTAACATGCAATGATATGATTACTGAACTACCAATGGTTTGGCATGCGTTATTAAAAGATGGAAACACATCGCGGCGCTCCGTATAATTGCGTGATTAAAGTTCACGTAATATACTCTCGACGCCACCCACGTTATTTTCAAAAATCATTTTTGTTCCTTACGTGTTCCGATTCCCTGCAGTTTTATGTCAACCATTGCTTTGAAAAAACCTCCCAGTAGAGTACGAGAGCTTGGCGAATCTTTGTTCATACTACCTACCCCACAGAAATAAACAGATTTAATACGCTCTATGCGTTTTTTTTTTGTTCTTCGTGATATACAACGGCCGTTCCATAAAAACAGAGTAAAATCACACCAAATGAAGAAATATAGGCACAGCGAAATATATGTTATTTTTTCTCAAAATTTCTTCCTTCGGATGATATGCAACGGTCCCATCGTTCAGTCCACTTTTCTAAACATGTGTCGAAGGCATTTTGTGGAAGCTGCTTTAGCGACCCCTGTACAGCTTGAATAACGTCAGCACCTGTGTTGAATGTTGCGCCACGGAACTTCTCCTTCATTGTTGGAAACACCAAAAATCGCAAGTGGCGAGATCAGGATTGTAGGCCGGCTGTGGCATGATTTCAATACTGCATTTCCTAAGAAACTGTTCAACAGAAGCAGCCACATGTGGGCGGGCGTTATCATGGTGTAGGGTCCACTTGCCCACCAGTTTCGGTCGCTTAATCGATATGCGTCGTCGCAGACGCTTCAAGACTGAAATGTAATACTCAGCATTGACAGTAATTTGTGGAGGAATGGCATGCTGGTAGACTACACCTTTACTGATCAAAGAAAATTATCATCATCACCTTCCCAGCTGATTTGGTTCGGCGGACTTTTTTCTGAGGAAGCGAGCTGGTGTGTTTCCAGGCACTCGTTGTGCACTTCGTGAGGAGGTCGAAATAGTGGACCCATATTTTCATCGGCAGTTGTTAATGTGTTTAGAAAGTTTGGATCGTTTGCAATCATTTGTTTCCACTCATGACACACCTGAACTCTGGCTAACAATTGTTCTCTCGTCAGATGATGAGGTACCCATCTGGAACACACACGACGAAGCAGTAATTTGTCGCGTAGAATGCGGAATGCCGACGTTTTTGAAATATTAGTTAACGCCGCTATGTCTTAACACGTCATTCGTCGATCTTCTTTCAGGATTGCCCAAACAGTGTTAACAATACGCTCCGAAACAACACTTTCAGGTCGACCAGGCCTAGGAGCGAGTTCTGCAGACAAACGGCGTTTTTTGAAATCATGGTTCCATCTAAAAACCGTTGGCTCCCCCAAAACGTTTACCTTTGTATGATTTTCATTAAATGAACTGTTTCCGGAGCAGTTTTACCTAACCAAAAGCAAAATTTGGATCGCACAACATATTTCACTTCTTAACTCCGAATCACTCACCTCCATAGCTGTATGGCGAAATGCAGACGTACCTTAAACAACTGCGCAATAACAAAACCAGAAACCGTCTGCCACGGCTAATAACTGTTGCCATAGGTACTTCCTTCTTTCAGTTACTCGTCTGCGTGGTTATTTTTCCCCCTTCGCACTGCTGCCAACTAAAAGAAAAAAATAACTCACAGTTTTTACCGAACGACTTTTGTATTTTTCTGTATAGACCAAACCCGAAACTGGAAGAAAAAATCTCGCTAACAATATCGCGCAACACTAAAATCTGAGGAGCAAATCCATATCTCGAAAAAAGTCGAAGGGATGAAAATTTAAAAAATAAATACTGCTCTGAGATCTACAGTATTTTTATAAATCTCTCAGCTCGTGTACCATGTAGGAAAACAAATAAAATCGTACTCCGTGAAAAGAAACAGAAAGAAATAGACCTCCACCAACCAGCCCAACGGAGCATCTATTTCAAACAAAGCATGAATGAAATTGACGTGCACAGAGACGCCGAAAACACGTCCGCGTGGGGAAAAAGAACAGAACATAGCATTTTCCGCACAACAGATATCCTATCCAGGATGAGGAAGGTCAGGCTTTCTTGAAGCCTGTCAGTCCAAAACAATCTTCCGTTGCGCCCATCGAGACAACCGTGTGTCTCACAAAGGACACTTGGGTATTTATATGAATTGATGTCCCTGTTCTGTAGACCTAAACATGAGACAATAGAAAAGAGGATGAATCTTGAGAAAGAAAATGTGGGGAATGTTGAGCATCGGGGTGGGGGGGTAGAAACCAGGGGATTCAACAGCGGCGGACATCGCCGAATTGAAACACACATATGCTATCTACGAAGCACTGGACACTGACGGCAGAAAGTATATCATCTTTTCGATGTTCCTCTCTCTCGCACGCAAACACAACAGAAGGAAAGAAAGATATGTTCGAGTTAGGAACAGCTGTTCGAAAGGGAAGAAATGCATTTTCGTACAATTATTCTTGCACGTGCATTCCACCCACACTTTCCTTTTGCTTCTGTTCCCGTTACTCAAAAAAATGCCCCTGCCGTAGCGTCCAAGCAGAGGCGTAACTGGGCATTTATGTACACGGGGCAAACCACAAATTACTGCACCCCTCCCTCGTCTGTCTTTCGTTCCTATTCATATTGCTGATTTAAGCCCTTCAGTGGTGTCTTCGTTACTAACATGTTACACCTCCCATGGTAGGTTTTTAAATGGGTTGATCATTTAAATTCAACTTACAAGAATTTATTAAAGAATACAATAATCAGATTGCATACGTTTTTGTCAGGAAGGTAGAGTACACTGAAGTTCCAGAAAAACTGGTACACCAGTCTAATACTTGGTAGGTCCCCCACGGGAGCACAGGACTGCAGAAATACGACGGGCCATGAACTCCACTAGCTTCTGGAAATATGCTGTAGGCAAAGCGGGTCTACGACATAACATCGCAGGTCAAAACATCGCACGACATATGATCGCCGACATAACATCGCAGGTCAAAACATCGCACGACATATGATCGCCGACATAACATCGCAGGTCAAAACATCGCGGTACCATAACATCGCAGTACTAAAACATCGCAGGTCAAAACATCGTGGCACCATAACATCGCAAGTCAAAACATCGCAGCACCATAACACCGCAAGGCAAAACATTGCGGCACCATAACATCGCAGGGCAAAACATCGTGGTACCATAACATCGCAAGTCATAACATCGCAGGTCATAACATCGCAGTAATCCCTAAATAAATTGCTTTCGATAGCTTTTGATGAATTGCAAAAAAAAGTATATTTAAAGGGGAGGGGGACTTCATAGAAATTGATGTCCTGATTAAATTTTGGTAGAAATCGGGGTTACCCGTACCGCTTTTCCAACAGGGCCCAGGCCCGGGGTCCAGGCCCACTCAATCAAAATTATCGTAAAATCTACAGTTTTCAATTTAAAACCACCAGATTTGGTATTCTATCTCATGGTGCTTTAACTTAGACGGTAGATGGTTTTTGGAAGTGGTCGGAGCCCGGGATCGATGGGCCCCCATAGAATATTTTCCACAAATCTACAGTTTTCAATTTAGAACCACCAAATTTGATATACTTCCTCATGGTGCTCTAACTTAGTAAACGGTTTTTGGAAAGGTAAGGGGCCCGGGGTCAAGGGGCCCCAATACGCAATATTCGTAAAATCTACAGTTTTCTATTTAGAAACACCAAATTTGGTATACTTCCTCATGGTGCTCTAACTTAGACCGTAGACGGGTTTTGCTTTGAAAGGTAGGGAGGCCCTGGGTCAAGGGGCCCCAATACGCAATATTCGTAAAATCTACAGTTTTCCATTTAGAATTACCAAATTTGGTATAATATCTCATGGTGCTCTAACTTAGACCATAGACGGTTTTGGAAAGGTAGGGGGCCTGGGGTCAAGGGCCCCCATACGCAATATTCGTAAAATCTACAGTTTTCAATTTAAAACCACCAAATTTGATATACTATCTCATGGTGTTCTAACTTACACCGTAGACGGTTTTTGGAAGGGGTCGCAGCCCGGGGACGAGGGCCCCCCCCCATAGAAAATTTTCGTAAAATTTAGTTTTCAATTTAGAACCACCAAATTTGGTATACTATCTCATGGTGCTCTAACTTCAACCATAGAGTGGTTTTGGAACGGGTGGGGGGCCCGGAGCCAAGGGGCCACCATAGAAAATTTTCGTAAAATCTACAGTTTTCAATTTAGAACCACCAAATTTGGTATACTACTCATGGTGCTCTAACTTAGACGGTGACGATGTTTGGCACGAATGGAGGCCCGGTCCGAATGGGGCCCTTACAAAATTATCGTAAAATATACAGTTTTCAATATACAACCACCATATTTAGTATCCTATCTCATGGTGCTTTAACTTAGACGGTAGACGGGTTTTGGAACGGGTCGAATCCCGGGCTTTTCGGGTCCCCATAGAAAATTTTCGTAAATTCTACAGTTTTCAATTTAGAACCACCAAATTTGGGATACTATTTCACGGTACTCTTAGACCGCAGATGGTTTTGGGAACGGGTCGGGGCCCGCGATCAAGGAGCCCCCGTACAAAATGTTCGTTAAAAGTTCAATTTTTTACTCTTAAGATCTGCAACACAATTCAGCACTCCAATACCCAACCTACGGTCTAAGTGTAAGACCGTAGATAACAATAAAGTGCAAAAATATCCGGTTAATGGTGTATTAAGATCAAAAATTAATAAACGTTAGCTTTCACCACCAACGGGCGGCTTATCAGGCAGAAATACAATGTGATGTAAATAGAGAATTCCAGATATTCAAAATTTAAAACGGTAAGAAAAAGATTATCAATGTCAAGTCCATGCACGCGACATGACAAAAATGCGCTTCGTCACTGGGTGACATGTGATCTGTAAGAATAGCTCACAATTCCCAAAGCCGTCTGGATTTGGGCCGTGGAACTAATGAAGAAGCATTGGTATAGTTAAGTTTTTCATCCCCCCTCGTTCATGAGGGAAGTAATCTTAGTATGTGCCCGTCGCATTGTGATTCCTTTCCCACGAGACTACTTCCTTAAATGAGGACAATGGGTTTGGTCTTTAAAAGTAAACCGCAGCAAGTAAACATCTGGAGATGGAGTGGTTGTTTTGCCATTGTTCCACAGAACGGCGCAATATGGAGGAGCTAAAAGAGCGTAAAAACTCAGGGCTATTAGTACAAAGGCTGGTTCTTTTAGCGAAGCACACTGTGCTTCCCGAAGAGGGAGGCTGTGACATAGTTGCGGTGCCATCTCTCTTCGCAAGAGTAATCTAATCCCCTCCGATATCTAAGCGCACAAAGCAAGCGTGGGAAGGAATTAAATCCATGTTTATACCCCAGTAAATCCAACGAACATCACTGAGACACATTAAAACAGAAGGAATATTTGTTTTGAAATCATTAAGCAGAATGTTTCATATTCGAAGATCTAAAAGCTAAAATTATCAGCAAATACCCATATTTTTGACCCCTGAAAAAAAGGATTATCGAAAAATGCCCTGTCCATAAAAATTTCAAGTTCTCTCTACAACGTATTGCATCATCCAAAGTCAGAAATAACTTTTAGTTCAACCCCAGTAGATTCCAAACCTTGATTTATTATAAAAAAAGCAATATATTTTTCATTTGTAAGTTAAAGAATATTGGCTGCTTCCATTGCGATAATAATCCTCAGATTAAGAAAAATTGGGCTTTCTTGAAAAGGCAAAGAATTTTGTCCATTCTGGTGTCGTAGTATAGCCTAGAGTCAATATGAATTCCATCAAAGCTTAAAAAATAAAGCTTTACAGAGCGATTTAAACTTTCATAGCCCCCCCCTCCCCCCATCAACAAAAAGACATCGTGTTGAATGCCTGGATTACGGGTAAATTTTGCGCACCATCTTTTCAAAGTAATGGAATAATGCTTTTCCCCCTCCAGAAGTCATACATGATTTTTCTAAAGAGAGCTCTTATTACGATGCATTTCGATATATCTTCAGGTGCCCATTTTATCCATTGCTTCCTTTCGTAAGATCACTTGGGTGTCGTAAATATATCATGGACGCCTTTACCTAATCTTTCCAACGTACTATAGTTTCTCTTAATTTCTTTTAATTGCTTCTTGAGTTGGATAATTTGTTTTGACCAGAACCTTGTAATGATGTATGCATTTCTGATTTGTGCAGAGATATTTAATAATCTCGCGTTTCTCATTCTTTAAAGCACCTAGTACACTTTCAGGATCAGATATTTTTTCCTGCAGTCTTTTACTCTCCTTCATCTTTTCATATTTCAAACATACATGAAGTTGCGGAATTACTATCTTGTTTCGTCCTAAATCGAATCTACCCCGCCGCTGATAAGGGATTTTTTTAATTTAAAGTTTTAATTCGATCCAAAGAACTTTCTAAAATTCTTGGTCTCCGATAAACCGTCACACACGAAAACTGTCACACATCTTTCAGCAACTTGGAAAACTGCCATATGTTTTCATTAAGGGACCGAGCACAAATTGCTCTTCCTCCGAGAAACACTTTGAATGTGTGTCAGTTTTCCCAGTTTGCGCGAATTATGTGTGGCAGTTTTTCAAAGTGCCTAATGACGGGAAGGAGTTCTTTTGTTTATCGGAATTTTCATGCCGGTTCATACGAGTTTACGGCAACTGGCCACAAAAGTTCAACGAGGGGAGGAGGGAGGGGGTATGAATAAATATCGCCGTTTCTTGGCATATATATATATATATCATCATCATCATTGTCAACCATTATCAATCCACTGCTGGATGAAGGTCTCCCCAAGTTTCCTCCACAACGGTCTGTCTTGTGCCAGTCTCCTCCATGTCACCCCTGCATACTTTCGAATTTCATCCACCCATCTCCCACGTGGTCTTCTTCTGGGTCTTTTCCTGTCCCTTGGAATCCAATCTAAAATTTCGGCTGTCCATCGATGATCTGTCCTTCTGGCAGTATGTCCAGCCCATTGCCATTTCAGGGATTTAACTCTGATCATGATGTCTTCCACTCTTGTCATTTTTCGGATCCACGAGTTCCTCTTCTTATCTCTCCTGGTTACACCAAGTATGCACCTCTCCATGCTGCTTTGAGTTGTCTGCAGCCTTTGTATGTCTCTTTTAGTTAAGGTACACGTCTCTGCACCATACGTAAGCACTGGAAGGATGCATTGATCAAACACTTTTCTTTTAAGACATAATGGCATATTGCTCTTGAAAATTATGCTGTTTCTTCCAAAAGCTCTCCAGGCAAGTTTTGTACGCCGATTAATTTCTTCATCAATGAGTCCCTCGCTTGATATCTGCTGTCCAAGATAAACGTACGTATCTGTTATCTCCAGCTTTTCTCCATCAATCGATAAATCTTCATTTCTTGTAAAAGCATTGAACATCACTTTTGTCTTCTGAAAGTTCATTTTTAATCCCACTTCTTTACTCTTGTCAGCAAGTTCCTGGATCATACTCTGCAGCTCTGATGGGCTAGTTGCAAAAATGACTACGTCATCAGCAAAACGAAGGTGGGTTAGATAATCTCCATTAATCCTTATCCCCTTGTTTTCCCAGCTCAGTGACTGAAAAACACCCTCCAATGTGGCATTAAAGAGCTTCGGAGATATGGTGTCACCTTGTCTCACTCCCTTTCCAATTTTTATGAGTGTTGTATTTTCAAACAGCCTAATCTTTGCACTTGCATTTTCATAGATGTTATTAATAATATTAATGTATGCATCTTCAATACCGCAGGTTTTCAGAGCCATTGTAACTGCTGATGGTTTCACCGAATCAAAGGCTTTTTCATAATCGATAAAAGCCATGCACAATGGAAGTTCATATTCCCTCGCTCTTTCAATTAGTTAGTTCGGAGTTCCCAATTCTACTTTTAAAAAAATGTATATATATATATATATATATGTAAGGTCAGGTGATGCGTAACATCACAGCCTCTCCTTGACAAATGTCAACCCCGCCTTCTCGTGGTGCATCCTGTTCCCACTAAAGGGGCTCTGATGACCGCCAATAGCGATATAACTATACCATCGGGATCAGAGGAAATGCTATCCCACACTCACCAACCCGCTTGGCCAGCGTGGTGAGTTATGGCCAAACACCTCCAAAATGACTCTACAACTTAAATCTTGGCCCTCAGTCTCCGGCAGCTGGAATGTACCTGGCCAAGGCAGCGGCCAGTGCGACATGAAGGCAGAGGGTGCTAAGAATCCCCGGAGGACCGGACTAGGCTGCCATTTGAGGCTGACCTTGGCTACCTACAACGGACGCTCCCTATCTTCTGATTCAAGGCTTCTTGAATTGGAAGAGGAACTACAAAGGATCAAGTGGGACATCGTCGGGCTAAGTGAGGTAAGGAGAAAAGGAGAAGATCTCATTGAACTGAAAAGTGGACATCTCTTCTACTATCGTGGGACAGATACTGGCAGAACTAGTGGTGTTGGATTTATAATAAACAAGAAACTGAAGGATAAAGTTGTAGAAGTTGAAAGTTCCTCTGACAGAGCTGCACGACTTGTTATCCAACTCTCGAAAAGATACCAGGCTCAGATTATTCAAACTTATGCACCCACCACAAGTCATCCTGAAGAAGAAATTGAAGAATTTTATGAGGAAATTTGTCATCTAAATAATAAAGGTAAGCAGCACTTGAAAATAATTATGGGAGATTTCAATGCAAAAATAGGGCAACGGCAACAGAATGAAACTTCAGTAGGTAAATTCGGTCATGGCAACAGAAACCAGCGTGGAAATACTCTCGTTGAGTTTGCAGAGGCAGAAGGGTTTTTCATCGTGAACTCCTTCTTCAAGAAAAAGCCCCACAGGAAATGGACATGGAGACATCCAAATGGGACGACAAGTGAAATTGATTTTATTATGTGTAACAAAAAATTCGTCATAGAAAACTGCAGTGTGCTAAACAAGTTCAACACAGGTAGTGACCATAGATTGGTGAGATGTAAGATGCACCTCAACACTAAACTTGAACGTGGCAAGCTCATAAGACAAACAAAATCTATTGACATAACCAACCTTAAAAAACACCATAATACCTTCAAGTTAGAACTGAAGAACAGGTTCTCTGCTTTAGAAGGCCTAACATCGGAAGAAGTGGACATCTCTGAAGTTAACAGAAAAGTAACCAAAGCTCTTATGGAAACAGCAACAAAATTAGCTGGGTCTAAGAACAAGTTGCATGTGAACAAATTATCAGGAAAAACCAAAATGTTGATGCAAAAAGAAGAGAGATGAGGACAACTAAAGAAGATGTGACTTCCAAAGTGGAATATATAGAGCTATGCAAGACAGTAAGAAAAAATATCACTGAAGACGTAAGAAAATTCAACTGTGAACTAGTGAGGAAAGCAATTGAAAACAACCAAAGCCTAAAGATAGCAAAGGGACATCTCAGTAAGGGAAGAAAACAGATTATGGCACTGAGAAAAGAAGATGGTTCTGTAACAAGAAATAGAGGCGAAATTGTGACAAGAGTGAAAGATTTCTACTCCAAATTATATGAAAGGGATGATATATGCACTCCAGACATCATGAAAGATACCAGTACCAGAGTTCCTCCAGTCCTTCCAGCAGAAGTTGCACATGCAATCAAGAACATGAAGCGAGGAAAAGCTCCAGGAGAAGATGGAATTACTGTAGACATCATACAAGAAGCAAGTGGAGAAATCGAAACAGTACTCGCCCAAATTTTCACTCGATGCCTTAATGAAGGAAAGATTCCTGAGGATTGGAACACCGCTACAATGATCCTGCTACATAAGAAAGCTGACATTGAGGATCTAGGAAACTACAGACCTATCAGCCTCCTATCAGTAATTTATAAAATCTTCACTAAAGTTCTTTCACACCGCTTGAAGGTAACACTGGACATGGCTCAACCGAGAGAACAAGCTGGATTCAGGAGTGGCTACAGCACAATAGATCATATCCACGTGCTCAGAGAACTAATTGAAAGAGCGAGGGAATATGAACTTCCATTGTGCATGGCTTTTATCGATTATGAAGAAGCCTTTGATTCGGTGAAACCATCAGCAGTTACAATGGCTCTGAAAACCTGCGGTATTGAAGATGCATACATTAATATTATTAATAACATCTATGAAAATGCAAGTGCAAAGATTAGGCTGTTTGAAAATACAACACACGTAAAATTTGGAAAGGGAGTGAGACAAGGTGACACCATATCTCCGAAGCTCTTTAATGCCACATTGGAGGGTGTTTTTCAGTCGCTGAGCTGGGAAAACAAGGGGATAAAGATTAATGGAGATTATCTAACCCACCTTCGTTTTGCTGATGACGTAGTCATTTTTGCAACTACCACATCAGAGCTGCAGAGTATGATCCAGGAACTTGCTGACAAGAGTAAAGAAGTGGGATTAAAAATGAACTTTCAGAAGACAAAAGTGATGTTCAATGCTTTTACAAGAAATGAAGATTTATCGATTGATGGAGAAAAGCTGAAGATAACAGACACGTACGTTTATCTTGGACAGCAGATATCAAGTGAGGGTCACATTGATGAAGAAATTAATCGGCGTACAAAACTTGCCTGGAGAGCTTTTGGAAGAAACAGCATAATTTTCAAGAGCAATATGCCATTATGTCTTAAAAGAAAAGTGTTTGATCAGTGCATCCTTCCAGTGCTTACGTATGGTGCAGAGACGTGGACCTTAACTAAAAGAGACATACAAAGGCTGCAGACAACTCAAAGCAGCATGGAGAGGTGCATACTTGGTGTAACCAGGAAAGATAAGAAGAGGAACTCGTGGATCCGAAAAATGACAAGAGTGGAAGACATCATGATCAGAGTTAAATCCCTGAAATGGCAATGGGCTGGACATACTGCCAGAAGGACAGATCATCGATGGACAGCCGAAATTTTAGATTGGATTCCAAGGGACAGGAAAAGACCCAGAAGAAGACCACATGGGAGATGGGTGGATGAAATTCGAAAGTATGCAGGGGTGACATGGAGGAGACTGGCACAAGACAGACCGTTGTGGAGGAAACTTGGGGAGACCTTCGTCCAGCAGTGGATTGATAATGGTTGACAATGATGATGATGATGATATATATATATATATATATACATTTTTTTTAAAGTAGAATTGGGAACTCCAAACAATTTCGAGAAAACGTTCTACGTAAGGCAAGCGAGAACTGCACTTTAATTTTAACGAACACTGTAAACTGCCGAAAATTTTATATGGGGCCGCCTCGACCCCCCCACCTTTCCCCAAACCCTCTACGGTCTAAGTTAGAGTACCATGAAGTAGTATACCAACCAAATTTGGTGGTTCTAAATTGAAAACTGTAGATTTTGCGAATATTGCGTATGGGGCCCCCTTGATCCCCTCCCTCCCCTACCCGTTCCGAAAACCCTCTACCGTCTAAATTAGAGCACCATGAGATATTATCCCAAATTTATTGTTTCTAAATTGAAAACTGTAGATTTTACGAATATTGCTTATTGGGGCCCCTTGACCCCGGGCCCCTTACCTTTCCAAAAACCGTTTACGGTCTAAGTTAGAGCACCATGAGGAAGTATACCAAATTTTGTGGTTCCAAATTGAAAACTGTAGTTTTTACGAAAATTTTCTATGTGGGCCCATCGACCCCGGGCTCAGACCACTTCCAAAAACACCATGAGGCAGTATACTAAATTTGGTGGTTCTAAATTGAAAGCTGTTGATTTTACGAAATTTTTGTATGAGATGAGAGATTAATTAGTGCTCCCTCCTGAAATATTTTGATAAGTGCCGCATACTAGTCTTCTGCAAATTAAATCAGTGTCTGAACAAATTTTTCTTACCAAAGATCAGATGTTTAGAAACATACAAAAGAAAGAAAAATGAAAAGAAAAAAGCCGTGTAATTAATGCCCCATCCTGAAATGTTATGGCTCGCGATGTTATGGCTTGCGATGTTTTGTCACGGCGATGTTTTGACCTGCGATGTTTTGGGCCCGCGATGTTATGACTTGCGATGTTTTGTGTCCGCGATGTTATGGCTTGCGATGTTTTGTGTCCGCGATGTTATGACTTGCGATGTTTTGTGTCACCGCGATGTTTTGACCTGCGATGTTTTGACCTGCGATGTTATGTCCGCGATGTTATGTCGCGCGATGTTTCGACCTGCGATGTTTTGACGTGCTACGAGGCAACGCACACCATACTTCCTGCAGAGCGTTCCACAATTCGGGTGTATCCCGAGGTCTCGGATTCCTCTGTTTCATAGCGCGTTGCATGGCATCCCAAATGTATTCTATCACGTTCAGATCTGGGGAATCGAGTGGGAATCACAACACCCAAAACTTAGATGAATGCTCCTCTAACCATAATGTGGCGTCCCGACACTTGTGTTGTCCTGTTGGAACAGGCCCGACCCATCAGCAGGAATGCGGGACATGAACGGGTGTACCTCGTCAGAAAGGATGCACACATAGCGTTGGCCGGTCACAGACGTTTGTATACGTACCAGGGGTTCCAGTGAAGTCCAGCTAAACACACGCCATACCATTACGGACCGCCCCCCCCCCCCCCAGCCGGTACACTTCCCTGTTGACAGGCGGGATCCATGGCTTCATGGGGTTTGCGCCACACACGAATCCTTCCGTCTACCCGATACAGTTGGAAACGCGACTCTTCAGACAAGGCTACTTGTTTCCAGTTATCAAGTGTCCAGTGGCGGTGTTGCCGTTCCCAAGCTAAGCGCATAGCTCGGTGTCGCGCACCCATCAAGGGGACTTGAGTTGGGTGTCGGCTCCCAAAGCCCATATCGTGCAGGGTACGTTGCACAGTCCAGACGCTGATGCTTGTTGAGGCTCCAGCATTGAATTCCGATGATGTCTGCGAGAGTGTAGCGTGAAACGATTGTTGACAGCCAACGATGGTCACGTTCACTCAATGTCTTTTTGCGGCCACGCTGGTATCGTAGGTTGGAGGTTTTGCCAGAATTCTTGTAGTCACGGTATACCCTTGCAATGGTGGTCGTCCGTGAAAATCCGAACTTCGTTTCTACCTCCGAAATACTATGGCCCATCTCCCGAGCGCCAACTATGGCACCGCGTTAAAAATCGCTTAAATCGTTATTTCTTGTAATTCTGATGCCAAAAACAGCTCTGACAGCTGGCAAGGATGTCTGTCGCTTTATATACGCACTGGCGGATGCAACCGAGTACGCGCATAGGTGACGTTGCTATGTACACTATCTACCAACAAGTAATTGGACACCTATGATAGCAAAGAAAAACGAAGTTTATTCACCTTCAACAGTTGGTGGAGCCTCCACAAGCGGCGATTACAGCTGCGACCCTCCGGGGCATACTCTCAACCAGGCGTTGTACGACGGCTAGCGGTATTTTCTTCCACTCGGCTTGGAGAAGACAGGTCAGTTCCTTCACCGATTTCAGACGGTTGGGGCACCCCTTAAGTCGACGCTCCAACTCGTCCCAGAGGTCCTCGATGGGGTTAAGGTCCGGGCTCTGCGCAGGCCCATTGTCACCATACCAAGCCATGGTGGACCTCGCAACATGACAGGTGGCATTGTCATCCTGAAAGTAACATGGGTCCACCCTGTAAAACTGCCACAACGTAGGAAGCGCATGGTCATCCAAAATGGTGCAGTAGGTCTTGGCGTTGAGTCTACCTGGAATTACGACCAAGGGTCCCGTGCCATACCAGTAGAAACACCCCAATAGCATAATTCCACCGCCACCGAACTTCACAGTTGGCACAATACATTCCGGCAGGAGGCGTTCTCCAGGCAGACGCCAAACCCAGACCTTGCCATCCGAACGGTAGAGGGTAAACCTTGATTTGTCGCTCCAGAGAACCTGTTTCTACTGTTCAACGGTCCACTGTCGACGTTCTTTGCACCACGATAGCCGAGCAGCGCTATTAGACTTGGTGATCAAAGGCTTGTGGGCGGCAGCACGTCCATGATAACCGAGCAGATGGGCTTCCTTACGGATGGTATTCATCGAAAGAACACTCCCGGATGCCTTTTGAAACTCTTCACGGATGTGGCCCATCGATTTGGTGCGGTTTTTCCGAATTTCTCTGGCCAGCATCCGTCGGTCTCTAACTCCCAGTCTTGTGGGTCTGCCGGGTCGGGGCACATTCCGAGAGTCACTTCTCATCTTCCACTTGACAATCACGTAGGCCACTGTCGATTTTGGGTACTTCAACTCGCAGGATATGTCACGTATGGATCGGCCATTTCTGTGATACCCGACGATTACACCTTTCTCGAAATCAGAGAGCTCCGAACTGCGTGGCATCTTACATGCGACTGGTTGCGTTGTTGTTTCCCACACGATATTTAACGGCGGCGGTCGTGACGTGTATCAGGACCGCAGATATCGTCGATTGCAGGGGTGCCCAATTACTTGTTGGTAGATAGTGTATTTTGCATAAGCTCGTTTGTACCAGTTTTTCTGGCACTTCAGTGTATATTATAACAATTTAGATGAATTAACATAAAAAATCATAATTTGAGCAAAATTATATAAACAAATTATAATACTTTCTTTTGGTGTGAAAAGTTTCAAAGCAGCCTTCTGGATAGAATGGGATGTTCCCACACAGCTTACATTCCCATCTCGTTTCTTTTCTTCCGGGACAAACTCGGCACACTCTTCTGAGAAACTTCTTCTTTCCTGTGGCTGGGGTATTAGTTAGGAAGTGTCTTTAAGTAACACGAGCAGGTGGGCCTGTTTTTGAGGATCTTCCTCCCTTCAATGATTTTCTTTTTTTTGCATACTTCTTTAAAAGCCCATGAATGACTTTATGTTTAAATTGTAGGAGACTACATTTTTCACCACCACTTTTCCCAAATATAATATGGGCATTCACAAAAGTGAGATATCCATCAAATGAAAGAATAGTTTCCAATACCATCTGACACTCTTTCTGAGGCACCCGTACGGTTTTATTTTTTGGTCTAATCTCTCTTGGAAAGGTGGGCCATCATTCAGCCAACATATGAACTACTTCCAAATTAGTAAAATGGGCCCGGAAATGTTTCGTGCGTGAACGCATTGAGCACTAAACAGACCACGGAAATCTTCCGGGATAGAACAGTATGGGCAGGGCAGTAGAGCTAGAGCCAGAATTTTTCCGGGCATACCACTTAAGAGGTTAATAGTGTATCATCATCATCACCATCATCGTTGTCAACAAATATCAATCCACTGCAGGATGATGGTCTCCCCAAG
Source organism: Macrothele yani (assembly GCA_039090855.1). Classification (NCBI taxonomy): domain Eukaryota; kingdom Metazoa; phylum Arthropoda; class Arachnida; order Araneae; family Macrothelidae; genus Macrothele; species Macrothele yani. The sequence continues at coordinate 106,629,281 of CM077014.1, read as the reverse complement.
TTTCTTCCACAACTGTCTGTCTTGAGCCACTCTCCTCGATGTAACTCCAGCATGCTTTCTAATTTCATCCATCCATCTCCCATGTGGTCTTCTTCTGGGTCTTTTCCTGTCCCTTGGAATCCAATCTAAAATTTAGACTGTCGATCGATGGTCTGTCTTTCTGGCAGTATGTCCAGCCCATTGCTCGTTCGTGACAGACGTAGTGTTGGTGGCTCCAATATTTTATGCATTTTAGTGTGAAATACCTCGTCCCTCACTCACCTGTTGCGTGGCTCGGCTGTTTAAAGGTGCTGTGTACGTTTTGAGCTACTTTTCTAGCGTTCTCATCCTCATATTAGTTCATATTCATCCGTTTTCTTATCGTTTGCTCGTTTGTTTACGTTTGGAAGCTGCCAACATGGCGGCTTCCGGTATTTCCTTATCATCTACGGGCGTGGTGGATGCACGCACGTCACACTTCCCACGTCCATGGAAGTTAACATACTCTCGTCGTCAGATGTGTCTGCTCAGATGCCTTCCCACTTTTCTAGTACTCCTGCACCGGTGCCTTCACTGGACTTGGCTGCGCTTTCTTCTTCAGCTCCTGCATCTGCCTCGGTGCCCTCCCTGGGTACTACTGATTCTACTGCCGTGCCTTCTGCCTGTGCTTCTGTTCCCTCACAGCCTTCTGTGCCTGCCGGATCCGAACAGACTTCTCTTCCGAGGATGTCATTTGCCTCTAAAGTGCAACGAGGTGCTACTTCTACGTCCGATTCCTCTCAACCAGATGGTCTTTTGCAAGCAACACTTATTATTCAGGTATCCAACCACAAGGTGAAGGTAACGATAGATGACAATTAGCAGATTGGCCGTGAGTTCCATAACCTCCTGGATAGAGGTGTGCTCTTTCATGCTCTACCAAATACTCCATTGCCACGCTACATGGAAGCCCTCTCTGGACATGTGTCGTCTGCGTCCATTGCAGGAATTTCCCGTACTCCTCGGGGTATTTCGGTACAGTTCAATCACAAGGAGGATGCTGACTTTTTCTTGCAAACGGACTTTCGATTGGGACAAACCATCTCATCCCGTCGCCTCTTTCCAAACGACCGGTGAACATGACGTTCTATCCTGTTCCACAGGAAGTGCCTGATACTGCACTTCCTCTCCTTGTCAGTCATGTTTGTAAAATTGTTGGCAAGGTCCGTCGCCTCTCTGACGCTCCACACGGAACTCGATTTGCACATGCTACCGGACCTCGCCGTCAGTTATTGGTCGTCTTCCCACCGAGAAAGCCTTGGCGGATTGCCCTACAGAAGCTACTGTTGAAATTGGCGCACGAACGTACAGTTTCAAGATTTTCACTGCTCACTATTGTACACACTGTTTAACACAGAATCACACCACTGCCTCCTGTGACCGCGTTCTACGTGGACGTTCATCAAGTTCGCATCCCACTGCTGACCACATTGGTCTTTCTACTATCCCCACTACCGGTAGTTTGCCTGACGCGAATTCTTCGTTTCTCCGTCAGACGAACATTTCCGTCACGGACAATGCTGCCTTTCCTCCTCTCCCGACCCGTACGATTGGGCATCCACCTTCAAGATTGACAGAGTTGTCTTCGACTACAGATGTGTCTACAGCGGAGTGTTCCGATCCGGGTGTGTTGAGTGGTGGTTTGGCAGATCGGCCGTCTGGCTCTTCTCCTAGCCTCTCGGATATCGGGTCTCCATTTACAACCTTGTCAACCATACCCTTGTTGCAACATCTTCCTGAAGCCTCGGCTGTTGTACCAGTCTCCACTAAGGCAGCTCAGCTACGTACTTCTTCTTCAGCGACGGTCGTTTCCTCGTCTCCTGACTTGGGAGGTGAGCCTGATCCACTAATGGATACATCCGCTTCAGCTTCTTCTTCGAAGCGGATTGGAACTTCCAAAGGCGCTGTGAAACAGAAAAAGTTAAAACAACTTTCTGTGCCACATTCTGAGGATTCATTTAGTGTTCCCGAGGTTTCCGGTTCAGGTGTTTCTCCACCTGATGATTCTTCAAACAGTATGCTTCTCTCTCCGCTCAGGTCCTGTCAATCCTCTCTCTGATGCTGAGGTTTTACAGGCCGTTCATACGTTTCCTCCAGTTCCTGGAGCACTGTCCAGATAGCAACTTTTACGTCTTTTTCAACCTGCACGTACGATTGTTGGTTCTGAAGAATTCCTTCACTAACCTGATCTGGACCTGTATGCAGCAGTAACGCAATTCGAAGCTTTTGTGTCACTTTTTAAATCTCTGTGTGCCACCGATCCTCGGTATCAGCCTTTTTTGAGGCGTTACACGCGCCGTCTCGCCTCCTTGAAGGAGCTCGTTGAGAAGCATATATGTGATACCTTCTATCCTTTTACCGATGACCTTTAGCTCTCTTCCTCACACCGATTACTTTTTGTTCTCTCAATGCTAGGGGATTTGCGAACCCGTTCGCAGTTGCCCTGGTTTTGCAGACTTAGTGCATGTTGATTCTGATGTTTTCATTGAGTGTTTTTACTGTGATTCACAAGTAATGTATTGTAAATTTGCTTTATTTGTGTGTAAATTTACTTTATTTGCTTTATTTAATGTATTGTAAATTTGCTTTATTTTAAAGTTGCGATAATTGCGTGTTCTTCTGTGTTTTCACAACTAATCGGTCTCGTTACTTGTGTGATCTCCTCATTATTTCAGTATCATTAGCTTATCTGTTGTTTAGTGAATTTGTGCCTGTTTTTCAAATTACCTATAATTGTGAGTGCTTGCTGTGTTAGTGCTTTCCTCTATCGCGGATTATTATAGTGGTACGTCTGTTACCTTTGTTATTTTTATAAAGTTGCTGAGGTACTCAATGTTATTTTGCGCTCTAACCACATTTCAGTTCCGTTCGGTTGATTTATCATAGCATAGTACATTTCATGCATTTGTGCACATGTGTTATAGTGTTTGACATGCCGTTAGGCCATTCATTGTTCGTGTGCATATTCATTTCCTTTCTGTGTAACGCTGTGCTGCATCTTGGTTATACTGACTTTCCGCACTGTTGTTTTCTGTATTGCAGCTTTTAATGAATCTCCTATGTCTGTATTTCGTTATAGCAATAAACTGGGTACCACTATGGTACCCACAGTTACCAATACCAACACCATTGCAATTTCAGGGATTTAACTCTGATCATGATGCCTTCCACTCTTGTCATTTTTTGGATCCACGAGTTCCTCTTCTTATCTTTCCTGGTTACACCAAGTATGCATCTCTCCATGCTTCTTTTAGTTGTATGTAGCCTTTTTATGTATTTTTTAGTTAAGGTCCACATCTCTGCACCATTCGTAAGTACTGAAAGAATGCATTGATTAAACACTTTTCTTTTAAGACATAAAGGCCTATTGCTCTTAAAAATTGTACTGTGCTCTCCAACCAAGTTTTACACGCCGATTAATTTCCTCATCAATGTGACAATTGCTCGATATCTTTTGTCCAAGTTAAATGTAGGTATCGGTTATCTCCAGCTTTTCCCCATCTATTGATAAATCTTCCTTTCTTGTAAAAGAATTGTACATCACTTTTGTCTTTTGAAAGTTCATTTTTAGTCCCACTTCATTACTCTTCTCAGTGTGTTTGTGGATCATATTCTGCAGCTCTAAAGTGCTAGTTGCAAGAAGGTGAGTTAAATAATCTCCATGAATCTTTATTCCCTTGTTTTCCCAGATCAACGATTGAAAGACATTTTCCAATGTGGCAACAAAGAGTTTGGGAGATATTTTGTCACCTTGTCTCACTCCTTTTCCAATTTTTATTGGTTCTGTATCCTCAAATAGCCGAACCTTTGCACTTGCATTTTCATAGATGTTATTAATAATGCTATTGTAGGCATCTTCAATATCTCATGATTTCAACGCCATTGTAACTGCTGATCGTTTCACGGAATCAAAGACCTTTTCATAATCTATAAAGGCCTTGCATGATGGGAGTTCATATTCCCTCTTTCTTTCAATTAGTTTTCTAGGTACATGAATATGACCTATGGTACAGTAGCCACTCCCGAATCGAGCTTGTTCTCTTGGTTGAGCCATGTCCAGTGTTACTTTCAAGCGATGTGAAAGAACCTTAGTGAAGAGTTTATAAACCACTGATAGAAGGCTGTTGGGCCTGTAGTTCTTGGGATCCTCAATGCCACCTTTTTTATGTAGCAGGATCATTGTTGCACTGTTTCAATCCTCAGAAATCTTACTTTCGTTCAGACATCTAGTGAAAACTTGGGCGAGTGTAGTTTCTACTTCTCCGCTTGCTTGCTGTACAATGCCCACTGTAATTCCCTCTTCTCCTGGAGATCTTCCCCGTTTCATGTTCTTAATTGCATGTGCAACTTCTGCCGGTAGGACAGAAATAACTTTGGTTCTGGTACCTTTCTTAAAGACTGGAATAGGTGTATCATCTCTTTCATATAATTTTGTGTAGAAATATTTCACTCTTGTCAAATTTTCACCTCTATTTCTTGTTACAGAGCCATCTTTATTTCTCAGTGCCATAATCTGTTTTCTTCCCTTACTGAGATGTCCCTTTGCTTTCTTCAGGCTTTGATTATTTTCAATTGCTTTTCTCACTAGTTCTCTATTGAATTTCCTTATGTCTTCAGTGATATTTTTCCGAATTGTCTCGCATAACTCTGTATATTCTACTTTGGAAGTTAAATTTTCTTTATGTGTCCTCATCTTCCTTCTCTTTTGCATTAGCATTTTTGTTTTTCCTGATATTTTCTTCATGTGCAACTTGTTCTTAGTACCACCTATTTTTGTTGCTCTTTTCATAAGAGCCTTGGTTAATTTCCTGTTAACTTCAGAGGTCCTTTTCATCCAATGATAGACCTTCAGAGCGGAGAAACTGTTCTTCACTTCCAACTCGAAGGTATTATGATGATTTTTAAGGCTGTCCATGTCAATACATTTTCTTTGATTTATGAGCTTGCCACGTTCCAGTTTAGTGTTGAGGTGCATCTACATCTCACCATTCTATGGTCACTACCTATGTTGAACTTGTTAAGAACACTGCACTCTTCGATGGTGAATTTCTTGTTACACATAATAAAATCTATTTCACTTGCCGTCCCATTGGGAAGTCTCCATGTTCATTTCCTAAGTGCCTTTTTCTTGAAAAAGGAGTTCATGATGAAAAACCCTTCTGCCTCTGCAAACTCTACGAAAGTATTTCCACGCTGGTTTCTGTTGCCATGACCGAATTTGCCTACCAAAGTTTCATTCTGATGCTGTTGCCCTATTTTCGCATTGAAATCTCCCATAATGATCTTCAAGTGCTGTTTTCCCTTGTTATTTAGATGCCGAATTTCCTCGTAAAATTCTTCAATTTCTTCCTCAGGATGACTTGTGATGGGTGCGTATAAGCTTGAATAATCTGAGTCTGGTATCTTTTTGAAAGTTGGATAACGAGTCGCGCAGCTCTGTCAGAGGAACTTTCAACTTCTAGAACTTAATCTTTCAGTTTCTTCTTTATTATAAATCCAACACCATTAGTTCTGCCAGTATCTGTCACATGACAGTAGAAGAGATGTCCATTTTTCAGTTCAATGAGATCTTCTCCCTTCCTTCTTACCTCACTTAGCCTGACGATGTCCCACTTGATTCTTTGTAGTTCCTCCTCCAATTCAAGGAGCCTTAAATCAGAAGATAGGGAACGCTCATTAAACATAGCCAAGGTCAGCATCAGATGGCAGCCTAGTCCAATCCTCCGGTGATTCTTAGCACCCTCTCTGCCTTCATGTCGCACTATATGAGCATTTATATACAAAAAAACCATATTAATCAACAAAAAAAGACATTATTGTGTGACGTTAATTTTATCTCCATGAAAGAGGCACAATGAGACTGGATGTACACTTTTCCTAACTGTTTCGCAAATTTGGTACCACAGTAAACTTCCCGAATGCAGCTGGAAATTATGGATCCCAATCGCTGTAATGATGAAATAGCTCCCAGAGAATTTTTACTAACGTGAACAACTTTCTTCTCTTGAAACGTACATCCAAACGCGTCTTAATTTTTGAATACGAGCAACTGATATCCCCTATAAAATTTGAGAAAGAAATAAGAAATTTAATTTTCCAAGGTTGCCCAAACTGGCGAATCCTATTACAAGCTAATTCTGTAAATGGAGAAATGACAAAGTATGCCGCGAAAAAACAAATGTACCAGAAATTGTTGCAAAAGTTCAAATTCCAATCAGATCATAAACAGTAATTTTGGCGCAGTCTCTTGAGTTGCGCCCGGGGCAGCCGCTCCGCCTGTCCCGCCCTTGTTGCGACTCTGCGTCCATGTCTTGTGCTAAGAGTGGTAATCAAACAGCGAAAGCCGCAGTGAAGTTCCACGGTGTAACGCAGAAATCTGTTTAGAAAAAAAAATTCACAAATTTAATATCTTGAAGGCAACTTAAGTCCAACAGTTTTCTCAAAAACAAAATGTTTCCTATTCTGTTTCGTAGATATTTTGTTGTACAAAATATAAATATGGGTTTACGTCGTCTAGCTGAAAATTAATGCATCAGAAAAATCATCCACAATATCAATCACCGAGTAAAAATATTTTGTTCCAGTTCAACCTCGCCGCCCCCGGTGGCGCAGTGGTCTAAGCCATGGCTACTGACCATTCATTCGCAATGGGTCCGGGTTCGAATCATGAAGAGGCATGGATGCTGTGTTTGTCTTACGGCACTGACTCTTTTCCTCCCCTGGAGCCAGTGGCCTAAATTAGGGACGGGTGACTGCTTATAGCCCCACTGAGTTGCTCACAGTGGTCGTTAAATCCCCAATCAAAAGAAAAAAAAAGTTCAACTTCTACAAACGGAAATTGCGGGACAAATAAATGCAAATATACTTTTACGCCGTCTAAAGGGAAGATCGTGCATCAGACAAGTGAGGGAATGTGTGTAAAATACTGGCTTAGTTAGGTTACACAATACAAAAAATTTCTTCTTCCAATTCTGTCCAAAACAGCAGAGATACCGAACCAGATAGAATGTGCTTTTATGTCATTAAGCACAAATACGCTTACTCTCAAGCAATATACATATGCATCAGAATAAAGAGAGGAATTCGTGGACTTAGCGGTGGTTTGCAGCTGTTCGTTTCGAAAGAAATTTCTCTCGTCCAATCTTCGAAAAAACTGGCACCATGCTAAACACTTCCCGAAATGAAAAAATTGTCAGGTGGAAAATGCTCACCCGATCAGTATCATGATTGCAGTAGCAAAGTAAAAGCATTTTCACTTTCTGGTATATACGAAACTAGAGTGCCATATATACACTCAGTAGACAAAACTTTAGAGATAGGGGTATGGACATATGATATGGACATTCCCGCGCAGGGTGGAACGGATCCAAACAGAACGCAGGCGATAAATAGGCGGGCAGCAGGGCTTTTCAACAGTGTATCGCAATCGACGAACATGGGTAAGCATGGTGATCTGAGCGACTTTGATTGTGGATGCACTGTCGGCGCAAAACAGATGAGTCATTCTGTTGCCCAATGGTAAGAACCCTAAGGTTCTCGAGGGCAATCGCACCAAGGGTGTACCGCGAGTGTACCATCGGCGGACGTACCAGCTCCCAGAGAGCTAGCTGCGACCGACCACAAGCCATGGCCGGTGTAGAAGTAGAATATCCAGGCTCGTAGAGTCCTACAAGTGGCAAAGGCGGCGCAAATCACAACCAGGTTAAGTGTCGGAAGCCCAAGCAGAGTTAGGGAGAGAACGGTATGACGCACGTTGTACAACCCAGCCTATAGGAGCCGAAGTCCTACTCGTGTGCCACTGTCAACTGCTCATCATCGGATATTACACTTCACCTTGGTCCGGGAACATCACAACTCGAACTCTCCAGATTGGCGCTGTGTGGTATGGTCAGACGAATCCCTTTTCAGCTGCACCAGGCTGACGGGTGGGTGTAAATGTGGCTTCGACATATCGGCAGTGTTCAAGGCGGTGGTGGGTTTGTGGTGGTTTGAGGTCTTCTCATGAGATTCATTAGGTCCCTTAGTGTGTCTTCAGAGGTCCTTAACCACTGCGCCCTACCAGCCTGTACTGGCTGATCACTTGCACGCTTTCATGGCCTTCGCGCATCCTCCGGCCAATGGTCTGTTGCAGGAGGATAATGTCCCACTCCATCGGGCCACAATTACTCAGCCATGGCTCGAGGAACACTCATCGGAGTTTGGAACCATCCAGTGGCCCCCGAGGTCTTCAGATTTAAACCCTGTGGAAGCTCCATGGTATGCCCTGAGTGGAACATGTGGTAGGGGACAATCTGGGGACGAACCCTATTGAAAATGGACGAAATGGGGTTAAAGGTCAGGACACAGAAGCGGGATCCATTCCATTGCCCTTATGCGTCATAACTTACGTAGAAATGCTTCGATTGCGACAAAACTTTATCAACTTATTCCGGAGGTATACTGAACCGGTTCTGTTGAATATCATCGAAATGGGGTCAAAGGTCAGGACACAAGAGCAAGATTTATTCCACAGCCATTATCCTCATAACTTGAGTAATGATTTATGGTATGTTGGAAATCGTATCACAATCAATTTCATTGCATTATTTTACTAACTCGTTTTTTAAGTACAATCGTATCGTAAACGCGTACATGGCATGCTCAAACATAAGTAACCATACGTACTTACAAATAACGGCGTCAATAAATATGAATATCATCTCGTATTATTTCATTTTAGATATTACATATTTCAAGAGAAATCGTTTAATAAATGTGTAAAGTTTCACACATAAATAATTAGTACAACAAAGTCACTGATCACAAGTAATTTAAGTATGCATAAAGTAACTTTGCGTACGTTTTTACATTAACCATAATTGTGTCAATCTCATAAATAATATATTGTCGCTATATTTGTCATAAAATTGTGCGGTCCATTTGCCCAGCATGTGACAACGAGTTTATCTATTATTCCAGATGTGACATCGAATAATATACCTCCAGTTGATTTTATGAATAAATGAGTATGTGTGGTGTACACGTATTCCAAATTTGAAATCGAGCCGCGGATGGCTTAGTGGTTAAAGATTCAGACTACTGATGGAGAGAACCCTGGTTCAAGCCTAGCCTGATAGGATTGTCCTTAGTGGTGTGAATTTCTAACAATCACTGAATATCCATGTCGTGCATCGGACGAGCACATTAAGTGACGGCTCCCGGGTAGGAATCCCCCGGTTAAAGTTCCTAAGCTCCCCTTTCTAATTTAGCTCTGCCGTCCATGTGCAAAATCTACTGTGTCGCCATCTAGTGTGTTCTCTCTTACTTTCAAACTATCCTGATAGACTCGCTGTAACTTCCTTCCGTTTCTGTGCCCTGTCCGAAAGGGCACAGAAACTGAATGAAGTTAGAGCACATATATTTGAAATATGTGGATTTTTTTTTAGTGCATATATTTGAAATATATGTACTCAAAAATGAGTACGTATACAGGGTGTTTGTAAACTGTTTTAACAAAAGAAAAGGGGTGATAGTACCCATCAAGACCAACAATATTTACAATGGAATCTAGGGTCGCATTCCACTCTGAGTGTCAGAAAAGAGTAAAGTTAGATGTCCAAGTTGAACTTTCAACAGTGCAAAGAAAGAGAATTAACGACATCATAGGTTGCACAATTCCCATTTATGGAGATCAGGGACAGACTCAAAGTAGATGCTCAAAGTGGCGGCCACGTGTGCCGTTGCACAATTCACACCGGCGAATGAAATACTGGCGCACCCTCTCAAAGACTCCTGGTGTCGTGTTTATCCTGTCCGCTGCAACAACGATTCTCGCTACGAGATCTTCCACGGAGTCCACAGGCGTCCCGTACACCAATGATTTCATGTGCCCCCAGAAGAAGAAGTCCAGTGGGTTTAAGTCCAGTAAGCGTGGAGGCCATGCCACAGGTCCGCTACGTCCAATCCATCGTGCGGGATATGTGGCATTCAGGAAGTGTCTACTGCACCTTGATAATCCAATCAGCTGCAACTGTCGATGCTGCGTCTTTTCTCTGGCAATTTGCATACTGTAAATGCTTGACGGTGATGCTCTGGCGATGTGCTACTTCTCCGACACGAAAGAAATGACGTCTGAGGTGACGACTTGTGCTTGTTGGACGTATTTCGAAGTTACTCTTTTCTGACACTCAGAGTGGAATGCGACCCTAGGTTCCATTGCAAATATTGTTCGTCTTGATGGGTACTATCACCCCTCTTCTTTTGTCAAAACAGTTTACGAACACCCTGTATTTCAAATTAGAAATACCAGATGTACTAACAATTGATTCTCTGTGTGTACCCAAAAATGAGTAGGTGTCTTTTCCAAAAATGAAACACAAGTACTCGGAGCTATTGTAAGCTCAGAATGTACTCAAAAACGAGTACATTTTGCTTATTTCTAAGTACCAATTTTTAACAGTGTAGGAATCTGAACATCCTCAGATTTTTGCTAGTCGAAGCATCGTTGCTCTTATAGCGTATTTGACCTATCTCCCATCCAGAAACGGATATAGGTCGAACATCACCTGTACCACAGATAAATCAATGAAGGCGGAAATATTCTTCATAGCACATAGGAAATCGAGAGAATATTCAGATCAAATAGAATATAAATTCTGAATTTGCTTGTAACACTTACTGGTCATCCACGTAACATGTCTCAGTAACGGTTAGCATACTCGAAAGCAAATCGGGAGATCCGGGTTCGATTCCCCCGTTAGGGTGATAAAATCTTCAAGTTTTCTGAGAGGTGTTACATGGATAACCAGTAAGTGTTAGAATCAAATTCAGATTTCTTTTTCTGTTTGCTTTGATATTCTATCGATTTTCCAACATTTTCGTCATTCATTGATTTTCGTATTCTTTTCATATCCTGACTAGACAAAACCCGTCGGAATCGACGGTTAGTTTCCTTTCTTTTTCTTTTTTTTTTTTTTTTTTTTTGAGAAGAATAAACTCATATGAAACAACAAATGTAAACTTTATTTGAGTGACAAATTCATTCAATTACTTCAGTAAAGACCATAGTCCAGGTTCGTGATTTTTTTTTTTTTTTTTTTTTGACTGAAGGTTCAACGATTACCGTGAGCAACTCAGTGGGCTATAAGCAGTCGCCCGTCCCTAATTTAGGATCACTGGTTCCAGGGAATGGAGAGAGTCAGTGTCATAAGATAAACACAACATCCATGCCTCACCGGGATTCGAACCCGGACCCTTCGCAAACGAATGATCATAAACCAGCTCTTAGACCGCTGCGCCACCAGGTTCGTGATGAGCATCACGACTGCACCCTTTTTCAGTCGTAAGATGTGAGGCGGAAGTCCGCTGATCTCGATCGTGTGCAAAAATTCAATTGGACAGCGCCCTCTTTCACTCTCATCTTCAGCCACAACTGTGTTTGTAAACGTTGTTGGAATGAGATTCGCGTTGCGCATACTTTTGATCCGTCGGAATCGACGGTTAGTTTTTTTTTTTTTTTGAAGAGACTAAACTCATATGAAACAACAAATGTAAACTTTATTTGATTGACAAATTCATTCAACCACTTCAGTAAAGTTTTTATTTTTTTGACTGAAGGTTTAACGACCACCGTGAACAACTCAATGGGCTATAAGCAGTCGGCCGTAATATTTTCACTAACAATGGTCAACAGAATGTTTATTTACATCTTTACATAATGGGAAACGTCTTACCTACGTGAATAAACTGAATCGAATGAATATTAAATTGTATACATACATCACACAGTCCAAAACAGCATAACGCAATCAGGTCTTCGAGAGTGTTCGCTGTTCCGACGAGAAGAACTTTGATACCAATGCATGCTAGCGTTGTTTTGCGCAACGGTTGGCTCAGAAACCAGACTTCGGACTTTGGACTATCTCAGTCCCTCCATGCTTCCGCCTTCAACAGCGCGTGAGTCAACCGCAGGCAATCAAATGTCAACCGCACGCTTCTCCCATAGACTTTGCATGGGAACTTTGCCGCCCCACAACGCCCGAACCGTTAGTCCAATCAAATTTTTCTCTTCGACTGGCACATCTAAATGGTAAGACCTTTTTTTTGATACCTCAACCATATTTTTACGTTCAGCCGTTCTCTCAAAATAGGACTCATAGCAAAAAAACTTATAGAATTAATACATAGTTAGTAAACTAATTTTTTTAATTGCACTTCACATCATTTTTCTTGGTGAACGATGATCTTAAATCTAGCGAATTTTGCTTTTCATCAAATTGTATTCCATATTATTTCTTTGCGGTGCAGTGATGTCAGAGTTCGCATTTACTTTTTAAATCGTACCGATTTCAGTCGAAATATTTTACTGTGTTGGCTGAATAAACAGGAATCACTAAATCTTGTTTCAGTAAAAACATCTCAAAACCTTTATTTTCCGTAGCTAACACTCACGTCTCGACGTCGTCGTTTAAATTTCTACTTTATGTTCATTTGCATATTATCAACGAAATGCTCAGAGAAATCAACGCCTTCCAAGTTTCAGTCAAAATCATGAGTAATTTACTGATTCATTCGCCTCATAAAACTTTTCTCTCCGAGTTTCATCTCCTCGTGAACGACTTCAAACTAAGAAAGAAAGCGATAAACGGCCGTGTAAGTTTGCATGCATACGGCAGGAGCATTTCTTCCCTGTTCAGTACTTCATTTTCTACAAACAATGGCGGCGATTTAATTTATTGGTAATTCCCGGCATCACATCATTGCTCGGGAATGTTCGCATAAAAATAAATTGATTGCAAGCATTATTTGCATAACAGAAGATTTTCCCCTTCGCTTTATTACTCCAGCCACTTTCATTACCAGCAGGAATAAATTGCTCAGCAGTTTACTCGGGAGGATATTCTCACTGACAGATTTAGATATGTTGTTATTTAAAACTGACGCTTGTTTGGTGATAATGCCTCTGAGAAAGAAGCAATAATGAATCAAATTAACGGATGATTTTGCTGAAAGAATAATAATTTTTCCCCAAATAAAGGCTCATAATTTCTAAGCACTGATTATATATACCACCGTTCATAATGGCAGATCTCTTTTAAAATTCATCTGGAACAGGTCTTCAGAATATAAAACTAACTCACAAGCTCCTGGGTAATGCGGTGATAAATCGGTAAAGAGTAGCAGACTTTCTAAACACTACTATTTTTTTAAATAGCAATCGAGAAGCAGGTATTAAACTCAGTTCCATGTATTTATAAAATATGAGGCTTTTTGTTGCTGCAAATCCTGAATGAATCATTAGCTGAAATTCGCTCATCTTCCTCCCTTTTTAATTTGGTTACTAATCTATCTTTCCTTTATTCAGTGTTAAATACTTTCCCTTCAACCGCAGTCAGCGCTATTTCTGATTGTTACTCAGTTGTGAGGCATTCTGGCAATTTGCAAAGTCTGAAAATTCTGAGTCATGCCTCAGTTTAACGGATACTATGAATACTAAATAGAAAGTGAGTTCCGTAAAATTTGAAACCTTTGAAAACTGTTCTGAATAAAGTACCAATTCCGTCAAATTAATGTGAACGAGGACGAATTTGATACTCAGACAACAAGAACTTTGATGAAAGTAGAAGTTTCTTCATCACCTTTCTTAAAATTGCAGATCCACCCCTGACACGCTTCGACCCTGCAAAATATGGTTTTGCACAGCTGCTTCAAAAACATCGAATGTAGTCGGGATAGCCACCCCGGTGGCGCAGTGGTCTATGCGGTGGCCTCTGATCATTCGTCCAAAAGGGGTCCGGGTTCGAATCCCGGTGAGGCATGGATGTTGTGTTTGTCTTACGGAACTGGCTCTCTCCCTTCCCTAGAGCCAGTGACCCTAAATTAGGGACGGGCGACTGTTTATAGCCCATTGAGTTGCTCAAGGTGGTCGTTAAACCTTCAATTAAAAAAAACAAGATCAAAGTAATTTGTTTCAGTGGTTGTTGTATATAAAAATATGGTGGACTTAGGTTGGCAAGCTGAATGACTTTGCTACATTACTTCGGCACAGCACTACTAAAAGGTTGCCGACCCCTGCACTAATGCAACAGATTTTCATTCCTTTCGTCGTTTTAACACAAGTTAGTAAAATCATGCAATGCATTGATTACGATACGCTTTCCAACATGCCAGAAATTATTACTCAAGTTATGAGGAACATGGCTGTATAATAAATTACGCTCCTATGACCAGACCTTTGACACCCTTTCCATGATATTCAACAGAACCGGTAAAGTATACTTCCGGAACAACATGAAAAGTTTTGTCTCAATCGAAGCATTTTTACGCAAGTTATAATGCTTCGATTGAGACAAAACTTTGACCTTTGACCCCACTTCACCCATTTTCAATAGGGTTAGTCCCCAGGTGGTCCTCTACGACATACTAAAATTTCATCGAAATCGAACCTTATTTACGCAAGTTATGACGCATAAGGGCAGTGGAATAGATCCCGCTCCTATGTTCTGACCTTTGACCCCCATTTCACCCATTTTCAATAGGGTTCGCACCCTACCCCCCCCGCCCAGGTGATCCCCTATCATATACTAAAATTTCATCGAAATCGAACCATCTTTACGCGAGTTATCGTGCGGACGGACAGACGGACAAAGCTGGAGCATATACGCTTCTTCAACCTACGGTTCGAAAGCGTAAAAAAAGAAGTCGGGATATTGTCTCGGACAAAACTTCATAAAAATTGGAATTTTCTATGAAAACTTAGGTGTGAAGTCAAATCCATTTATATAATGTTTTAAATGCTTTTATAATAAATATACGCATGCAAAACAGCGTGCTAATATATCTCATTTGTTATTTTTATCCCACAAACATCATCACAATATGAAATAACAATATTTTCAAATTTTTCAAACTACTAAATAATACTACAAAATGAGATCAGCGCCTTTTCTTCGCAAGTAAAAATGTCTCGGTCGACACCCTCTCCTCTTTTACAGAAATAGAACAAGTCGAGTTGAAATTTACCCTCATCTTTGAATTAAAAAAAAAAAAACTTTTTTTTGTATATATATATATATATTTCTATTTTATGTAGCAATACCAATATACACATACAGTCAGTCCTGCCAGAATAACATGACCACCTATCTAATAATGGGAATAACACCCTTGGCCCGGCGAGATGGCGTGGCATGGATGCGATGAGGCCCTGGAAGGTTCCCCGAGGCACACGTGCCCATTCGGACTGCAGCAGAGCACAGAGGTCCTGTAGATGACTTGGTTGAGGGTCGGCACGTCGAACCTGTCAATCCAAATAGTCCCACAAGTGCTCTATGGGATTGAGGTCGGGCGATTTTGTCGGCCAAAGCAGAACGGAGACATCGCTGTCGTGTTCCTGGAACCAGTCACGTATCCTGTTGGTAGACACCAACACCATCAGGGTAAACGTCCAACATGAAGGAATGCATGTGGTCAGAGAGGATAGACAGGTAGCAACTGGTGTTGAGGGACCCATTCAGTGGTACCAGCGGTCCCAGGTCATACCAGGAAAAGATCCCCCAGACATGCACACTGTCACCGCCGGCCTGTACTTGACCTGCAAGCGTATCCGGGTGTTGGCTCTCATGTGCTTGACGCCGTATCCGCCGCCACCGGTCACTTCTGTGGAACAGAGACTACGATTCATCGGAAAAGGCAATCTTTCCCACACTTCCACTGTCCAATGACGGTAGTCCCATGCGGACTGCAGGCGTAGTTGCCGATAGATCTGGATTAACATGAGCACCTTGTCGCAGCGTCGACTCCTGAGACCCATGCGTAACAGGGTTCGCTCTTTTGTTATCAGGCACACGTACCTGGGTGCAGGAGCGTTCATTTGCGTGGTCTGGTGCACTGTTGCGTTTTGATTCCCCTTTACCAGTCGACGTTCTCCTCTGGGGTCCATGGTTTTTGGGGCTCCACACAGTTATGACGTCATGAGGTATTCGGGGTGCCAGCGGTCCATTCTTGGTACGCCCTTAACACAGCATCTCGCGAACAACCCACGAAGTATGCTGTTTCTAAGACGCGTCCACCCTTGGCGTCGTGGCCAATGATCATTCCTTTTTGAACGCCCGTCAAATCACTACCTCTGCCTATTATGATCACGTGACGTACTGTGGCTCACCCTGTCCTGGCCGGTAGCTTGTATCTCCGTGTGGTCAACCTTGTTAGGTGCACTCTATGATGCTCCTGGGTGAGTACACTGTGATTCCGAAGATGGTCATATTATTCTGATACGACAGTGTATACGTATGCATATATATACATACTTCTCGGATTCCTTTGAAGCTTTGCAATAGTAAATTAACTTCTTCAGGCTTTAAGTAATATACGAGGTTTGATAATTTAATTTCCGGTATACACCTGTTGAAAACATGCGTTCGTACCTGTGCACTAGCGGCTACTACCTCACCTTCGAAGTAATCCCTTCCTCAGATATGCAGTTAGTTAAACGCATTGCTGGAAACATACCTGGAATTCCGTTTCTGGAATACTTTTGAATTCCTCTGTCACGTTACGCTGGATGTCAGAAATGTCTAAAAATTTTCGTCCTTTCCCAGCATGTTTAGCCAGAAATCACAAGGAGCTAATTCAGGTGAATACGGTGAAAGATCCAATTTTTTTGGTAATAGGTTTCTCAATCAGGAAGTCGTGAACAATGAGCCCATCATGGTTTGGAGCATTGGCAAGCCACAGCTCAGCTCTTTTCCATTGAACAGAATCCCGTAACATTTACAGAACCCTTAAATAGCATTGTTGGTTGCTCAAAGAATCCGTGATGAACTATCCTCTTGTGATAGAAAAAACACACAAACACGATTCTGAACTACGAGCGATACATGCGTGCCTTTTTTCAGCTCTTATGATACTCTAAGGCATTTGATTTTTTCATAGGATCCTCATCACACGCCTCTTTCGGGAGCTTTAAAAGTTTCAGCAGCACTTTTACCGATCTTTACGCTGAATTTGATGTAAATGTGATGCGCTAAATTTGTATCACTCGTTCTTTCCTCAACACTAACACACAGACTTGCATTGTTTTCGCAACTGCTCACTCGCGAATGGCTCTACTGGTCTCCGGTTAACGCATGCACTACTTGAAACATGTTCAGACGCGCTTAGTCACGTGATTCGGCTCGCACCGCCACAAGGGCGACACTACGCGACCGCTCCGTAAATGAAATGGTCAAATATATCTTCATCATGATTATCAACCATTATCAATTTATTGCTGAATGAAGGTCTCCCCACATTCCTTCCACAACGTTCTGCTTTAAGCCTGTTCCTCCTCGTCACTTTGACATGCCTTCGAATCTCATCCCCCCTTCTTCCACGTGGTCTTCTTCTGGGATTTTATTTGTCGTTTCAAATCCAGTCTAGTTTTTAAGGTGGCCAATGATGGTCACTTTTACTAATATGACCGGTCAATAATCATTTCAGGGATTTTACCTTCATCTTGATGTCATGAACTTGTCATTTTCCTGATCCAGACGTTCCAATTCCTATATTTATTAATTACACAAAGCACTCATTTTTCCATACTTCTTCCAGCATTTTGCAGCCACTTGATATCCTTTTCAGTTAAGTTCCCTGGTCCATAAGTAAGGAATGAATGGATACATTATTTTCCACAACGATCTGCCTTGAGCCAGTCTCCTCCATGTCACTTTGGCATGTTTTCGAATTTCATCCATTTATCTCGTACGTGGTCTTATTCTGGGTCTTTTCCTGCCCCTTGGTAAATAGTCTGAAATTTCGGTTTTCCATCGGGGTTCGTTCTTCTCGCAATATGTCCAGCCCAAAGCCATATCAGCAATTTTACCTTCATCTTGATTTCCTCAACTTGTCATTTTCCTGATTCAGACTTTCCAATTCCTATCTTTCTTAATTACACAAAACACGCACCTCTCCATTCTTTTTCCAGCAGTTTGCAGTCGCTGGATATCCTTTTTAGTTAAGTTGCATGTCTCTGGTCTATAAATAGGAACTCAGGGGGCCGCCCTGGTGGCGCAGTGGTCTAAACGATGGCTTGTGACTATTTCTCCGTAAAGGATCCGGGTTCGAATCCCGGTGATGCATGGATCTTGTGTCTGTCTTACGGCACTGGCTCTGTCCCTTCCCTGGAATTAGTGACCCCAAATTAGGGACGGGCCATTGCTTAGAGGCCATCGAGTTGCTCCCGGTGGTCGTTAAACCCCGAATAAAAAACGAACTGAGTGGGTGCATTTTTTCCCACAACGGTCTGCCTTGAGCCAATCTCCTCTATGTCATTGCGGTATGTTTTCGAATTTCATCCATTCATCTCATGTGTGGTCTTCTTCTGGGTCTTTTCCTGTCCCTTGGTATCTGGTCTAAAATTTCGGTTGTTCATCAGCGGTCTGCTTTTCTGGCAATATGTCAAGCCCATTGCCACTTCAGGGATTTAACTCTGATCATGAAGCCTTCCACTCTTGTCATTTTCCTTATCCACGAGTTCCTCTTCTTATCTTTCCTGGTTGCACCAAGCATGCATTTCTTCATGCTTCTTTCAGTTGTCTGCAGTCCTTGTATGTCTTTTACAGTATGTCTCTGCTCCGAATTTAAGAACTGGAGAGATACACTGATTAAATACTTTTCTTTTAAGACATAATAATAAATTCCTCTTTGAAACAGTACTGTTTCTTCCAAATGCTCTCTAACCAAATTTTATACGCCTATTAATTTCTTCTTCGATGGGGCCTTTGCTTGATATCTGTTGTTCAAGGTAAATGTAGGCATTGGTAACTTCTGCAATTGCTCCTTCAATCGCTAAATTTTGGATATTTGGTTTAACTTCGACATCAAAATGCTTCACCCCTTAGGATATTACCTGATGTAATTTCAAAAGAAAAATGGCCTTTAGACAACTTTTTTGAAGTTATGGTAAAACCATATTTCCCATTCAGTACTTCCAGCATTTTTCTTAGCCTCCGAAGGAGCTTGGAAGAATGTCCAAAGTCAACTGGCTTTTACACGAGAGAGAGAGGGAGAGAGAGAGCCTTCCCTTCTTGAATAATGATTTCATTCTACATTAATTCACGAAGAGACTTTGCAAAGAGTTTCTTCTGCACATCCAACATCCCTTTAATGGATGGCATAAAGTGACTCTGCGAATCATGTTGAATAGTACTTATACACCGATGTAACAGAAAGAAACTGCTTGCCACAGAGAAATATGCAAATACATTAGCCTATGAATACTGCAACTTATTGCTCGGAAATTAGCTACAAAATGAGGCCGGGCGGTGAATGTAAGCAACGAATTAAAAGAGTTTCATAAGAAATTTATAGTTGAATATCATATCGGAAAGAGGCTTGAAGGTGGCAATGTACTGGGGAAACCGAAATCCAGAGGAGACACTGCACCTAAGGAATTACCAAGGAAATCCTGGGAATACAAGCTGACAGGAGTCGCGCGACGTGTCCTCAGAAGAAAGGCGATTTCACCTCGCTTGCAATGCGCTACAAAACTTGAATTAAAAAATACAAGTGATTATGCACGTGTTTTCTGAGAACGTAGAGTGCTGCATGTCACGAATTACTCCTGAAAGGTTATTCACAAGCCTTTAATCACAAAAACTATTGCTTAGGGATTGGCACATTGAATTGGGATTTAAAATCAACGCGTCATCGTATCATGCGACGTAGTTTTCCGTTCTGACAGACATGTTTGGTTGCATAGAATACCACAAGAACCTCTATAACTTGCGTATATCGTAAGAACTGTGAAATTATATAGGGCAGTGATTACAGCATTCATTGGCATTCTCACAATGTGTTTCCATAAACTGTGAGAAACTCTGCGTGCTAGGTTTCGTACGAGGTTCCATTCACAGCAGCTCCTTCCTCGGTTACTGCAATTTTTTTCTCTGGTGTTCTCTCTCTTGGAAATGTGTCTTGGAGGAGAAGTTGCAGAACTGAACACCTCATTTTTCAGCGAAAAAAATTTTTACCAATGTTTTAGGAGAGGAATAAACCCCGTACTGAAAGTAATATATTTCCTTCTTTTTCTGCTCTGTGGATTAAATTAAGTCGCTGAAAACACTACCAGTTCCCGTGAATTCAATTAGATTGTTTCCTTTTGTGTACATGATTGTTAGACCTACAGCTTGTGTCATATGTTTTCTCGATTATCTTTTACAATTACGATTGTCGATATTGTTATTGCTTTTTTTGTTCAATCATTATGGATGAGAAATAGCAAATCGGATGTTCAATTTACAAGTAAGTCATCTACTCGTAGTTTGAGAAGCATGTGAATTTCAACGCGAATATTGTACTTGAACGCTACCTGTCCTTAAACAACTACCTCCAAATTTAAGCTGGTTTGCTGATCACTCATATATTCCATATTGACGTTCTGCTCAATTTTGCATGTCCTATATTAGACAGTTAATTCAATATACACTATATTGACAACAGAGCCTGGACACCAAGAAGAAAAACACAACATAGCATTTATTGGCATACATTAGTACGGTGTCGGTCCACCTTTGGCCTTAATACATACACTGACCCTTCTAGACATGCTTTCGACAAGCTTTTGGAACACAGCGATAGGTATGCGCTTCCATTCAGTTCATAATGCTGCCGCTGTTGCTTAGTAGTAGGCCTTCGCTCTAATTCATCCCATAGGTGCTCTATGGGATTAAGATCAGGGCTCTGTGCTGGCCAGTCCACACACGACACAGAATTATCGTCAAACCACTGTGACGTGCCTGCCCCGCAGGACGCACACGCCATAAAGGCAGATAGCAGCGAGAACGAACATCTGCGTAGCTCAGTTGGTAAAGCGACTTGTTCCGGAATAAGTGGACTCGGGTTCGATTCCCGGCATGGACCAAAAATGAGTCCTTGTTTTATGACTCGGTGCATTATCCTGCTGGTACCAACAAGGCTCGGTTCCATAGTATTTCCACATAGTTGGTAGGACATAATTGTCCAGAATATCGAGATAGACGTGCTGGTTAACAGGTTTGTTCACGATAACGAATGGGCCAAGACCATACTACGAAAAACACCCCCACACGAGTACACTGCCGGCTCCAAACTTGACCGTAGGAACAGTACACTGAGGTAAATAGCGTTCCCCCGGCTACCGCCATACCCACACACGGCCATCAGACTGATGGATCGTGTATCTGGATTCATCAGTCTAAAAGACCCGTTTCCATTGATCTACGGTCTACGATAAATGTGCTTTACACCATGCTAAACGACCAGTAGCATTCCGAGTGCAGATGAAAGGCTTATGAGCAGCCGCACGACCACGGTAACCCATGAAATGAAGTCCTCTGCGAATGGTACGTGTACATACCGAGATTTCAGCATTTTTACTCTCCTGTACACTGAGGTTTTGTGCAGTACTCCGTTGATTAGCTGTAATGACTCTCCTGAGGCTTCGACGTCCTCTATCACTGATTTCCTTTGGTCTGCCGGTGCGTTTTGCTTCTTCAGGCACGCCATGTGTCTTCCACTTATTCAATACATCCAAAACAGTTGGCTTGTGTTTGTTTAAACGCCTCTCGGTTTCTCTTATGGACAACTCACTAATATACCACCCAACAATCTTTCCTTTCTCAAAGTCAGTTCTCTCCTTCCACGGCATTTCCACTCAACCTCACAATGCGATATGATCGCGGTCAGCTGCAGGCTTGTTTTATACCGTTTGAAGCTGTACCGCGCATCTCAACAACGCAGTGGGTCCGTTCATTTGCTTTTCAAGGGATGTCTGATTACTTTTGTCAATATAGTGTATAATGTTACGCAAGGTTCAAACTACGGGAGAATGGTATCAAAATCAAAGTAAACACACCTAGAATGTCCAAAGAGGATGTTTATTCGAATCGAAAGAACGATAGTTTACAGACGGTTCACTTTTAAAGAAATAAAATACAGTGACTGAAATTTTAAAACACGAATAGTTGAACAGTGTTAACTAGAACACTTAGCAGAACTAACGCTTAACTTGAAGTTGTATCTAGTTCTCGTTGACAAAGACTGGACTCGGCGACCTAGCTTAACCCTTCAAACGGGAGCGAATTAACTCTGGGTTAGAAAAAATTAGCTAAAATCAGCTCGAAAGAATTTATTTGCTGCCTAAGAAGTTGAAAGCGGACGCGACTGGTACGAGTGAGCCTGCTTGTCAGAAAGCATTGCTTTTCCCTTACCTTTGTTTTACAAAGTGGTTATTTTAGGGGATGATTGACACTTATCTTTTTTGACTGATTGCCTGCTGAAAGGGCTACGGTAAGTGTGAAGAACCTAATAAAGGAGAGAGAAGACATTTAGATCACTTGTTTCCACCCAGTGTCTTGGTGTTCGTGTCCGAGGGACTAGCTCTTCTCAATTCTGCCTTGGGTCATAGAGCAGAGAATAAAGGGCTAGAAATGAGGTCGCTTTACCCGTGAATATTTCTGTCTGGGGAGCGCAGATGACTTTGGACATCATTTGTTCAGATACATCTGCCGCTTAAAGGGTTTAATTGACAGCAATCCATGCAGTTCATTCTACACACTTTTCGTAGCAACAAGGTAATGTATTTTTTTTTCGGCTTGATTGGAAGTTAGGGAAATCCTAAAGCACTAAACTTTTGGGAGACCTAACATAATGTTAAGTTCGGAAAGCATAACGAGAGATAACCAAAAATTAACATAAGAGAGAGTAAACAAAAAGAGAAGAGTTAAGTAGGTAACACACGTCAGAAATACTCTAGATAATTTTGTTATTGCGGCAATTTTCAACAACCGGAATTCAAAGCAACACGCCATTCAAACAACGCGCTTCGTAACGGTCTCAGGGAGCCTGTGTCTGAGTCATCCAGAATATGACTGGAAGGAATAGGAACGCAAGATAAGGGATAGAACTCACGGCCGCTTTAACAGAAGAGTGGAACAAAATACCTGCATCCTTCTACATGAAATTAATTGAAAGTATTCCACTACGCAATGAGAAAACCACGAAGGTCAAAAAGCTGGCTTATTGGCCCGCCGGGATATACCGGGACCCTTTCGGGGGTCCAATCGAGAAATTGTCCCCTTTCTCATATTCTTTTCGTCTGATTTTTCGGAACAAACGAAAACCTATTTTGATGCTTATGAATAATGATCGCTAATTTCATTTGAGCTTTATTTCTAAGTTTCCTCCAATTTTTCTTTCTTGATCTGAAATGACACAACGAAATTCTCTGTACTTATGCGAGAAAAGTGCCACCGAAGGAAGCCCGCTGTTCCAAATTAATTAAGCTAAAGCTAACTCCTGTTTAATGTAGGTCGTTAAACAGAAGTTAACTTGTCGTGGGTAGCCTGTCGTAGGTCGTTAAACAGGGGTTAGCAAGCCCGCTGTTCGAAATTAATTAAGCTAAAGCTAAGTACTGTTTAACGTAGGACGTTGGACGTACAGCCCAGGGTCATTGGTGAGTCCTACCCTCCTGTTTAAATCTTGAAGGGGATGCTAGTATGTAAGGAAAGTGCCGCCGAAGCAAGCACGCTGTTATAAATAAATTAAGCTAAAGGTAACTACTGTTGAACGTAGGTTGTTGGGCGTGCAGCCCAGGGTCGTTGGTACGTCCTACTCTCCTGTTTTAATCTTGAAGGTGACACTAATACCTGTTGGATTGGATTGCCCATCATCCCCACCAGGTCATCCACAGACCGACATAGAACACAAAACGATTCGCTTGCAGAGATATTCCGAAATCCATATCCCACCCACATTTATCTTAAAAGAAACAACGATTTACATGTACTGGTTCACGGGACAAAATGGTGGTTCATGAGTGCGAACAATGGTAGATTTAGAAAACGCATCTACTCAAGGAAGAGATTCGAATGCCATTGGGCAATGGGTGTTCAGTGACTAAACAAATATGAAAATTAATCTCGTGGGAAAATTGCTATATGGCGTGTTCACATTTCAACTTTCCGAATGGTCTATATTGGTTTGTTTTGTTTTTATCGAAAATAAGGTCTTATAGAGACTAGTGTTGTTTTTTTTGCTTTTTTTTTTCTTTTTTTTTTTTTTTTTTTTGTCGAAACCAGATTTTTCGAAGGAAAATACTTGTAGAATGCATAACCTCATTTTAAGAGTGGCTTAATGCTACGTTCAATCATGAGCAAAATTTTTTTAATTGTTTCATTTTTAAATTGTTAAAATTTGTTCACGACATAATTCATTTTACGATGCATATTTCAACAGCTCTATTTTATCCAGGACTAGATGAAAGCCCGTCAGTAATGACGGGGGAAAATAAAATTTACGATACAGAAATTATTGACATTTATTTATTGAGTTTTTGTGTTCCACGTCAACAGATGGCAACGTTGGCTCACAACTTTCTGAAAATTTCCCGAGCTGTCGGTTATGGAATTTGATACGGCGGGCTGTCTGTTTGTTATGTGTTTTGCAAAACCTTTAGTCCCTATTGCGTCAACACTTCCTTGTACACAACATTTTTTGTATACACTGACTGTGAACCCTGTATCAATTGACCCTGTTCTTTTCCGTGAACTATTTTTATCTTGACGTCGTCAGATCATCGTACTCTTGACGTTGCCGCATACAGATGGCTAAACACAGGTTTAGGTAGTGAAGCAAAATTCCTGATGTAAAGTTTTCGTATCTCTAAAGAGTTGATCGTGTGAAGTAACGCATCTCTGACGTCATGTTAGAATGATTTGGATTAGATGACGTCACACCAGCAGCTGTGTTCTTTGTTGCTATGACAACAAAACAAAGTGATATACGCGTTTAGGGGATGACGTCACCTACACGAAAAGCTAAGCGTGACGTCACAAACATTTGTTTCTCGGTTCTTCCCATGACGACTTAAAAAGTGGCACGGAGGAGGAGGAGGGTTTTAGCAAATTGTATATTAGGATTAAACAGAATTTTTTTCATGAAGGTATTTATGAAGTGTAGATACGGTTTCTTCCTTTTTTTCTTTTTTTTTTTTTTTTTTTAACTGCAAGGTTACAATTCCTGGTCAGGTTTGGTCTCCCCAAACCACTCCTAACATTCTAAGATGGGCAGACACGGATATGTTGCAGAAGTATCGATACTATATTTATAATTCAAAATACAAAACTTACAAGCTAATTTAATGTACCTTCATCAAAATACTCTTCTTTCGAGTAGACCCAACGTTTTTGTCACTTCATAAAGAACGTTTGAAACTCCTTTTTTTGGGATCATGCTCAGTTCCTGTGTCGCATTCTTCTTGATGTCATCTAAACTGTCAAATATTCGTCACTTAAGGCATTATTTCAATTAGGAGAGCAAGAAATCTTAGGGTACCAAATCAGGTGAATAAAGGCGGGAGTGAAACTACTGAGATTTGTTATTAGTCCAGGAAATCACGGATCAACAGTAATGAACATGCAGGCACAATATCATGACACAACAAATAGGATCGGAAGTCCATTGCTGTTGCAATTTGGCCCAAATTTTTCCCCTTTGTCTTTTCAAAACCTCTTTGTAATAAGTCTAGTTCAGAGTCTGTCCAGTTATCGAAAATTCAAAAGGCACCTCAAAAGGCACCACATCTTTAACATCAAACAAAACAATCATCATCACCTTCACACTACTGCTTTCACTTGGCTGGGTTTTTTGGGGGATCCAGAAAAGGTTTTTTATTATATTCGAATCACAATAGATCCAGGATTTGTCGCCTTGGATGGCATTTCCTATGAAATGTAGATTCACTGCTGCACAATTCTTAATGTGTTGGCAAACTGTAACATGTTGCTCCTTTTGATTTAGTGTGAGAAGCCTAGACACAAACTTGGCTGTCACTCGTCTCGTTACCAAATCCTGGGTCAAATCTCATGACATGACTCAGTTCAGATACCAGTTTCATTAGATATTTCCCGAACAGTCAACGTCAGTCACCTTACTTGGACTCTTGGCATCTGCCACACCTCGTAACAACCTCCAGGCTGGTAGACTGTATGCCGTGACTTGTCAGTCCAAAGAGCTGTTTTCGGTCTACAGTCTAAGATCGACTTTCTTTACACCACGCTAATCGGCGTGGGGTATTAGTCGAAACCATTAGCGGTTTGTGGATGGTTCCTCGACAGTGGTAACCTATGTCGTCCAACGTCTTGCGCGCTGGTGCTAACATCAATCCCAGTGGTCTCGCATAGGGTTTGGCTGTGGTAACTTATGTCGTGCAACGTCCTGCGAACTCTATTGATACTAGTGATGAAATCAGTTCCAATAGTCTCGCATGGTGTTCAACTGTGGTAACCCATGTCGTGCATGTGCAGCGTCCTACGTGCTGTACTGGTGCGGACATCAGTCCCAATAGTTTTACATAGCGTTTGACTTCGGTAACCCATGTCGTGCACCGTCTTGCGCACAGTACTGGTGCTAGCATCAGCCCCAATAGTCTCATATAGGGTTTGGCTGTGGTAACCCATGTCGTGCAGTGCGCTTCACACTGTACTGGGGCTTACCTCAGTCCAAATAGTCTCACATAGGGTTTGGCAGTGGTAACCCATGTCGAGCAGTGCGCTTCACACTGTACTGGGGCTAACATCAGCCCAAATAGTCTCACAAAGGGTTTGACTGTAGTATCCTATGTTGTGCAGCATCTCGCGCACTGTACTGGTGCTAATATCAGTTCCAATATTCTCACAGGGTTTGGCTGTGGTAACCCATGTCGTGCAGCGCCCTGGGAACTGTACTGGTGCTAACGTCAGTTCCAATAGTCTCACATACTGTTTACGTGATTTGAAACAATGTTGATTGGCGTTCTAAGCCTAAAGATCGTTGCAGTGCTTTCCTA
This sequence comes from Macrothele yani, assembly GCA_039090855.1. NCBI lineage: Eukaryota > Metazoa > Arthropoda > Arachnida > Araneae > Macrothelidae > Macrothele > Macrothele yani. The sequence goes on along the minus strand of CM077014.1, from coordinate 106,602,442 downwards.
TCACTCTGTTAGCTTCGGGAATTTACCGGGTCGTTTCATGGCAGATTCAGCCTCAGATCGCTGCCATCTGCATATCACTTTGCTAAACGTGGACCTGGAGATATTCAATGCCGCTGAATAGTCACGTACTTATTAATTGCTTAAGTGGCAGACTATTGTCAATCCGCAATGGAAATCAGTTAACTTTGTCAATCGAGGAATCTTTATTCACAATCGTGCTACTTTTTTATCATAGTCCTACGAGAATATTTATAGTTGGGTCCAATGTCTGTAGCCACGATAGTGCTGGACCGGGCGACCTCCTTTATATCTTTTGATGCCCGACCTCCTTCATATCTTTTGTCCAACCTCAATCATCACCAACTTCTCTGACTGGATGCCGATGGTACACTAATTTTAGGCGGTGCCCTTCGACCCTGGGTGTCCGCCATTTTTTCTCCGCCAACTTTTGTTTTATAATGTGGCATTTGGGTGATTGAATAGGACCTAATTCACTATCAACAGAGGAGTGTCCGAATGTTAATACCGGGTGCGCCATATGAAAGAGGCCCCGTGGCCAGACGTTGTTAGGCGGGTTTCCAGTTAAAACCGCTTTCTTCCACTTCTAACCGGTCTCTTCGTGCACAGCAGCAAAGGAATTCTCCGGAGTGGTTAGCCGCAGCCAGGGCAGTGTAGGTACGCTGTCATAAGTGTAAGTGAAGAGAGAACAAAGGCAATTAAAAATGGTTTTAAGCACGGAACAGCGGATTTTTATTGTGGAACAGTATTTCAGAAATAACTCATACAAGATTTTAAATGAGTTCTTTACAGAAAACTTTCCACATTGTGCAGCACCGGCAAAATCAGTGGCACATAATTTAGTGCGGAAATTTCGTGAAATCGACACGATGTGCAACAGGAAAAGAAACACACCCAAGACAATTCGTAATGATGACAATATCAAGGATGTGTGCACAATGATATTACAAAGCCTTCGGAAGTCGACTCGCCGATTATCGTCTGCAACGAGAATATCTGCCACGTCATGCAGAGGCATACTTAAGGTGGATTTGCATTTTCGGAGGTACAAAGTTATGGCGCTCCAAGAACTTAAAACTGCTGGTTATGCAAAACGGGTGCAATATTGTAAGCGGTTTAAGGAGACAATCAGCGGCGAAATGGACCAACCATTCTTTTTCACTTACACCGTCAACTCGCAGCGCTATGTTCAGCAACTGTTTAGCCCATTTGTTGCCGCACTTACAAAATAACAGCGAACATATGCTTTCTTTCAGCAGGATGGTGCAACGGCGCATACTGCGCGAAACAGTCTACGTGCTGTGTATGAAGTGTTTGGGGAGGGCAGAACTGTATCGAAGGGATTATGGCCACCCAGATCAGCCGATCTCTCCACCTGTGACTTTGATCTGTGGGGAGCATTGAAATGGAAAGTGTACGCAACTAATCCGCACACCCTTGATGAATTAAAAGGGAACATTACGGATGCCATAGCCCAGATTACTGCCGATGAGTTGTGGGGCGTTACGAACAACATGTTCCGTCGTGTGCAGCTGTGTTTTGATGTCGGAGGACAGCACTTTCAGAAATTGTTGAAACCGCAGGTAAATTACTCCTGTTTTCTGTCATTTCAACTATTCTTTACCATGTATAGTAACATTGGCTTACTTTTGTCGTTCATTATACTCGGGCCTCTTTTATATGGCACGCCCTGTAGAAGGGCAGTGTATATTTCTTGGTGCATGCAACAAGTTCACTTTGAAGTGATTTCCAGTTACGAACGATTCTGTTCTTATTCTCTTTTTTTTAACGTTAATGGGGGGCACCTATAAAAAAGGGTATCTGCTGTTCCCAAGAATATGCTTCTAAGACGGGGAGGTCCACCCTGGTGGTGCAGTGCTCTAAGCGCTTGCTTGTTTGTGATCGTTCGTCCGAGATGGATCCTGGTTCGAATCCCGGTGAGTCATAGATTTTGTGTTTATTTTACGGCACTGGCTCTCTCCATTCCCTGGAATCAGTGGCCCTAAGTCAGAAACGGGCGACTGTTTAAGCCCGACGAGTTGCTCACGGTAGTCGTTAAACTCAAAATAAAAAAAAAAGATTGGGAAGCTTAACTTTTTCCCTATCAACGCTCATTCGTTGGATATATATAGAACGCTGCTTTTGTTTATTTACACAGTTGTGTTTATCCCCACATGATATCTCCAGAGTACATGCTTCTTCCTAAACGATCCCCAGTGAGTCCAAAGGAAATGCTTCTACACTAATCGATGCTAATGGTGGGTTTTTGGTGTTGAATAAATGTAAGGCTGTTATCGTACTCCAAGGCACACCACATGATATCTCAGTGTACAACTGCGGTCAGACTAAGATTCACGTCGTAGTAATATCCGTTTTTACGTACTTTATTATTGATATTCATTAATGACCCAGGAATGATTAAGTTGCATTATTGGCAGCTATTATGCATAAAAATTGGCAGAATAATTATGATACAATTAAACAAGTCGTGCAAGGGAGGAAAAGAATACTTGTCATTAGTCATGCAATTACTCGGTGCCTTCCGAAGCGCTAATCTTCCGGAAGTTTGCATAATCTGAGTGCTTGAAAGAAATAACTTCCTTGAACCTAATATGCATACTTCTTTCTAAAACATGTTCCCCAAATGCACTCCATAAGGAATGATGTACTTCATTTAACAAGACTTCATAAAAGAACGGTATTACGCATGCAGTCGCTGAATATCTGATTAGGAATATATATATATATATATATTCTCAGAAAAGAACTGAAATGGGAAAATGAGTCGCTGTTCATCAAGAGCGAAAGTTCAAATTGTTTTTCTCACTTAAGCGTATTAAATGAATAGTCTGTAATACAAATCGTGTTCTTTAATTTTTGTTACAGGAGTTTCAAAAATAAGGTTTTAGAATTGCCGTATTTCCCGGCGTTGTGGACATAATTGTTTTCCTGAAATAAGTCTCGAAAATTTACCGTGCGCCGTAGAGTCTAAAGGTTACGTTTTTCGTAGGCTTTTGCTAACCCCAGAGGAAGGTTATCTGTGTTAAAATGTTTACCGGTAAACCTTATTAATAACAAGACTACCTTCGTCGTGAAACGCATTACGATAAACCACGTGGTCTATACTACAAGACCAACACACAAATGTAGTTCTAGATCAAAAGAGAGGCTCTAATGTGTTTTTGCCAAAACGTGTAAACAATGTTAGCTCGCTTGTTCGAAAAGCTTTTCCCACAGTCGTAGCTGAAATTCATGTGGTATTCTCGCTTCGCAATTAGCCAGCAAACCACTTAAGAGAAGAAATTACTTTTCGCACTTAACAAAAACGAGGCATTAATTAGCCGTCGTTACAATATTACCGTAGTAAGATTTATTCTTTCTCCTTTTTTCTCTCTCAGTTCCTGCTTCATTCCTTTCATGATGTCCTCTTTGACTGATGTGACTCGAGTGCGGTGTTGCTGACCTGTCTTGATTAAGACCAAAAGTGTAGGTCTTACTCAGTTCAAACCTGTACCTATTCACGCTAGGAGTTTTGACGTATTCTCTAATTCAACTTTCGTTTTTAGTTTCTTTCTCTATGTAAATTTGACTTCGTTCTCCTTAGCATTTTTCAAACTTAACGTGATATCTTCTCTCTCGCAAGAGTATGGTTGACAACACCTTTGAGGTTGGAACGTATGACGTGTGTATGTGTCCAATGAGAACTGAACGTTATATAATGTTTGAGCAATACTTGAAGTTGTGTTTTCTTGATGTCTGCGCATTTAATATTTAGAGTGGTGTTTTTGTTTCTCGTTAAACGTTCTCTAACAAGTAATTGGATTTTTTCACTAATGTTGTTAAAGACTGAGTCGTGGTAAAGAAGTTTTTGCTGAATAAAGACTAACAGTAAGTAATCTTTTCTGAAGTTATTTGAGTGACTCCTAAAAGTGAAGTTATTAAGAACTGATTTGTGTAATGTTCAGTCACCTATACTTAAACGAACATTACAGAGTGAGCTACAGTTTCAAAAGAATTTGACTTAAAAATTTTAACGCTACCCATATTATTATTGCATATGGAAGCAAAAAGCTGTCCTACATCATCGGCTAGAAGCTACAGGTAATTGAATATGCCAAACAGCATGGCAACAGCGCTGCAGAAAGGTATTTGGGACCACCTCCAACTGAGAAAATGATCCGCTACTGGAGGAAGCAAGAGGGCCTGTTGAAGCCTGCATCAAAAAAGTAAACGCAACCTGCATCAGTCTACACCTAAGTGGCCAAAACTGGAGGAAAAGATAAAGGATTGGATAGTTTGGGACAGAAATTTGGATCGTGCAGTATAAACGAAAACTGTTGGACGACCCTGATTATGACAATGATGCCAGTGATATGGGTAACACCAGTGAATTTTCCGGATTTGAGAATATGGATGACTGAAATGTTTTTCTTTATGTGTAGAAGGTAAAATTCGCATTGTTTTTAATCTTTACGAAGCCCCGGTGGCGCAGTTGTCTAAGCGATGGCTTCTGATCATTCGTCCGAAAGGGGTCCGAGTTCGAATCCCGCTGAGGCATGGATGTTGTGTTTGTCTTACGGCACTGCCTCTCTCCATTCCCTTGAACCAGTGGCCCTAAATTAGGGACGGGCGACTGCTTTTAACCCATTGAGCTGCTCACGGTGGTCGTTAAACCTCCAATAAAAAAAATCTTTACAAAAGTGCTGAAACCTTATTTTTACGTTTATTCTTTTTTCTCAAAATTTTGCATTTTAGAATTGGGGTGCGCCCGTGACGCCGGAAAATACGGTAATTCATTTCCGATCGAGAATATTGAACAGTAGGTCTTTTTGTTCTCAGAATAGAAAATTGCCTATACGATGTTATCTCTCAGGTCGCCAACGGTCGTCAGCAGAGTTGTAAAGCCGCAGCGTTTCTCATGAAAGTCGAACTTAATATGCGTTGGCAAAGTGTATTATTGTTTTATGATTTTATTAACTTACGCAGCGATTAGTACATTGTGATTTGAGGTACATCGATACGGCTAAATCATTTTATTGCAACTGGAACAGAGGAAGTCCCACCCTTTCTAGTTAGGGGTCGATACAGAGGTGAAAGGTTCAGACGTCACAAAGGTCACGCGAGAAAAACAGAAGTTTAGAGGGAAGTCGCGAGATGATGGTCTGGGACCAGTGTTGCCAACTTGGGGAAAAAGTCTCTAAGTTTGTGGGATTTGGGATTGGAATTAGCGACAAAAATATTATTTTGGGATTACCGACTTTTTTAAGGAGATTTAATTATGCTTTTTATGATTTCAAGGACTATTTATATTTACGATTTCAGGGACTTTTTATATTTGCGATTTCAAACACCGAAATTACGGTTTTTGAACCAGAAGAATTTTTTTTTCATTTTCTATAGTTCTAATAACCGTAACTGTAAATTGTAACGCTTGTGGAATGCAGTCCCCTTTTCCTCCCGTCTTCGTTTTTATCAGGCATTAGAAGCTTACCCGTATCCGCTGAGTTTTCCTGGAATCCCTTAGGCCAGTAGTTCCCAAAGTGTGCCCCGCGGCTTCCTCACAGGGGCGCCGTAAAATCTTACAAAATTTTCATAATTTTATTTCCATTTTCAATTCAATGTGATAGGACGCGACATCGCGATATCTAGCGGACCTGGTGCAAACCAGTAACTCACTTAGTAATAACTGTTTGCCACCCAAAATGCAACACCACGAAGGAAGCATCCGATTGGTCTGAAATTCGCAGCATGCGTCGCCCGCGAGAGGACATGCAAACGATTAGCATTGCAGGGCATATGCAAATCATGTGAGCCCGGCACGCCACCGAGAAGCACTATAAGAAGGGTGCACAGAAGGCGGGGTGTAAGTAGTGGAAGTGTGTTGTGCTGCCGGACCTGTGCGTGGGAAGCTTCCTGATGTCTCGTCGCAGAATACGGCAGTCATTCCAGCACGTTTCGGAGTTAGACAGAGGACGAATAGTGGCTTATCGCGACAGCGGTTTATCGTACCGAGACATCGGCGCCCGTGTGGGACGACATCCAGCCACAGTGAGGCGAGTATGGATTCGGTGGATGCAGGAGGGACGGACGGACCGACGTGAGCGATCGCCTCAGCCGCGGCCCTCCACAAAACGAGAGGACCGACATTTTGTGCGGCGGGCATTGATGGCTCGCACCGCCACATCACGAACGTTATCGCAGAAATTAGGGTGTGTTGCGCAACAACCTGTGTCAGCACGTACCGTACGATGTCGTCTGCAGGAGCGGGGACTTGTCGCACGGCGCCCATTGCTCCGATTACCATTGACGTTACACCACCGGCGAGTGCGGCGGCAGTGGGCCGTTGAACGCCGCACCTGGACTACGGAATGGCACGACATGGTCTTCTCCGACGAATCCCGCTTCTGCCTGCAACACCACGATGGTCGGATCAGCGTGTGGCAGCACCGCGGCGAGAGACTGTATGACGCCTGCATTATGCATCGCCATACCGGTCCGTCGTCTGGCGTTATGGTTTGGGGCACAATTGGATACGGCGCCCGCACCCCTCTGGTACGCATCGCTGGTACACTCAACAGTCACCGCTACATCTCCGACGTTTTGGAGCCTGTAGTCCTCCCTTACCTGCAGGACCTGCCAGCGGCCACGTTTCAACAGAACAATGCGCGCCCGAACGTGGCACGCATCGTGCAATAATTCTTCACGGCCCATCAGGTGGCACTGCTGCCGTAGCCCGCCTGTTCTCCCGATATGTCGCCCATCGAACACGTCTGGTCGCTGATCGACAACCGAATGGCGCCGCCCCGGTGGCGCAGTGGTCTAAGGCGTTGGCCTCTGATCATTCGTCCGTAAGGGGTCAGGGTTCGAATCCCGGTGAGGCATGGATGTTGTGTTTGTATTACGGCACTGGCTCTCTCCCTTCCCTGGAACCAGTGACCCTAAATTAGGGACGGGCGACTGCTTATAGCCCATTGAGTTGCTCACGGTGGTCGTTAAACCTCAAATTAAAAAAAAAAAAACCGAATGGCCCGCCAAGCACCACCCGCGGCTACGCCTGATGAACTGTGGCAACGTGTGGAACCAGCCTGGACCGACATACCCCAAGCCCACATCCAAAGCCTCTTTCGTGTCATGCCGCGGTGTGTAGCGGCCATTATTACCAGCCGTGGGGGCCACACAGACTATTGATGTCTGCGTGTTCCGCAAGTCGCACGGGCCTCTAAGCTCAATCGTTTCATCTTTGTATCTGTTGTTATGTGTCCAGTAAATCTGGCTTTGCTATTTCGTGTCCTTCTTGGTGTTGCATTTTGGGTGGCCAGCAATGTAGATGGCGCTCTACAATAATGTTACAAGCGTGAGGTTTCTCCCCGCACGATAGCCACCCGACGGGCGCACGTGTGTGTTCCGCGCGGCCGCTACCGGAAGTAACCTGAGCTTTCACACCAGCTACCGTGCTTCTGATAAACATTCCTCCCTCGTTCTCCGATCGTCTAGAAATGAGACTCTCAGTCCAGATTTTTTAGAAGGTCACCAGATCCTTTAAATATGCTCGTTCGTTGTCATTTGTGACTCATTTGGCGGTTAACAGTCTGTTATGTTGATGCTCTGCCGCTGAGTTTCGGCGTTTATAAGCTTTCGGCGTATCAACTGAATATTGTTGTGGTTAAATTAAATTTTTGAAGTTTTTCTTCTCGTATGTGTTTTTAAAAATGGATCGGTTTTTACTAAACAGTAAAAACCAATCCATTTACTTAATTTTTTTATCACATCTGTCGCTGTGATAAAAGCTAAGTATCGCGCGAAAATCAATGTGGAGAAAGAAATGAGGGTGGCTGCGTCCAGCTTGATTCCAAGATCTGAGAAAATGTGCGGTGATCAACAGACTCATCCATCCCGCTTATTATAATCAGTTGAATTTTTCAATTACATTTTTTGTGATCTTCAGTACGTGTTTTATTTATTTTTACCTAAGTGTACTTGTTAGAATTGTATACTTTTTGGTATTTGACATAAGCAAAGTACACAGTGCGTCAAAGAATTTTTAAGATTGGCGCTAGATTTCAGCCTACGGTGACGCCACCAGTATAATCGCGAATGCGTTACAAACCGTGACCATCTGCTTGCTTTCTGCCAAAAGTACTGCGCAATTGTTAAAGTAACTCAAACGAAACGGGCGTTCATTAGAGAAATAATTTTTTTCATGTTGAATTATTAAGATGGAACAAAGGGCTGTTATTAAATTTAACGCAAAATTTGGTAAAAGTGCCTCGGAAACGTACCAAATGATGAAACAAGTTTACGGTGAGTTTTGTTTAAGTAGATCAAATGTTTTCCTGTGGCATAAACGTTTTTGGACGGAAGAGAGACGCTAGAAGATGATAAGCATATCGGAAGACCAAGTTCATGTAGGACACCTGAGATTATTGAAAAAGTGCGTGATTTCGTGGCAAACAATCAATGTGCGTCACTAAGAATGATGGAAGAGTCTTTAAACAACAACAAAGAAACGATTCGAACCATCCTGCATGAAGATTTGGGCAAAACAAAAACAAAAATCTGTGCTAAATTTGTTCCACACACGTTAACCAATGAACAAAAATCAAGGAGAAGTGCACATTGCAGAGACATCATTTCAGCCGCTGAAAATGATCCAAACTTCTTTAAATCGATTGTTACTGGTGATGAAACATGGTGTTTTCAATATGATCCTAAAACAAAGCGACAAAGTGCGGAATGGAAGTCAAAAAACTCGCCACTAGCCAAAAAAACAAGAAAAGTTCCATCGAAAATCAAAACAATGCTCATTACATTCTTCGATAGTAAGGGTATTATCCACAAAGAATTTGTTCCAAGTGGACAAACAATTACTGGTGAGTTTTATTTAAATGTTTTGAGGCGTTTGATGGGCAGAATTTGTCGCATTCGTCCGGGAATGTCGAGATGAAAGCAGTTGGTGTTTGTTGCACGATAATGCACCCAGTCACACCTCCCTTCTTGTTCGTAGATTCTTTGCGAAAAATAACGTCTGTATGTTGAATCATTCACCGTATTTGCCTGATTTAGCACCCTGCGACTTTTCTTTGTTCCCAAAACTTACTGACGTTAAATGGGTGTTGTTTTTTTTTTATGATATTTCGACCATACAAACAGCTTCGACGCGTGCTTTGGAGGCAATTCCGCAAAGTGAACTGGAACAGGCATTCGAATCATTATTAAATCGCTGTAACAAGTGTATTGAAGCCGGAGGGACTTATTTTGAATAACAAACCAAAACAAATTATTATTTCTTATTTCTATTTCATTTTACAGACCCAGTCTTAAAAATTCTTTGACGCACTGTGTATACTTGTTAGAATTTGACATAGGGCGCCTTGGGAAAATCTGGATTCAGCAAGGGCGCCGAGAATCGAAAATGTTTGGGAACCACTGCCTTAGGCTATGAATCAACCGGTGGGACTTACTTCAGTGTTTCCATTCGCACAAATATTGTATCATTAAAGCAAAAGTTATGTTTTATCTAAATCAAAGTATCAGTAATAAATAACAGAACAAAAAAACCCAAGAAAAATTACACCGAATTCTCAGTTGTAATGAGCACGTTCTTTTTTTTTTTTTTTTTTGATTGGAGGTTTCATGACCACTGTGAGCAACTCAATGGGCTATAAGCGGTCGCCCGTCCCTTATTTAGCGTCACTGGTTCCAGGGAAGGGAGAGAGCCAGTGCCGTAAGACAAACACAACATCCATGTCTCAGCGAGATTCAAACTCGGACCCCTTTCGAATCAGACGCCATCGCTCCGACCACTGTGCCAGCATGACCTTTGAACCCGTTCCGATGCCGATTAAATTTATCTAAGCTATTTAAACTCAATGGAGCCGGTTAGGAAAACAGCAGTATCTGACCGAAGAAAGAAGTTTTTCAGTCGGGTTTTTAATCCCGGAGATATTGCTGTAAACGGAACCGTGAACTTACGCCCTCTGGTTGCAGACTTGTGCGTTAAGAAAACTTTGAAATTATATGAGAAACATTCCTCAGCAGAAACGCTCTCCAACAAAGGCAGATTTTTTTAGAAGAAATTTATCGGACTCATAGAAGCAGGGATATCGACAAATATAAGACATACATCTACGTCCCTGGCGGGAAAACCATGCATTATTTTAAGAAGAAAGTATTCTCAAAAGGTTTTTCTGCGGTATCGGTCCAGCAAAGAATTTTTTTCAGTCAAGCTTCCAGGAGCTCAGATTTTGCTGCAAATACATTAGAAACAGAAATTAACACATATTGTCCCTGGTGGCCAAACCATTCTTAACCAAATATTAGAAAATATATGAAAAACATTTCCCATCAGGAGCTGTATGCGATACAGGAAGTGTCTCAAATGCGTCCAGCTGATGGTAGGGTTGTCAACGCGGCCTTACGAGGCTTCTTCAGTTCATGAATTTGCAGTAGCAGCTACACTATCAAATAACAAGTAATTGGACACCTGTGATAGCAAAGGAAAACGAAGTTTATTCACCTTCAATAGTTGGTGGAGCCTCCACGAGCGGCGATTACAGCTGCTACCCTCCGGGGCATACTCTCAATTAGGTGTTGTACGACGGCTAGCGGTATTTTCTTCCACACAGCTTGCAGAAGACACGTCAGTTCCTTCACCGATTTCGGACGGTGGGGGCACCCTTTAAGTCGACGCTCCAACTCGTCCCAGAGGTGCTCGATAGGGTTAAGGTCCGGGCTCTGCGCAGTCCAGTCCATTCGATTAACCCCATTGTCACCATACCAAGCCATGGTGGGCCTCGCAACATGACAGGTGGAATTGTCATCTTGAAAGTAACATGATTCCACCCCGTAAAATTGCCACAACACAGTAGGCGCATGGTCATCCAAAATGGTGCAGTAGGTCTTGGCGTTGAGTCTGCCAGGACTTGCGACCAAGGGTCACGTTGCCATACCAGGAGAAACACCCCCATAGCATAATTCCACCGTCGCCGAACTTCGCAGTTGGCACAATACATTCCGGCAGGAGGCGTTCTCCAGGCAGACGCCAAACCCAGACCCTGCCATCCGAACGGTACAGGGTAAACCTTGATTTGTCGCTCCAGAGAACCTGTTTCTACTGTTCAACGGTCCACTGTCGACGTTCTTTGCACCACGATAGCCGAGCAGCGCTATTAGACTTGGTGATCAAAGGCTTGTGGGCGGCAGCACGTCCATGATAACCGAGCAGATGGGCTTCCTTACGGATGGTATTCATCGAAAGAACACTCCCGGATGCCTTTTGAAACTCTTCACGGATGTGGCCCATCGATTTGGTGCGGTTTTTCCGAATTTCTCTGGCCAGCACCCGTCGGTCTCTAACTCCCAGTTTTGTGGGTCTGCCGTGTCGGGACACATTCCGACAGTCACCTCTTAACTTCCACTTGCCAATCTTGTAGGCCACTGTCGATTTTGGGTACTTCAACTAGCTGGATATGTCACGTATGGATCGGCCATTTCTGTGATACCCGACGTTTACACCTTTCTTGAAATCAGGGAGCTCCGAACTGCGTGGCATCTTGCATGCGACTGGTTGCGTTGTTATTTCCCACACGATATTTAACGGCGACGGCCGTGAAGTGTATCAGGACCGCAGATATCGTCGATTGCAGGGGTGTCCAATTACTTGTTGGTAGATAGTGTATTAACACTACGTTGCTTTGTTCCGTAGGACCTGCAACTAGCGTTGCATTCAGAGACGTTTTTTCCGTAGGGGGGGCAATTGCAAATTTTGAATATTGAGGGGGCTGAAACTTGTCTACTGATTATACTGTATACATACAATCACAATTTTGTTATTTATATGTACATTAATATATATTTAAATTTTAAATAGAGTATAAAAATGTTCTTATGCTCGTATATCGCAAATGCAAATTCCAAGAAATCTACACATACAAGTGATTAAAAATGTGAAAATGTTATACCTTTGCTCTAATTCAATAATGCACCAAGGATTTCACCAAGGGGTGGTGTAAATTATTAAGGATCCTAGTAAGATAATGCTGTGCTGGAGAAAATATCCGCCTTCCCTTCAAAAACACATTAGGAGTGTAAAAATGACCTTACCTTACTACAAACGTTTTTCTGATTATTAAGGAATCATTACAGTGTTACCTAAAAACGTATGGTGCAAACCATTTCCCTACCACTTGGTTTCAGTCCCTTTAGATTATTTAGATTAGCACACAGTATTACAGCAAAAAGAAACAAAAAAACTCACTAATCGTTTGGATGCCAGTTTGAGGTGCCTCGATTTTTGTTAACAGATTGTAAACCACCCATCGCCAGAAAAAAAGAAAACTTTTTGTGGGAATAATTTCTAATAATTTGCTATTGTTAAAAATTAGGTATCAAATATATCGTTGTATGTGGAAGAACTAACGTCACGTTAGCTAAACTGAGGTTTAACCGTATGCATGTCGACATAGAAGACTGAAATAAAGCTGAATGCCAGCTTCCAAAATATGGTGATTAGTGTTCAAATTGAAGTCCATGTGGATGTTTTTTGTTTTTTCATTATTATTATATTATTTTTCCTCATTTTCCTAATTTTTTTAAATTAATTTTTCCAAATATTCAGCTACAAACGAAAATGATTATACTAAATATAAAGGGAGATCCTCCAAAAACTTACGGGGGGGCGTTCATGGATTTTCGGGGGGCTAAGCACCCCCGAAAAGATGCCTGAATACATCACTGCCTGCAACAATGGGCATAACATGACTTCGGACGCCTGTGCTTGCCCTTTTAACTCTCGTACATCCCACGCGATTCGTTGCATACTTGACTGATTTTCATGTTCCACCTTCTTGCACACTTCCAATTTGAATGCCTATATACGCTGACTCCTTTTGGATGGAACAATTTCAGTGGCGAGCAGACTTACTTTTCATCCGCAGATGTCTCAAGGCAATACAACTAACTCTTCACTCGGATCTGATTGAGAAATTTAAAACGTTTTTCATCACACAACTATTGAGATTCAAGAAAAAACATTTTTTGTCATTTAAGTATTTAGATTGGGATAAAAATTTTGAGGAAAAAAATTCGACTTTCCGTCCACAGTTTAAAAGCCCGTAAAATGGAAATTGTCCCTCTCAGCTGCATAACCTAAGGGGTCTACGCTACGCTACTGATTAATAAACCTTTTTTTGAATTGATTGCTGAAAAATCTGCTGTCCCTGAGCTAATGGAAAAGCTCTCTCATAGTAATACGAATTCTGATAAGCTAATCACCGGAGTTGTTGCATTCGAGACCCAGCTGAATATGCTCTAAAGCGTAATTTGCCGGTGGCGTCAATCGTATCACATCCTTGTGCTCCGGAGCCAAATGATTTCCCAATTAAGCTACGCCGATGGAATTTGTCGCTGCAACATTTCCTATTTCACCATTTCCTATTTCAACATTTCCTATTTCACCTCTGAGGTAAGCATGTCACATACACTATATTGACTAAAGTCACCGGACATCCCTTCAAAAGCAAATGAACGGATCCGCTGCGTTGTTAAGACGCGTGGTACAGCTGCAAACGGTATAAAAAGAAGCCTGCAGTTGACGGAGATCATATCATACTGTGAGGTTGAGTGAAAATGTGGCGGCGGGATAGAACTGACTTTGAGAAAGGAAAGTTGTTGGATGTTATATTAGTGGGTTGTCCATAAGAGAAACCGAGAGGCGTTTAAACATATCCAAGTCAAATGTTTTGAATATACTGAATAAGTGGAAGACACATGGCGTTCCTGAAGCAGCAAAACGTACCGGAAGACCAAAGAAAATCAGTGATAGAGGACGTCAAAGCCTCAGGAGAGCCGTTACAGCTAATCAACAGAGTACTGCACAAGATCTCAGTGTACAGGTGAGTAAAAATGTTGGAACCTCGGTATGTACACGAACAATTCGCAGAGAACTTCATTCCATGGGTTACCGTGGTTGTGCGGCTGCTCATAAGCCTTTCATCTCTACTCGGAATGCTACTGGTCGTTTAGCATGGTGTAAAGATCATTTATCGTCGATCGTAGATCAATGTAAACGGGTCCTATGGACTGTTGAATCCAGATACACGATCTATCAGTCTGACGGCCGTATGTGGGTATGGCGGCAGCCGGGAGAACGCTATTTACTACAGTGTACTGTTCCTACGGTCAAGTTCGGAGCTGGCAGTGAACTCGTGTGAGGATGTTTTTCGTGGTATGATTCAGGCCCATTGGTTATCGTAGAGAAATCTATTAACCAGCACGTCTACCTCGATATTCTGGACAATTATGCCCTAATAACTCTGTGGATGTTATAGAACCGAGCTTTGTTGGTACCAGCAGGATAATGCGCCGTTCCATAAAGCAAGGTTTCAAAATCGCTTCATTATTATTCATCATAAGAAAACATAAGAGGGAGACGTACAGTGTTGGGCGTCTCACTGGGAAATAATACAAACTGTTAAAACATGATGGTATATACACTGCAATGACAATGGGGATGAATAACAAATGCTGCAAGCAAAGCTTATTGCATAAAAATTGCAGGAGAAGTGACAGAGAGAAACACATCGTGTCACATGATATTGGCTGGGCATGATTTACAGGATAACACAGGCGAAACAATAGTACACAATTAGAAAAAGAACAGCACAAACACCGCCGTGAAGGTAAAACATTACATACATGAGATAAAAACACAGCGTGCACAATTGTGCAAGTTATTTAACGAGGGCAACAAAGCAACATAATACATGTGGGGTGAAGGTAATTAATGTACACGAGTAAGCATGAAAATACACTGAGATGACATTAGCATTCACAATTCAACGGTAGCGTGGATTGCACGAAAAAAAATGCAGAAGGAACAGTAAGATCACAGAGCAAAACTAGAAATGCACACTGGGATGACAAGAGGAATTAACGCAAAATGAAAGCACTGTACGACGCAATAGATGTAACTGGTACATTAACAAGACATGATGAACCATATTATACACAGGGATGACCAAATAAAGTACACAATGTGAAGACACGATACAGCGCAAGAAATGTTACAAGTACAGTAAAAAGCACACGATAAACCATGAGTGCACTCAGGGATGTTATGAGTTTATGCATAAAGTGAAAGCACAGGACAAACCATGGGTTCTGACAGATGACAGAATTTATCATAAATTTGTACGTGCACGATCAAAGCATTAACACAATGTGAAAGCACGAAAATAGTAGGTGCAATGAAAATAGCTGAACACTAAGAAGGTGTGTGAGTGCGGCAAATGTAACAAATGAGAGATAGAGACGTACACCACATGATATCTCAAAGTAAAACACACTACAGGAACACGGTGTAATACACTAGGTGCATAGACAGAAAGCACTTAAAGTGACCAGGGTACAGCCCCAAGTACATAAAAGTGACGGGAGGTCACGGAATCAGAGGGCACACTGAAAACAATGTAAATATGGTAAAGCATGGTATGACACGAAGAACAACAATTCAAATGACAAGATCACAATCATATGCACACTGAAAACGAGAAAACAAAAACTTGGGTATTACAGCTCAGGCTGTAGCACGATCACATGATATACATGGAGATGAGTCGTAGAGTGCAGGTGGGGCACCAGGGTGCCACGGAACTCAGCAAAGGAGGTGTAGAATGTCCTAGGGTGCTGATAGGTGTAGCAGTCCAGAATCAACCGCAAACCATGGAGCGACCGGCGCCCAGGTAGCATAGAAGGTGGCTACTCGACGACTGGAAGAAGCCGACTGGTACTCCAGGCAGAGTAGAGAAAGCAATCGATCTCGGAAATGGCACAAAAAGTGCTGCGCTGGCCTGGTGTAAAGAGACCGGCGAAGAAACGCTGCGGAGTTGTTGAAGGTATACGTAAATAACGTGTTTAACCAGCACGAAAAGATAGGCACATACTGACGGAATAGGCGTAGGTGGATGAGCCCGCAAAAGAAGATGTCTGTAGGCAGTGAACGGAAGATCTTGAGAACAAGAGCGACTGGCAATCCGGAAAGCCTGGTCGAGGAGAGGCATCAGGATGGGACAGTAAAGGTAGACGTGAGAAACGTCTGCCTCCTGTGCGCAGAAGGAGCAGAGAGGGGAGGAGAGAAAAGACATGCGAAAGAGAAAATACGGAACAGGGAGGCGATTATGCAAAAAGAGCCAGTGGGTATTAATTTCAAGAGGGGCGGATAAGGGTGAGCGTGCAGCGGCCCAGATAAGAGGAAGAGAAGCAGGGGGAACCTCGAGAATAGAAAGCGGTGAAGGGGTGGAAAGGTGCACTAGAAAACGATAAAGAGATTTAGAGGAGAGAGAGGAGAGAGGAAGAACCGAGTCTGGGAGTCGGAGGAAAAACGGCAGCGGAAGAGGAACAGAATAGACAGACGAGACCGGTGGGGGAGACAAGATCAGAGAAAAGAGAAAGAAGTGCAGTTAGCAGGGAGTCATAGACCAAATGGGCGGATGGGGACGAGAGAATGGCAGGGGGAGGCCAGAGAAAGGGCGCCAGGATAGATCCGAGTTAGTGAGGTCTTGTACGGTTACTACACCTGCTTGGAGCCAAGAGGGGAATGAAAAGCAGGGGAGATGGGGGGATGAACAAGGGAGTTGAAGAAGAGGGGTTCAGAAAGAAGCTCTAGAGTTGAAGAGGGAGGGGAGTGAATGAGGGGAGAGAGCGAAGGTGAGTGAGGGCTTCAGAATATGCAGGTGGGAGTTTGGAGGGGGGGGAGAGGACAGCAATCCATGAGAACTAAAGAAAGCAAGGATAAATGTGGGTTACGCAAGGAGGCAAGAACGTCACGTACCTGAACTGCGGAAGCCACCGGAGCCGTGAAAAGGTGAATGAAGTTGATCACTCGGCTTGCTTTGTAGCACAGCGGGACATCAGGTAGGCCAGCACCACCATAGGAGGGAGGAGCACAGAGCTTGTGGACGTTAATCAGGTGATGGCCCGCCCACATTACTCGAGTAAGGCAGCTTGTAACCTCCTGGAGACAGAAAAGCGGGGTCGTAGATGCAATCCAAGAATGCTTGCAGATGGACAGAAGGTATGTCCTGGTGAGATTTGCGCGCTGGCAGTAGGACGTACAGAACTGCGCACGACACCAGAACGTAGCTGTGCGGAAGAGGCGAGGATGGATTTCCGTGCGAGTTGCACTGGATGTAGCTTGTGGTGCGCCTAAGTGCACACCCAGGAAGCGTTGGGTAGTGGAGGACCATGTGGCCCACCATGGAGCATCCATGCGATTGGACCACGACCCGCACCACAATCCAGTGCTCTTAGACGTATTCAGTTCAGCTGCAGAACATGAAGCATATGCGGAGAACAAACGACGAAGCAGTTGGAACTGTGAGTCGCTACAAATGCTGACGGTAATGTCATCTACATAGGCAGAGTAAATGACTGAGTGATGCCGTGAGCTGGCAACTGGTGGTGGAAGTTGTGCTTGGACAGATGTTTGCAGAGAGCGTAGAAAGGGCTCGACGACAATCGCAAACAGTTGACCAGAGAGCGGGCAGCCCTGGCGTACTCCCCGCTTGAAGGGAACATGTGCTGTGAGAAAAGATGCCGTCTTGACATGGGAAACGGCGTCCCGGTAGAGGGAGAGAAGAACAGAGACAAATTGTGGAGGAAAGCCAAAGTGTAGCAGGATTTGTGTTAAATAGGCATGTGAGATATTATCGAAAGCGGAACGGAGGTCTATGGAAAGGAGAGCAAGAGGTTCAGAATGAGTCTTGGCAAGATGAATGAGATCGCGAAGGAGTTGAACATTGGAGGAAAGAGAACGGCCAGGAACCGTATAGGTTTGAGAGTCAGCAAGGATGTGAGGAAGGACAGAGTTTAGTCTACGGGAAAGAAGCTTAGTATAGAGTTTATAATCTTGATTGAGAAGAGAAATGGGGCGCCAATTTCCCAAGTCAAGAGGGTCACCCTTCTTGGGAAATAGGACCACATGTGCGTCCGTGAAATTCCTCGGGAGGAGGGAGCAGTTAAATGCAGCAGAAAAAGCGGAGAGGAGAAAAGGCAACAGAAGAGGCAAGAACGCACGATAAAAAGGAAAGAGAGGCCGTCCGGACCCGGAGCGGCATGGCGGTTAAGGGAAGAGAAGGTGTCGGACACCTCCGTGGATGTGGGTGAGGGAGACAGGGTGCGAGCAAGATGAGACGGAACTTGAGGCAGGTTCTTGAGAAGATGGGGGTGAGCAGAGGGAGGTGGTATGGAACTGACGAGCGTGAGAGCAAATCGCTGCCGAATCGGATGTGATTTCGCCAGAGGGGAGGCGAAGATGACGAAGCGAGGTAGAAGACTTACGTGCAGATTCCATTGATGTTAGAAAATCATAGGTGCATTCCTCCGGATTGAGATGTTTAATACGCAGACGTAAAAGTGCTTGCTGCGCAAGAGGTTTCAGCAAAGCCTGGAGCTCCACCTGATATACTGGAAACAGCGGATCTGACAACCCAATCAGTGCGAGCATCTGCCTGGTGAAGGTCATGGTGAAGGAAAGTTGCTTGATATGTAAGAGGAGCTGATGCTTGACATGAAGCCAATACGTCAAGGTACAGGGTGCGGAATGCAACCCTGCGCGACGAGCAGCGAGGAAAGAACGGGCAGAGGCACAAAAGTCAGGATCAGTGAAGAGATTGGAATCAAACGTCCACGGACGAACAGTCCGAGGGAGTGACGCCGCAACAAACACTGTGAGGGTGACCGTGCAGTGGTCTGAGGAAGCAGTAGGTTGATGTCGCAACTCGGTAATAGACGCAAGAAGCGGTGTGGAAACGTAAACCCCATCCAAGCGTGCAGTCGATGAAAGCTGACTCCCAGACGAGCGCCTCGTGTGTGAGGTCTCTTGCGGATGTAGGCGCCTATAAGCATCTGTGAAGGAGAAATCAGCAACAAGGTCATGGAGTAGTGCGACGAGATCCGTCCGACGCTCTCGTAACGAAGGAGAGCGATCCAGTGCCGGATCAAGGGTGCAATTGAAGTCTCCACCCAAGAGCACACGATCCGAAGGCGAGACTTTCGAGAGAGCTTGACGGAGTTTGGTGAACAAGATGGATAAATGAATAGAGGTGCACGGAATATACACATTAAAGATGTGAAATCGGGCTCCGCCAACTGTGAAGGAGACTTGCTGGAGTAAATTCCGGCATAAGTTTTGCACTGAGAGTGCAGTGAGGGTGGATCGGAACTGCTGATGTATTCCGATAGCAAGCCCACCATGAGATGAATAGCGAAATGCAATGTGGAACACATAATCGCTAGCACGCCAGCGAGTAAACAGAGTGGAGGAATGGCAGTTTGTTTCTTGGAGTAGTAACAGATCGGCCCCGAGGGGCGATAGGTCTTCCATTACAAGAGCATTCGCTAGAGGGCTAGCGAACCCTCTGCAATTAAGGGTCGTGACCTTGAATGGAATGGTCAGTCGTTGATTGGAGGAGTCGCGGAGCAACTTTCAGGAGTTGTTGTAATCGATTTACGCAGCCAAGGGTCCATGAGTGGTGCAGGGGTCATGTACAAATCCACGAAGGTACTTAGCAATGCATCCGGCTTGCAGGAGCAGCGCGGGAAGAATGTCTTCGCGCTCTCTGGGGTAGTCATACGTCGACTCCAGGTTCGTGGTGTGGGTGCAAAACTGATAGTAATCTCCAAGATTGAGAGGTTCTGAAGGAGCACCACATTTGGAGAGTACACTTGAAAAGACCTCAAACGAAGGCGGAGACCCATCATCATCAGTGTCCTTTTCAATTTCTGTTGGCGCAGGAGAGGGAGAAAAATCTCCTGAAGATTTGGTAGCATGGAACGGTTGCCCATCCGCAGAGGAAGATTTCTTCTTCTTCTTCTTACGTCAGGTACCTGGACGAGTGCCAGAAATACGTTTTCCAGGGAGCGACGATGCTCGGGAAGCAGATGCAGAGTCAGAGGAGGTATCGGCGCCGCCATCACACTCGGAGACACCAACAGTGAAGACTGGTGGGAAACAAGCGGCGAGGTCTACCGATGTTGCCACGTGATCAGGAGTAATAGGTGAGGCGAGCACTGGAAAGTGAAGGTGGGAGGTGAGGTCAGCATCAAAAGACGCTCGTTGACAAGAGGCTTTAGATATACTTTTTGTGTAACTCGGCCCAGGGGCAGTTGGCACACTAGAAGACGGTGCAGGTCGAGAGCGAGATGTATCGGGAGGCTGCTTAGAGGCGGTAGGCACTGTAGAAGCCGTGGGAGCTGGATACTCGTTGTTGGGGCAACGAGCACGCTGATGCCCAAGTTCTTTGCAATTAGCACAGTGTTCTGATGTAAGCATGTCAATTCTGTAGGAGAGCTCCCCACATCGGACGTTTAGGATCCGTGGGAACTTACGGAGATGCTCCTCTGATGGAAAGATGAGTCGAACACTCCGGCGAAAACTGCGAACATTCTTATTTGCAGGATCCTCGGGCGCAGCTGAATGTGTGATAACAGGACCAACAATCTTACCACACTTACTAAGTGCAGTACATATCATCGCATCCGAGATTTCGGGGGGCACCGGATGCAAGGAGACCTGAACAGGGCGCCTGGCGATCGGTTCAGGTTCAAGGTGGTGATCTCCCAGGTTAAGACCAAAGTTTAGAAACGTGTCTGCATACTCTTTGGATGTGAAATAAACAATCACCGTCCGCGGCCGGAGGGTGAGGTGAGTAATGGCTCCGGCTGGAAGAAAAGCAAGGAGCGTATCACAATAGACCTTTAACGGTGTATTCGGAAGAGCATCTAGGCACACTCCCAACTCGCGGGTGGAGTGAAGTTCCTGCGCAGCCGGTGAGAAGTGCTGAACGTCCAATTGAAGTGAGTCACCATGTATCTGGACATGGGCATCCGCAAGGGGAAGGCGAGTCGCTTGCATCGGTAGGGACGCACCTGAGGTAACGCTAGAATAAGAGCGGGAAGGCAAACCTCCACTGGAAGGCAGAGGTGCAGCGCTGGATGAAGGAGCTGATACAACGCTGGGCAAGGCTACCGAAGGCAGAGAAACAACGCCCTCAGAGACCACCATTACGTCATCGGCAGCGTCAGGAAGCGAACGACGTAGCATCACCACCAGGATTGGTGGAGTCAGATAGTCGAAGAGTAGAAGAAGAAGAGCAATAGGCAACAGGAGGAGGACGATATTCCTTGTCATTAAGGACGGACGCTGATTGGTTTGCTCCGTCAGAGATAAGGATCGACGTAGTAGGAGAAGCTGTGACGAGAGCGGGAACGTTGCTCTTATCAGCAGTCGCCATCGCCGATGGCGAGGCCTAATTTAGTAAACACGACCAACTGGTAGAGAAAATAAAGTGCTGATAGCTAACTGAAAATAGTACTCACCGACTCGGGAGATGTCTTAAATGAAAGATACAACCTTCGTCTTGAAGGCACGCACAAAAGTTAAACGACAGGGCACACAAAACACACTCAGTAGACGGCGGAACACGGAGCTCAAAACAGACACGACTTACGTCCCATAAAGCAAGGAGTGTTACGGCGTGGTTTGACGACAATTCCGTATCGTGTGTGGACTGTCCGGCACAGAGCCCTGATCTTAATCCCATACAGCACCTGCGGGATAAATTAGAGTGCGCATAAGAAGTTTGGAACCAAGGCCTACTACTAAGCAACAGTTAGCGGCAGCATTATGTACTGAATGGAAGCGCATACCTATCGCTGTGTTCCAAAACCTTGTCGAAAGCATGTCTCGAAGGGTCAGTGCATGCATTACGGCCAAAGGTGGACCGACACCGTACTAATGTATGTCAATAAATGCTATGTTGTATTTCTCTTCTAGGTGTCCGATTACTTTTGTCAGTATAGTGTATATTGTTTGCGGAAAAAGGTTAGTAAGATAGGGAGAAGCCGATGGACAACCATGCTTGAATCAAAGGGAAGAATAAATTGTGTTGAAAAGGTATAGAACCATTGCATGTAATATTTTAGCGCACTGCTCATTATCAACTACGTAGCTTTTAATCGCTACTTACAACATTAACCCTGGAATAAACAAATTAACAGGAGAAGAATTTCATTTTTCTGTCTCCGCCGATCCTATTTTGAATTGGTGACACTTGTGTACAGTGAAACTTGCGTACATGTCACATTTGGCGGCGCTTGCGTACATATCAAGGCGTTCACAAATGTAACAGGTGAAGGCAGCATAGGGAAAGAGGTGGCATTTGCATACACTCTGAAAAACTGTAAGAACTTCTTTGTTGATGGAACTTTTCAAAGTTGCATGAAAGCATTTTCATCAACTGCATACAGTTCACGCTGGTATAAGTAGTAATGAGGATGAAGTCACTATTGTTTCAATAATTTTCCCCCTACTTTCAAAGTAAAATGAAGATATATATGTAAAACTTTTCACAATTTTAAAAAAAGCCAGACGGAATCCACTATAACGAAGTAAATTTCTCCGTCATTTTTGTCCACGCCGGGGCTCGAACCCGGGTCCCCTCATTCCGGAATAAGTCGCTCTACCAATTGAGCTACGCGGACGTTCGTTCCGACTGCTATCTGCCTTTATGACGTGTGCGTCCTGCGGGGCAGGCACACCACATCCTCCCCGCCTCCCGAAAGAGGGCCGGGGGCATGGCCCACGGGTCAGCCAGCCATGACCATGAATCGTTGCAGGCAGCCATCCGCTGTAGAACGTGCACCTGAGAACTCCCAGTCAAACTGGTGTGTGGAATGCAACGTCACACACATTTATTTTTTGAAGCGCTGCAGAAGGGATTCTCTTATTTTTCCTCTCTCGCTGTGTGGAAAGAACATCACACCATTGCGAGATTTTGAACAGCCGGGTCATCCGGAAAGTTTGGGCGCCATTATAACGAAGTAAATTTCTCCGTTATTTTTGTCCACGCCAGAGCTCGAACCCGGGTCCCCTCATTCCGGAATAAGTCGCTCTACCAATTGAGCTACGCGGACGTTCGTTCTGACTGCTATATGCCTTTATGTTGTGTGCGTCCTGCGGGGCAGGCACGCCACACCACTCTCAGTGATTGTAGACTTTGAGGTTGCAGCTATTAAAACCTTGGGAAGTCTAATTCCGTTAGTGAAGATTTCAGGATGCAACTTTCTATTTAACTAATGTCTGTGGCGGCATGTTCAGTCACTTAGATTAGCCAGTGATTTTAAAGAAAATGAAGAAATTAGACTTGATGTGCGCATGTGTGCGGCATTAGCAGACATAGATAACGGGTGTTTATCAATTTAAGAAAGTTCAGCGCAGCAAACAAAGTTGCAGGAATTTTACATATTCTGCAGCTTTGGATTGCTGCGGAAAATAGTTTATATTGATAACAAAAATAGCTTATATTGATAACTATTTTCCGCAGCAACCAAAGCTGCAGGAAAATAGTTATCAATTCAAGAAAGTACACCGCAGCAACCAAAGCTGCAGGAATTTTACGATTATTTTGTGAATGAATGGCCAGAAAATTCTGTCTTTACAACTAGCTTGTGGCACTGTCATAATCTACAGCACAGAACCAATAATGCAGAAGAGGGATGAAATAATAAGTTTAACGCCTTAATGAGTAGACCACATCCTAAAATCAAGACCCTCATTCAAAGCTTAAAAGAAGAATCTAAGTACAGTGACTTCCTTATAAACCGAACAGACCTTAATCCTTAAATCGAGACCCTCATTCAAAGCTTAAAAGAAGAATTTATGTACAGTGACTTTCTTATAAACCGAAAAGGCCTTAATCCTAAAATCAAGACCCTCATTCAAAGCTTAAAAGAAGAATCTAAGTACAATGACTTCCTTATAAAGCGAACAGACCTTAATCCTAAAATCAAGACCCTCATTCAAAGCTTAAAAGAAGAATCTAAGTACAATGACTTCCTTATAAAGCGAACAGACCTTAATCCTTAAATCGAGACCCTCATTCAAAGCTTAAAAGAAGAATTTATGTACAGTGACTTTCTTATAAACCGAAAAGGCCTTAATCCTAAAATCAAGACCCTCATTCAAAGCTTAAAAGAAGAATCTAAGTACAATGACTTCCTTATAAAGCGAACAGACCTTAATCCTAAAATCAAGATCCTCATTCAAAGCTTAAAAGAAGAATCTAAGTACAATGACTTCCTTATAAAGCGAACAGACCTTAATCCTTAAATCGAGACCCTCATTCAAAGCTTAAAAGAAGAATCTAAGTACAATGACTTCCTTATAAAGCGAACAGACCTTAATCCTAAAATCAAGACCCTCATTCAAAGCTTAAAAGAAGAATCTAAGTACAATGACTTCCTTATAAAGCGAACAGACCTTAATCCTAAAATCAAGATCCTCATTCAAAGCTTAAAAGAAGAATCTAAGTACAATGACTTCCTTATAAAGCGAACAGACCTTAATCCTTAAATCGAGACCCTCATTCAAAGCTTAAAAGAAGAATCTAAGTACAGTGACTTTCTTATAAATCGAACAGACCTTAATCTTGAAGGAAAGAAACGATTTTAAAGTCACATCAAACTGGATCAGCGAATCTCTGGATCTTTGCGACATTATGAAAGTACGCAAGATATAAAGAAGTGTTTGAAGTCGTTAGCTTATATTGCTAAATTAGAGTAAATTAGAATAAATTTTGAAAAAGTGAATTCAAATATCTATAAAGAAAAAAATTAAAAAAAGATGGCGAATACCGCCTACAAAAAGAATAAAAAATTATAAAAAAAAGCGAATATCGCCTACAATTTTTTTTACGCCAGCATAGATGCTGCCACTCCTCAGTCTGGATAAAGTGTGAAGGAAAGTTAAAATCATTCAAAATATGGGACACAGTGACAGTGTTGATCGGGGACAATTGCCAAAAACATATAATTATCCCCGAACACAGGACCTTGACATGTACGCAAGTGTCACTGTATGTCATGATATGTATGCAAGTGTGACAAAATTTGACATGTAAGCAAGTGTCACTACGTCTTGATATGCACGCAAGTACCACCAAATTTGACATGTACGAAAGCGTCATTGTACGTCTTGATATGTACGCAAGTGTCACCAAACCTGACATGTGCGCAAGTGTCACCAAATCTGACATGTGTGCAAGTGTCACCAAATCTGGCATGTACGCAAGTGTCACTGCACGTCTTGATATGTACGCAAGTGTCACTACACCGCTATTTTGATAATCTTTCAACGGAGAAGCAAGCAACACATTTCCTAGGGGAAATACATACGGCTATCCGTCGAAACACACGAGACTCATTATTACTTGGCAAAATCTAGATCATATTTCAAAGTTAAAAAAATTTAAAAATGCTACATCTTGAACTGGATGGGCGGCTGAGTGGGCAAGAAGAATTTCAGCTTCGCATCCGCTTGGCGACGTCCCTGCTTCCAAAGTTCTGAACTGCTGGCGTCGCCACCGCTCTGAACACGTGTCACCGCGACTGCGGAAACTTCCTAATTCATCGGCAATCTCAACTTAAGAAAAAGTGCGAGGTATGCAGCTGATTCAACAAGTGGATAATCGCAAACAGGGACGTCGCCAAGGGGATGCGAGGATGTGCTTGAGTTCACTCTGAAATTTGTCTTGCCCACCCAGTTCAAAATAGGCCATTTTTCAATGTACTTAACCTTAAAATATAATCTGGACTTGCCAAGTAATGATAAGTCTTGTGTTTCACTTCATGTAGCCCTACGTATTTTCCCCTAGAAAGTGCGTTGTTCACATCTCCGTAGAAAGCTTATCAAAATAACATCTTTAAGGCCATGAAAATTCAATTGCTCTCCACTCTTCCAATTCCTTAGTTTAATCCTCTTTTTCATCAACCTTGTTTTTCATGTTTGTGAGGGCATGGGGGCGAATGAAGAAGGTGGATAGGAATTCACTGAGAGTTGTAATTACTAATTGCTCTGCTAGTTTTTTTTTTTTTTTTTTTTTTTACAAAATTGGGGATTCTAACACTGAAAGTGCAAGGCAAAGTCGAAGTTAAGGGGGGAGGTATTGTGTCTGCGTGGCACAACGTTAAAATTTGATTTAGATATAAAAAGAACAAAGAAAAACGACATTTTCTTTTAAATAAATTGTTAAGTACAGTACTATTTTCTTAAGCAAAAATGGAAAATTTTGAAAAAAAATTTCAAACAATGCATCCAGAGCAAGCAAAAAGGGGAATGCGACATTCTACCAACGCTTTTATCTTACACCAGTGGCGTAACTAGTCAGATCCATGTATGTATGTGTGTCCAGGTGGAGGGGGTCGGAATCGCACGAATTCTTTTAGTAGCCGGTAGTGAAAAGCATTGAAGCCGACACGGTGGTCTAATCGCTGGCTTATGACCAATCGTCAGAGAAGGGTCCGGGTTCGAATCCCATGAGGCATGGATGTTGTGTTTGTCTTACGGCACAGGCTCCCTCCCTTCCCTGGAACCAGTGACCTTAAATTAGGGACGGGCGACTGCTTATAGCCCATTAGTGCCACGGTGGTCGTTTAACCTTCAATTAAAAAAAAAAAAAAGCGTTAAAAATTCGTTCTTTCAGTGTTTCGTAGAAAAAAAAAAAAAAAAGTTGCTTTTAAGCTTGCCCCACCAAAATTAATGCTCGCCCATCCTGATTTCAAAGTCTGGCGACGTTCCTGATCGCAAGCAAAGTTTCTGATTCACACCCACTGAGATGGACAGATACATTTGTTCATGAGTAGTTTGTGAGGGTATATTTTTCAAGCAAAACAAATACAGAGTAAGATAAAAAAAAAAAAATTATAATACTAACGATAATACCTGTTAGTTTGTTCTGTCCGTGAAGAGCCAGAAAGCAGGCCATGAACATTTCTGTTTTGTTTTGTTTTTGTTTTTTTCTTTTTCGGGAAAAAACATATTGGGAAATATGACTCAAATCATTACACTTTTGGAAGCAGAGGGAAATGTTAAAATGCGTCCTTTGGCCTTGCTGTACGATGAAATTCCGTAAAACTTCATTATCTGTCTTTCGCGAAACCTCTACTAATGAGCAGATATGTTTTTGATTAATTTTTCTTGAGATCCACCCTTTATGACAAAGGGGGAAAGACCGTATGAGGAAAAAGTAAAAAAAAAAAAAAAAAAAAAAAAATTGCGCACCGGAGGCTTTATATTAGTTAATCACGGTAACAAAAAATGAGACGGGTCTGCTCTAATTAAACCTCAGGGTAAGAGATGCAAAATTCCCTCGCATAAAAAAAGAGCCTAGCACAGAAATGATGGGTAAAAATTCGATGAAGCAACCCTCTTCCACCTAGCTATTAGTCTAAAACTCGTTATCTCTTAAGGGAAAGTGTGTTACAAAAAAAAGTGCGGACGCCATTGTGTTTCTGAAAACGCTTTTAAATCCTTTGCCGCTGAGGTATTGATAAAAAGCATTGCCTAAAGATCAAAAGGAAGATCCACAAAAAAAATGCTTCGTGAGAAAAAATAAAGCAAATATAAAAAGGAAAAAAAAAAAAACGCGAAAAAAAAAAGAAGATAAAGAAAAAACTTCCGTCATTACCATGTATGAAGAGATTTTACCCAATAATTGCGGCTTTAATGGCCAATAGCGATTATTTCCAGTTTGAACGGAACAATGGGGACCCAAGATGAATCGGTGGCGCCAGCCAATCAGAAGTGCGGAGTTTGCGAAGATGGGCGTGGTTGCCGGCATCCCGACGGATTAGCGCGGGAAGCGACAATTAATTCTCCTCTCGACCACCAGGTGTCCCTGGCATGCGATTAAACCCGTGATGAACGGCCATTAATCGCGTCTCTCTCCCAACATGCTCTCCAGCGTCGCCTCCCTCCCGTCACAATTCCCCTTCAACTCTTTCCGGCGCGTAGAAAATGCATGGTCGCAACGCTATCACGGTCACGCATCGCTCCATTAACCGTAATGTCGAATTAAACCATATCTAACCCACATCGGAAGGAGGGAACTGGCAACAGAGGAGCAAAAGAGGGTAATTTATTGTTGACTTTTGCTAACATGCAGCAGCAATATTCATGAGAGATGGGGGAAGCGAGATGCGGGTCTGTATCTCAATCTTGCTCCTCCGAGCGCATCGTTCAACGGGAAATTCCTTCTCGCGGCTGCATCCCCGCTTCCCTACCCCGCGATATTCCCATTTATTCCGGCATCAATGAGCTTCTATTGCATCTTCATACGGACTTAAGTCTTCAAAAGATCGCCCTCGTCTTAAAGTGCGGCAACTAATTTAAAAGCCCTATGAGACCATATTAAATTAATCATTTCTGACTATATCTCGACCCTGTCAAAAAGTGCGCAAACTCAAATGAATGCCACTTATAATAAGGGCCAAATTTATGAGTCCTCATTTGAAATTAATTTGCTAAAACGAAGGGTCACGGAATAATTTAAAATATCTGCCTCGTTAAGGATATGAAGTCTTTACCTACTTCGATATGTGAGATATATCGTGCTTTTGAAATCAAAACAGTTATTAAGACATTCATGTTAATTTTTATAGCATGTTTCTTAAAACAAAATTTAAATATGCAGCTGAATATCTAATCATGATACTTTGTTCTATTCAGACTCCATTATCATGAACGCGCTAAGAAAGCATTTGCAGTTTCATAAAAGTTTACAAAATTCCACGTATGCTTTGCGGAATAAATTGATTTTAAATTAATTCAAATCCAAAATGAATTAACTAAGTTTGATTTGAATTCCAAAACGAACCTTCCTGCGGTGTATTTACATATCCATAGGTGGGCCTATAGGGCGGGGCAGGTGGAGCGGCTGTCTCCTGCGCAGCTCAAGATTGAATGCTTACTATTTGATTGAATGTGAATTAAAACTTTTGCACCAGTTTGTGATACAGCTTTTTCGCGTCATACTTTGTCGTTTAGAATTTGCCTATTATATCTTTTGCCAGTTTTGATACCTTGGCGCCTTAAAAATTCGCGTTTCTTCTGTTAACAAGTTCGTTGCTATCTTTGTTTCCTTTTGTTAACTTGTAATTTTTAATAAGCCTGTAGTGGTTGATGATGATAGTAATTAACACGTAATAACCAAATGATAATAATTGTATGCAAATAGCTCTTGCGATTCGTAAGTATTGTGACGTACCTGCCAGCAGGACGCACACGACATAAGGGCAGATAGGAATCAGAATAAACGTCTGCGTAGCTCAGTTGGTAGAGCGACTTGTTCCGGAATAAGCGGCCTCGGGTTCGAATCCCGGCGTAGACCAAAAATAACGGAGAAATTTACTTCGTTATAATGGCGCCCGAACTATCCGGATGACCCGGCAGTTCAAAATCTCGCATTGGTGTGATGTTATTTCCACACCGCGAGACAGGAAAAATCAGAGAATTCCTTCTCCAGCGCTTCGAAAAATAAAAATGTGTGATGTTGCATTCCACACAGCAGATTGACTGGGAGTTCTCAAGTGCACGTTCTACAGTGGATGGCTGCCTGCAACGATTCATGGTCACGGCTGACCCGTGGGCCATGCCCCCGGCACTCTTTCGGGGGGGGAGATGTGACGTACCGGCCAGCAGGACGCACACGACATAAAGGCAGATAGGAATCAGAATAAACGTCTGCGTAGCTCAGTTGGTAGAGCGACTTGTTTCGGAATAAGCGGCCTCGGGTTCGAATCCCGGCGTAGACCAAAAATGACGGAGAAATTTACTTCGTTATAGTATGTCTAAGAAACGTTTATTCTTTTCTTCATTTAAATGCCTGCAAAGGTTCTCCGTTAGCTGTGCTATATTTCCTAACTTCCCCGCTTAAAATTCCAATTCCTTTTTTCTTAAGACCTGCTTTCCTTCATCTCTCGAGCTGTCGTGAAATCCCCTGAACTCCCGGTTCACCTAAGACCTCCCAGCTTACCCTGGGGCAATCACCTCGTCGTACTTTTCGTGACCGCTCGCTCTCCTAGACCAGAGACAACTGTCTTCTCGCCTCCTTCTCCCCTGTCTCGCAAAAATGCCCTTAAGCATATCCTGAAATTCCCCGTGAGAAACAACCACACCGCCCTCGGTAAATCTCAAGCCTCAAAATAAAATGTGAGGGGCTAGTGCATTTGTCGGCAGCCTTGAAATTGAAAGCTGTAAAGCATCAAAAGAGGCGCGATAGAGTTAATCTCCATTCAACATACAAAGTGCAAATACTAAGCATATACAAAATGTCGTCTTAGTAAATGATCAAATATAGAGGATTTTAGGAAAGGAGTGTCTGACCCCAGGTCTTAAAAAACCCTTAGAAATAGGAAGCTAAGAGATTTGGGCTAGAGTGCGCGATAGGAAAGTCATCAAGAAGTAATGTAGAAAGGGGGAGGAAGACGCCCTTATATATTACCGGAGGGGGCAGTACCTGGGGTCCGACGGCTTAACGTGGCCATCTGGCGCACGGCGGATATTTAGTGAATCGAGCGTTCGTACCTGCCTGGGATCGAACCTGAGGTCCCTTCCGCGGCAGTCACGAACGTTGGCCACTAGGGCACCAGCGGCCCCGTCTTAGTAAATAACCATGCATCCGGTATTTAATGGGGAACTGACTCTGAGAAATTTCTCTCACGCTTTGGGGAAACAAAGGAATGGGAGCACGAGATGGAAAAAGGTTGCATTTTGAGATTTTATATGAAACCCTAAAACCCCGTATAAAATCTCTGTAACACTTCCTCAAAATGTACAGTGGCGTACCTGAAAAACTCGGGATCCTCCCGCAAAAAAAAAAAAATTCTTTGAGACTCTTTTGCGAAAATCTATTTTCTTTAAATTACTGAATTTTTTAATTCCATATTACTAACTAGGTTTTACTGGCGTTTTAATAATTCAAATTCTTTGGAACCTATAGGTATTTTTTCTTAAAACCAAAATGATTACACTTTATTACGTGTAAACACAAATGTACACGCTTCAATCAAGAATGATTGCCCTAGTTTTATACCAATATAAAGTATTACAAAACACTTATGCCAAAGTTAATTAAATCAAACAAATTTTATTCTTTTAGAGAGCCTCCTCTTCGATCACACACCCATAAAACATGCAAATGCCGTGTTACGGTGTATAATGATTAATGACTTTTTCCAATTTATACGAAAATACAGAACATAAGTAAGCTAATAAAAAAGTAACGATTAAAAACTGTGGCATAAAAAGAGTAAAATTACTTGTCCTTGCGCGTCAAAAACACACTTAACATAATTTCACAGTGTTTCGCACATAGTAAAAGTTTTTTTTTAGTTTTTTTTTTACTCTGTTATAAAAAAAGGCACAAGTTTCTGCTTTTTGATTCTCGCGAAGAAAACCATTCAGCTCATTATATCCTGAAGGATGCGTAGTTATGCACAAACAAGTGTGATACATAACGCCTTATCTTCATTGACATAAAAATTTCATTTATTCAACTAATATTTCATTCACATTCTCCCGTTACTACACATGTTTAAGAACTATTGCTATAGATGTGAAAAGGCGCCTCAAGTCCTGTGAAATAGCTGCTTTCCCATCACCCAGTTTTTGTAAACTAAAGAGAAAATGATTTCTTAAAGATTTTACTGATTTCTTAAAAAAAAATATTGATTTTCTTTTTAATACTTCAAAGCCGCCGTCAAAAATTCCCGTCTATTTCTTTAACCAGTTTCATATGAAGTTTACGCAAAAATTTTGAAAGATCCTTCTGTTGAGGCTAGAGGCCCTCTTAGCCGTGCCCCCCCCCCCCTCCCCACACACACACTCCACCCCGCACTGCGGGGTTGCGGGGGCTACCAGTACGCCCATGGATATGTAAGTGGTATCCTCCTAATTCCGGACGTCTCAGTTCCGGACAACCAGAAAAACGTCCCAATTCCGGACAACTCCCTAGTTCCCCAACTCTCTGATTTAAAAGTCGTTTTTTTTTTTGTATTTTTTTTTTGCTTCGTTTTTTAACAACTTTCCTTCACACTTTTTCCAGGCTGAGGGCTAGTGCTGATCATTCCGAGCTAGAAACGCATCTACACTAGCGTGTTTAAAAGTCGCTTTTTTTGTTTTCTTTTTTTCTTTTTTAATTATTTTTTTTTTCATTCTTTACATTTTGTGATTTTTCTTTTCTTTTTTTGGGGGGATTTTTTCCTTATCTTTTTTTGTTTTTTGTTTTTTTATATATTTTTTTCACCTGACTTACTTTACAAAGAGACGGTTCTCCTTCACTCAAATTTCTGACCATAAGCCAGTATGCACAGAAACTTCCTTCTGTCTCCATTTGCGACATACTCTATTGTCGCTCTATTCTGATTCTTTTATCAAGTTTAACAATTCTGGTTTTCCTTTTCTTGCCTTTTAAACAGATGCGCCGCCCCGGTGGCGCATTGGTCTAAGCGATGGCCCCTGATCATTCGTCTGAACTGGGTCCGGGTTCGAATCCCGGTGAGGCATGGATGTTGTGTTTGTCTTACGGCACTGGCTCTCTCCCTTCCCTGGAACCAGTGACCCTAAATTAGGGACGGGCGACTGCTTATAACCCATTGAGTTGCTCACGGTGATTGCTAAACCTCCAAAAAAAAAAAAAAAAAAAAAAAATATAGAGTGATGCAAGACCTGTCGTAAATAAAGTTACTGTGTGGCTGGCTTCGCCTTTCAAGCAATTAACTAGCTTGAGGACGCCAGACTGCCTCTTACGTATGAAAGTGTTCAGTCTGTTGTTCCATCCTTCGACTATATTATTCGTTCTGTGAAGTTTGCAGTTGCAATACCACATTTCCCTGCTAATCGCAGAATTTTCTAAGGAAGCGATAAGCGGTGTTGTCCGGAATTGGCATGGATTCTACGTAAGTTGCCTACAATCAGAAATGAAGGCGCCATTGTTCGTACGTTGCAAGATGAGGATGTCGTTCACATTGTTGAAGATTCTCGGGGGGCAATTCTATCATTAGTACCACTAATGCAAGCTGCGTTCGGTTCCGCACTCTGAAGCAGTTTGGAATCTCATAGCTCCTCTTCACCTTTTGTATCTTACAGCCCTGATTCTCCTCCGTTTCCCCGAATATCGTTTCCCCTAATGCATAATCTTTCCCTAAATGTTATTTTGCCTTCCTCTGCTGGCTTACTCGTTTTCCATCAATCCTTTCTTTGAGAATGGGGTGAGAAAAGGGCAAAGCTACGATTTTGGTCATTTGTAGACAACATCGTACGACAACTTCGGATAATTTCAAACAAGAAACGCCGTACAATACCATTCCGGACAAGGATTTCAGGCAGCAGCTAGCGTTGGTTTATTCTGACTGCCATTCAATGGTTAATAAATGCTGATTGAATTAGTTCTTGAACAAATTATAACAACGTATCTTATTTTCAATGTCATAAGTGTTTTTAAGTTTTTGTTTCTATGTCAAACTGTATATAAATGTTATTGCAGCTATGCTTCTGACTACCAGTTAGGGCAAAATATATGTATGTAGTCTATATTCATGAAGAAAGGCATGACACTCTTTCTTTGCACATTCAAACAGGAATACCAGTATAAACAAGAACTAAACGTGGCGTTGTGGTATTAATCGTAACTTTGACCGAGCTATTAGGGGAAACGGGAATCGTGACTTCTTTTTTTTTTTTTTTTTTTTTTTTTTTATTGGAGGTTTAACGACCACCGTGAGCAACTCAATGGGCTATAAGCAGTCGCCCGTCCCTAATTTAGGGTCACTGGTTCCAGGGAAGGGAGAGAGCCAGTGCCGTAAGACAAACACAACATCCATGCTTCACCGGGATTCGAACCCGGACCCCGTACGGACGAACGATCAGAGGCCAGCGCCTTAGACCACTGCGCCACCGGGGCGGCATCGTGACTTCTGACCCAACTATATTAGGGGAAACGGGAATTGTAGTAGCAATATTAGGGGAAACACGAATTGTAGTAGCAATAGGGGAACCGGGACTATA
The DNA here is from genome assembly GCA_039090855.1 of Macrothele yani. NCBI lineage: Eukaryota > Metazoa > Arthropoda > Arachnida > Araneae > Macrothelidae > Macrothele > Macrothele yani. The sequence goes on along the minus strand of CM077014.1, from coordinate 106,568,526 downwards.
TATATACATAGGGAGAATGGGCCTCAACGAAGAGGGCCGCGGGTGGCCTAGTGGTCAGCGTTCGTGACTGCCTTGGAGGTAACCTCAGGTTCGATCCTGGGCAGGTACGAACGTTCGAACCATTAAATACCCGCCGTGCGCCGGATGGGCACGTTAAGCCGTCGGACTTCGGGTACTGCCTCCCCGGTAATAAATAAGGGCGTCTTCCTCCCCCTTTCTACCTCGCTTCCGTGTCACTTTCCTATCGGGCGCTCTAGCCCAAATCTCCTAGCTTCCTACTTCTAAGGGTTGTTTAAGACCTGGGGTCAGACACTCCCTTCCTAAAATCGTTTACGTATGGTATTACTTAGCAAACCTACGGTTGGATCTAACTGAAGATCATGTTAACTGAAGATCGATTGGCCATACGGTTGGATGTTAACTGAAGATTGGTTGGCCATACGGATGGAAATGGCAGGCGATCTCGTAACCGCCGCCTACGGTTGGATCTAACTGAAGATCATGTTAACTAAAGATCGATTGACCATACGGTTGGATGTTAACTGAAGATCGGTTGGCCATACGGATGGAAATGGCCATACTTTTCGTAGGCCATACGGTTGGATGTTAACTGAAGATTGGTTGGCCATACGGATAGAAATGACGGGCGATCTCGTAACCGCCGTCTACCAAAACCCACAATTTCTTAGAAGAGCCATAATGGGGGATGAAAAATGGTGCTTCCTTTTTGACCAGCAGACTGCAGCAGCTACGTGGAAATCGCAATCGTCTCAACACAAGCTGAAATTCCGCCGAGATGGCAGCAAAGGCAAAATCATGTAAGAGATCTTCTTCGACATACAGGGAATTGTTCATCTGGAATTTATCCCTGAAGGTCTCACTGTCAACAAGGAGATCTATCTGCACATCATGTGACGTCTACGTGAGCAGATCCGCAAGAAGAGACCTCAATTGTGGTGCGATCAATCATGGGTGCTGTCGCACTACAATGCAGCGACATACAGGTCACTCCTGGTTCGTGAGTTTCTCGCCAAAACAAGAACTGTTTTTTTTCACACCCACCGTACTCACCTGATCTCACCCCCCTGTGACTTCCACCTCTTTCCTGAGCTGACGCGTCATCTTCAGGGTCGTCAGTTTCGGAGCGCAGAAAAAGTGAAAAACGTATTCCTGGTTGCACTGAAGGACAGTGCAAAGAATGGGTTACAGAAGTGTTTCGACGAACCCTATAGCCGCTGGCAGAAGTGTGTTGTTGCAAGAGGGTCTTATTTTTAAGGAGGATGTGCTTCAGCTTTGATAACTCTATCTATGGACTTACGAATCCAGTCCGGGAATTTTTGGATTCTACCTCAATACACATACACCGATCAGCCATTGCATTATGACCACCTACTTAATAAGCTGTACGACTCCCTTTAGCCAGCAAAACAGCTGCCACTCGGGGAAGCATCGATTCATTGAGGTGGCGATAGGTATCCTGGGATATCTGGTACCAGCAGCCGGTCCTCCAGTTCCCGTACATTTCAGGGTGGTGATGAATTAGCGCGAACCCGCTTTTCAAAATCGATCTACGAATCTTCCATTGGGTTCATGTCAGATGAATTTAGAGGCCAGGGCATTACTAGAAATTCACCAGCATGTTCCTCGACCACTCCATGACGATTCTTGCAGTGTGGCATGGCCCATTATCCTGTTGGTAATGGCTATTACCAGCAGGGAACGCAGTTGCCATGAATGGGTGGTCTTGGTCCGCAACGATGTTCAGGTACCGACAGCTGTCAGGGATTGTGCTATTGAGATAATGGGACCTAAAGTGTCCCAAGAAAACACCGCCCACAGCATAATACCGCTGCCGTTGGCCTTTTTCTTCCCAGCAGTGCATCCAGGTGCATAACCTCCGTTGATAATCGGCGTATCCGCGCTCGGCCGTCTACGTGATGCACTAGAAATCTTGATTCGTCAGACCAGGCCACTTTCTTCCAATTTTCCACGGTCCAATCTCGACGATCTTGGGCCCATTTCATACGTTGCTGGCGATGATGTGCAGTGAGTATGGGGACCCGGTTGGGTCTTCGGCTACGCAGGCCCATGCGCAGAAGGCTGCGATGAAATGTGTGCTGTGACACATTGCCCTGATCACAACTGTTGTAGCTGCGGGTGATTTGTCGCACTGTGTCCCTGCGGTCGCCGTGAACAATGTGCGACAGTCTCCGCTCCCTTCTGGCATCGTTGAATTGCGGACGACACGCCGCTGGACGACAGTTCATCGTTTGGCCATCTGTGCACCACTTTTGATGCGTACTCACTACAGCGGCACGTGAACAACCCAAAAGCCGCACCCTTTCCAAGATCGTAGTTCCGAGACGCCGTGCCGTCACAATTTGTTCTTCATCAAACTCCGATAAATCGGCAGCTTTTCCCCATTCTGACTCCGAACACTCTACTAACCGACAGCCGGTCCTCAGGTTGTATATATACTGCTATGTGAACTTCACCTGCGCCATCGTTCGGTCTCCAGGCGCGCTCAGTTCTCTAGGCTGGGGGTGGCCATAATGTAATCAACTCAATAGTCAACTTAGTCAACTCAATAGGCTATAGGCAGTCAAGCAGTCGCCCGTCCCTAATTAAGGACCACTGGTTCCAGGGAAGGAAGAGAGACCATTCTGTAAGACAAACACAACATCCATACCTCACCGGGATTCGAACTGAGACTCTTCTCTGACGAATGGTCATAAACCAGCGCTTAGAGAACTGCGCCACCGGGGCACTTTCAATGCTTTTCACTACCGGGTACAAAAGCATTCGTGCAATTCCCACCCCCATCCATGTACATGGACCTGACTAGTTACACCACTGTGTGACGTACCTGCCAGCAGGACGCACACGACATAAAGGCAGATAGGAATCAGAATAAATGTCTGCGTAGCTCAGTTGGTAGAGCGACTTGTTCCGGAATAAGCGGCCTCGGGTTCGAATCCCGGCGTAGACCAAAAATGACGGAGAAATTTACTTCGTTATAATGGTGCCCGAACTATCCGGATGACCCGGCCGTTCAAAATCTCGCATTGGTGTGATGTTATTTCCACACCGCGAGACAGGAAAAATCAGAGAATTCCTTCTCCAGCGCTTCGAAAAATAAAAATGTGTGATGTTGCATCCCACACAGCAGATTGACTGGGAGTTCTCAAGTGCACGTTCTACAGTGGATGGCTGCCTGCAACGATTCATGGTCACGGCTGACCCGTGGGCCATGCCCCCGGTCCTCTTTCGGGGGGGGAGATGTGACGTACCTGCCAGTAGGACGCACACGACATAAAGGCAGATAGGAATCAGAATAAAACGTCTGCGTAGCTCAGTTGGTAGAGCGACTTGTTCCGGAATAAGCGGCCTCGGGTTCGAATCCCGGCGTAGACCAAAAACGACGGAGAAATTTACTTCCTTATAACTGGTGTAAGATACAAGTGTTGGTAGAATGTCGCCTTCAACTTTTTGCTTGCTCTGGATGCATTGTCTTAAATTTCTTTTCAAAATTCTCCATTTTTGCTTACAAAAATAGCAATGTGCTTGAACAATTTGTTTAAACGAAAATGTTTTTGTTTATCCTAATCAAATTTTAACGTTGCTCCCCGCAGACACAATATCACACCCCTCCTTTAGTTCCTTCCTTCCAGCCAGCGACTTTGCCTTGCACTCCTCTCATACAAAGCATTCGTCAACCACTTTCTGCACTTTCACTGTTCCGGGGCAGGCTTAAGGACGCTAGTGTAGCTTTAGACTCCACTTTTCGGGTTGGAATTCCCTATTTTGTGAAGAAAACAAACAGGGCAGTTAGTAGCGTGACCCCTTCAGTGAATTCCTATCCATTCTCCTCATTAGTCCCCTCCCATACAAAAATGAAAAAGAGGATTAAACTAAAGAATTGGAAGAGTGCAGAACAATTGAATTTTCGTGGTCCTTGATATTCTGTTTTGATAACATTTCCTTAGAGACGTAAACAACGCACTACCTAAGGGAAAATACGTAAGGCTACATGAAATAAAACGCAAGACTTATTATTTGGCAAAGTGTAGATTATATTTGGAAGTTAAAAATATTCAAAAATGACACACTTTGAACTGGGTGGGCGGCAGGGTGGGCAAGACAAATTTCAGGGTGGGCTTAAGCCCACCCTCGCACTCTCTTCGCGTCGTTCCTGTCTTGAGTCCGTCCAACTCAAGATACACCCTTCATCGACAAGAATGGGGCCTGCGGTTTTTTATCTTAGTTGGCTGGATGATGAAAGATAACGACATGCCTTTCACATTGTTCGATCATTACTATGTCTGCGAACCACGACTGCCAGCTGGTTCGGTCCGTTTGATGTGGCATCGAAGGTCCAAAGACCAAAATAGTTGGCAAAACCTGTACAAATAGTCATAGTTTGATATCACGTATTTCGTTGAGCAATGTCTGATGTGAAGATGCTTACATTAGTCTGATGTGAAGATGCTTACATTAGTCTGATGTGAAGATGCTTACATTAGTCTGATGTGAAGATGCTTACATTAGCATTATTAATAACGTCTATGAAAATGCAAGTTCAAAGGTTAGGCTATTTGAGGATACAGCACCAATAAAAATTGAAAAGGTAGTGAGACAAGGTGACACCATATCTCCCAAACTCTTCAATGCCACATTACAAAGTGTCTTTCAATCACTGAACTGGGAAAAGAAAGGAGATTAACGGAGATTATTATTTAAGTCACCTTCGTTTTGCTGATGACGTAATCATCTTTGCACCTACTTCTTCGGAGCTGCAGAGTATGATCCAAGAGCTTGCTGACAAGAGTAAAGAAGCGGGACTGAAAATGAACTTTCAAAAGACAAAACTGATGCACAATGCTTTTACAAGAAATAAAGATTTATCAATTGATGGGGGAAAGCTGGAGATAACGTATACCTTCATTTACATTGGACAGCAGATATCAAGCGAGAGTCACATTGAGGAGGAAATTAATCGGCGTGTAAAACTTGCCTGGAGAGCTTTTGGAAGAAACAGTACAATTTTCAAGAGCAATACGCCATTATATCTTAAAAGAAAAGTGTTTAATCAGCGCATTTTTTCCAGTTCTTACTTGTGAAGCAGAGACATGGACTTAAACTAAAAAAGACATAGAAAGGCTGCAGACAGCCGAAAGAGGCATGGAGAGATGCATGCTTGGTACAAATAGTCAAAGAGGCATGGAGAGATGCATGCTTGGTACAAATAGTCATAGTTTGATATCACGTATTTCGTCGAGCAATGTCTGATGTGAAGATGCAGGAAAGAAAATGACAGAAGTTTCGGAAAAATATCATGATCAGAGTATAATCCCTGAAGTGGCAATGGGCTAGATGTTGCCAGAAGAACGGGTGACCGAAATTTTAGACTGGGTACCAAGGGACAGAAAAAGACCCAGAAGAAGACCACATTAGAGTTGGATGAATGAAATTCCAAAGCACACCTGAGCTGGATGAAGGAGACTGGCTCAAGGCAAAACGATGTGGAAAAAACTTGGGGAGACCTTCATCCAGCAGTGAATTGATAATAATTGACAATGGTGGTGATGATGATGATGATGATATACGTCTTGCCCCGAGCGCAGATATGCCTAGTTACGCCTCTGCCTCTTAAGATATGCCTGCGTGGAGTCAATATTAGTTGTTTCAGCGCATTTGGCACAAATTATCGCTTAATGCATCGTTTTAAAACGTTTCGCAGTAATCAGTAATAATATTTCATCGGATTTAAATGTTTGAATAACTGATAGAGGTAATATGTCATATTAGAGAATTTGAAGTAACGAGCCATCAGTCACTAACGTCAGAGTTGCAAGTTAAACTCCAACTCACAATCACAAAGACGGAAAACCGACAAAATCGGTTTCATTACTAATGTCTCTGAATGCGTACTTCTCATTCGTATTTTCCCCCCGTATTAATAAAACGGTTTTCTTCCCCTAATTGCAACAATTCAAATCCCAAGTCCGAAATCCCAGAGAAACTGAATTTATTCTTTCAAGCAGGGGCGAAGCGTGAGCTAGTGTCCAGTGTTACCATCGGAAACATTTTTAAATACTATATACTGTGCAAATTAATTGGGACAAAGCAAAAAATCACTGTTTTTCCCCAAAACTATGTCTTTATATCATTCTATGCCTTGATATATACTGATAAATACCTGTATTAGTATGAAGTATGTCCTCCTTTAGCAGGAACGACCTCTTGAATTCGTTTTGGCATTGACTCCACTAATTGAGTGCACATATTTTTGACTTCATAATCGTGGAACCACACTTTTATAGCATTCGTTATCATGCGTTCTTTGGTTGTACAGTCCATTTTACCTAAACGTCTCTTCAAAATATTCCACAAGTTTTCTATGGGATTTAAGTCTGGTGAATTTCCAGGCCAATCAAGCAAATAAATTTGATTTTCCAGCATAACCAATTTCGAATTGTGACATGGGGCCAAGTCATGTTGTAATGTCCCGTCAAAAGTTTGCAAGAATGAAACAATCCTACGTTGTAATATTTCTACGTACTTGGCTGAATTCATCATACCTTGAACAGGAACTAAGCTTCCAGTGCCATTTGATGTGAAAAAATCCCAAAACATTTGTTTCAGAGGGTGTTTTACAGCTTGTTTGACATGCTCAGGTCTTAAGGGTTCACAGTTGCTTTGTCTAACGACATTTGCTTGGCAACCCTGCACAAATAAATGAGTTTCATCACTGAAAATTACCTTTTTCAGTCGTCAGCAGTCCATGATTTATATTTTTTGGCCCATGCTTAACGTTTTATCTTTATTTTCGCATTCAAATATTGTTTTTTCGTTGGTCTTCTTGCCTTCCGGCCAACTTCCAGAAGCCTACGGCGTACAGTTGAATCACTAACATCACAACCACTACCAATAAATCTCTTTGAAGGTTGGTGCTTTTTTTGGAGTTAAAATACAAATACGCACGTCATATATGATAAAATGATTAAAAAACCGTCTCTGTGCGTTCAAACAACGTTAGTCCCAATTCACAAGACTTTAATTAAAATATAATATATACACTTTAAAATCATTAGCACTTTCGGGCTACTATAGCCCATCCTCAGATGCAAGTCAGATCTTTTGGTTAGTACAGCACATATATACATACATAGGAAGGCAGCGCAAAGGATCATGGGGGAGGAGGCGGGGTCACAGTGGCATGGTCCCGTACAGAGAGCTGCTGCCATAGTATTGTATCCCTCCAGACGGGGGTATATTGCAGGGGACATAGTCATTACAGCATGTTACGCGGTGTTGAATTATTAGCAAACTTTCAGTCATTAACAGCGTGGCCTTATTTCTTGGGGTTATGATGATTTTCGCATTATCCCAATCAGGACTATATGTTCCGTTATAGAAGTTTCGGGCTAGGGCAGTGTTTTGCTGCGCATTTTGCACATTGTATTTATGTTCACGCAGTCTGCATCCTAAGTTCCTGGTCGTGGATCCGATGTAACTGGAGGTGCATTGTCCATTGGCGTCCAGGAGGGGGATACGATATACGTCCCATTTTTGTTCCCTAAGCGGCTTTTCTTTGTCCTTCCTTAATAATGCAAACATTGTGATGGAGCGCATCCCGAAGCCCAATTGGAATCGATTACAGATATTTCCCAGGGGGACGGTGATGGCGGGATGGTAATCCAGAGAAGATACGTATTGTTTTTGATGTCGATCACTATTTAATGTTATTAAGAAGGATTGTATAATCTGCGAATGTATTTTGTTGATGAGGTTCTCCGGGTATCCGTTAATACTGGAGATGTTATAAATATATTCGCTTTCCCGTTTACGCTGATTTTGGTCCGAGGAATGTGTGTATGCCCTTCTCATTTGAAAACGAAGGGATGCCAGTTTATGATTAATGGGGTGAGCTGAAGAAAATGGTATCATTAGTGGGGTGCTGGACGGTTTTCTATATACGCTGAAAGATAGTGGGAAACCACTATTAGGTGAATGTGAAATCAAAATGTCCAGATATGGCAGCTTATTATTGTGCTCAATTTCATACGTGAAATTGATTGAAGGAGAAGCATTAGAAAACTCTTCTACGAAAGTCATAAGTTCAGGGATGCTATGCGGCCATACGATAAGTATATCGTCGACGTATCTGCAATAATAAAGCGGTCCCTTTGGGGTAGTGTTAAGAAAACTCTCTTCCAGTTGCTGTAAGAAGAACTCCGCTAAAACTGCCGACAACGGCGAGCCCAAAGCTGCCCCGTCGGTTTGATGGTAATAGTCTTGAAACTGGAAGTATGTGCGCTTTCTGACCAAACGCAGTGCATTCATCACAGCCATAATTTCATCCTGTGTGTGGTCAGTACTTGCGAGCTTTGCTGCGATAATATTATGCGTCTGGTCGAGGGGAATGCTAGGTAATAAACTGATGATATCCAGTGAAACAAGAACAAAAGGGATACCTACAAGGGTATCCAGAGTTTTTAATTGTTGTATGACCTGTATAGAGTTTTTAACTGCATAGACTGTGAAATAAGACAGAAATTGAGCAAGTTTTGATTCCAGGGGTCTGATTGGGCTCGCATGACTAGAGACCAAGGGCCGGATAGGGTTACCTTGCTTATGTATGACGGCTGGGCCCGGTGGAATTTCAAATGCCTACTGGAATGCAATTGGGCCGCCCCGGTGGCGCAGTGGTCTAAGCGATGGCTTCTGATCATTCGCACGGAAAGGGTCCGGGTTCGAATCCCGGTGAGGCATGGATGTTGTGTTTGTCTTACGGCACTGGCTCTCTCCTTTCCCTGGAACCAGTGGCCCTAAATTAGGGACGGGCGACTGCTTATAGCCCATTGAGTTGCTCACGGTGGTCGTTAAACCTCCAATAAAAAAAAATGCAATTGGGAAGGTGTGGTTTTTCTTTAGAGCTCTGAGTGAAGTAATAGTGGCTTGGGTGGGTTCTCTCGTTAGCACACGGTGAGGGATTGCCGCTATGGCTTGCTGCATTTTTGAACATATTCAATTTTATTCATTATGATGACCTGTGATGTTTTATCACCACGGGTAATAATTAAATTAGGGTTCTCACGCAATTTTCGCAATTGTACTTTTTCTTCGTGGAACAGATCAAAAGGCCTAACCTGTTGGCTGTTAATAACTGTGGATATCTTTTGACGTGCTTGTTCCCTTTCGGGTTCAGGCAGTTTTTGCAACACACTTTCGATTTGTGGGATGCATTGGAGGGGCTTGACTGTCGTTTCCGGGTATGCATATTTTGTGCCCCGGTTGAGTGCAGTTTTTTTAATATCATTTAGCACATAGTCACTAAGATTCAGAAAAGGCTCACCGTGTGAAAGGTGGGGTCCGTGTCTAACTGCAGTCCTATTGTGCAAAGTCCGTCTTCTAGTTTCTTGATCCACCAGTCCTCGTAACTTCCAGATGTGAGTATGTGACACTTTCTTGTTTTTGTTCTCAATCATGGCATCTAGGGCATTCATCTGTTTATTCACTATGAACCCGTGCGTTTTCTTGACATACTCTAAATGTGCCACATATGTGGTCCGCTGCAGCTAGTTAACGTACCCGTACTTTGCCTTTATTTCTTGAATCAGGCATTTCTTTTCTGCGATGCCCAAGATATTAAAGTCCTTTTTGGATCTTGGGGTCGTTTTAATTGCCAAATATTTAGGGATGACGCCCAACGAACGGCAGTTTTTAGGAATGCCAGGTGCAACAACTCCCTCTCCAACCTTAATCTTATAGCGCGGTATACACTTGCCTCTCTCCCAGACACATACATGTGCGCTACTTGAGAAAAACACATCAAGGCGGCAATGTTTATGGAGTTAAAATACAAATACGCACGTCATATATGATAAAATGATTAAAAAACCGTCTCTGTGCGTTCAAACAACGTTAGTCCCAATTCACAAGACTTTAATTAAAATATGATATATACACTTTAAAAGCATTAGCACTTTCGGACTACTATAGCCCATCCTCAGATGCAAGTCAGATCTTTTGGTTAGTACAGCACATATATACTAGGGGTGTTCAAATGAAAAGGTACGAAACGTCATAAGAACGTAACCGTTAACGTATTTGCCTATGCCGCTATGGGAGAACGTAGCGACACATCTAGGGATGCGATTGGAGTCGCCGGCGTGGATCGGAGTATGCGCGGGCGCCCGCATGCGCAGGAGAGAGCAGAGGCTCTTATAAAGAGCGCCGTCCAACTGACTACTTGTTGAGTTCCTCCAGCAGAGACGAACCATTAACTCCGATGTGTACTGTGTGACACTCCGAAGCCTACGCAGGTTCATCAAGAACAAAAAGACCGGGGCTGCTCACGGAGGGTGTGGTTCTGCTCCATGATAACGCGCGTCCACACGTCTCCAGGGTCACACACGCGGAACTGGCCAAGTTCCAGTGGGAGCAGCTTGACCATCCGCCCTACAGCCCGGACATGTCGCCCTGCGATTTCCATGTGTTTGGTCCCCTGAAAAAACATCTGAAAGGGAAGCGCTTCCACTCGGACGACGAACTCAAGGACGCTATGCAGGACTGGGTCTCGTCACAGCCACAGGAATTCTGGGAACAAGGAATCCTTCGGCTCGTTAATCAATGGGATCGTTGTGCTACGGCTATGGTGTATACTTTGAATAAAGTCTTCATTTATACCCACAGTGTCGTTTCGTACCTTTTCATTTGAACACTCCTTGTACATACATAGGAAGGCAGCGCAAAGGATCATGGGGAAGGAGGCGGGGTCACCGTGGCATGGTCCCGTACAGAGAGCTGCTGCCACAGTATTGTATTTTTTTTTCTTTTAGATTCAATTTACTATTTCTGATTAGATATTTATCGGTTCGTGGAGTTGTTTTTCGTTTTCTTCCACATTTACCACTCCTTTTTGGAGACGATGATCCAGATGCATTGTATCGCGTAAGCAGTCTTCATACACTTGATTTGCCTACACCAAGTGCAGAAGCGATATCTCTCACTGCCATAAAAGTGTGATCCTTCAAAGCAATTATTTTTGTACACTTCCTTGGGGAAATATCCATTTTTCAATACACGAAAGCAACACGTACTCACAGAGAGCAAAAACTAACATCCACCTGTTACGCACGAAAGCTCACAATTTAAGCTGAAGTGCCTATTTCCTGTTTAAAACCGGTCAAACCACATTCTTACTATCAAGTTCTAACAGTCACACCACCTGACAGCTGATAAAACCGGTTTATGTGGGTTTCCGACATCAACTGGCGATCACATCACAATTCAGAGAATAAAATAGCTTGTCCCAATTAATTTGCACGGTATAGTACATATACTGCTGTTTGTTTGCTACGAAAGACTTGTGCGATCTGACTGAAACACGCAGGATGGGTAGGTCACATAAGGAGGTGCGAATGATTACAGCTGCAGCGCACAAATGTCTTGTGCCAGCCACACTCTCGTAGCTGTTTAGTAGGTATAGAAGCAGGACGCACAGGGCAAGTTGCCATAGCCGATTCACGGGCGTTGTGGCAGTAAGATAGCGGTAGTAACTGGGTTTGCCCCGCAGCAGCAGACGATACCCGTACGTGAGGACTGTGAGCTAGGCCGATGTGTTGGACTGCGGAAAGGCGGACTTTGAGCGAGACCGATATGTTGGACTGTGGGAAGGCGGACTTTGGGCGATGCCGATGTGTTGGACTGCGGGAAAGCGGACTTTGGGCGAGGCCGATGTATTGGACTGCGGGAAGGCGGACTTTGGGCGAGGCCGATGTGTTGGACTGCGGGAAGGCGGACTTTCCTTCCGCGACATCGGCAGCTCGTGTTAGATGAAAAGCAAGCACAATGATTCGAATATGGCGTCAGTGGAAAAAGGAAGGTCTGAAGACCTGCGACAAAAAAAAACGCAGTTGAATATAGTCATCTCCACCGTATAGCATTGGCAGACCGAACAGCCACGTCCCGAAGGTTAGCACAACAGGGGAAATATGTATCACATTAAAGGTTATCTGCAAGCTCTGTCCGATGCCTTTTGTTTCACAGAGCCCTTGTCGCTTTCTCTCTGTTGCTTCAATTTCCTTTTACCTTAAAGCACAGATGTCAGCCAACGGCTGTAATGGGGCTAAGAAAGCAGACACTGGCGTGATGAACAGCAGTACATAGTGATTTCCGACGAGTCGCGATTCAACTCAATCACTCTTTTATGGCGACACCTTGGTGAATGACTACTGGAGACATGTATTATGCAGCGTCATACAGATCCGACACCGGGCGTTCTGGTGTGGGATTCTCTTGGGTTCCATTCACACTTCCACCTCCTACGCACTGCAAGAAAGCGCGTGCCCAGTCGTACATTGCGGAAGTCGCGGAGGCTATAGTGTTGCCATATCTGCAGACGGTTCCCGGTGCCATCTTTCAGCAGGACAATGCCGAACGACATGTGGCACGGAATGTCTTACTGCTCCTGGATGCCCGACATCCGCCACGTCTTCCTTGGACAGCACGTTCGCCTGATTTGTCACCCATTGAAAAAGTGTAAGATATGGTCGTTCGACGCCTAGCCCATCAGGTTCCGCCCCGCCGCCAGTTACGCTAGATGAACTTTGGATACTAGTCGAGACAGCATGGAATAACCTTCTGCAGTGCGACATCCAGAACTTCTTCTACTTCATAGAAGAGGTTCTGGATGTCGCACTGCAGAAGGCGACCACGGCGCCCCGTACGACGCCGTGATCGACTTTTTTTTCTTTTTTGTGGGTACACAATGTACCGAGTATTGTGTTTTCCACATCCCTTACAGGTCTGTGCTTTTGATCATTCACGTCTTGTATTATAAGTAATGTACTCTGTAAATCTGACTTCAATACCTCAGGTCTTTCTTGGTTTTTCATTTTCAATAGACAGTAGTGAAATTATAATTTGTTCAAATCGGAAAGAGTAATGCTTTGTAAGTTTGCTATAAAGTTGCCCGCTCCGTACTGGCTCTCGAAAGACATGTCTCGTGAAGTACATCCATCGGCAAAGCACGTGTAACCAGTGCTCTCACTGGTGATAAAACACTGCCAGCAAGGCGTACTGCGCCTGCGCACATATCAGAAAGGAACCAAAAAGACGAGCGGCCGTAGAGCATTCTGCATTCTCTAAATGTCACCAACGGCTACTTTGCTGACGCACGATTTTGATGTAGAACTACGTTTTATGGTACGATACAGATTAGCGGTGGACCCGACATAATTGTGTGACCGATTTTAACTCGCAATAACTCCGGGGTTATCGGGAGCGTGACAGCGGCGCTATCATCGTTTGATAGCGCATAGATAACAATTATAAGTGGTGGGGCCGGCGGATCAATGGCAGTTAATGACAGCGTGTCGAAGTGCATGGTCATTTTGGTGCTCTGGGCAGCGAGTATAATTTTGTGGGACCTATACCAATCATTCTTACGGAAGATTTCAATATAGACATCAACAAATCGGACAACCATTGGTTTCTCGAGTTTATGCACTCAGAGTTCCAGATGAACCTATAGCGACTGGTCCGGCTCAACACACAACGCTGGGCAGCATGACTATCGATGCGATATTCACACGCGGCATACAACTGCTCCATATAGTCAACTGTGTCTCTTATTTCTCGTATCATCGACCACTGTTTGCCATAACTGACAGCCCATCTATACTTCAAGCTCAGCAACATCGACTTCAGGCACAGCAGCAACTGCAGATAATAACATAAGCACTGCGGATAAAGATTCTAACGATGATTCCGACCTACACATGTAATACCACCGACAAAATAAACAAACAACGTTACCAACACCCACTGTGTATTTTATTCAGGATATTATCTAGACACAAGACAGGGCATACTTAGTTCAACGTTTAAACACAGCGGTCGGAAACACTTCGGTCCCATCGGCTTCCTTTCGGTTGTGAATAATTATTTATTTATTTCATTTCAGTACTTTTCTCGAGTTTGTTTTATGACCTACCTTCCGCATGTGGATAATTTTTTTATTATTCCTTAAAGGATTATTTTTATTTATTTTTATCTTCGAGCTGTGTTTCACATAATCACATGATCAATAGATCTGCATCGAACCTTTCGAATTTTAGTCTCGAGATTGAGTGCGCCCATGTGGTTACGGGTTTGATGAATTCTCAGTTTTCTGCCAGAAATTATGATGAGGAAATAATTGAAAACGGTAGACCCACTCCTTCTATAAAAACGTTATGAAAAATCTAAAAATGTAGTCAACCACTTTTCACGATCCTTAGCATTTCTAGGCTATTTGGCTGAGAAAAGCTAACTAGTCGTAAATTCCACTTTTCCGGAAACAAACGCATCTATAAAAATGGTGTACACGGTTTACAAGTTTCAAAGTTTAAAAACAAAAACCGTGAAATATCTCTCGGATATTTTAATTCCGTAGCTGATTTGATTCAATTTGGAAAAAGCGATTTAAATCTTGTCTGAGTACACCATTAAAGAAAAACATTGAGAAGCCCAAATGAAGCCATAGGAATTGGCCGATATTCTGTCAGCACCTAAATCGTCGTAGTCTTCTGTCTAAGCAAGAAAAATTAACTACTCAGAGACCACTGTGAAGACGAAGATTCTGAATATAAAAGTTACTGCTTTTCTAATAATGCGCAGTTACAACATACGTTTTCCGTACTTTCCCTCATTTCTATTGATTTTTTTTTTCTAACATAATGATAAAAATCCGCACTGCTATATCGATGTGAAACCTAACAAGAAAGATGACACCGAATTTTCGGGTGTAATAAGCACGTCTTTTGAATCCGTTCTGACGCAAATTAAATTTATCAAAGCTATTCAAAGGCAATGGAACCGGTATGGAAAACAATAGTATCTGACGGAAGAAAGAAGTTCTTCAATCGGGTCTTTAATCCCTCAGATATTGCTGTAAACGGAATCGTGAGCTTACGAACTCTTAGAAACAGAGATATCGACAAAAATAAGATGTGACTTTACGTCTCCTGGTGGGAAAACCATGCATTATTTTAGGAAGAAAGTATTCTCAAAAGGTGTGTCCATATAAGCGGTATCGGACGAAGAAAAAAAAATTAGTCGAATTTTCAGGAGCCCAGATTTTACAACAAATACTTCAGAAGCAGAAATTAACACATATGACCCCTGGTGGCTGAACCATTCTTTACCAAACATCAGAAGTTATGTGAAAAATATTTTCCACTAGGTCTTGTATGCGATATAGGAAGAATTTTTGAAATCAGATTTTTAGGAGCAGAAATAACGCAGAAAAAGCAATTTACCTTTGTGCCCCCTAGCGGAAAGTCTATGATTTACTTGAAAATTTTGAATTTATAGGGAAAACATTTCGCATCGGAAACGCTATCCAACAAAGAAGTAATTTTTCAAATCGTACTCTTAGAAGTAGAGATATTGACAAAAATAAGATATACATCTACACCCCTGGCGGAGAAACCATGCATTTTTTCAAGAAGAAAATTTTCCTAATAGGTTTGTCGACAGGAGTAGTATAGGTCAACAAACGACTATTTTTTTCAATCGAGATTTAAGAAGCTCATATTTTGCTGCAAATACAACAGAAACGGAAATTAAGACTTACGCCACCTGGTGGCCAAACCATTTCTTACAAAAATTAGAAAATATGTGCAAACGATTTCCCACCACGAGCTGTATGCGGTGCAGAAAGAATTTTTCAAATCGGAGATTTAGAAGCAGAGATATAGGGGGAAACGCAATTTACATCCCCTAGCGGAAAGTCTATGAATTACTTGAAAATTTTGAAATTATATGAACCACATGTCACACTAGAAACACTATCCAACAAAGAAGGAATTTTTCAAATCGGACTACTAGAAGTAGAGATATTGACAAAAATAAGATATATATCTACGCCCTCTGGCGTAGAAACCATGCACTATTTTAAGAAGAAAATGTTTCTAAAAGATTTGTCGACATGAGTAGTATCGGTCAAAAAACGACGTTTTTTTCAATCGAGAATTTAGAACATCATATTTTGCTGCAAATACAACAGAAACGGAAATTAAGATTTACGCCCCCTGGTGGCCAAACTATATTTTTTACAAAAATTAGAAATTATATGCAAACGATTTCCCACCAGGAGCTGTATCCGGTGCAGAAAGAATTTTTCAAATCGGAGATTTAGAAGCAGAGATATAGGGGAAAACGCAATTTACCGCTACGCCCCTAGCGGGAAGTCTATGAATTTCTTGAAAATTTTGAAATTACATGAAAAGCATGTCACACGGAAAACACTATCCAACAAAGAGGGAATTTTTTCAAATCGGACTCCTAGAAGTAGAGATATTGACAAAAATATAATGTACATCTACTCCCCCTGGCGGAGAAACTGTGCAATTTTTTAAGAAGAAAATATTCCGAAAAGGTTCATCGATGTGAGTGGCATCAGTCCACGAAAGAATTTTTTTAATGATATTTTAGAAGCTCCGATTTTATGGCAAATACATCAGAAGCAAAAATTAACGCTTACGCCCCCTGGTGGCTAAAGTATTATTTACCAAAAATTCGAAATTATATGCAAAAGATTTTTTATTAGAAGATGTATCCGCTGAAGAAAAACTTTTAAATCGGAGTTTTAGAAGAAGAGCTATCGAGGAAAAGGTAATTTGCTTTTACGCCGCCTAGCGGAAAATCTATGCGTAGTTTGAAAAAGAAACTATATCTAAAATACTCTTCGATATAAATGGAATCGAAAGATAAAAAAACTTTCAATCGGATGTTTAGAAGCAAATATGTGGAATAAAACGTATTTTAGAATTCGACATCATCTGCATTTACGCCCTCTAGCGGCAAAATTGCACACCCTAAAAAATCGAAATAAAGGATCATCATTTGCATATTTCAAGCTTTCCAATGCAAAAAGAATTTTTCAAATCGGACTAATAGTTGCAGAGATATCGTGGGTACAGACGGACAGACGAACAAACCGATAACAGAAGCATGATCTTTTTTTACAAAAGACGTGTTAAAAACTAAAGTAATATGTACCGTGAGCAACAAGCAGTCGCCCGTCCTTAATTTAAGGCCACTGGTTCTAGGGAAGGGAGAGAGCTAGTGTTGTAAGGCACAAACAACATCCGTGACACACTGGATTCGAACCCGTCTCGGGCGAGTTATTAGAAGATATCGCTTAGACCACTGCGCCACCGGTGCTGTGCGGAAATCTTTTGAAACTATCAACAAGAATTTTTTTTATAACAATTAATAACAAAACTTTGTCTGTCGTTGACAAAAATTCCTAACTTTTGACTTACGCCATTAATTGCTAAACTGATTAAATGTTTGTAATTAATCAGTTGCTTTGATAGAAGTTTCTGTCCTCTTCCTTTTCTTTATTACCCCTTTTTTTACGCTTTCCAACCGTAAATTGAAGAAGCGTATATGCTCCAGCTTTGCCCGTCTGTGTGTCCGTCCGCACAATAACTCGCGTAAAAATGGTTCGACTTCGATGAAAGTTTAGTATATGATAGAGGACCACGTGGGGACGAACCTTATTGAAAATGGACGAAATGGGTTCAAAGGTCAGGACATGGGGGAGGAATCCATTCCATTGCCCTTATGCGTCATAACTCACGTAAAATGGTTCGATTTCGATGAAACTTTAGTACGAGGTAGGGGACCACCTGGGGACGAACCCTATTGAAAATGGGCTCGTCCCCAGGTGGTCCGAGCGGGATCCAATCCATTGCTCTTATGGGTAATAACTTACGTAACAATGGTCCCATTTCGCTGAATTTTTAGTATGTAGTGGGGGACCACCTGGGGACGAACCCTATTGAAAATAGGAAAAATGGGGCGAGAGGTCAGAACATAGGAGCGGGATCCATTCCATTGTCCTTATGCGTCATAACTTGCGTAGAAACAGTTCAATTGAAGCAAAACTTTATCATGTTGTTCCGGAGGTATACTTAACCAATTTTGTTTAATATCATCGAAATGGAGTCAAAGTACAGATCACAGGAGCGAGATTTATTCCACAGCCATTATCATCAGAACTTGAGTAATACACTGGTGTGCAAAAATTAAGGACGAAGAGCAGAAATTAGCATAACAGTGGAACGAGCAGGCAGAACGGACCGAAAGACCACTCAAGAGATAGACTAGGGTCCGGTACGGTAGAGCATGCGCATATATGCAGCATGACGTGTGGGGGGGGTGTCGGAAGGGTATAAAGCCCATGGGCGGTGTACGCTCAGCAATTCGATGAAAGCTGTTGCACGGTGTACATCGGTTTGAACGACGTCGAGTTGCTGCCACCGTGTGATATGGCCAACAGGAAATCCAGTAGACGACATCTGTATGACTTTACCCGAGGTCGCGTCATTGGAAAGTTGGAAGAAGGTCGAAGTGTGACTAGTGTGGCCGAGGAGTTCGGGATCGCTCACAGCATCGTTTCACGAGCTTGGAGAGCATTTCAAACGACAGGAACAGCTGTCCGAGAGTTTAGCAGTGGTCGTCCACGAGCAACCACGGCGGCGGACGACCGGTATATTGTCCTACAGGCGAGAAGAGACAGACGGCAGACAGCGGGAGAAATCGCAAGGCACATGCAACAGACACCTGGACGTCCGTTATCGCGTTTTACCGTACCCAGGAGGCTGCGCAAAGGTAGTCTATTTGCACGACGACCAGTACGGTTGTGCCATTAACACCTGCTCATCGGAGACGGCGATTTCTGTGGTGCCAGGAACACAAGAACTGGACACATCAGCAATGGGGGCCAGTTCTCTTTACGGATGAGAGCCGATTTATCAGCAATGGGGGCCAGTTCTCTTACGGATGAGAGCCGATTTTCTGGACGTATACACATCTGGAGAGAGCAGGGAACACGCAATCACACTTCCAACGTCATCGAAAGGGACCAGTTTGGATGTGGCGGAGTTCTCGTTTGGGGCGGTATCATGCTTGGTAGCCGTACTGACCTCCAAATCTTCCAAGGAGGTTCAGTCACTGGTGTCCGCTATTGTACCGAGGTTCTCCTTCCTCACGTGCGTCTGTTTAGAGGTGCCGCGGGTCCTGAGTTCTTCTTTATGGACGACAACGCTACACCTCATCGTACAGTGGCTGTCACAGAGCTGTTGGAGAGTGAAGATATTCAACGCATGGATTGTCCCGCAAGGTCCGGACCTAAATCCAATCGAACACGTGTGGGATCTTCTCGGGAGACACTTGGCAGCACCTCACCAGCCGCCAGCAACGACTCCGCAGCTACGATTGGCGCTACAAGAGGAATGGGCCGCGATGCCTCAACAGCTCCTTGACAACCTCGTCCTCAGCATGGACAGACGCCGTAAATCCTGCGACGCAGTCAGGGGTGATCATATCTCCTACTAAAGACTGGATTTTTTTGGCAGCCGCCTGTCACATGGACGTTTCTGTCTTCTGTCCAGTTGTGCTCGAAGCTACCTTTTCAATAAAGTGCCTTTGTATCCTTTGGATTCCTTGTTTGGACGGTTTTGCTCACTTGTCCCATATTCTTACATCTTGGGAATCTTATGGTATGATTTGAGGCCATATGGAGCACTTCTGTACGACGTTACATTCGAAAAACCGTCTTGTCCTTCATTTTTGGACGCCAGTGTATAGCTTGAATAATGATTTCTGGTATGTTGGAAAGCGTATCATAATCAATGCATTGTATGATTTCACTAACTTCTTTTTCGTTTATTTTAATGTTTTGATACGTGGCAGCACAAAGCATTTCAGACATGACAATAGGACGTATGCTTCGCTACAGTTTTCGCTCATCAGCTAAAGACAGCTGTAGGCTAAAACTACATAGGTAATTGACGCTTTATCTTTTGAACACTGATTTTGTTTGCACTTTTGATACATACAATTCGTTGTGTCATTTTTTTTTTTTAATGCAGTGAAATAATAAATTTTTGAATTTGAAATAAAGGCGAATTTTACAATCCCTGCACAAATGCTACATTATTTAAAATTTTAACAGTATCGAAATTGTTATAACGTAAACTTTTAAGAAAGTTCTGAAAAGATAAGCATATCTGTGGTTAATAAGAGGAAGGGGTTTACGGGAATTCGGAAATCAAATCTTGTACACAGCAGTTTTTCGGACTAAATGTTAGTTTCCACTTATATTTTAATTTCTGATTTTTCTTTCATTATTTTTATGGGCTTTTAACAAATTATTATACGTCCGGCCTAGTCGGCCCATTGGGAAATCCTTCACAGCTAAAGTTTCTTATACTTGTTGCCTTTTAGTCGTCAAAAATAGTATAAAATTGGTTTTGAAATAAAGAAAAAATCTTTTACTATCAATTTGAAAAATGTTGCGATAAAATAGGAACTACCTTGCAATGAACGACGAAATAGCGCTGGAGCCGCGTTTTAGCGTGAGACGTACAACAGGGTATACGCAGTCCATGCAGAAAGTGTTTAGGTGCGTCATGTGAAACAGCAGAATTGTTATCAGTATAAGAACTCGGCGCTGCATTTCTGGCTAAAACCGGTTTTAAGCCGGCTGCTATTGAAAATGCGGCATGTCGGTTTGACACCCGCAAATGATCTCTGTCTGGATGTGATTTTCAAGCAATGATGTACTACGATTGCTAAGTGAGGAGCAGAGTTTTGAACAGCTGTCAAATACTTTGGAGGATTCAGCTGCTTCACAAACAGTCGAAATTTGATTGCGTGAATTTGTCAGGGGGGGGCCGAAATTCATTGGAAGACGAGCCTTAATCGAGTCGTTCCGATGCTCCTGTAATGCCTGAAAAGTCGATGGTGTGAGGAAACAGGTAAAAGATCATCATATCACAATTTCCCAAACAGAGACTCCTCAATATCAGATTAGTGGCATCGTGTATGATTATTTCTCCATCGGCAAGTGATGTTCTATGGCTGCTTTATTCGCTATCGGGCCAACTGTAAGTGAGGAGTTGTAAACGGGATTTATACTTCTCGTTCGGGTTCGATATTTAAGCCAAAATGCAGCTCTTAGCGAATGTTACGAAGGAAAAGCACTAGGGTATCAACTCTGTTCTTTCTAATGTTCATTCGTCGGTTTGTTCTGGAATCATCTTAGTGCGTATTTACAGTTTATTTATATTACTCCATTTCTTACTTTCATCTAAAAGTCCTATAAATATCCTGTTTCATTCCTTCATTATCTTTTCTATCCTCCTCTCACAAGAGAGTCGACTCCTGTGTCGTTCCCTCCCTGCAAAAATTCTGACTTCCTTGACCAACGTCCTGTTGACAAGTACGTAGTGCATCTTTGCTCTAGTTGTTAACTTGTAATTGTTGCGAGGCTCGTCTTATACCTCGTGAACCTCGCGTAGTTGAAGATGATAAAATAATAGTAATGAGAGTGATAATAATTCTAAGTAATAGGTAATAAGCGAATAATTCTTGCGATCCGTTAATAAGTCTAAAACATTTTATTCTTCTCTACATTTAATCCCCTGAAAAGGTTGTCCGTTTGGCGTTTGCTCTATTAATTTTCCTCCCGGTCCGCCTAAAACCTCCCAGCCTCGCCTGTGGCAATTCCCTCGTCGTCCTCTTTTGCGACCGCTCGCTTTCTAAACCTAGAGACAACTGTCTTCTCGCCTTCTCCTCCCCTGTCTTCAAAAATGCCCTTAAGCATATCCGAAAGTTCCCCGTGAGAAACAATCACACCGCCCTCAGTTAATCTCAAGCATCAAAGTCAAATGTGAGGGGAATTTGTCCATTAGTCGGCTGCTTTGAAACAGAAACCTGTAAAGCATCAAAAGAGGCGCGATAGAGCTAATCTGCATTCAACATACAATTTGCAAACACTAAACTCCTACAATCTGGTGTACAAAATGAACCATGCTTCCTGTGTTTAAATGGAGAACTGACACTGCGAAATTTCTCACACGCTTTGTGGAAACAGGGGAAGGGGATCACGAGATGGAATGAAAGTTGCATTTTGAGATTTTATATGAAATCCTAAAACCTTGTATAAAATCTGTGTAACAGTCCTTCATTGTTCTCTTCGTCCTTTTTCTATTCGAGACCCTACTTTGTTGTTGCCATAATCTTTCTGTTTTCTTCAGCATGCTGCTGGGTGAAGGCGATGTTAAATTGGTGTAATAAAATATTAAAAGTTTATTATGTAAAAGCTCTTCAACTTACAGTAGTCGATTCCTCTGGGCACTGCTGTTTTATAACTCCAATTTTTTTTTTTTTCCGACCTGATAAATAGCATCTTGAAGACTCCGTCGAAGTTTTTCTACACTGTCCGCTATTATGGTAACAAAGAAAGACCTATTGCTGACTATTGCCATTCCTCGCGAACGAACGAATTCTGAAATCTCCATAACACAACAGAAGGCGAGTCGTGTTGAATGGTGCCATTTCACGCTCACTAAGTTCGATGGAGGATAAGAAAGTGACGTTCACATTTTCGTGAGTGGTGATGAAACCACTATGACGCGGAAATGAAACAGCAGTCGAAGGTCTGGTGCTCCCAAAGTGACAAGCCGTCGAGGAAAATCCCAAGATGCGTCGGGGCAGGGAAGGTAATGGTTACGCCTTTTTTCACTGTCCACTATTATGGTAACAAAGAAAGACCTATTGCTGACTATTGCCATTCCTCGCGAACGAACGAATTCTGAAATCTCCATAACACAACAGAAGGCGAGTCGTGTTGAATGGTGCCATTTCACGCTCACTAAGTTCGATGGAGGATAAAGAAGTGACGTTCACATTTTCGTGAGTGGTGATGAAACCACTATGACGCGGAAATGAAACAGCAGTCGAAAGTCTGGTGCTCCCAAAGTGACAAGCCGTCGAGGAAAATCCCAAGATGCGTCGGGGCAGGGAAGGTAATGGTTACGCCTTTTTTCTCTGAAATGGGACTCGAGGCGAAACTTGTCCTTGGAAATGCACGACCAATCACTGCATACCTTCCACTGCCTTCCAAAGGGCATCTCAGAGTGGCAAAAATTGCTCCTGTATCGAAGAATTGACATCTGCTCCTGCATCATGACAATGAGCCTGCCCACACTGCAATCAAGACAGTGGAATTCCTGGCCATGGAAGTAGTGCGGGTGTTGCATCATCCAAGCTATTCACTGAACTTAGTACAGTGCGACTTTTTTTCTGCTTTCAAAAGCCAATGAAATGTTTCGTAGAAGATATTTTTCATCCGGTGAAAATACCATGTCTGCGTAATCGGAGTCACTCGATAGCGTCAAGAAACTAACCTGGGAAGAAAAATTTTTTAAAGTGGTTTGGACGGATGCAAAAACGTACAAAAGTTAATGGAAGGTACTCTGAAAATTTGGATTTTTTGTAAATACATTGGGTTTGACGTTACTAATTACTTTTGGATGTCCCTCTTACTTAATAAATTCGCCATGCTCCTGTATTTAAAGCCATCTAGTTCCTAGCTGTTCCCAGACACTATTTGCTTGAGATGGTTGAGTTGCAGATTTCTTCGCAGTGTAGGACGTATGAAGCAATTGACCTCGAACCCTAGATCATGCATGCCCTGGGGCATCATGGGGTAATCTAGAAATTTCTTAATTACTGATAAATATTACTGTTGCCTACCTTAACTACTACCATTGACACCTGTTTAAATAAATCATGTCATTTTCCCCGCCCTTGTTTTCAAGGCAACGTGACTCTCTCGCTCTCTGTGTGTGATGAACAGATATCTCCTGATACTAGGAAAAGGAAAGCACTTAGCTTTCCGCCAAAACTGATTTTATCCCTACGCTACGGGTGTCGAGCCGACAAGAGCACAGGGCAATGTCCAGTGACCATAAAATTATCGGTCGGAGATAATCGAATCGCAGACTCTTCTCCACGTAAGGGATAAAGAATAAGAGCTCTCACCCACGGGCGAAAAATCATGTCGGGGGCGCAGGCACTTATCCCCTCAACTTTTCCCATAAAGGCCTACCCACTCAACTATTGGCTTTAGTTTTTCGCCCAACATACTACGCTTCCCTAAATTTTTCAATTTCAAAAACTCATTATCTCTAGAATTTAAATTAAAATCCAGAGTAGTTGGATACTATATTTTTCTAATACATATGTATGTATACACTGAAGAGCAATTGAATTAGAGATACCTGTCTAGTAACGTGTAGCACCACCTTTCGCCCTGATGACGGCGGCGATTCGTCTCGGCATGGACTCGACAAGACACCGGAAGCGTTGGGAACCCATACGGATCCACGACCCCTGTACAAGCTCCCACAGTTCCCGAAGATTTGATGGAGGGGGGGGGGTCAGAGCCTCGAACATCACTCTCGATGGCATCCCAGATGTGCTCGATCGGATTGAGGTCAGGTGATTCAGCTGGCCAAGGAAGCGAGGTCACGTCGGTGGAGTGTTCATCCTACTATTCGGATACAATTCGAGAGCTGCATTGTCTTGTTGCAGGATGAGGTCCCCAGTGGGATGTTGAAGACGCACAAACGGGAGCAAATTGTCGTCTAGGATATCCCGGTAACGTTGACCTGTGAGGGACGATGTCACACGTACCAGGGGTCCCATATCAGTCCACGTAAACAGCCCCCAGACGAGAATGCCACCCCCATCAGCTTGAAGAGTACCCTGCTGGCAAGAAGGATCCTTCGCTTCACGTGGTTTGCGCCGTACTCGTATCCTGCCATCCACATTTATCAACGTGAATCTCGACTCATCAGTCCAGGCAACATTTTTCCACATGTCTAGGGTCCAGTGGCGATGTTCCTTCCCGCGCCCATGCTAATCTTTGCACCCTGTGATGTGCGGTCAGCAGCGGTGCCCTCGTGGGACGATGGCCTCTGTACCCCATAGCGAGGAGATGGTTCTGGATGGTGTGGCTGCTTACGCGTTTTTGTGCACCAGTGTTAAATTGCCGAGTAATTTCTTGCACTGTGGTCCGTCTATCCGCTGTTACAATGCGAGGTAGCCGACGATGACCCCGCTCATCCACACGCTGTTGTCCGCGGCAGTTGGCTCTTGCAGGGATGGTTTTACCGTATTCGGTGTACTCACGGTGCACCCGTGACACAGTGGCTCGTGAAAATCCCAGTGCCTGCATGACTTCCGAGATGTAGTGACCCATTCGTCGGGCCCCAACAATTTTCCCACGATCAAATGCGCTTAGATCCTTCGTCTTACCCATACTGCGTCCAACTGTTACTGATTCTCGTCGCAACACTCCTGATATTGTCGGATCGCTGCATACGTCATGTCGTTTCCGTTCACAGGGCCGCCCACAGCGCCACATTTGCATAACGCCAGCTGTCTCTAATTCAATTGCTCTTCAGTGTATATACCGGGTGATCCAGAAGTAACAGAAAATTTGAAAACTCAATAATTCGCAACGTATTTACAGTAATCATACGTGATTTTCACAGAAATGCACAGAAAGACATGGGATTTTTTGTGAATAATGCAGAAATTTAATATCAGAATAGTTACATTTCTGACCACCAGATGGCGCTGTAGGGGTTTGAGAGCAACTTAGCGGCGGTATTTAAACAGAATCTTTGACTGATTTATCAGTGTGGGTTCTGTAATTACCTGCCGATGCCCCGTGCGCGGACCCACCCTACGGGTATAGTGAGTTATCAGTGTTGTGTGATTGACTGGGCTGTGAATAAAGTTCTTGCTGCCGTTGGTGAACACGGCGAGCTGCATATTAAAGGGGGAAATGGGTGTCAAGTAAGTTGCTACTGCTGCGCATAGGCATGTTGTATTTACGTGATAAAGCACTGTTAGTTAAACTGTTTTATCAGAACTCGCAAAATGCAAGTGCAGCATTGCGCTCTTTTCGTTCAATGCGGGGTATGATACGTGGAAAGGGACCAATGTCTTGTTTGGCACTGAAGCACATGATGAAAAAGTTTGAGGACACGGGCTCTTTGGCAGAAAGTTCAAGAAGCGGGAGACCCCGAACATCTGGTGCAATCGTGTCTGAGGTCGAACACGAAGTAGACACCCTGTCGACAGCTTTAGCACATGAAGAATGCAGTGTCCGCGAAGTTTCACGATGAACTCGCGTTTCGTATGGAACTGTGTGGAGATCCCTACGGATCCTCCTTAAGAGATATCCCTACAAAATTCACCACCTGCACGAACTGCAACCCCGCCGATTTCACGAAGCTGCAAGATTTTGCGTATTGGGTGTTCCAGCGCATTGAAGATGATACGGACTGGCTGTTAACGGTCCTGTGGACTGATGAAGCTCTCTTCACACTTCACGGAAGTATAACCACACATAACTGCCGCATTTGGGCTACAGAGAACCCACATGCAGTTGGGGAAAAAACCCTTCATTAGTCAAAAGTTACTATCTGGTGCGGTTTCATAGCTTCTTTCGTTATTATTAACCCGCATCTTTTTTTTTTTTTTTTTTTGAGAAAGTCCACAGCTCTGGATTTCAAATCGTTAATGTCACAGGTGATTCATATGCAGCGCTCTTAAGAAACAGCATTATCCCACACTTGCAAGAGAGGCAAGCACTCCATACTGTCACATTCATGCAAGATGGAGCACCGCCGCACATTGCTGCTCCTGTGAAGCAACTGTTGTGGTCAACGGTTGGAGAGAACCGTGTCCTAAGTCGCTCCTTTCCGCACGAGTGGCTTCTCAGGTCTCCAGACCTTACACCTAGCGGTTTTTGGTTCTGGGGCTACTTGAAGTCAAAGGTGTACAGAGATCGGCCAACTTCATTGGTCACGTTGAAGGTCTCGATATGGCATCTTGTTTCTGCAATACCATCTGACATGTTGTTTAATGCTGTGCACAGTGTCTTACCTCGTCTGACGTGCCCATGAATGATAGGCACCACATTGAATATTTGTAATCATGCCTTCGGTGTGAACTGTACTACACCACAACCCGAACTCCTCAATCACCTGTGGCGCCATCTGGTGGTCTGAAACATAATTATTCAGGTATTAAATTTCTGCATTATGCAAAAACAAAAACAAAAATCCCACGTCTTTCTCTGCATTTTTGTGAAAACCGCTTCTGATTACTGTAAATACTTTGCGAATTATTGATTTTTTAAATTTTCTGTTACTTTTGGATCACCCGGTATATATATATATATATATACACACACAGTCGAGTCACATAATTGTGGCCACCTCCTACTTTTGGCGTCAACAGCGCGTATCCAATGAAAGAAGGCACGTGTCGTGAGCTGGCTTGGAGGGTATATAAGGTGTGCTGTAAGCATTCTGAAAACATATCACTCATTGCTGTCATGGATAAAAGGAGCGATTTATCAGATTTGCAAAAAGCGATGATTATCGGCTTTCGGACCAAGAGTGGCAGTATTTCTGAAATAGCGCAGTTTGTGAACTGTTCGCGTGCTGCTGTGGTTAAAGTGCATCGTGATTGGAGAAATGGCACCATTGTGAATAAGCGACGTGTGGAACTGCGACGTTGATGTGAGAAGTGAACGTCGGCTGCGAAGATACGGGAGGGCGGATAGACACGCTACAGTGGAGCAACTCACTAGCCGAATGAACCAGAGAGCTACCGGAAGTGTGTCTAAAACGACAGTTCGGCGAACCCTGCTGCGTATGGGGCTCCGACGCAGACGGATGGTCACTGCACCTGTGCTAACGAAGGTGCATAGGCAGAAAAGGCTTACATTTGCGCCGCAGTATAGGAATCGGACCTTCTCTGATTGGCAAAGGATTGCCTTTTCCGATGAGTCACGTTTTCTGCTTCATCGAACGGGTGGACGTTGGCGCATAAGGCGAGAAACATCGGAGAACAAACACTCTTCAACCATTGCTGGAAAAACACAAGCTGGTTGGGGAATGCTTTCGTGGCATTCCCTGGGTCCACTGTTACCTGTGGAAGGCATTATGGACTGAATTCGTTATGAACCCATCCTTGCATATCACGTATACCCATACATACTGATTGTCTTCCCTGGGGCGGATGGGATCTTCGATCACGACAATGCGACGTGCCGCACAGCTAGAAATGTCCAAGAGTGGTTGGAAGAACACGATGAAGATTTCAAAGTACTTCCCTGGCCCCCTAATTCTCCGAACTTCAACCCAATTGAGGATCTGTGAGACCACCTGGATCGTGTTGTTCGACAGCGGCGATATGGCGTGGCATGCACGCAATGAGGCCCTGGAAGGTTTCCACAGGCAGCAGAGCACGGAGGTCCTGGAGATGACTTGGTTGTGGGTCGGCACGTCGAATATGTCAATTCAAATAGACCCCATGTGCTCTATGGGATTGAGTTCGGGTGATTTCGCCGGACAAGAAAAACGGAAAAATCGCTGTCGTGTTCCTGGAACCAGTCACGCTCCCCCTTAGCGAAGTGGCACGGCGCATTGTCCTATTGGTAACACTATCACCACCAGGGTAAACGTCCCACATGAAGGGATGCATGAGGTCAGCGAGGATGGACAGGTAGCCATTGGCGTTCAGGGACCCATCCAGTAGTACCAGCGGTTCCAGGGGTTGTTTCTGCGCCACAAACACCTGTACCAGAGGTTTCAGTTGTTTGTGGAGTAGAAACCTCGATTCGTCTGAGAAGGCAACGTTTACCCACTCTTCCACTGTCCAATGACGGTAGTTCCATGCGAACTGTACGTTGTCGATGGACCTAGGTTAACATGGGCCCCCTTAACGCAGAGCCGACTACGCACACCCATGAGTAACACGGTTCGTCTACTGTAATCGGGGACACGTACCTGGATGCTCCAGCGTTCATTTGCGTGGTCAGTTGCTGCGCTGTTGCGCGTCGATTGCTCTTTACCAGTCGATGGAGGTGACGTTCTCCTCTGGGGTCGAGGACCTTTGGGGCAGCATAGTTATGACGGCTGGAGGTCATCGGTGAACCAGCAGTCCATTCTTGGTACACCCATACTACAGCACCTCGCGAAAAGTTCTGTCCACGCCGGCCGCTTATATCTCCGTGTGGTCGCCCTTGTCACGTACATTCTGTGACACGCCTGGAGGAGTAGACTGTGATTCCGAGGGTGGTCGTATTATTCTGATACGACTGTGTGTATAGATAGATAGATACGATATACGATGGTAAATCAAAAAGTAAGGTCAATGTTTTCTTCTATTCAAGAAACTAAGAGGCATACACATAACTTTATTTCTCAACATAGTCCCCCCCCTGTCGTTCAATGCATATTTAATATCTGTCTACAACCTTCTGGATTCCTGCAGAAAAAATGTTTTGGGTTGTTCCTGCAGCCACGAATGCACGGCTTCTTCTATACCTGGACATCAGTTTCGAAAGGCCTCGCAAAGCGTCTTTCAGAGGCCCGAACATACGAAAGTCGCACAGCACCGATCTGTCACCGAGTTGAAGTTTGAGGTGTCTGGTGGTGACACCTCAAACTTCAATTAGGTAATTGTTTGTTGAGTTCCCAATGCCGTATGTGGACAAGCGTTGTCGAACAGCAACATTTTGTTCTACAAATTTTGAAGATGACAATCCGATTTTTTGGCGTAAATGTGACAAGGATGGTAAGTCAGATAATATCCGAAAACTTGAAATTTTTCATCATCCTGGAGCGGGACTCGAACCCGCGTCTCCCAGAAAAACGCCCGGGTGTGCTAACCACTACACCACCCAGAACGACCAAGTTTCAAGTTTCCGATCAATTTGAATTTAACCATCACAGGATTTGCTGGTCGAAGCAACCGGCATTCATGTTTAGCGAATCTGGAGGTTTAGAATCTTATCCCGGCCGCCCCGGTGGCGCACTGGTCTAAGGCGCTGGCCTCTGATCATTTGTCCGTAAGGGGTCCGGGTTCGAATCCCGGTCAGGCATGAATGTTGTGTTTGTCTTACGGCACTGGCTCTCTCTCTTCCCTGGAACCAGTGATCCTAAATTAGGGACGGGCGACTGCTTATAGCCCATTGAGTTGCTCACGGTGGTCGTTAAACCTCCAATCATAAAAAAAAAAAAAAAAAAATCTTATCCCGTGTTTGCCCGGAGAAGCATATAAATCATGCAAGAAATACGGGATTACGCCATATAATACAAATTTTGAACATAACAATCCGATTTTTGGCGTAAATGTGACAAGGATGGTAAGTCAGATAATATCCGAAAACTTGAAAATTTTCATCGTCCTGGAGCGGGACTCGAACCCGCGTCTCCCAGAAAACGCCCGGGTATGCTAACCACTACACCACCCAGAACGACCAAGTTTCAAGTTTCCGATCAATTTGAATTTAACCATCACAGGATTCGCTGGTCGAAGCAACCGGCATTCATGTTTAGCGAATCTGGAGGTTTAGAATTTTATCCCGGCCGCCCCGGTGGCGCAGTGGTCTAAGGCGCTGGCCTCTGATCATTCGTCCGTAAGGGGTCCGGGTTCGAATCCCGTTCAGGCATGGATGTTGTGTTTGTCTTACGGCACTGGCTCTCTCCCTTCCCTGGAACCAGTGATCCTAAATTAGGGATGGGCGACTGCTTATAGCCCATTGAGTTGCTCACGGTGGTCGTTAAACCTGCAATCAAAAAAAAAAAAAAATCTTAGCCCGTGTTTGCCCGGAGAAGCATATAAATCATGCAAGAAATACGGGATTACGCCATATAATACACATTTTGAAGATGACAATCCGATTTTTGGCGTAAATGTGACAAGGATGGTAAGTCAGATAATATCCGAAAACTTGAAATTTTTCATCGTCCTGGAGCGGGACTCGAACCCGCGTCTCCCAGAAAACGCCCGGGTGTGCTAACCACTACACCACCCAGAACGACCAAGTTTCAAGTTTCCGATCAATTTGAATTTAACCATCACAGGATTTGCTGGTCGAAGCAACCGGCATTCATGTTTAGCGAATCTGGAGGTTTAGAATCTTATCCCGGCCGCCCCGGTGGCGCACTGGTCTAAGGCGCTGGCCTCTGATCATTTGTCCGTAAGGGGTCCGGGTTCGAATCCCGGTCAGGCATGAATGTTGTGTTTGTCTTACGGCACTGGCTCTCTCCCTTCCCTGGAACCAGTGATCCTAAATTAGGGATGGGCGACTGCTTATAGCCCATTGAGTTGCTCACGGTGGTCGTTAAACCTGCAATCAAAAAAAAAAAAAAATCTTAGCCCGTGTTTGCCCGGAGAAGCATATAAATCATGCAAGAAATACGGGATTACGCCATATAATACACATTTTGAAGATGACAATCCGATTTTTGGCGTAAATGTGACAAGGATGGTAAGTCAGATAATATCCGAAAACTTGAAAATTTTCATCGTCCTGGAGTGGGACTCGAACCCGCGTCTCCCAGAAAACGCCCGGGTATGTTAACCACTACACCACCCAGAACAACCAAGTTTCAAGTTTCCGATCAATTTTAATTTAACCATCATAACAATTTGTTCTTTTTTTTTTTTTTTTTTTTTTGTGGATAACATTCGCCGTCGCTTTGTGCGAGTTGCTGGTTTCAATTTGTCTTTCAGCAAGTCACAAAATGACCGACAGTTTATTGAAACAACCTTTGCTTGGTAGCGTTCAACGATGGGTCCTTTCGTGTTAAAAAAAGAGAGTCAGCATTAATTTTCGTGCCGAAGGGACAACTTTGAACTTCTTTTTGCTTGGGGAGCTCGGATGTTTCCACTCTATGCTGTGCCTTTTGCTCTCGGGGTCGTAGTTATGGACCCATGTTTTGACCCCAGTGAAAATCCACTCCACTCTAGGATCTGACTCATACCGCTGCAAAACATTTCTGCCAATTTCCAGGCGCTGATGCTTGTGCGCATCAAACAACAGCCGTGGCACCCATCTGACACACATTTTATGATATCCGAGACCGTCATGCTCTATTGAGAATGGAGAACCATAGCCAATGTTTACCTTTTGGGCGATCTCAGACAGAGTAACCCGGCGATCTTCTTTAACGAGCGCATCGATGCAATCCAGATGGTCTGCATCGATGCGAGAGGACAACAGACAGCCCCAGCGAGCTTCATCAAACACGTTCGTTCTACCGACTTGAAACTTTTCCATCCACATGTCTCTGGCTGATACACTTGTCATCCCCATATTTCACCATCATCTTACAATAAATTTCAGCGGCCCTCAGCCCAAAAAATCTTCGCTGCTCGACGATGGTGCATTCCGACAAACGTGCGGCCATGTTTACGCCCTTACAAACTGCTGGTTAACTGCGGTTAAAAGATTAGCGATTGCATCCGTCACGTGTCAAGGTTACGTGTTCTCCCTCCCAAAATAGCAATCTGGCGCACCTCTGCTTGCCTACGTAACGAGAGCATTGACCTTACTTTTTGTTTCACTCTCGTATATACTGTATATATGTATATATCATCATCATCATCATCATCGTCAACCATTATCAATCAACTGCTGGACGAAGGTCTCCCCAAGTTTCTTCCACAACGGTCTGTCTCGTGCCAGTCTCCTCCATGTCACTCCCGCATACTTTCGAATTTCATCCACCCATCTCCCATGTGGTCTTCTTCTGGGTCTTTTTCTGTCCGTTGGAATCCAGTCTAAAATTTCGGCTGTCCATCGATGGTCTGTCCTTCTGGCAGTATTAGTATGCCCAGCCCATTGCCATTTCAGGGATTTAACTCTGATCATGATGTCTTCCACTCTTGTCATTTTTCGGATCCACGAGTTCCTCTTCTTATCTCTCCTGGTTACACCAAGCATGCACCTCTCCATGCTGCTTTGAGTTGTCTGCAGCCTTTGTATGTCTCATTTAGTTAAGGTCCACGTCTCTGCACCATACGTAAGCACTGGAAGGATGCATTGATCAAACACTTTTCTTTTAAGACATAATAGCATATTGCTCTTGAAAATTATGCTGTTTCTTTCAAAAGCTCTCCAGGCAAGTTTTATACTCCGATTAATATCTTTATCACTGTGACCCTCACTTGATATCTGCTGTTCAAGATAAACGTAGGTATCTGTTATCTCCAGCTTTTCTCGATTAATCGATAAATCTTCATTTCTTGTAAAAGCATTGTACATCACTTTTGTGTTCAGAAAATTCATTTTTAATACCACTTCTTTACTCTAGTCAGCAAGTTCCTGGATCATACTCTGCAGCTCTGATGGTAGTTGTTTGACTACGCCATCAGCAAAACGAAGGTGAGTTAGATAATCTCTATTAATCTTTATCCCTTTGTTTTTCCATGTTCAGTGATTGAAAGACATTTTCCAAAGCGGCATTAAAGAGTTTGGGAGATATCGTGTCGCCTTGCCTTACTCCCTTTACAATTTTTAAGGGTGCTGTATTCTGAAATAGCCGAATCTTTGTGCTTGCATTTTCATAGATGTTATAAATAACATTAATGTATGCATTTTCAATACCGCAGGATTTGAAAGCCATTGTAACTGCTGATGGTTTCACCGAATCAAAGGCCTTTTCATAATCGATAAAAGCCATGCATAGTGATAGTTCATATTCTCCTGTTCTTTCAATTAGTTGTCTCAGTACATGGATATGATCTACAGTGCTGTAGCCACTCCTGAATCCAGCTTGTTCTCTCGGTTTAGTCATGTCCAGTGTCACCTTCAAGCGGTGTGAAAGAACTTTAGTGAAGATTTTATAAACCACTGATAGAAGGCTTATAGATCTGTAGTTCCTGAGTTCCTCAATGTCACCTTTATTATGTAGCAGGATCATTGTAGCATTGTGCCAACCCTCAGAAATCTTCCCTTCATTAAGGCACCGAGTGAAAACTTAGGCAAGTACTGTTTCAATTTTTCCACTTGCTTCTTGTGTGATGTCTACATATACACACATATATCATCATCATCATCATCATTGTCTCCCATTATCAATCCACGGCTGGATTAAGGTCTTCCCAAGTTTCTTTCACAACGGACTTATACGTACAGAAAACAAATCTTACGTACAATACTTTTACAGGAAGTAAAGATTTCGTAGTTGATCGGAAAAATCGAGAAGTATCCGATGCCTGCATTTTTCTTGGACAACAGATATCAAGCAAGGGTGACATAAAAGTAATTTATAAACACGTACAACTTGGTTGGTGAGTATTTGGTCGAACAGTAAGATGTTCAAGAACAATTTACCGTTATGTCTTAACAGTAAGGCTTGAGATTAATGCTTCCTTTCAGTTGTTACTTATGAATCAGAGACATGGATCTTCACGGAAAAGCACATATGAAGGCTGCGGATAGATCAAATGAGTATGGAACCAAGAGATATAGGAAGAGGGACTCATGGATCAGGAAAATAGTGAAAGTAGAAAACGTCATGATCAAAGAAAAAACCCTGAAATGGCTATGGATTGGACATATTGCTAGAAGAACTGACCATCTTTGGACAATTGAAGTACTAGACTGGACAGCAAAGGAAAGGAAAGACTCCAGAAGAAACTTGGTGTGTGTGCGGGGGGGGGGGAGAGACCTTCATTCAGCAGTTGATTGACAATGCTTTACATTGATGATAAATATATATACATTATTTCTAGTTCATTGTGTCACTCTTACAACTTGAGTTTTCTATAATCATCTTCTTTCTGTTTAATAGTAACAGATGAAGAGCATGGGTCGGGCCAGGAGGGTTATGGATGTAATCTAAATTGTTAACTAAAGCCAGGTCATACAACTCTGCGGAGGTCATGACATATATATTTTTTTTTTAGGTGGGTTAATTACTTGCATCCATGACTTTGCAGAAACCCATTTCCAAATAGGTCTTTGTGGAAGTGAGAAAATGCAGAGTTTTTGCTGGTCCTTGATAAAGCCAAGGCTCAGTATTCTCGACACTTTCTGCATTCAGTTGTTCTTTTTTTTCTCTTTTTACTCACACCGGTCAATACATAACCTTTTCTATGTTGTACTTGGTATGAGTTTAAAATTTTTTTTAGCTTCAGTCTCTTCTTGATGGTATATATATATATATATTCCATCAAGAAGAGACATCGCTCAACCAAGAGAACAAGCTGGATTTTCAGGAGTGGCTACAGCACTGTAGATCCTATCCATGTACTGAGGGAACTAATTGAAAGAACAAGAGAATATGAACTCCCATTATGCACGGCTTTTATTGATTATGAAAAGGCCTTCGATTCTGTGAAACCATCAGCAGTTACAATGGTTTTGAAATCCTGCTGTATTGAAGATGCGTACATTAGCATTATTAATAACATCTATGAAAATGCAAGTGCAAAGGTTTTGGATATTTGAGGATACGGCACAAATAAGATTTGAAAAAGGGAGTTAGACAAGGCGACACCATATCTCTCAAGTTCTTTAGTGCCACTTTGCAAAATATATTTCAATCACTGAACTGGGAAAACAAAGGGATAAAGATTAATGGAATTACTTAATTCCCCTTCGTTTTGCTGATGACGTAGACATCTTTGCAACCACCCCTTCAGAGCTGCAGAGTAGGATCCAAGAACTCGCTGACAAGAGTAAAGAAATCGGATTGAAAATGAACTTTCAGAAGACAAAACTGATGTACAATGCTTTCACAAGAAATGAAGATTTATCAATTGATGTGAGAAAGCTGGAGATAACCAATTCCTACATTTACCTTGGGCAGCAGATATGAAGCAAGGGTCACATTGAGGAGGAAATTAATCGGCGTATAAAACCTGGATGGAGAGCTTTTGGAAGAAACAGTACAATTTTTAAGAGCAATATGCCATTATGTCTTAAAAGAAAAGTGTTTAATCAATGCACCCTGCCAGTGCTTACGTATGGAACAGAGACAAAAAAGACATACAAAGACTGCAGACAACTCAAAGAGGCATGGAGAGATGCATGCTTAGTGTAACCAGGAAAGATAAGAAGAGGAACTTGTGGATAGGGAAAATGACAGGAGTGGCATGACCAGAGTGAAATCACTGAAATGGCAATGGGATGGACACGTTGCCAGAAGTACGAATCACCGATGGACAGCCGAAATTTTAGACTGGATTCCGAGAGACAGGAAAAGACCCAGGAGAAGACTCCCGTGGGAGGTGGATGGATGAAATTCGAAAGTATGCTGGAGTGAGATGGAGTAGACAGGCTCAAGACAGACATTTGTGAATGAAACTTGGGGAGACCTTCATCCAGCAGTGAATTGATGATGATTATGACGATGATGATATGATGATTATGGTGATGAGGCTGATGATGATGTGTAGGGCTTTCTTCCCGGGGGAACTACCTTCCTTAACACAAGATTTTTATATACTGTACATACGTACATATCTCTAAGCTGTTCTCTGTGATTCAGAGGTTAGCTGCTTTGTTTGTGTTGTACTCTGCCATTAAGCAGAAGTTCCGTTTTCCTGCTAGTTTTCTTTAACGGTATTTTGGGTTGGCTGCTGCGAGACTCGTGCGGCTTTCCTCTTCCTTTTCTCTCCCTTCCCTGGTCAGTTCCTGCTTCACCCGTGCAAGTGGGCGTCTGCCGGCGGTTGGGTTTTGGGCTCTGGTGCCTGGGTGGGCTTGACTTGCGCAAGCCTACTTTCGGCAGGGTGGCCCCTGGCGAGGGATGCCGCGTGACTTTCGCAAAGCTGATGATTCTGTTACGTGCCTGCTCATCGTGTCATAATAATTTCATGTTAGGTATTCACATTTCAAGTGAGCATCCTCGTTAAGGTTGGATAAGAGGCGTTTCTCTCTCGACAAATTAGTTGGTTGAGTTGGCTGTGTCTCTTCTAGATGTTCGGAATAAATATTATCCATTGTATTTTTTTGCATGTGAATGTTTCTGTATGAATAGTGTTCCACGATTGTTTCAAATTCGACCTACGAGAGTGTTGGTCACTCATGTATTATTCAATTGCCATCTGTTGATCATTTGCTACTTGTTATGCCAATTACCGATACTGTTTCCCCATTGAGCCTCACAGTGAGGTCATAACCACAGTTTTGTTTTGTTTTCAAGTATTTCAGAGTGTACGTTCTGTTGGTTATTTATACTGTCTGTTTGGTAAAACGTAGTGAAAAAAACAAGTAAACATGGAAGTTAATGCGTGAAAATGACGTGTGTTCAGAGGGGCTACGTTTCTTCTGGCGTGAGTGTCTATCAATTAAATCGACCTGTAGATGTTGGTCAACATGTTACTTTGACCAGGGGTTTATGGTTCATTGCATATTAGTTTTGCCAGTGGGTTTTCCCTCGTAATGTACTTGTTGTACGTATAAGTCGTACTTTTGTATAAGTGGGTAAAGTGATGGTACTTTTTTGAGAATGTGCTGTATATATTGCCTTCGGATTGTTTGGAGTCATTAGGTGTTTCATCATTTTCCCGATTTGTAGATACCTGCGATGTTTACTTGTTTTTTTCACTAAGTTTTGAAACATAGGTTTACACATATGGATGATCTTACAAGTGTTTTGGACCGTTTTATTTTGTAACGTCACCAAGTGAGTGGTTTTTACTTACCTGGGGCAGAGTGCTCAGGTTTTTTTTTTGTCTAATAACTGTACATAGAATGCCTTCAAATTACTATTATGGTGTCTGTTTGGAAGATTATGCGTGAAAATAATGTGAGCACGTGTGTTCTGAGGGACTTTGTTCCTTCAGGCGTGAGTGTCTATCAAAAGAAATCGACCTATAGATGTTGGTCAACATGTAACTTTGACCGGGGTTTATGGTTCTGTGCAAATTTGTTTTGTCAATGTTTATTTCTGTAATTTACCAAGTGTATTTATATGTTGTACATTTGTATAAGTGGGTAAAGTGATGGTACTTTTTTTTTTTGAGAATGTACTGTTTATATTGACGGAGTCATTTAGCGTTTCATCATTTTCCCGTTTTGCAGAGACTTGCGATGTTTTATTGCTCTATTACTTAGCCTCGAAACAAAGGTTTACACATATGGATGTTCTTACAGATGTTTTGGATCATTTCAATTCGTATCGCCACCATGTGGGTGGTTTTTCCTTACCTGGGTCAGAGTGCCCAGGGTTTTTTTTTTTTTTTTTTTTTTTTTTGTATAATACCTGTACACAGCAGACCTTCGCCTTACAATTATGGTTCTAAAAGTTTTCAATACAATGTCTTGTGCTTTCAGATCATATTATTTACCATCTATAACTCAAAATGATGTTATGGGTTTTTTTCTTCCAGCAGTATTTTAATATTTGTTTTGTGTGTTTTTCACAATTACGATGTCATATATGTACCATATTTATATTGAGCACTAGTGTTACATATTTTCCTGCTCCTTTTCTGCTTTGTTCCTGTACGAGTGTTTTTCGAACAATCGGCTTGTTGCCGTTGACCAACGCACTATTTCAGATGGTAATGTTTGTTGTGAGTATTTCAAAGTGTTTTTATCGCATTTATCATTCGTACTGTACTTACAAGTTATTGATATATATAATATCTATGTGTCTCTATCTTATACCTCAGTGTTTTGGGCCTTGTATCTATTTGTGTCCATCTTAAAGAGTGTGTACTATCTTCGTTGTGTATCAAATGCTTGTGCCCCATCGCCTGTTTGTTGAATTCTTTATTCAATGTTTAAGTACCTGCACCCATTTTCCTAATTATTGTTTTTGACTTTTGTTGTTTTTCAAAGCACCATAAGAATGGTATTGTTTATGTTAACAGGGGTAGAGTACCCTGCTTTATATTTTTCTCCATGACTGTCACACATGTACGCATGGAATTCCGTTGTTTACTGTGTTCTTGTTATTATGGGCTCTTTTAGATTTATTATTTTATGTATTATGAGCTCATTGTTTACTTGAATAAACTAGGTATGGAAACATACGTATAGTTTCAACCTCCACAAAAAAAAACTCAAGATTTTTGGCTCTGGTTTTTGGAAATAATTACTTAATTTTAATAAAGTATAAAATAGCGTAGTATTTGCTGAGTACTACTTTTTATACACCGGGTGGCCACTTTATTATGGCCACCTGACAGTTTTAAGCAAATGAGCTATGACTGCACTCTGTTGCCGCCAGAGGGCGAGGCTAGTATAAAAAGGGAAAACTTAGTGCTTGCGACAGTAGTAGAAGTGATTTTTGGGTGACGAGATGGGTAAAAAATGCGATTTGACGGACTTTCAACGTGGGATGATTGTAGGAGGTCGGGGCCATGGAGCGAGTATCACCGAAACCGCCGCATTCGTAAAATGTTTCAGAGCAGCTGTTGTTAAAGTGTTTAAAGACTGGACTGTCAGCCAAAAAAACTGGGTCTCTACGTGCAACGTGTGGTCGTCATCGACTAGTGACTGCTCGGGAGGAACGGAGAGTGTCCAGACTGGTAACAGACAACAGAAGGGCAACAGTGCAGAAAATTACAGGCCATCTTAATCAAGGATCCCCTCAAATGATCTCTGCACGCACTGTTCGCCGTACACTGCATCGGATGGGATATGGCAGCCGAAGGCCTGTTCGAACACCTTTGCTGTCTGCAGTTAACAAGAGAAAACGTCTCCAGTTCACACAGGAGCACAAGGATTGGACAGTCGATAATTGGAAACAAATTATGTGGTCCGATGATTCACGTTTTCAGTTGCACCATGCCGATGGCCGAGTGAGAATTTGGCGGAAACAGCACGAAAGTATGGACCCCAAATGCATTGCAACAACCCTTCAAGCTGGTGGAGGCAACATTATGGTTTGGGGAATGTTTTCCTGGCATGCTTTGGGCCTTTTAATTCGTGTTGATCAACGTCTGACTGGCACATCATATCTAAACATCGTTGCAGACCAAGTACATCCTGTCATGTGGATGGTTTATCCCAATGGCGATGGCTACTTTCAACAAGATAATGCGTCCTGCCATAGTGCTCGTATTGTACAGGATTAGTTTCAGGAACATACCGGTGAGTTTACTTTGCTTAGGTGGCCCCCACAATCTCCAGATCTCAACCGCATTGAGAATTTGTGGGATGAAGTTGAACGAGCCATCAGACAGCTGGATCCACAACCCTGCAATCTCACACTCCTGGAAAGTGCTATTCATCAAGCATGGTCTCAGATTCCACAAACCACCTATCAACATCTCGTTTAGTCCATGCCACGAAGAATCGACGCTGTATTAAAGGCAAAAGATGGCCCAACGAAGTACTGAGAGGCTGGTCAGAGTAAAGTGGCCACTCAGTGTATAACAATTCAATACAATATGGAAATGTATAATATGAATTATGGTATCGCAGTTTGCACTGTCCAACAATAGCAGGCTTAAAGAACAATATTCAAGAAATTGAGTTGCTTTTTATTAGGGTAACCCCCCCCCCCCCCCCAAAAAAAGTTCTACATGCATACATAGGTATTACTTGATATATTTCATTTCATTTATTTTTCATTATGGTTTTAAACTTGACCATATCACATTTCAATATTAATTTTATAACACATAACGTTAAGAAGAAAACATATATAATATCTATATACTTATGTACAGGGTAACCACAGAAAAGGAAACTGAGTAAAAGGCTATATATATATACAGGGTGTTTCAAAACTAATGGAACAAACTTTAAGGGGTGATAGAACACACCGAAACAAACGCTTTTCTTTATAGAATGCATGGTCGCAAGTTACACGGTTAGGCGCCAGGAGGGCGCTTTCTGTTTCCTCACACACGCCGTCTTTCGTAACACAAAGACAGGAATGGCGCAACAAATCAAAACAAAGCTTTATTGCAGGCAAAATTAAAAACAAATGGAACAAACTTTAAGGGGTGATAGAACACACCGAAACAAACGCTTTTCTTCATAGAATGCATGGTCGCAATTTACACGGTTAGGCGCTGGAGGGCGCTTTCTGTTTCCTCACACACGCCGTCTTTCGCAACACAAAGACAGGAATGGCGCAACAAATCAAAACAAAGCTTTATTGCAGGCAAAATTAAAAACAAATGAAACAAACTTTAAGGGGTGATAGAACACTCCGAAACAAGCACTTTTCGTCATAGAATGCATGGTCGCAAGTTACACGGTTAGGCGCTGGAGGGCGCTTTCTGTTTCCTCACACACGCCGTCTTTCGCAACACAAAGACAGGAATGGCGCAACAAATCAAAACAAACCTTTATTGCAGACAAAATTAAAAACAAATGGAATAAACTTTAAGGGGTGATAGAACACACCGAAACAAACGCTTTTCTTCATAGAATGCATGGTCGCAATTTACACGGTTAGGCGCTGGAGGGCGCTTTCTGTTTCCTCACACACGCCGTCTTTCGCAACACAAAGACAGGAATGGCGCAACAAATCAAAACAAAGCTTAATATTGACATTTAACGTGGACCAAAAACAAATCAAACAAAGATCTTCGCTCTTTCCACGTTTATAAGTGAGTCACGGAACACTCATTGGCCGCCACCGGAGTCGAACCCAGGGTCTTCCAGTTACGCGCCGGACATGCTTCCGTTACACCACAGCGGCCTCGAATTCCTCCAGACTCACACACGCTAACTGCCAAGCCAATCAGGTTGCTTCTTGGAGTCCCGCCCAATGCTGGGGATTCACCAAAGATGGTATGCAGCAACTGAAGAAATAATTAGAACAAATAATTAATATAGACATTTAACGTGGACCAAAAACATCAAACAAAGATCTTCGCTCTTTCCACGTTTATAAGTGAGTCACGGAAAAATTCTCATTGGCCGCCACCGGGAGTCGAACCCAGGGTCTTCCAGTTACGCGCCGGACATGCTTCCGTTACACCACAGCGGCCTCGAATTCCTCCAGACTCACACACGCTAACTGCCAAGCCAATTTGGCAGGTTGCTTCTTGGAGTCCCGCCCAATGCTGGGGATTCACCAAAGATGGTATGCAGCAACTGAAGAAATAATTAGAAGGCGAATGAATAATTAATATAGACATTTAACGTGGACCAGGAACATCAAACAAATATCTTCGCTCTTTCCACGTTTATAAGTGAGTCACGGAAAAATTCTCATTGGCCGCCACCGGGAGTCGGACCCAGGGTCTTCCAGTTACGCGCCGGACATGCTTCCGTTACACCACAGCGGCTTCGAATTCCTCCAGACTCACACACGCTAACTGCCAAGCCAATTTGGCAGGTTGCTTCTTGGAGTCCCGCACAATGCTGGGGATTCACCAAAGATGGTATGCAGCAACTGAAGAAATAATTAGAAGGCGAATGAATAATTAATATAGACATTTAACGTGGACCAGGAACATCAAACAAATATCTTCGCTCTTTCCACGTTTATAAGTGAGTCACGGAAAAATTCTAATTGGCCGCCACCGGGAGTCGAACCCAGGGTCTTCCAGTTATGCGCCGGACATGCTTCCGTTACAATGCTGGGGATTCATCTCTGTGGTGAATCCCTAGCATTGCGCGGATCTCTAAGAAGCAACCTGCCAAATTGGCTTGGCAGTTAGCGTGTGTGAGTCTGGAGGAATTCGAGGCAGCTATGGTGTAACGGAAGCATGTCCGGCGCGTAACTGGAAGACCCTGGGTTCGACTCCCGGTGGCAGCCAATGAGAATTTTTCCGTGACTCACTTATAAACGTGGAAAGAGCGAAGATCTTTGTTTGATGTAAATCAAAACAAAGCTTTATTGCAGTCAAAATAAAAAACAAAACGTGACATCATAAAATTACATCAAATTTGCAAACATTAATAAGTTATTACTGAAATTAAATACATTTACAAAAGCTGCTCAAAAGGGCAACAGCCACTCCTGATACACGCTTTGCATCGTCGACGTAAAGATACCCGTATGTTGTGGAAAGTACCAGGCCTTTCCCAGACAGCTGCAGCAGCGACTGAAAGTATGGCGACTAGTTTCTCATTGGAATCAATGGGAGTGTCGTACATTACAGAATTAAGATGTCCCCATAAAAAGAAATCCAGAGGAGACAGATCTGGTGGTCGTGGGGGACAAGCGATGGGTCCACCTCGGCCAATC
Organism: Macrothele yani; assembly: GCA_039090855.1. Taxonomy (NCBI): domain Eukaryota; kingdom Metazoa; phylum Arthropoda; class Arachnida; order Araneae; family Macrothelidae; genus Macrothele; species Macrothele yani. The sequence goes on along the minus strand of CM077014.1, from coordinate 106,525,687 downwards.
CATTGGTCTGGAAATGTGGCATTCAAGTAATCACTCACCTGAGTGCTGAAATGAGCTGGAACCACATTTTACGGCGGACGGCTGCTGGTACATGCTGGATCAATTCAGACAAGACTTATTGAAAGAAAATAAGGTACACCTTCCCATCCAGACGTTCCGGTAAAAGATATGGGTCTTTGCGTTGCGAAAGACGGCGTGTGTGGGGAAACGGAAAGCCCCATCCAGCGCCTAACCGCGTAACTTGCGATCATGCAATCTATGACGAAAAGTGCTTGTTTCTGTGTGTTCTATCACCCCTTAAAGTTTGTTCCATTAGTTTTGAAACACCCTGTATATATAGCTTGTTAGCAAATATTTTTTTTAATTGCTTTCGAAAATAATTATAATATTTGATATGTTTTAGCTGACAAGGTAGGTTATTCCATAACACCAATCCCTGATAATCAATAAATCTTTGTTGGGTTAAAGTGTTAGACACTGGTAACGAAATTGCATTTCTGTTTCTTGTTTGATAATCATGACCCACGGTGATCAGCTGAATTAGATGTTTATACCTATTCTCCTTTATTCTTTTATACATTAATCCTAATAATCTGTATTGCTATAATTTCTCAATATCTAAAAATCCATAGTTAGTAATCCGTATCCCTATATTCAAACTGCCTCTCCTAAAATTACTTAAAATTTTGACCATCCTATTTTATAATGATTTTAATTTATATAAATTAGTTTTTATAGTTTGACCCCTTATAAATAAACAATAAGTCAAACATGGATAAATCTGACTGTAATACAGCATTGAATCCTAATAATCGTTTCTTCTTCCAAACTTTTGGGACAATTCTACTCCCAAGCTCCAACTGAAATGGATATTCCGTTGCCTATAGGTACAGGACCAAGCGGTAATGCGTACTTTTCCTAAAAACACTTCTCATCATTAAATGAATGTTAGTTAAAACCATTGATACTTAAACTCGGCTGAAATCTCTTAACGGGAGAATGCGGCGTTCGTCTCTCTGTTCTAACTGAAATAACTCTCGAAAATATTTGTTTACACACGTTTTTTAACTTTCCTTCAGTCATTTTTATAAACTAACTACTCTTCTATATGTTGCAGTGAAGAATAAAAGATCATAAATTGTTTTCAGTCCTGTATCTTGAGCATTTTCTAACCGGGTAAACGCTAAAAAGTCAGCCGGAAAGAAATACGTCAGGCATCAATGTATAAGGATCAACATATACGTATAAATAGGACACCAGGAAAGAGGAAGAACGTGTGATTGAGAAAAAAGGAAGAGCTCGATAGGAGACAGAAAGAGAGAATAAGAGAAAGGGGGAAACGCAAAAGGAGGGAATGGAGTTCATCTCATGAAGATGTAACTATGGAAGAGCCCGAGTGTGCGGACCTCCCGTTGGCCGTGATGGGACCTGAGAGGGAAGGATGGGGACGATGCAGAAGTGGAGGCGGTCAGAGAACAAAGGGCGTCTCCCACGGAGTCCCCATGAAAACATTAGGTGGGGCTGTGTCACCCGCACCTGACGGATGGTAAGATGCGAAAGAGGGGAATCGAGATGCGGGATCTTTTCTCTTTCCATCTCCGTGTGGTGATTGATGAGTGATGGTGATCGCCCGGTGATGAGGGAACAACTGATGCTGAGAAGATGCTGAGGACAAAATCCCATTCGCACTTCCTTCAAAGTCCATGGATAAGGACATGTGACCAAAAGGATGATGTTTTCTTTTCCAGCTGAGATAGATAAAGATGAGAATGTCTGCGGGGAAAATGGATGGAATAGAGTGAATTATCCGAATTCTTCTCGAAAAACCTTACGAACAAAAAGAAGCCTTTACCAAACTTTTCTCGCGGTTTTTTTCCCCCTTTCGGTTTTATTTGTTGGGGAGAAACAAATGGCCTGCTGAGATAACGTTGCCGGCTGTTTCATTTGTGGGATATTATCTTAAATTTTGAGAAATAATTCTCTTGAGTCAAAGAATTACGAGATGACATCTTTTCGGCGTGTTTTTTCTAAAACTTTAAGCAGCAAAATTCAGTATTTTTACTCTGCTAATATTGCGTCTTTTTTTTAATAAGTGAATAAATAACCATTGTTTACTGTACATAGTCATCAAACAAAATATTGTTACTCTAGTAGCATGTAGGAGCACTGTCATGATCGGACTGATGCATGTCGCTCGTCCATTTATTTATTCCTTTACTTGCCGTTTTTATTGATTTCATCTATCTCTTAAAATTATATTGTTGCGACCTTTGGGCCTTAGATGTCAGGATGCCCAATTACTTTCCGGACTGCGATTCGAATCACTGGATCCGCCATACCTCGTTAGCCAATGAGCCGACACAGTACACCAATAAACCAATGGAGGCACAGTATAACAATTAAAACAAGGATTTAATAGATATATGCATAAATTACACCGGACACTTCATCTAAATAACAAAAGCTATAACTTCCGGCCAGCTTTGGCCCTCTTCGGTGTTTCAGAAAATATGTCCTAACGAAAAGTCTGTTAGTTCACAATGGACCGCAAAGAAAATACTGATAAAAAGTACTTACATATGTCCTCGAGTATCCACAGTATTAATGACACCAACAAACACAAACACGCACTCATATTCACTAATATGTTGGCAATACGGGTAGCTCTTTTTCCTCTTTGGATGAGGCCGTGTTGCTTACGGACTCTTGGTCAAAACGACGTCATCCCTAGTCGCTGAACGCACGTACTCATACACACGCACAGACTTCCTTCCTCCGTGGAACAAGAAAGGTGGCGATTCTCTCTCTGCAGGGGGTCTGCTTTGTTCCTGGGGCCAGGCGTTTCTCCTCTCTCTCAATGTCACTCTCTCTCTCTCTCTCTCTCTCTCTGGATGATCGAGGATGTTCCGTAATTATTATGTCTCTGTCTGCATTTCACCTGAAATGACTCCTTACGACAGGTATCCGTGGTCCGGCGAGGTGAAGAAAGTTCTTAGGCAGATCTGGTGCTGGTTATTCCTCAGCTTATGTTTTCAGCTGGCTTCACTTCTTATGCTCAGAATTGCAAGAGCACAGCAGACGGCAAGCAATTGTTCTAGCGCTAGGAAAAAATCCTTCCTTATTCTCTCGGCTATCCTGACGGATTCTGTCCCTCTCAACAACAATCTCCCGTCTCCAAGAAATTAGTAAGCGGTGAATTCTATCACTTGAAACCACGACATATTTATTATATACCGCTCTTCATATCCAAGAGCTTTACCATTGTTTCGCGCGCGGTACAGACAAAAAGCTTCAAAAGCTTTTGCCGTCCAAATATTTTTGAGTCATGGGAAATAGCTTTTAAACTCTGACCCGTCCCATTTCCGTTTATGGGCTCTTTGTTCTCATGGCAAACACCTGTAACTCGCCACTTGAATTCCAAGTGCCAGCAGATCTTTTCTTAATATACCGCCCCTCGCAAGTGTTTAAATTATAACTCTCTGTTAATTAAAACCCCCAATCAAGTTTCAATTACCGTTAATTAGCCACGCCTCTCGCCAATTAATTATGCTACTCTCATTTTATTTAAGTAAGTGGCTCTTTTCCTTTTTATGACAAGAGCTTTACTTAGGATTCAAATCATTATTTACAAATACAGTTATTTGCAAAGTTTAAGACCACCTGTCAATTCATTGAAAATTAAGATTTTCAGAGAAACAACTAACTACTATTCAGAGATATTTGAAAAAAATGACACCACAGACGAATACTTACATTCTTTAGAACACCAAAAGACCAAAATCAGTACTTTGTGTGGCCACCTTTATTTTTTATAACGGACAGAATACGATGTGACATACTCTCAATGAGGGATTTGCAGTAGTCACTTGAATTGTCTTTGCACCACACGTACTTTATCGCGTTAATCAAAACTTGGGAATTTGATGGCTGTTTTTCTGCTACCTTGCCTTTTAAAATGGTCCAGAAATTTTCGATGTGGTTAAGGTCGGGTCTATTACCTGGCCAGTCAAGCACAGTTATGTTTTTCCTCTGCAGGTAGTCCTGTACTGTCTTTGATCTGCACTGTAAAAAAAATTCTGAAATTCACGGGCAACTTTCCGTCATTTCTTTCGTGAATTAACGAGGCATATTTCTGAAACAACATTTTCCGTGTAGAAACCTGAATTTAACGGGTTATTCGTACCACAGGAAAATTCTGAGTTTTCAGAAACCTTTCCACAGTTTCATTCTTATATTGACGGATAATCTCCTTTCTCACTTTTTCCATATCCGTATGATGAGAAATTTCCGGTAATAGGAGCGATTGGTGAGAATACTTGAGGTTTGATTAACTTTCAAATTTCAATTGACTGTCGAATTTTGAAGTTCCGTTGCGAGATCGGATATTGTGGATAGCATATCGCATGAACTTTGTTTATTGTGGCACAAGATATTTCCTTCCCTATTTAGTGTACTAGCTACTTATTATTTATTGTGTTATTGTAAGAAACCGGGTACTTAGATGATTATACGATGTTTGTGTATCAGTCTTTGGACAGCTTAAGACAAAAGCTATTATAGCTATCAAGAGTAAATTTTGCATTTAGTTTTGTGTGTGTGTGTGTGAAACGATACTATAAAAAGTACATTTCGCCTTTTTTAAAGATAACTTAAAGTCACTGTCAGTTTAAAAAATCATGTTGCGCATTTTGTTGCTTTGAAAAACCACAATGAAAAATGCTCAATTTGTGAAAAGTCCTCCTACAGAAAGAAAACATATTACAAACCTATTCAGAAAAATAATAAGCACCAACAGAAAATGAAATGACCAAATCACTCACATTAATGAAAAAGAAAAAAATTCATTGTCGCAGAATTCGTTTTACGATGTGCGTGAATCCGATTGCCGAGCGTTTGTGGCTCAGTTGTTAAAGGTGAGAGTTAAGTGTTGAACCAGCTGTAACGACGGGGGTTCGATCCTGACTTCAGAAGAAGGATTATCTGGGGTAGTGCTGTACGGGGTCGTCGATTTTGCGGAATTTCAATTTAAAAACGGAAAAACCTGAAATGGACTTTTCTGAAATAAACGGAATTTCCGTCTACGGAAAATCTGTGAAAATACGGAAGTTAAAATAAACGGGCACTTTTAAAAACGGAAATTTCTGAAAAACACGGATACCTACCGGCAACTTTGATGCACGTTATTTTAAGAAATTTTCCGTGAATTCACACCACTTATTTTTTACAGTGTGTGGCATGGAGCACCATCATACATAAAGACTGTGCATCTGTGCACTCGCATATCAGTTAACAGCTTCTCAAGTAACATTTCGACATGAAAAGGACCAGACATGATAGCGCCTGTGGGCAAAAAAAAAAAATCAAGCAGTACCGGATGCTGACATAGCACCCCATATCATCTGACTAGGCGGATGTCTCACGGTGCTAACGGTGTATTTTTCATCAAACATTTTGACTTTTGGTCGTCGAACATGTACTTCACGTGATTCAAATTGATGCACATGCAGTTGATTCATCGGAAAAAGAACTTGGCTCCAATTTTCAGCAGTGCATGATTGATGACGCTTTGCAAACTGGAGTCTCTTCTTTTTCATGACAGAGGTTAGTCTAGGTTTATGTGCAGGTTTATAGGACTTTAAACCAAAATCTTTGCTAAGACGTCGGGATACAGTGCTGATATTAATTTCAGACCGTTGTGAATGTAGAAAGGCCTTGATTTTATTGCAAGAACTCCTCGCATAACTATTCGCCTTATGGTACTGCCATCCCGTGGGGTTGTTTTCCATAGACGTCCACTTCTCTTTCGGTCGCTAAATTCACCTGTATCTCGATATTTCATGATCGTATTATGAATAGCACTGTTGCTCACATTCACCTTTCTGCTTATGTCACGTTCGGAATATCCTTCATGATATAAAGTCAGTGTTTGTGCCCTCTGAGTAACACTTAATGATATTTTTGCCCATTTTTCGCTATATAGAAAATACGCACAAAACCTCTCAACATGAAAGCAAACTGATGCTAAAAAGAAGCAAACTGATGCTCACACGCAATCAGAAGCAAACTGATGCTCGCACGCTTCCCCCAACTCTATCGACAGGTGTCGCTGTAGGATGATGCAACACCGACAGAAAGTTGAGTACTACAGACAGCAGCTGACGCAATCGGCAGAAATCTCTTAATATCAACAGGTGGTCTTAAACTTTTGCAAATGATTGTATACACTGAAGAGCAATTGAATTAGAGATACCTGTCTAGTAACGTGTAGCACCACCTTTCGCCCTGATGACGGCGACGATTCGTCTCGGCATGGACTAGACAAGACACCGGAAGCGTTGGGAAGCCATACGGATCCATGAACCCTGAACAAGCTCACAGTTCGCGAAGATTTGATAGAGCGGAGTCATCTCTCTCTCGGTGGCATCCCAGACGTGCTCGATGGGGTTGAGGTCAGGTGACCTAGCTGGCCAAGGAAGGAAGGTCACGTCGGTGGAATGTTCATCCAACTATTCGGATACAATTCGGGAGCTGCATTGTCTTGTTGCAGGATGAGGTCCCCAATGGGATGTTGAAGACGCACAAACGGGAGCAAATGGTCGTCCAGCATATCCCGGAAACGTTGATCTGTGAGGGACGATGTCACACGTACCAGGGGTCCCATTTCAGTCCACGTAAACAGTCCCCAGACGAGAATGCCAAACCCACCAGCTTGAAGAATACCCTGCTGGCAAGAAGGATCCACCGCTTCATGTGGTTTGCGCCGTACCCGTATCCTGCCATCCCCATGAACCAACGTGAATCCCGACACATCAGTCCAGGCAACACTTTTCCACATGTCTAGGGTCCAGTGGCGATATTCCCGCGCCAATGCTGATCTCTGCCCCCATGTGATGTGCGGTCAGCAGCGGTACCCTCGTGGGTCGATGGCTTCTGTACCCCATAGCGAGGAGATGGTTCTGGATGGTGTGGCTGCTTACACGTTTTTGTGCACCGGCGTTAAATTGCCGAGTGATTTCTTGCACTGTGACCCGTCTATCCGCTGTTACAATGCGAGCTAGCGGACGATGACCCCGCTCATCCACACGCTGTTGTCCACGGCTGTTGGCCCTTGCAGGGATGGTTTTACCGGATTCGATGTACTCACGGTGCACCTGTGACACAGTGGCTCGTGAAAATCCCAGTTCCTGCACGATTTACGAGATGCAGTGACCCATTCGACGGGCCCCGACAATTTGCCCACGATCAAAGGCGCTTAGATCCTTCGCCTTACCCATATTGCGTCCGACACTTACTGATTCCCGTCGCATCACTCCTTATACTGTCGGATCGCTGCATACGCTATGTCGTTTCCGTTTACAGAGCCGCCCACAGCGCCACATTTGCATACCGCCAGCTGTCTCTAATTCAATTGCTCTTCAGTGTATATATACAGGGTGGACATAATGTTCTTCCCTCATTAAGAAAATTTATATTTAAAGAATTATAACAATTAGAAAAAAGAAGAGGTTTGTGGCATGATGCATGTCAACTAAAAGTTTTTGGTTGTTGTTGTAGATGCATGCTGAGTAATAACTAGGTGGCGTTGCCAACGCAAGAAGTCAAAATGGCGACTTTGTAGGAAAATGCGCGGTGTATTCTGTGGGACCACAAGACCAAATCACCGATGGCTGTTCAGCGAAATTTCAGAAAAGAGTACGGAGATACACCATCTGATCATAAAAGCATAACAGCTTTGTATGCAAAGTTTAAGACAGGATGTGTCGATGACCGAAAACTAACGGGCTGAACGGGTATTAGCGAAAGAACCGTTGATGCAATGCAGACAGCTTTCGTACGCAGTCCCTCGAAATTCACCCGCCGAGCTTCTTCTGAACTCGGAACCACCTTACACTACACCGAAGAAAATTTTACACTTCGTTTTTATGCGTACAAAGGGCGGATTGTTCAAGCCTTGCTGGTGGAAGACTGTTCACATCATACCGCTTTTTCAACTGAGATTTTACAGCACATCGATGGCAACAACAACTGCCTGCAGCGTGTGTCTCTGGTTTTTAGATGAGGCTATACTTTTCACTCTTCTGGTGAAATAAACAAACACAATGTGCGTATATTGTTGTCGGAAAAATCCCCATGTTGTCTCTGAAAAACAGCGAGACAACTCCAAAGTGAATGTTTGGTGTGTTTTTATGCACAGCGTAGTCATAGTACCTCTCCTATTATGTGAGCGCACAATAACAGCGAATGTGTACCTGGACATGAAAAGCTCCCTTTTCGTTGCATCACAATTGGACGAGTGTCAACCATGGGTAATTTTCCAGCAGGATGGGGCTCCACCCCATTGGGGATTAATTTTTTAAAAATTCTTCACTACACATTTCCCAACAAATGGCTTGGGAGGGACGGTCCAGCATCATTGCCGCCACGGTCACACTGCATAACACCCCTAGAATTGTTCCTGTCGGGTTATGTCAAGAACAGTCTATTCAGCACCAGTGTCTGATATTGAAACTCTGCAGAGGAGGACAACAGTTGCTACTGCCACAGTCTACGAAGAGATGTTAGGCAAAACATGGCAATAAATTTTATACCGACTAGAAGTATTCCAGGCCATGAACCGTGTTCATGTGGAGGTATACTGACATTGCAGAAAAAAAAAAGAAACTCTTACATGCATCATACCACAAACTGCTTGTTTCTACCAATCGTAATCTCTCTATTCTAAAAAAAGTAACTGCTGCTGCCGCTGTTTTAGAAATTTCGCGACACTCTTGCTTTCCTAGCTCGCAGCGCAAAACGTATTGAACACAAAAATATGAAATTTACATAGTTTGTAGAGAATTATTTGGAGAGCACGCTGAAATAAACCGTTTCTCGATTCTGGCGATACTTCAAGAGCTATTGTATTTCAAACTTAAGGTAAGGCAAAAAGTGCTATCAGGTCGCGTTCCGGACACTCGAACAGCAACAGAACCACGTAACTTTGTAGGCATGTAGTGCCATGACCGAATTTTTGAACCTCATCGCCCTATTTTTGAATTCCGATTTATTTTACGAGAAATATAAATTTCTAAATTTCACAAAATTCTCTATTTCGCGATGGGATCCATTTAAAAAAACGGATATGTGGCAAACTATAAATCATAACGCATTGCAATTTTTACAGCATAAACTTACAACTACCATCCCTTTTTTTACAAAAAAAAAAAAATTTAAGAAAAAATCATTTTTTAATTTTTAAGCATTTTTTAAAGACGCAAAGGAAAGAAACGAACGGATTGTCTGTCTTAACGATAACCACAGAGGAAAGTTCTGGTCCCGTGACCTGCTGCCATGGAGACGGAGAGAATTCGTTATGCATATGTTTTATTGGTAAAGCTATCTGAGTTGCTTCCTATACTTCCAAAGGAAAACTTTCTGTACACATTTTCTTCAAAATTACTGCGTTCCTAAGGATGAAAATTTGAACATCGATTAAAATAGCTTCATTTTATAACTTGGAATACTTAATATTTTCTAAAACATAACCAGAATTATGTAATACGGCATTTGTTTGTCTACTGACGTCATCAAAGTACAGGTCGTGCCATGTTTTTTCTGGTTCCAACACCATCAAAGGAAAAGATATTGATTTTTTATATAATTATGGTTATTATGTTTTAGAAAATACTAAGTATTCCAAGTTATAATATGAAGTTATTTTAATCGATGTTAAAATTTTCATCCTTCGGAACACAATAACTGTGAAGGAAATGTGTACAAAAGTTTTTCCATTGAAAGTACAGGAAGGAATATTTCTTGACGTCCACCTTAACAGTTTAGCATAACGGTTTACGGTTTACGGAAATACTTTTTGGACCGCTTTTGTTTTCCTTAGTAGTAAATTTAGTAAGTGCTAGTTCAAATGACAAAAATCCGACCTTCCAAAAATTAACGACAGTAAAAAAAAACTCTGAAATTTCGGAATAACCAGCCTTATTAGCTGAGACATGCAATAAAAATTGAAATTTATATGAATTTTCCAGTTTTTATTTCATGTGATATACTTGGAGATTGGGCTGCAGGGCCCGAGCGCTACTCCGGAAACGAGCGTAGCGAGCTAGAGGCTTAGCCCCTACTTTTTTAAATAAAAATTTTCTTAAAGAGAGAAAGATTTTATGTCCACCCTATACATTTTTAATCAGTTTTCCGTTGGTGAGCAAGATGAGCCTTTTCTCTTCCAGCCTCTCTTTTCTGTCTCATCCATTCATCTGCCCCTGGCTTTCTCTAAGTCCTTCTTTCCCCCATCCTCGGCCCACGTCCAATCTTACGTAACCTTGACTACTCCTAACTCTTAGAAGTGACCCATCTTTTCAATCTAAATTGTTATACGGTCTTTGACTTCCTCTATCTAACCTTGGAACTCATCAGAGTTACATCACATCACTTTACACATTTTACATTTTAGGCGGATCATGACACACAACCACCTTTGGCAAAAAGAACAGTTGAAGTTTGTCACAAAGGGGACTCAATGAAATGCTAAGTCCCCCTGCAACATATACAAATTAATGTCCAGGCAAACAAGTTGTAAAGCATCACATAATTCAGCACTGAGGTGAATCTCAACTTCTCACATCTCGTTCCAAATCGACCTAGACAAGCTCCGAAGGATTCAACCCCTGAAAGATGAAAGAGGACACGAAAGCCAGCGCAGTTCTTATCACGCCATGTCTGCACATTTCGGTCTTATGTGCACTGGCCTGCTGAGATGAAAACATGATGCTCAGAAATGGATGCTAATGAACCGCAATCCTGTGGTCATATGCCTGATCATTCGCGTGGCATTGAATGGGTGGTGGCATAAATCTTTCCGTCTTTTCAGAAGTTCATTCATCACTTGCGTGAATGAGTCATTCATAAATGCTCATGAAAACAAATAGTCATTCAGTTTCCAAATCATGTGAGCAAATCGCGACATATATCCACCAATCAGCCATTACATTATGACCACCTAGCTAAAAAGCTGTAGTACACCCTTTAGCTCGCAATACAGCGGCCACTCGGCGAGTAATCGATTCGATTAGGTAATCGATTCGTATCTAATACCATAATGTCAACAGCAGGTCCACCAGTTCCCGCACATTTCGGGGTGGTGGTGATTTAGCGCAAACCCGCTTTTCCAAATCGAACCACATATGTTCGATTGGGTTCATGTCAGGTGAAGTTGGAGGTCAGGGTAAGAAAGCACAAGTTTTGTCCGCGATGAGTATCGAAACCGTGTCCCCTCACTCCGGAGTAATTCGCTCTCCCAACTGAGCTACGCGGGCAGAATGTCTCGCTGAAGATTTGTCGTCTTGACACATGTTTTCACCTCTGTAGTGCGTCACATCATGTCACTCTCAATTTTTTTTATTTTTTTTTTTTTTTTGAAGCGAAGTAGAAATTTTTCATTAATTCCAAACAATGTGTGGAACAAACACCACACATTTTTTGAAAAACCCAAAGGCCAATGAATCCATTTTCCACAATCGGGTGCCAATGTAAAAATACAAGTTTGTCCACTGTGAGGTCGAATCCGTGTCCCCTCACTGCGGAGTAACTCGCTCTGATAACTAAGCTACGCAGACAGAATGTCTCGCAGTGGATTTGTCATCTTGACACATCTTTTCATCTCTGTAGTACGTCACAAGGGCATTAACAAAAAGTCACCAGCATGTTCCTTGAAACACATCTTGGCGGTTCTGGCAGTGTGGTATGGCGCATTATCTAGTTGGTAATGGCCATCACCAGCAGGGAGCACAGAAGTCATGAATAGGTGAACTTGGTCCGCAACGATGTTCAGATACCTGACAGCTATTAGGGATTGTGCTATTGGAATAATGGAGCCTAAAGTGTCCCAAAAAAACATCGCCCACAGCATAACACCGCCGCCGGCCTGCTTCCTCCCAACATTGCGTCCAGGTGCCATAGCCTCCATTGGTAATCGGCATATCCGCGATCGGCCGACTAGGTGATGCACCAGGAATCTTGATTCGTCAGACTAGACCACTTTCTTCCAATCATCCACGCTCCAATTACTTGGGCCCATTTCATGCGTTGTTGGTGATGGCGTGCAGTGAGCATGAGGACCCAGCTGGGTCTTCGCTTACGCAGGCCCATGCGCAGAAGGCTGCGATGAACTGTGTGCTGTATCACATTGCATTGATCACCACTGTTGTAGCTGCGGGTGATTTGTCGCACTGTGGCCCTGCGGTCGCTGTGAACAATGCGCGACAGTCTCCACTCCCCTCTGGCATCAATGAGCTGCGGACGACACACGCCTGGACGACGGTTCTTCGTTTGGCCATCTGTGCACCACTTTTGATACGTACTCACTACAGCGGCACGTGAACAACCCACAAGCCGCGCCGTTTCCGAGATCGTAGTTCCGAGGCGCCATGCCATCACGATTTGTCCTTTTTCAAACTCCGATAAATCGGCAGCTTTTTCCATTCTGACTCCGAACACTCTACTAACCGAAAACCGGTCCTAGGGTTGTATATACACTGTATTGGCAAAAGCCACCGGACACCTAGAAGAGAAACACAACATAGCATTTATTGACGTGCATTAGTACGGTGTCGGTCCACCTTTGGCCTTAATGCAAGCACTGACCCTTAGAGACATGCTTTCGACAATGTTTTTGAACAAAGCGATAGGTATGCGCTTCCATTTAGTACATAATGCTACCGCTAACTGTTGCTTAGTAATAGGCCTTGGTTTCAAACTTCTTATGCGGCGCTCTAATTCATCCCATAAGTGCTCTATGGGATGAAGATCAGGACTCTGTGCAGACCAGTCCACACACGATTCAGAATTATCGTCAAACCACGCCGTAGCATTTCTTTCTTTATGGCTCGGTGCATTATCCTGCTGGCACCCACAAGACTCGGTTCCATATTATTGCCACAGAGTTGGTAGTGCGTAATTGTCCAGAATTTCGAGGTAGACGTGCTGGTCAGTGGCATAGCAAGCGTTTTTGCCGCCCGGGGCAAGGAGACCGTTCGCCCCCCCCCCCCACCCCCTCTCCCCATCGACAATTAAGAAGGAACAAAAAAAAAGCGCAAATAAAGGCCCATCCAACGGTCAACATCTTTGATAAATGCAATGCTGCAGACAAAGCACATCCAGCTAATATTTTACAAGCATTCATTAACATTACAAAATTAAATTACACACCATCAAACAAATTAAAATAAAAAAAAAACTGTTTACTCTGTTTTTTATACATCTATTAATGACAAATGTATGAAACTTACTATTTTATAGATGTTGATATTAGAACCTCGTAAAAAGTTTAAGATAACAATATATATTTAAAATGAAGAGTTTTACAATTTTACTTTTCTGGCCTTAATTGCTGCGAAGTCGGTTATTATATCATTGTAATCTAAAGAGGAAGCAATGATGTTTTCAATTGAAAGTATCGCCAGATTTGATATTCTATCTTGAGACATTGTTGATCGAAGGTAAGGCTTAATCAATTTAAGTTTACTGAAAGAGCTTTCACTAGATGCCACACACACTGGTAAAGTAAGAAAAATCTGTAAAGCCGTTACTAGTGTTTTGTAGGCTTCTAATCCCATTGAAGAAATGTACTGTATCAATCCCTTAGGCGTGAAGTCTATTTGTTCATCGTTATTGTTTGCCCTTTTAAATAATATTATGATGTCTTTTAATTCACTGAAATCTTCTTTACTGTTTAAGTCATCTGGATACAGTTCTGCAAGCACTGTGCACTTAATACTGAATTGGGGGAAGCTGTTCCTTATGAGAAATGTCGCCATCATTTACGTACGCCTCAAATTTGCAAAGGAATCCAAAGCGCTTTTCCAGCTCTGTTTTTGTTAGAGAAAGGGCTTGAAATTTCAGTTGACAGTTTGTCCAAAATTTCTATTAGGGAGCGTCGCATTTCTTGCCGGGTGCTTAATGCATTACCATCAGTATTCCCCCTTGCATCGTGGGTTTCCTTCTCATCCTTTTCGTGGTACTGACACCCCATTCATTACATACACTATCTACGAACAAGTAATTGGACACCCCTGCAATCGACGATATGTGCGGTCCTGCTACACGTCACAGCCGCCGCCGTTAAATATCGTGTGGGAAACAACAAAGCAACCAGTCGCATGCAAGATGCCACGCAGTTCGGAGCTCTCTGATTTCGAGATAGGTGTAATCGTCGGGTATCACAGAAATGGTCGACCCATACGTGACATATCCAGAGAGTTGAAGTACCCAAAATCGACCGTGGCCTACGTGATTGGCAAGTGTAATATGAGCGATGACTCTCGGAATGTACCCCGACCCGGCAGATAAAAAACTCGGAGTTAGAGACCAACGGGTGCTGGCCAGAGAAGTTCGGAAGAAATGCACCAAATCGATGGGCCACATCCGCAAGGAGTTCCAACAGGCATCCGGGAATGTTCTTTCGATGAATACCATTCTTAAGGAAGCTCATCTGCTCGTCTATCGTGGACGTGCTGCCGCTTACAAGCCTTTGATCACCAAGTCCAATAGCACTGCTCGTCTAACGTGGTGCAAAGAACGTCGACAGTTGTTCTTTGCACCAAATTAGACGAGCAAAAAAACAGGTTCTCTGCAGCGACGAATCAAAGTTCACCCTCTACCGTTCGGATGGCAGGGTCTGGGTTTGGCGTCTGCCTGGAGAACACCTCCTGCCAGAATGTATTGTGCCAACTGTGAAGTTCGGCGGCGGAGGAATTATGCTATGAGGTTGTTTCTCCTGGTATGGCACGGGACCCTTGGTCGCAATTCCTGGTAGACTCAACGCCGAGACTTACTGCACCATTTTGTATGACCATGCGCTTCCTACGTTGTCGCAGTTTTACGGGGTGGACCCATGTTACTTTCAGGATGACAATGCCACCTGTCATGTTGAGAGGTCCTCCATGGCTTGGTATGGTGACAATGGGATTAATCGAATCGACTGGCCTGCGCAGAGCCCGGATCTTAACCCTATCGAGCACCTCTGGGACGAGTTGGAGCGTCGACTTAAGGGGTGCTCCCACCGTCCGAAATCGGTAAAGGAACTCACTGGTCTTCTCCAAGCCGAGTGGAAGAAAATACCGCTAGCTGTCGTACAACGCCTGGTTTAGAGTATGCCTCGAAGAGTCGCAGCTGTAATAGCCGCTCGTGGAGGCTCCACCAACTATTGAAGGTGAATAAACTTCGTTTTTCTTTGCTATCACATGTGTCCAATTACTTGTTGGTAGATAGTGTATATGCTCTGCCTTAGTAATGACATTATCACACAGCTCATTACTTCAATCATTTAATTTGTCCATCAGCGTCTCCAAAAGTGTCAATGCTTGTTTAAAGGTGATTCCTCCTGTCTGCAAGATTTTTTGGATTTTTTCGATTGCAGAAAGAATATCTGCCCAGAAAAAGAATAAAGTCACAAAGTTGAAGTTTTCTATTGCATTAATTATTAATGCTGCATCTTCCCTCGTATCAATTGTTTCAGTCGGTGTATCTCTCAAATTCTCTAGTGCAGCAATCACTTTATCCAGTTAAGTGGATATTGCTTTTACCACATCTGCTTTTGAACTCCATCTGGTGTCACAATGTCTTTTTACAGTAATATTTACGAACTCTTTAAGAACCCTCCATCTGTGGGTGGAACAGGAAAAGAAGGTAATTAGACATTCTACTGTACCAAAAAACGTCACTGCCTGAACATTCACATGAGCCGCATGATCTCCAACCAAATTAAGTGAATGGTTGTCACAGGGAACAAACACAGCTAATGGATTCAAATCTAAAATTCTCTTTTGAACTCCTGAATGGATACCAGCCATTGTTGCTTGATTGTCATATGACTGACCTCTACAATCATTAAGATTCAGTCCATCTCTCTCAAGTTTATTTGTAATTGCGTCTGTGATTTCCTCCGCTGTTTTCACTTCTAAAGGAATGAAGTCTATGAAGGCTTCTTTGATATCTACTGAATTTCGTTTAATCTCAACAAATCTGATGACATTTGTTCGACGTGCGCAGCGTCTGGAGTTGTATCAAATATAATACTAAAGTATCTTGCCTCCTTACATGATGAAATAATAGATTTTCCCACTGTTTTTTCTCCCAATAGGCAAATTATTTCATTTTGAATAGTGGGTGAAAGATATAATAAACATCCAGATTTACCAGAGACAGAATCCAAATGAGATTTCATGACAGGATCAAATTTTCAAATTTAGCCAAGTATTTTAACAAAGCCAGAAAGTTGCCGGGATTTGAATCGTCAATAATTGACTCTCGATGACCTCTCAGTGCTAAATTTTGTTGTGCAAGAGTTTGCACTGTGGCAATGACCCGTTCAAGGATTTCTTTCCACGTTTTAGATTCTTTACTTACTTGTTGCTGAAGATTATCATCAATAAGTCCCACTTTATTTAAAGATCGCTCCAATTCCTTCCATTCCAAAAATGTAGAGCGACGAGCAGGGCTGTTTTCGTGATCTTGAATGCGGGGATTTAACTTTCGCCAAGACGAAAACCCATTTTCACTACTGAAACTGCTTCTTTGATAGTTGTTCTGTGTGAACAAAGGGCAACAAAAACAGAACACAGATTTTTTTTTTTTTTGTTGTTGTTGTTGGAGAGAAACACATCCAAGTACGGTTTATCTTAGCGCCATTTTGCAAGGGTTTTTCAAACCAACTTTTGTTTAAGGATCGTCCAGCTTCATCCTCAGGAGAACGGCTGTCTTTGCTCTGCAATTGACATGTGCCTTTATTCACCATTAAATCACGGAAGGATTGAAATATCTCGGCTGGCCAAGCTCCCATATCTTGTAGAGCAGCAGAATCTACATTGTCTCCAGTAATGTTTTGTTCTTCATCGTCTTTAACTTCAAGATTACAAGGTAAAAAAACATCATCCATGTTACTGACACCAACAGAATCTGGTAACTGCACTTTGGCGCTTTCACAATTTAAAATATTCACATCGTTATCCTCACTATGTTCATCAAAAACCTCGTTACTAACTACATCCATTTCCTGACCGGAATTTGATTCCTTACTCTCTGGAATATTTGAACACTGAGATTTCGATTTTCCTTGAATAAAAGTCTTCATAAACTCTTTGGAGCTTGCCGTAGTTCTTAAACTTGCTGCCCTCTTCTTCAACAACTGGGCGCCGCTGGGTTTATTTCGTTTCATTGTTTTGTAGCAAAATACGTTAATTTAAAATTTAAGCAGACGGAAGACTAACCAACAAGCAACAACAACTGATGATTAACGTGACTCGGTAGACATTCGTTGTGTATGTGACTGTAAGGGTTGACTCACAGGTCCCAGCATTGTTACTCACCTGTATACTGAGATGTTGTGCAGTACTCCGTCGATTAGCTGTAATGACTCTCCTGAGGCTTCGACGTCCCCTATCACTGATTTTCTTTAGTCTGCGGGTATGTTTTGCTGCTTCAGGCATGCCATGTGTCATCCACTTATTCAGTACATCCAAAATAGTTGACTTGGGTATGTTTAAACGCCTCTCGGTTTCTCTTATGAACAACACACTAATATAGCACCCAACAATCTTTCTTTTCTCAAAGTCAGTTCTCTCCCGCCGCGACATTTTCACTCAACCTCACAGTGCGATATGATCGCGGTCAGTTGCAGGCTTGTTTTTATACCGTTTGCAGCTGTACCGCGCATCTTAACAACGCAGCGGATCCGTTCATTTGTTTTGAAGGGGTGTCCGGTGACTTTTGTGAATATAGTGTATACTGCTCTGTGAACTTCACTTGCGTCACCGTACGGTCTCCAGGCGCACTCATTTCTCTAGGCTGGAGGTGGTCATAATGTAAGGGCTCATCGGTGTAAATGGTATTTACATACATCGCTGAAAACTGTTTACTTAGCAGGAAAATGCCTGCAACATTCGTCTCTCCTTTGAGAAATTATAATAAAAAATACAAAATGGAGAAAATAATTGATTCTTATGCTCTGTTACGCGCAACAAGAATTTTTGCTCCAACTGAAATAATCTTTTCAAAACATCTGTTCAAAAATAACCACGACTTCTAGACACTGTGTGGAAACTTGTTAAATGAGCAACAAAGTAATCGAATTTGAAGGAAGAGTCAAAAACATTCAATATCTGAAAACTTCGCTGTAATCGGATAGATAAAAAAATGGCTGTTTTGCGCATATTATATTATGCCAAATTAAAATCAGTCTAGCATAAAATACGATGCGCGTTCAATAAGTAATACCTCCGCGAAAGTGTCTCGCGCATTACTATACTTCGATTCACCCTAAGATGACACTTCAGTTTAAGGTACAAGAGTCTACGCACTCACTGAGCCTTCGGGGACAGCGAGAGTTATATTCATCCACGTCATTCCGCCCTGTGTCCTGGTGTTAGCAGCTGTCAGTCACTTCCCCATCAACTCATTGACATCCTTGTCTCCGAAACATTGCATATCTACGCATGCGTGTGTTGATCTAATTTTAAAACTTAATTTCTGAAAATAGATCATTTTTAGATTTGTCTGAAATAACTATATATACTTATAAACCAACAGCTAGGACAATATAAAGTACGATTCTGGGCAATAAATGCGTTGGTTTTCACGGAAAATGTTGGGAACTACTTTTAGACGCGGTGATAGGTTTCACTTACCTTCCCCTTCAGTGTCATCTTAGGGGGAACCGAAGTATAGCTGCCTAGCAACCAGTCAAACGGTAAACGATTCTTTGTACGCTAGCTTCATTTTACAGCGTAATAGAATTTTGTGCATCTATTTGTCCGCATTTAATATTGTTTAAAATGGTGATCCGTTTTCAACTATATCTGCAGGTTTCAAGCAACGATAGAGTTTTTAACTCATGCAAATGTACTCCCAAAGAAATTCACGCTAAATCTGTTGCAATTTATGGTTCTGAAACTTTGGACATAAACTCTCCCCGTCCTTGGGTAAGAAGATCAAAAGACAATCAAGGAATGTTAGCCGTAAAGGATCAACCGCGGAGTGGGAGACCCGTAATTGCAACTTGTCATCTGAACAGGCAAAAAAGTCGATGAACTCATCAAAGAAAATCGAAGAATGACTCAGAGAACTCTATCAGATACGTTGAACATTAGTTTAGGTAGTGTCAATGATATCGTTACCGTTTTAGGATGCAACAAAGTGTGTGCTTGTTGGTTACCTAACGACTAAAATGAAGAAATCAAGACCTGAAACATGCCAAAGCTTGCTTGCTCGCTATGAAAACTATGGAAGTGATTTTCTCCAAAGCTTCTTGACTGGTGATGAGAGTTGGGTTCACCATTGTGACCCAGAAATGAGAAATCAATCGCTGGAACACCGACACTCATCTTCTCCTCGAGCGAAGAAATTCAAAACTCAAATTTCTGCCAGTAAATGCATGCTCACTGTGTTCTAAGACTACAGAGGGGTTATTCCTCAGCAGTACATGGTCAAAGACCTGATTATCAACTCTGGGCGCTATGTGATACCTTAAAAAAGTTAAAGCAAAGAATAAATCGCGTGCGTGGGAGAAAAAAGCATTGATTCTGCAACACGATAACGCAAACCCCCACGCCAGTGCTTTCACTCCACAGGCCATGCAGAAAATCGGATATGAAGTTCTTGGACACCCTAGCCCAGATTGGGCACCGTCCGACTTCATTTTGTTTTCTACTGAAAGGAATTCAGTTCACCTGTGATGAAGATGTTCAAGCCACTACCAGGAAGTGGTTCAAAGAACAACCTGAAGATTTTTACAGAGACCAGTTTAAAAAAACTTGAATGTCAGCATATCTGAATCGAGCGTGAAGGGAAAAATCAAGCACATCTCTATCCAACAGCGCGACATTATCGGCAGTTTCGTAGTGGTTTCTCTTTACCCCTCAGTGCCCATGCCGAAAGCCATGGGAACACTAAAAGAAGCATATCTAATTCATCACTTTATTGTGCCGCGGATGGCATAGTGGTCAACTTACGTGACTGCCAGGGAGGAACCTCAAGTTCGATCACGGGCAGGTACGAACGTTCGAACCACTAAATATCCGCCGTGCGTCGGATGGGCACGTTAAGCATTCGGATACTGGCCCCCGGTTATAAATAACGGCGTCTTCCTCCCCCTTTTTACTTCGCTACCGTGTCACTTTCCTATCGGGCACTTTAGCCCAAATCTCCTAGCTTGCTATTCCTAAGGGTTGTTTAAGATCTGGGGTCAGACACTCCCTTCCTAAAATCCTCTATATATGAACTGATCTGATCATCACTTTATTCGCAGGAGTCCTGCCTCAGCATCTTGCAGTTAATGGACTTGGTCTCAAATTCCAGCTACTTCAGTTTTCAAGGACAAATCTACAAACAGATAAATGGCACTCTGGTGGGATCCTCGCTTTTAGCCGTCCTCGCGAGAGCAATACTTCGCCTAATTGAGCAACGTATATTCACCAACATAACCCTCTAAGGCCTACCACCTGGCTAAGATATGCGGACGATGTATTTTTCATATGGCCTCACGGAAAGGAGACTATCCCACTTTTCCTAGACAAAATCAATTATATTCACCCTAAGATTAATTTCACTACGGAGCTCGAACACAATGGTGCCTTGCGTTATCTGGATACTTTTCTGAGCAAACTGCTTGAAGATCGCCTTCGTACACAAAACTATTATACACCTGCATCCGTCCCCAACCTGATGCTCGTCATCTCATTCTGCCCCGCTGATTACAAGACATCATTCTTCCGTTCTCGAATCAGAAGAGCCTTTGCAGAATCCTTCGATTATCCTTCTGGACAATGAGAATTAAGAAACGTTAACGAATTGGCCACTGAGCCAGGATACTCCCCGAACCTGGTGTTACACAAACACGAGACTGAATATTTGCCGATTACACCACAACAGTGGTACCACAAATCATTAACTGTAAGATTTCATGAGCCAGCAAATGCATGCTTAATCATAGCTAAATTTCAACCCCCCCCTTCCCGTTTTATTAAGGTACGTGCCCCTCACACCGAAGAATTCTAGGCACATCTATATTTTTATTCCTCAGAATTTCTTGAACATCTATATTGATAATTAAGTGTGTGCTTTTCCCAATTATTACCATGAAACCTGCTGCGGTCAATAACATAAACCACCGACAAATGATATTTTAATTTCAACCGCTGATGCTACCGATGTTAAGAACATTCACATGTCAAATGAAGTACAAGAATTCTGCTGTAAATGTATGATAAAAGAGCTCAAAGCTACAGAAGTGAGTAAGATATTTAATAATGGTACACAGTTAAAAAGTTAAAACCCCATAAGATCTTTAGTGGATGTAACAGCTATATCTTCAAATGGAAAAACCCAAGTGCATAGATATAAACTGGCAAATATTGAGCACTCGGGTCTTTCCATCTGAAAATGTGGATGCAGGGGCTGCGGAAAGTGAAGTTCGTTGACCGGGCCCAAAATTTTGAATCCCTCTACCTTCCCGCTTTCCGGAACAAACAGAATAAAAACAATGCCTAAGGAGCTTTGTTAGGAATTAGGACCACCCGACCACTTACCTAGATTAAGTTTCTATGGCACATCACAACAACCGCACATATACCAAATGAAAAAAGTTATAAAAACAAAAAAATAATTCTTTGGCTGAAATTATTGACATGGCCAGTGCCCTGCCGGCCCGGGCAGTTCCGCCGCCACTGTGTGGATGCAACATGTCTTTCCATCTGAAGATGTGGATGCAAATATTGAACACTCGGGTCTTTCCATCCGAAGATCTTTCGTGGATGCAACAGAGCTCTTCAGATGGAAAGACCCGACTGCATAGATATAAACTGGCAAATATTGAGCACTCGGGTCCTTCCATTTGAAGATGTGGCTGTTGCATCCACGAAAGATCTCATCGGGTTTTAACTTTTTAACTGTATATCATTATTAAATACTTTACTCACTTCTGCAGCTTTGAGCTCTTTTATCGTACATTTACGGCAGAATACTTGTACTTCATTTGACTTACGGCACGAATACTTTTACTACATTACATTCACATGTCATTTTTTGTGTACTTTCCTGAACATCGAATATGTACTTTCATGAGCAGAGCCGCCCTTAGGGGTTTACGACAGATGCAGTCGCACAGGGCCCCGCGCCTAGGAGTGCACCGCGCTCACACCCTAAGAAAAAAACAGGAAAACAGGAAAAGAAAGAAAAGGAAAAAGGGAGAGAGAGAGAGGGTGAACGAGGGAGCGAATTTCTTATTTTCAATTATTCTAATTATTTTTAAATTTCGTCTCATTTAATTAGACTTTTTGTTTTAATAACGATTGCTGAATTTATATTTACCTAAATATCGGCAGCAAAATACAATATTATGTCTAGCGAAACATTAATATTGAAGCCATATCTTTCAACTTGCACCGTGCACTGATAGTTATCGAAAACGTTGTGCTACTTGAGTTACTTCCATCTGATGTCAAAACTGCATCCGGTGCTTTAGAATACATGAATAAAATTCAGAATCCTTTCCCTAATGGTTTCATCGCCTACAGGATATTACTTGCTGTTCTAGCAACGGTGGCAAGCACAGGAAGAAGCTTTTCACGCTTGAAGCTGATTAAATCTTATTTAAGATCTGTCATGTCCCAAGAAATATTGATGTCTTTGGCAACTTTGGCAACTGAACAGGATAAAGCAAGCAAAATAAATATTGATGATTTAATAGCTGACTTTGCTGGGATAAAAGCGAGAAAATTCTAGTTCTTATATGGTGAGTTCAATAATATAAGTACTGCCCCATAATAGGTAGAAACGAAGCCATTGGCAACTGAACAGGATAAAGCAAGCAAAATAAATATTGATGATTTAATAGCTGACTTTGCTGGGATAAAAGCGAGAAAATTCTAGTTCTTATATGGTGAGTTCAATAATGTCAGTACTGCCCCATAATAGGTAGAAACGCAGCCATTGGCAACTGAACAGGATAAAGCAAGCAAAATAAATATTGATGATTTAATAGCTGACTTTGCTGGGATAAAAGCGAGAAAATTCTAGTTCTTATATAGTGAGTTCAATAATGTAAGTACTGCCCCATAATAGGTAGAAACGAAGCCATTGTGAGGGAAAGACGTATGATGGTGCGCTTGTTTTATCTACATAATGTAAAAGACATTTACAAAATATCAGTAGAGTTCAAAAAAGTTTAAATGCTGTCTTTCGTTATTGGTTAATTTTCAAAAGTCACGACGTTTCATTAAACTGTACAGATAACTGTAATAAACTATGTTTTATGTCTAGTGTAGGGGGGCGGTTAAAGCAAGGGGCTACGCGGTGAAGTTCGCACCAGGCCCCGGGGCTGCTAAAGCCGGCTCTGTTACTGAACATGGAAATAAGATTAGCGATCATAACTAAGAGTTAAACTAAAACATAAACGAGTTAGTAAAATCATGCAATGCACTGATTATGATACGCTTTCCAACATACCAGAAATCATTACTCAAGTTATGAGGATAACGGTTGTAAAATAAATCTCGGTCCTGTGCCCTGACCTTTGACCCCATTTCGATGATATTAAACAGAATTTGTTCAGTATACCTCCGGGACAACATACTAAAGTTTTGTCGCAATAGAAGCATTTTTAGTCAAGTTAAACGGATAATAGCTGTGGAATAAATCTCGTTCCTGTGACCTTTGACCCCATTTCGATTATATTCAACAGAACTGGTTCAGTATACCTCCGGAACAACATGATAAAGTTTTGTCGCAATCGAAGCGTTTTTACATAAGTTATGACGCATAAGGGCGGTGGAATGGATCCCACTCCTATGTCCTGACCTTTGACCCTATTTCGTCCATTTTCAATAGGGTTCGTCCCCAGGTTGTCCCCTACCACATACTAAAATTTCATCGAAATCGAACCATGTTTACGCGAGTTATCGTGCGGGCAGACAGACAGCAGGCAGGCAGGTAGGCAGGCAGGCAGACGGACAAAACTGGAGTATATACGCTTCTTTAACCTACGATTCGAAAGCGTAAAAAGTATTCAGTATTTCGTACGATATATGCTTTTATGCTACTGTTATATTTTCGATCTTCCGGTAAAGAGTGAATAGTGTCCTGCATATTTCAAAAGCTTGTTTAAACCGAAAAGAAGTGAGAAAAGAAAGGTGCTAAACATGTGTCCTCAAACACACATACGCATATGTTCATATCTATGCACCGTAATTCATAACCGATCTATAATATGCCCCAAATAGGCACCCATGATTTTTTGAAGATCCTTGCGGAAACTACAACCTATTATCTTCTTTCTTGTTATTGTGCACACTTTCCCGAGCCGGAGGACCATCTGTTCTCAAACGCTTCTGTTTTTGTTTTTTTAAGAAAGAAGAAGCACACGTTTCCTCGCATATTCTGATTTACATCGCCAGGGTAAATATTTGTGCTCAGTAGTATTCTCACAGTTTATTACAAGATTAAAGGTTAGGGGACAGCAATGGTTGGAAAAGGATCTTTGAAAAGACCCTTCATTGTAAACCGATGATAAGCCAGTGAACCTTATAACGTGCGTCGAGAATTGGCCCCCGTCGGTAGGACAAAAATGTGAACCTCCAGCCAACTAACCGCAGCCTTCCCACTTACCCACTCCCCTTCCCTACATATCCTAAACCGTTCTTGGATACCAGATCTCCGTCACACACACTCACAAGCACTCTTTAATATCTATTAAAGGAGGATTATGCAGAATCTGGTCGGAGGTTCCGTATCAATGGGATGATGTCCCCCACAGGAGTCTTCCAATGATTTACTTCGGATCTCGATGGGGTCAGGACGGGTGTTCCATTTACTTTGAAAGTTTTTCTGATAATGCTTTCCAATAACAGCTCGTCGCTTCCGTATGTTCTCTATCCTATTTACTCATGATCCCTATACTCATCATAAATTGGAAAATGCATATTATTAAAAAATATTAGAAAAAAAGGGGGAAAACGGTAAGGGGCATTTTCTTTCTTTCTTTCTTTCTTTTTTTTTAATTTTTGGTGTAGAGATATTTATTTAATTTATTGCGAGTCAGGAGCACATTATACAAAGAATGGATATATTGTAACCATTTGGACATGGGCGCCCATATCTTAGTTTTCAGGAGGGAGTGCAAACAGAAATTGCAAGTGCGAATAACATATAAAAATATCATATGCAAATTTTCCTGTACCTTCTGGTTATCTATAACCGTTTTTGCCACAGTCTCAACATATAAAATTAATTAGAAACCAGAAACAGTGACAGATTTAAGGCTACCGGGGCCCTGTGCGCAGTTTCGGGGGCCCTTTCACTTTGCCCATCCCGCCATTTTTGAAAAATATTTTTTTTTCTTTGCGTATCTTCCCCCCTTCCAATTTTCACTTTCTTATGATGCGAAAGTGTCGTAAGCGAAAAAAAAACTCGACTTCGAGATTTCAACAAAAATACATTTTTGGGTTCCCCCAAATATGGTTTGACTATTTTCAAGGTGGTAAGAGAGAGAGAGAGAGGAGATAGAAAGAGAGAGAGGAGAGAGAGAGAGAAAGAGAGTGGATGGGACGACATCAATTGTTTCTCCTATCCCTAATCCATATATAGGGATTGATTCTTGTAGCGTTACCGCTTACTAGTTCCGAGAAAGGGACATTTCATTACCGTCGTGCCGCATTACACTCAGAAAACTTATCGGCAGAAGACCCCTGTCGATGTCTTCATGTACTCATAGTTTCAAATATAACTTTTTTTACCATGTAATTTAAGAAAGCAAAAGAATTGCGCGAAAAAATTGCCACAGGAAAATACATCCTGATAGACAATGTAAGCCAGAAAAGTGATATTTGGATGCATTTTAAACTGCTTGCCAATGCAGAAACCCTTCGGCCAAAAAGCTTTGTGTAGAGCATTAAGTGCCACAATTTCTTAAGCTATTATAATTCAAAATTTGGAACATCTTATGTTAAGAGATATAAATGCGTTTCTGCTGTTACAAATTCCTCGTCCAAATTTTCTGTTAATATACTTCCTGTTATAATCAAGTGTGTTAATGTATTTATATATCTTCGGAGTATATATAAAAATTAAATCTTTTAATCTCATTAAAGCTTTAAGTTTATGAATTAACTAATGTTTAGACTAGGGGTTGGAAGCATTTCAAAGAACACCCGTTTTTGTTTTACTTTTCTCCCATTGTGCACGCAAAGTAAACTGCAGGATTTTCTTCTTTTTTTTTTACTAAGTGCGCTATACTTTGAAAATTTATTTTGAACGCGCTTAGTCTCTCTCTCTCTCTCTCTCTCTTTCTCACCTTCTCTGTCTCTATTTCTACCTCCCTCTCTATCTCTACCTACCTCTCTCTTTCATCCCCTCCATCTCTCTCTCCCTCTCTCTTTATTCCTCTCTCTCTCCTTCTCACTCTCCCTCACTCTCTCTCACTCCCTCTCTCTTCCTCTCTCTCCCTCTACCTCTCTCTCTCCCTCAAGGTTATATTCGACAATTTACAAAGTTTAGTTAATATTTTTAGGCTTACATTTAATTAAATATTTTAATAATATCTAATTTCATTATTTAATTTTCAAAATTTAATAAAATTCAGTAGAAGGACAAAATGATTAAAAGTTTGGCCAGGTCAAGTGTCTAATAATTGAAACGGGCAGGGCCTTAAACGCACGTGCTTGAGCCGGGCCGAGCTCACTAAATAAGTCCCGAGCAGATCTCTATCCCTGATAACACTTAGTTTCCTGAAGTTTCTTATTTAAAGAGACAACTTTGGACTGCAAGAAATTAGACTCATATTGCATATGAGCGTTGCAATAAGTATCGAAGTGAATCGGTGTTGTTTTTGTGTTGTCTTTGTACCCTTACAGGGAATAACAGGAAGTTAATCCCAAAGTTAACAGAAGTCAAGTTTTGCATAACTCGCTTCCCTCGCGGGAAAAGAATCAGTGACGTCACCGTCCTAACAGAAAACCCCAAAGTGAAGCTATCGCTAAGGAAGTGTAGCGACATTTTCCAACCCAAACAAAGTATGAAATCTAAGACTTGCCGCCAAATTTTGCTCAAAAGCATGGGCGGCCGAAAGTAGGAAGCATGGGGGTTGGGAAGACTCCCGCAGTAAGGGGTACCGTGACCTGAAATGTCACGGTACCCCTTACTGCGGGAGTCTTCCTACGAAAAGTCTTAAAAATTGGTGTTTCACATACGATTTAACGTTATTTCTTCTCCTTTTTTTTTTTTTTTTTTATGAAGATTTCCTGGAGACCGTCACTACGTTTCGCAGTTTTCTGTAAAACGCTTCAAGTACAATTTTGAAAATTGATTTTGCAAAAATAAGTTGAAAAGTTAACTCAACGTTGTGTTTTTCACTTTAAAAAAGATCGTTAAAGAATTCTCAAGTGGCAATGGGCTGGATATATTGCTAGAACTGAACACCAATGGACAACTGAAATACTAGAATGAATACCAAGAGGCAGGAGAAGACGCAGAAGACCACTTGATTCGAGAGCATTTCAGAGAATCTTGGAAGAGATACGACAAGACAAAAAGTTGTGGAAAAGAACTGGGGAGGCCTCCATCCAATAGTGGATCGATAATGGTTGATGATGATATGTACGCGTACATACATATACGTACATATACGCGTGCGTACATGTATATCCTACGGGTTTTTCTTCTTTTTTTTTCTCTCTCTTTTTTAGAAGTTGGACCTACCCCCCCCTAATTATTGCGTTCAGCCGCCCATGCTCAAAAATACATTCACATTATATGCAGAAGAAATCAACAGCCATGAGAATATATATCTGCGTTGCGATCTTGAAGACAAATAATGCGAGCAGTGTCCGAACGAATAACAATTTTAGGAAGGAAAATTTTACTCATTTAGTATGTTGACGAAGGTCGAGTGATATGCTCGGCATTTCTTTAACAATTATGTAATTTCTTCTGTGAGGAAAAAAAAATTAAACTTTTTTACTAGTTACGTTATTTCCTTTTAAAAGAAGGTAAAATGCTACCCCTATAGTAACGAAATCATGATTATGGAAGAATCATATATTACCGAAGCCTGAATTCTGCGAGTTAGTTTTTAACCAAAAATTGCCTTTTGCCATCTGTGCTAGCTACTCATAAATATAGAAACCGTATATATGTAATCACGTAAAGCTGTGATGAGTTGTCTCCTATTTATTTTGAATTTGTTTGCTTGTTTTACAAATTTATATTATTTTGGTAAATTTGATTTTCCACCATAAAATCAGAATATATGATTTTCCTTTCTTCTTTTTTTTTTTTTTTTTTTTCTCATTTCGCTATAGATGGTTTTACCATGAAATCACTTACTAGGTTTTTGTCGAAATCCTTTATGAAATGTATGCCTCTTCTTTATGATAAAAAAAAACAAAAAACAGTATTGGTCATTGTACACCGATGAACCATTATACTATGACCATCCCCAGCCTAGAGAAATGAGCGCGCCTGGAGACCGTACGGTGGCGCAGGTGAAGTTCACGGAACAGTATATATACAACCCAAGGACCGGCTTTCGGTTAGTAGAGTGTTCGGTGTCAGAATGGGAAAAGCTGCGGATTTATCGGAGTTTGATAAAGGACAAATTCTGATGGTACTGCGACTCGGAACTACGATCTCGGAAACGACGCGTCTTGTGGGTTGTTCACATGCCGCTGTAGTGAGTACGTATCAAAAGTGGTGCACAGTTGGCCAAACGACGAACCTTCGTCCAGCCGTGTGACGTCCGCAGCTCATTCATGCCAAAGGGGAGCGGAGACTGTCGCTCATTGTTCACAGTGACCGCAGGGCCAGAGTGCGACAAATCACCCGCAGCTACAACAGCGGTGATTAGGGCAATGTATCACAGCACACAGTTCATCGCAGCCTTCTGCGCATGAGCCTGCGTAGCCGAAGACCCAGCTGGGTCCCCATGCTCACTGCATGTCATTGCCAACAAACGCATGAAATGGGCCCCAAGATCATCGAGATTGGATCGTGGATGATTGGAAAAAAGTGACGCAGTCTGACGAATCAAGATTCGTGGTGCATCACGTAGACGGCCGAACGCAGATACGCCGATTACCAATGGAGGCTATGGTACCTGGATGCACTGCTGTGCTGCAACAGGCTGGCGGTGGCGGCGGTGTTATGCTGTGGGCGATATTTCCTTGGGACACTTTAGGCCCCATTATCTCAATAGTACCAACCTTTACAGCTGTCAGGTATTTGATCATCGTTGCAGACCAAGTTCACAAATTCATGGCAACTGTGTTCCCCGCTGGTGATGGCCATTACCAACAGAATAATGCGCCACTGCCAGAATAGTCAAGGAGTGGTTCGAGGAACATGCTGGTGACTTTTTGTTGGTACCGTGGCCTCCAAATTCACCTGACATGAACCCAATCGAGCATTTTTGGTTCGACTTGGAAAAGCGGGTTTGCGCTAAATCGCCACCACCCCGAAATGTGCGTTAACTGGTGGACTTGCTCTTGACATTATGGTACTAAATACCCCAGGATACCTATCGCCACCTCATCGAATCGATGCCTCGCCGAGTGGCTGCTGCTTTACGTGCTATAGGGGATCCTACAGCTTATTAGGTAGGTGGTCATAATGTTATATCTCATCGGTGTATGTAACGCGTACATTGCATGCCCTAAACATGTGCAAAAATTTGATCCATGAATAAAAAGTTTTACACAAAGTAAAACTTTGTGTTGCATTCTTTTTTTACGGGGATAAACTATGTAGCTGGTTTCAGAAGAGTTTTATTTAAAACGAAATTCCCATATTTGTATGTATTTTTTAGAAAAAAAGTGCAAATACAAAAATTACTGAAACAAAGCGCGAATGCAAAAACTACCTTCGCATCATAATGCCGGTATTCATGTGAGGTGGTGCCGTCTGGAGAAACCGATCTCAGGCAGGGAAGTGTCAACCGCAACGAAGAAAAGCCCTGTGATGCTTAATTTCCACTGGCATCTACTTTTCGACAGCTAAAGTTAAGTCGACCAATTTATTACTTAATTAATACAGACAAGTGACGTGGACCAGGAACATCGAACAGAAGTCATCGCTCTTTCCACGTTTTTATAAGTGAGTCACGGAAAAATTCTCATCGGCCGCTACCGGAAATCGAACCAAGGGTCTTCCAGTTACGCGCCGGACATGCTTCCTCTGCACCACAGCGGCCTCGAATTCCTCCAAACTCATATATGCTAACTGCCAAGCCATTTCAGTTTGCTTCTTGGAGCCCCGTTGCTGCTTACCATCTTTGGTGAATCCCCAGCATTGTGCGAGGCTCCAAGAAGCAACCTGCGAAGTGCTTGGCAGGTAGTCGTATGTGAGTCTGGAGGAATTCGAGGCTGCTGTGGTGCAGTGGAAGCATGTCCGGTGCGTAACTGGAAGATCCCGGGTTCGATTCCCGGTGGCAGCCGATGAGAATTTTTCCGTGGCTCACTTATAAAAAGGTGGAAAGAGCGATAACTTATCTTTGAAATTCATTCCTTCCCTCTTTTCCCTCTGCCCATTCCCACTTCCGATGAGGCTACGTTAACTGCCGTTGAAAAACTTGCCGAAATGCGTAATAGTGTGTTGCATCAATCAATGGAAAGCAGAATTTCTTCTGACCGTAACCTTGTCTAGAATTTGCTGTTCCGTACGTAATTGCAGAGGAATCTTTTCTGATACAGTTGGAACACGAAAGATGACGCCGAATTTTCGGGTGTAATAAGCACGTCTTTTGAATCCGTTCTGCCGCAAATTAAATTTATCAAAGCTATTCAAAGTCAATGGAACCGGTATGGAAAACAATAGTATATGACGGAAGAAAGAAATTTTTCAATCGAGTTTTTAATCCCTCAGATATTGCTGTAAACGGAATCGTGAGCTTACGCCCTCTGGTTGCAGACTTGTGCATTAAGAAAAACATGAATTTATATGAGAAACATTTCGCACCGGAAACGCTCTCCAACATAGAAACAATTTTTCAAATCGGACTCTAAGAAACAGAGATATCGACAAAAATAAGATGTGACTTTACGTCCGCAGGTGGGAAAACCATGCATTATTTTAAGAAGAAAATATTCTCAAAAGGTTTTTCCGTATGAGCGGTATCAGTCCAAGAAAAAAAAATTTAGTCGAGTTTTCAGGAGCCCAGATTTTGCTACAAATACATCAGAAGCAGATATTAACACTTATGCTCCCTGGTGGCCAAGCCATACTTTACCAAACATTCAAAATTATGTGAAAAATATTTTTTCCATAGTCTTGTATGCGATACAGGGAGAATTTTTCAAATCGGAGTTTTAGAAGCAGAAATAACGCAGAAAACGCAATTTACCTTTGTGCCCCCTAGCAGAAAGTTTATGATTTACATGAAAATTTTTAATTTATAGGAAAAACATTTCGCATCAGAAACACTATCCAACAAAGAAGGAATTTTTCAAATCGGGCTTCTAGAAGTAGATATATTGACAAAAATAAGATATGTATCTTCGCCCCCTGGCGTAGAAACCATGCATTATTTCAAGAAGAAATGTTCCTAAAAAGTGTGTCGACCTGAGTAGTATCGGTCAAAAAACAACTTTTCTTGCAATCGAGATTGTAGAAGCTCATATTTTGCTGTAAATACATCAGAAGCGGAAATTAAGACTTACGCCACCTGGAGGCCTAACCATTTCTTACAAAAATTAGAAATTACGTGCAACCGATTTCCCATCAGGAACTGTATCCGGTGCAGAAAAAAATTTCAAATCGGAGATCTAGAAACAGAGAAATAGGGGGAAAGCAGTTTACCTATACGCCCCCTAGCGGAAAATCTACGAGTTACTTGAAAATTTTGAAATTATATGAAAAAAATGTCACCCTAGAAACACTATCCAACAAAGAAGGAATTTTTCAAATCGGACTCCTAGAAGTCGAGATATTGACAAAAATAAGATGCACATGTACGCCCCCTGGCGCAGAAACCATGCATTAGTTTAAGAAGAAAATGTTTCTAAAAGGTTTGTCGACATGAGTAGTATCGGTCTACAAACGACGTTTTTTTTTTAATCTAGAATTTAGAAGCTCATATTTGCTGCAAATACATCAGAAGTGGAAATTAAGATTTACGCCCCCTGATGGCCAAACTATTTTTTTACAAAAATTAGAAATTACGTGCAAACGATTTCTCATCAGGAGCTGTATCCGGTGCAGAAAGAATTTTTCAAACCGGAGATTTAGAAGCAAAGATACAGGGGGGAACGCAATTTACCTCTACGCCCCCTAGCGGAAAATCTATGAATTACTTGAAAATTTTTAAATTATACGAAAAACATGTCACACTGGAAACACTCTCCAACAAAAAAGGAAGTTTTCAAATCGGACTCCTACAAGTAGAGATATTCACAAAAATAAGATATACATCTACGCCCCATGGCGGAGAAACTGTGGAATATTTTAATAAGAAAATATTCCGAAAAGGTTTATCGATGTGAGTGGCATCAGTCCACGAAAGAATTTTTTCAATCGATATTTTAGAAGCTCAGATTTTATGCTAAATATATGAGAAGCAAAAATTAACTCTTACGCCCTCTGGTGGTCAAAGTATTCTTTACCAGAAGTTTGAAATTATATTAAAATTATATGTATAAGATTTTCCATCAGGAGGTGTATCAGCTGAAGAAAAAAATTTCAAATCGGAGTTTTAGAAGAAGAGTTATCAGGAAAAACGTAATTTACTTTTACGTCCCCTAGAGGAAAATCTATGCGTAATTTGAAAAAATTAACTATATCTAAAATACTCTTTGACGTAAATGGAATCGAAAGATAAAAGAATTTTTTCAATGAGATGTTTAGAAGCAAATATGTGGAATAAAACATATTTTTGAATTCGATATCATCTGCATTTACGCCCTCTAGCGGCGAAATTGTACATCGTAAAAAAAAAAAATTCAATGAAGGATCATCATTCGCATATTTGAAGCTTCCCAATGCAAAAAGAATTTTTTCAAATCGGACTAATAGTTGAAGAGATATGTGGGTACAGACGGACGGACGGACGGACGGACGGACAACCCAGTAACATAAGCACGATCTTTTTTTTACAAAAGACGTGCTAAAAATGTAAGGCACCACCACCGGAAATGTTTTGTATATTTCTTGCCTTCCTGAAGTACAAAAATTATTCAAGATAATTTAAGCGAAAAAGGAAATGAATGATGCAAAATCAATAAGTATTTCGCATCCCTAAGTTTTGCAAAAAAATCCGGATGTGTAAGCAGCGAAAGACCAGCCTCAAACCTGAGTCACTTAACATTCTCGTTAAGTATACAGGTAAAACATACGAACTTATTACGTATTTCAAC
This sequence comes from Macrothele yani, assembly GCA_039090855.1. Taxonomy (NCBI): domain Eukaryota; kingdom Metazoa; phylum Arthropoda; class Arachnida; order Araneae; family Macrothelidae; genus Macrothele; species Macrothele yani. The sequence continues at coordinate 106,492,310 of CM077014.1, read as the reverse complement.
ACTTCTGTTTACCAGGCAGACGGGATTCGTAGCGTTTTAAAACTCCAAAACCTGTTTTGTTGACTGTGTTTTTTTCATTTTAAATGAATTTATGAGAAACTATCCTGAAAAAAATATATATATGCAAAACTCAGAAAATAGTAAAAATTCACAAACTGTTCATTTTTTCTTGCAATTATCTTAAAGTGTACGTCAACATTCCATACTCTGTTAACTCCCCTCCCAACCCCAACGCAGAGGACAAAGTCTGTTCCCCTGGTAGTTTCAAAATTGTAATCGTACTCCATAACTATCCTACGTATGTGGAAAGCTTATGGGCTCAAAAAATTAGTAATCAGTTCGATACAAAAAGCATCGAGTTTCCCGATGACAGCCTGAATTCACTTAAAGAAACATATCTCACTCTCTCTGACTTTGCTAGGTTACAAAAAGGGGCAACGGGGAGAACAAAAACTTCTTAATTGTTTTACTACTTGACAGTGGCGACACCAGCAGCTCATATGTAGAGGATTTTAGGAACGGAGTGTTTGACCCCAGGTCTTAAACAACCCTTAGAAACAGGAAGCTAGGAGATTTGGGCTAGAGTGCCCTATTGGAAAGTGACACGGAAGCAAGGTAGAAAGCGGGAGGAAGACGCCCTTATTTATTATCGGGGGACCAGTACCCGGGACCCGACGGCTTAACGTGCCCATCCGACGCACGGCGGTTATTTAGTGGTTCGAGCGTTCGTACCTGCCTGGGATAGAACCCGAGGTCTTCTCCATGGCAATCACGAACGTTGACTACTCCAGCAGCTCAGAGGAGAGAGCAATTATGTGGCTAAGCATCGTACGGGGGGGGGATGCAAACATTTTTAAGTGCCTGGCAGAAATTTGGACAAAAAAAAAAAAAAAAAACGTTCACGTAGGTTTTACCTCACGCTGATGATTTATCACCAGTAAAATAAAACGTTTTTTAGGTACAGACATCAAAAAAAAAAGGAGCCACCCCCTTAACTTTGGAACCGTTTGCCGCATATAAAAACAAATAAGGTATCGTTGGAAAGGACTCAAAGGGAACTATCATATGATGGAAAGAAACCTGCTATTTAGGCTAATTAACATACTAACTAGCTCTCTATCTCCGAATTTTTCCATATAAGAGGTATGTTATTTTACGCGCATTTTATTCAGCACATAGTAAAACCCCTAAATTCCAAATTTCATACAAATCGACCAATAAATACGTGTACAGTGAGCTACGGGAAAAAGATGCGGCTAATGTTAAACTGTGGAATTTGATTGTGATTTGTATCATTTAATCGAGAACAGATACAATGATTTGGTGTTGCAACAGTAAAACACAAAGAAACCCAGATAATATGAGCCGCTATGCAAGGACAGAACTGGTATATTGAAAGAATTGTAAATTATGGAATATGATCATGAAAAAAAATGAATTATGACCATATCTCATTAATAGCCCATTCCATGCGCAATATTATTAAATCCGTAAATCCAAAATTACAGCGTGATCGCATAAAAACTTGCTGAGATATAAGCAAAAACTCAAGCATACATCGATTAAGGGACCGTGCATAAAAAAACATATGTTCCTCTACTTACTGTAGAACAGTTTACCCTGCAGAATTTGAAAACACTTAGGAGAAAGTGTTTCTACGTGACATTTATTCTGATTTTGGTTGCAAGGAAGAAAACCATGGATGCGAATCAGTTATTATACCACTAAATTCAAAATTGCAACTTTTAATGATGAACATTATAAATTAATAATTTTGCACAAGTATAACTTAACTTACGACGTAGTTTGTGAAGTGACATATTTAATCATTTTTATTAGTTACTAGCTGACTCTTGTATATTGTTCCTGCGTCCCACAATGCCGCAGAATATGTCTACTGCTATGTCTCCTCAGGTTACAATGCAGCGAATACCTAAGCTTGAATTACACCGTTAGTTTAATTCAAGCTTCAGGTTAAACTAGATGTCACGCTACATTTCCGTAGGCGAATGTGGGGACAGATAACTTTCGCAGAAATAAGGTTTTAACTAAATATATCTGAGTGAACTACAGAAATCAGTATTAATTTTACAAGTCAATTATAATCGACTAAGTGAAAGCCCGTCAATAATAACGGGGAAATAAGATGTGTAATTATTAATATTCATATTTTTTTTTTTGTGATGTCCAACTGTGAAAGTATGTTTCATAAACATTACGACAATGAAAAAAAAAGCAATTAATAAGTAGGATCCGAATTTCTTTGTGTAGAATAGAAATAAAACTTGAAAGTTGTATTTCTATTCTACGCCAAGAAATTTGGATAATTTGGATAGTCATACTATTTGGAGAGAAAAAAAAAACATTATCGGTTCAAGTAGGGATTCAACAATCAAAATCGGCAACCGCTCGCATTTCCCCAGTGTTTTTTCGCCGCACATCAGATATTTCTATAAGCAGTTTATGAAATATATGAAAAACAAGAGCTACAGCTAGTTGTATAATAATATTTCCGACATTTTTCTGTGAAATCGTTTGAAGGCAAGCCTTTTTAGTGGTTCCCGTCTTTTAAAACCTCTCATAAAAGTCATAGTGTCTTTAAAGCGTGCATTGTTTCTTGTATACTGCAATTACGTTCTCCTGTTCTTGCTCTAGCCGGAAAAGTGTTAAAAAAATAAAAGCATCTTCGGAATTTTAGAATTCTGCAGTTGCAAATGTAAAAATATTATGGTAGTTCATGCGCAGAAATACAAAAAATATGCTTTCTTTTCTTTCCTTTTCATTTCTTCTACAAATATAAATAAAATAATATCTGGTTATACTCTGCGAAAAGAATCTAGTTATATTCTGATAATTTCGTAGTTTAAGGAAAAGAAAAAAGAAAGTTCCCAACCATGTTTCTTCAGTATACGCATGAAATAATAAAGACACTGTACCTACTCTATTAGAACTGTCAATTTTTAGACTTAAATGAGAAAAGAAACTGGTTTGACAATCTAAAATAAGCATTTTAGGTTCGCAAGGGAAATTTTAAAATTAAATTTCATACGACAGGATTCGAAATGAAAAATTCCATATGTCGTTTATGAACGACAAAGTAAATCCAAAATTCTGGACGTAGCGTTTTTTTCTGTTTTAAAAGATTTGATCATGGGACGTAATGCATCTGTGACGTTATGTCCGAATGATTTAGATGAGGTGGCGTCACACCAGAAGCTGCTAAAAATTGGTCTGTGTTTCTATGACAACAAAGCAAAGTGGTACACACGTGCGCTGTACGCGACAAAATGGGACAAACGTTGATACGTTCAAACAAAGAAAATTATATTGTTTTAGATTGTCACGTGGAATTAATATCAGAGGTGCAAATTTAAATTACAAGACATAGAGGTTCCCATTTAGTCGTGTGTTAAGCCCGATAACTATATGAAAGCAAAGTGGGTTTTTGAGGTGGAAAAAAACAAGTAACAAATCACTTGGAATAGATCGCACACTTTTGTAGCATTTTGTGAAAGCCATTTCCAAAAAAAGAGTGATCATTGCGTTCCTCATATGTTCCCAAGGTGTTCCGAATGTTATCGATGCTCTCTGCATGTGTTAACAATGCTCTCTCCTCCACAAAATATTTTATGATAGAAGACAATATTTTTACATAACACATTCGGAACACTACGTAGAAAAAGCATGAAACAGTGCCGTAACACCCTGCAAACGCATTTTCCAGAATTACTTTCTTAATGTGTTCCGAATGAGTTGTCAACCTTTTCTCATCAATGTTGGAACACATTGATGTGCTATATATTCCGGAATGCCACGGACAGCTAGAAAATAAATTATCGAAGTAGGGCATGACTCAAGCGTCTGCATGATTTTAACGGTGCTAATGCACTAATTTACTTAAATACTGGGTTTTGGTTAAGTGAAACTTGACATCAAACATGTCATGTGTCATTTGGTGCACATAGATATTCATCTGCTATCCATTCAGTTGGTTAACATCAGCGCCAGTCCTTGTATATTCCATGGTATATATATCAGAGTACAGCATAAACTATATTTGCAGGTTTATTTCATTTGATCCAATCAGTCCCTGCCCGAATTTCGACTACGTATTAGGACTCTTTGTTCACATGTGGCTATGTCCGGCTCGAATGTGGACTTTTCAGCTGGTTTTTGTAATACATGACCAACGACAAGCAGCATACAGTTTTGTACGCATTTGCAGTTATATTTGATATTTATTAGGTGTATAAATAAGTTTTAAAGCGTTTTTGCGTGACGTATACCGCTAATTTGCATATCCGACATTCCCCGTTTTGCTTTCATGTGACCTTAACTGTTCCAGAGTATAAAATGTGACAGAAGTTTGCCCAACAGTCAAACGCACTTGCACATCGGTAGATGAAAAATTTTAAGCGACACTGCACTTATCCGACACTACATTCGTTACGAATTTCATCAAGGAAACAGTGCTGCAAAAGCATGTGCATCGATCTGTTCTGTTCTGCGAGAGAATATTGTAACGAAAAGCACGTGTGGGTTTTGGTTTAGACGGTTTAAAGCAGGTGATTTTGATGTTAGCGATCGAGAACGTAGAGGCGCCCGGCAGAAGGTTGCACATGAGGAACTGCAAGCATTGCTGGATGATGATTCGATTCAAACGCAAAAAAAAAACTAACTCAACAACTGAGGCTAACTCAACAAACCATTTCCAATTGTTTACGCTCAATGGGAAAGATTCAGATGGGAGGAAAATGGGTGCCACATGACCTGAGCCAGAGGAACAAGGATGAGCGTGTCATGAAGTGTTTGAATCTGTTGAATAAACACAGAAAGTCTTTCCTGTGGAAAATCGTTACGGGTGATGAAAAGTGGATATGGTACGACAATTCCCAACGCAAAAAACACTGGGTAGGTCCCTGTGAAGTAACGACTTCTACATCGAAACGCAATAATCACTCCAAGAAAGTTCTGCTGTGCATCTGGTGGGATATGAAGAGTGTGCTCTATTACGAACTATTGGAACATGGTCAAACTGTTCCTTCTGATCGCTTCAAGCAACAATTGCTGCGATTGAACCAAGAAATCTGTCCGAAACGTCCATTCACAGGCAAAGGAATGCGTCCCACGAAATTACTGCGTGACAACGCTAAGCCGCATACCACGAAATCGGCCTAGGAAACGTTATTGACGCTTGGCTGGGACGTTTTTGAGCACCCAGCGTATAGTCCCGACATAGCCCCTTCAGACTATCATTTGTTCCGATTGATGCAACATGGTTTATCAACTGTACCGTTCCGGACATGTGACGAAGTACAAAAATGAGTTCACGACTTTATCGCGTCACACGACGAAGAATTGTTCATGGCTGGAACTCGTCAGCTGCCCGACGATAGCAGAAGGTGATTGGTAATGGCGGTGCATATTTTGATTCGTAAAGGTATTGTTGTTTTCTCTTAAATTACATGTTGCGCTGTCTTAAAAAGCTTTCAAACTTATCTGTGCACCTAATACATCTTCGTTTTCTGTATTTGTGCCTTCCAAATATTTGAAATAAAAAGAATGATGACATGGAATTTTCAGTTATAGTGAGCACATCTTCTGAATCCTTTCTGGCGCGAATTAAATTTTTTCAAAGTTATTCAAAGTCAATACATCCAGTTAGAAGAAATCAACCGGATGTTTATCGTCGATAAAACATCCAGAATAGAAACAGCTACATTACTTCCAACAGCGGCTAAAACGTATGTTACAAAAATTAACGAATGGCACACAAAAATTTCTTCACAGCAGGATATCGAAGACAAACAGATTTTCAAATCGAACAGTTAAAAGAACAAATACAGAAAGAAACGTGACATAACTCTACACCTTCTAGCGGAAGAATTCTGCATAATGGAAATGTTGAAAACAGGCTTAAAATATTCTTCGTGGAAAAAGGTCTGCCAAGGGAAAAGGTCTGTTAAGGAAAAATAACTTTTTAGCTACGTCTCCCGCAAACAGAGATAGAGAGAAAAAATGTATTGACCCTTACACCACCTAGCGGGAAATCCATGCATTATTTAAAGAGGATAATGATCCACATTCCTGTTGTCGTGAATGGCATACAGTAAAAAAAAAAAGCAATTTCTTGATAGGGTGTTTAGAAGCGAAGATACAGCTGCAAACAAAAGTACACAAGCACAACTTACCGACTGAATTGTGAATTGTAAAATTCCTCATATACTAGACTAAAGTGTTCTACTAAGTAAATGGCTTCCGGTGTTGAAAGAATTTTTTTTAAATTGCACATGTAAAAGCAGAGATATTGAGGACAACAGATCAGACATTTGTGCCCCCTAGAAGCGAAATTGTATAATACAGGGTGTCCGAGAATTATTGGACACATTACAAAATTATGTAAACAAAAAAACTAAGAGCATTTTCTGTTTTTCTATGTCACGTATTACTAAAACGGTTTCTATATTTTTGTTTTGCAGAATTGTTATTCCCAGAATCCGATAGATGGCGTCAGGTGTGGCCTGATGAGGAATGTATGAGAAATGCGCAATCAGTAGTCATGTCATCCGTACAGCAGAAAGCGATGTGTGTGTTATGGCTTGCGGAATTAAAGTCTGTCATTAAAGTTAAAAGACGGTACCGTTTAGAGTATGGTTGTAATCCTCAGTCAACGAATTCAATTAAGCGGTGGATGAAACAGTTTATAGAAACTGGCAATGTGGAACATCGTAGGGGAGCCGGTAGGCCTAGCGTCAGCGGTGAGACGGTTGACCAAGTTAATGAAAGTTTCCGACGAAGCCCCAGGAAATCCGTTCGTAAAGCAAGCAGAGAACTGTGCATTCTGAAATCGACAATTCACGATATCTTGCACAAGAAATTAAAGTTTCATGTTTATAAAATTCAAATAATGCAAAAGATGCGTGTAAATGATCACACTCTGCGATACGACTTCGCTGTGGATATGCTGATTCGAGTGGAAAACGACGGAAACTTTCTCAGTACTGTAATTTTTAGTGATGAATCCACATTTCATGTATCATGTATTGTGAATCGTCACAACTGTAGGATATGGGGCAGTGAACCGCCTCATGCTGCTATTGAACTGGAACGTGATTCTCCAAAAGTTAATGTGTGGTGCGCGCTATCAAAAGAGAAGTGATTGGCCCTTTCTTCTTCTGTGAAAAAATCATAAATGGTGACATTTTCTTGGATATGCTAGAAAATTTCGCTATACCCCAGATCAAAAGATATGACAACGTCGTTTTCCAACAAGAGCCTCCGCATTGGTCAACGTGTGTACATAAGTGCCTAAATGAGCATTTCCCCAACAGATGGATTGGGCGTGGTGGTCCCATTCCGTGGCCTCCTCGCTCTCCAGATCTAACTCCATTGGATCGCGTCTATCAGACGCCTTGTACTGATTTGCAGGAACTGAAACAGCGTATCACAGCCGCTATTAATTCTATAACTCCTCAGATGCTTGCCAATACATGGCATGAAATCGAGTATCGCTTGGACGTACTACCAGCAACCAAGGGATCTCACATCGAAATTTATTAACTTGTGTAGTTACATTGTACGTTAGTACAGTCAGTTTCTTTCTATCTGTTTAATGTTTCGTTTTATATAATTTTGTAATGTGTCCAATAATTCTCGAACACCCTGTATTTTGGGAAGAAAATACGCCCACAGAGTTTGCATAGTTAGTAGTATCTGACCGAAGAAAAAAAATTTGCAATCGGGTTTTTAGTCCCATAGATATTGCTGTAAACGAAATGTGAACTCAAGCCCTCTGGTGGAAGACTTGCGCGTTAAAGAAAAATTTGAAATTATATGAGAAACCTTTCACAGTGGAAAGGCTCTCCAAGAAAGAAAGAATTTTTCAAATCGGACTCTCAGAAGCAAAGATGTCAACAAATATATGATATACGATATACAAATATATGATATATTTTATATATATCATATATTTGTATATCGTAGATATACAAATATATAATATATGATATACAAATATATGATATATTTTCCCTCTGGCGGAAAAACTGTGCATTATTTTACGAAGAAAGTATTCTCCAAAGGTTCTATGTGAGTGTTATCGGTCAACGAAATATTTTTTTCAATCGAGTTCTCAGGAGCTCAGATTTTGCCGAAAATGCATCAGAAGCAGAAATTAATCCTTACGCCTCCTGGTGTCCAAACCGTTCTTTAACAAACATTAGGAATTTTATGCAAAACATTTTGAATCGGGAGCTGCATGCGATACAGGAAGAATTTTTCAAATCGAAGTGTCAGAAGCAGACATATCGGGGAAACGCAATTTATCTTATCGCCACCTAGCTGAAAGTCTATGGGTTACTTGAAATTTTTAAAATTATATGAAAATCATTTCGCACAGGAAACTCTATTCAACAAAGGTGAAATTTTACAAATCGGACTCTTAGAAGCAGAGATGTTGACAAGAATAGGACGTACATCTACTCCCCCTGGAGGGTAAACCGTCCACTATTTTAAGAAGAATATATTCCGAAAAGGTTTTTTGACGTGAGTGGTATCGGTCCAAGAACGAATTTTTTCAGTTGAGATTTTAGAAGCACAGATTTTACTGTCAATACATCAGAAGCAAAAAAATTAAATCTTAGGTCCCCTGGTGGCCAAACCATTTTTACCAAAAATTAGTTGTCATACGCAAAAGATTTCCCATCTGTAGCTTCATCCACAGCAGAAAGAATTTTTTAAATCGGAATTTAAGAAGCAGAGATATCGGAGAAAACGCAATTTAGTTTTACGCCCCCTATGGTAAAATTAGTGCTTAACTTGGAGAAGTGACTATAACTAAAATACTCTTCGACAAAAATGGAATTGAAAGATAAAATTATTTTTTCAATCGGATGTTTAGAAGCAAATATATGGAATAAAATGTATTTTGAATTCGATATCCGTACTAACGTCCTCTAAAGGCGAAATTCTTCATCATAAAAAAAAAACTGAAATAAAGGATCATCATTCCCACATTTCAAGCTTCCCAATACAAAAAGAATTTTTTTTAATCGAACTAATATTTGCAGAGATATGATGTCCACAGACTGTCGGACGGACAAACCAGTAACATTAACACGATCTTTTTTACAAAAGACGTACGTTAAGAAAATGGATTTACTGGTTCTGTTTTATTTTTCTATTATGAAACAACCTTTCAGTGATAAGTGAATACACAGTGCCCCGAGAAAATGTAATGATCGGAAACAAGAATATTCGAAACAAATTTCAGCTTGCACAATTTGGTTTTCGATGTTTCCGATTCGAAACACTAATTCAAATCATTAGCACGAATAAATGAAGTTGTTATAAAGAAAACAACAAGAGTAAACGAACCCCGCCCCTAGATGGGCTGTGTCTAAATTATTGTACAGATTATGGGCATGATCCTGTGCTCACCTGTACTCTGTATTCAATTTGTCGGAGATCGAGCAAGATGCAGACTTTCCAGCATTATCGCTGTTCTTGCAGGGAAGAAAGCATTCCAGGTGAGTTTCCCAGATGTTGATTTGTTGGTGGTCCCTCTAACTTTATTTGCAAATATCTTCGCTATGAATCATCCGATTTAGACGATATTTAAGATTTAGGGTTTTTTTTTCATGTGCTAAATAAAATGCGCATAAAATAACATATCCTTTATATGGAAAAATTCGGAGATGGTGAGCTAATTAACATGTTAATTAGCTTAATTAGCATGCTTCTTCGTATCATATGATAGTTCCCTGCGAGTCCTTTCCAACGATACCTTACTTGTTTATATGCGACAAACGGTTCCAAATTAAGGAGGTGGCTCCCTTTTTTTTTTATGTCTGTACATATTGTACGCAGTAATTACTCATTGTACGTAGTACTGGAAACCATGGATACGAACCTCCATGAGCTTTAACAATTTAATATTTCTTCGTAATTTTAGCTCACTTACGTCACTTTTTTTTTTTTCATCTTTCTATAGTATTTGCTGTCATTAGGCAGATTTGGAATTTTGTTGTGTAACCTGACTTCCCCCCCCTCCTCTCTCTCTCTCTCTCTCTCTCTCTCTCTCCATAGACGTCGACTATAGGGTGGCAAGGCGAATCATGATCATGATCATATGTAGAGGATTTTAGGAAGGGAGTGTCTGACCCCAGGTCTTAAACAACCCTTAGAAATAGGAAACTGGGATATTTGGGCTAGAGCGCCCGATAGGAAAGTGACACGGAAGCGAAGTAGAAAGGGGGAGGAAGACGCCCTTATTTATTACCGGGGGGCCAGTACCCGGGGTCCGACGGCTTAACGTACCCATCCGACGCACGGCAGGTATTTAGTGAATTGAGCGTTCGTACCTGCCTGGGATCGAACCTGAGGCCCTTCCCGTGGCAGTCACGAACGTAATAAAGTATTGGAGGGGAAATACTTTTATTGGGGGGCAGTGCCCACTCAATATTTTTGGTTCCGTTTAATTAAATAAACGCTTAAGCCTCATAAGGTGGGCCAAGCTCCACCTTACAAGGCCAAAGCGATTTATTTCAAAAATTTTAATAAATAGCAAAATAAATAAAACTTTTTTCCCATTCTGAGCATTGCTCATTTGATAAGAAACTGAATCGCCAGGCCCGTATTAATAGTGTTTAACATGTTCTCGTGATATGTAGTAAATGATTAGAACAATTTTATGATAAATAAAATACAGAAACGTATAATCCAGCGCCCTTATTTAACTATTTATTTCTTGCGCTTCTTGTTCTTTGTTTGAGAAACCCACCTAATTTCTCATTTTTTACTAAACTTTGGAAATAAAATCTCTCTGGATATTTTTATAAAATCACAGGCTGACTTTCATTTTTAAAAATATCAATATTCGGCAACAGAATATTTCTGTTGTCTTGTTCATTTGCTGACAAGCAATTACAAGTTCGTTTTTATTCCTCTCTCAAGTCTGATCTCTTCACCCCCCCCCTCCCCATAATTTGTAGAAGTCGGCGCTCATGTCTCTCTCTCTCTCTCTCTCTCCCTCTGCCTCATCTTTTGTAATTATAATTACGGAAATTGTATCTCTCTTGTACTCTCTTATAGACATCGCTCATAGGATTCACTCCATTTCTCAGTATAGTACAACTCAAAATTTTACAAAGAATTCATCATTTTATATATTTAGTACCCTAAAATCTTAGATGTTGAATTCCCCATGTGTTCTAACTGCTTAAATATTGGGGGGTGGGGGCTAAAGGGTAAGCTCAAAGAAAATTTAGGTGGCTGAAGCCCACCTAGCCCACCCGTAGCGTGGCGCCTGCTGCTTAATCCAGCGGGCCGCTGGATTAAACAGTAAAACAATCTACAAATTCCTCAAAGTTTCACACGAACTTGATCTGGATAATTGCTTTAGGAAATTAATATGCTCTACAGTTAAATTATGCAAAAAAAGCCTACCAACGCAGTATACGCAAAGACAAAACAGATTATCTAATTTTTTTAAAAGAGAATTGAAAAAGTTCTACTAAACTAACTAATGATTTTGAAATCAAAGCCTTTATTTTAAGACAAAGTTACGGAGGAATTCAAATCAATCGCAGAATGGAAATCCCTTGCAAATGAGGCACGTTTTTTTTTGTTGTTGTTGTTGTTGTTGTTTTTCATTCCTTCACAATTTTAAATGATGAAACATTGAATCCCGCAAAAAATAATGGAGATCTTCTACTCCATGATTTTCTGGGAATACAGCTCAACAGCGCCATCTTTTGGCGACGCAAGAACATGAAAAGTTCACCTGTAAATTTACTCCGTTTCCCCTGAATTCGTTCTCATCAAACGAACAACTTCCGTTCAGTAGAATATGAGATTCTATTTTATGAACATTTTAAAAGTTTACTGATTCCGCAATTTGCCTGAAGTGAGGAAAGAACAGTCGTTTCAGATACATACTTGGCCGCCGGAACGCCTATAATCACTACCTTTAAAGAGCTGTATGCAGAATTTAAACTTAACCAATTTGTTGATGTAGGAACTTGGAACTCTTATCTCAATTGCTGCATAATAAATAACCATATCTTATATAATAATACTCTCTATAAGCAAGTGAACGGTATTCCAATGGGAACATCAACGTCCACGCATATCGCTAATCTATTCCTGTTCTTTAAGGAATATAAATTCATTAAAAATCACCCCACCTGCTCAGATAACTACCTTTACACTTTTAGATATATTGATGATCTGCTGTGTATCAATAATTCAGAAGTTATAGAGAGTGATTTTGATAATATCTATCCTAGCTCTCTTAACTTATGTAAAACCAACCACAGTAATCAGGAACTTGAGTTCCTAGACTTAAGCATTAAGCTCAACAGAGGTAACCCATCTATTAGCCTCTATGATAAAAGAGTTAATTTTCCTTTCAAAGTAATTAAATATCTACACTGGAATAATAACATTTCAACCAAAGTAATTGAGGATGTACTAATTTCTCAGGTCCTAAGAATTTCAAGAATATGCAGCAACAATTTGGACTTCAATTACAACATTAATATACTATTAGAAAGTTTTCTAGAGAACGAAATTCCTTCTTCTTTCATCAAAAGAACTTTAAGAAAAATTATTCTGAATAATAGAGTAAGGTTGGCAGATCTGCTTTAATTTTCTACACAGTTAATAATATGATTCTGACCAATCAAAGCCGTAAGGAAGTTGGCTAGAGGATGCCTATTAACTACCTAAAGGAACCTTAGTGCTATGGATATGACGGTCCTATTAAAACAAAAAATTAAATAATATAAACAAAATCACAAAAAAGTTTAAAAATCCGTTTATAAAAGAAAATAAAAACAAATAAAAAAGAAAACTAGTTATTCATCACTAGGATAGCTATACTAAAAATAGTAAAACCAACATTAAAATTAATAAGATTCTGATTAATCTATAGAAGCTCACTAAGGTGATTTAATACATGCAAAGATTATTAAATAAACTGCTCGTGTATTTTATAATATTTCTCATGTATTCTGGAGAGTTAATTCTGCTCTTTCTGATCATACAGATCCACAGTCTTATGTTTATATATTTTTTTTTTTCTCTGGTTAAAATCTCCGCGCGTTGTTTTCTTGCTGTATGAGGAGGCCATCAGCCCCACCCTCACTGCCCCCCAGCGTCTAGGGAGTGGCAGAAGAGGTCAGCCATGTTCTTCTCTTGTGAGGAGAAAAGTTTTTTGTAACACAAGAGGTAAGCTCTCTTCCTTGTTTTTGGGTTCTAGGTTTTATAAGTTCAATGTTTTGTACTTCATGTACCTTTTCTCTGTCGTTTTTTAGCTTTTCAACTTTTAGGCATTGATTTGTCTGTTAACATTTTTGCGGGTTTTAACTCTTTCTTTTCTTTGTAACTTTGAGCGTCTTTTGGGGTACCTAGGAACAGAAGATGGCTTAGCTTGCTCCTTTTCTATGCGCTGTCTATGCGCTGTTTTTTCAAAGTAGTTAAGTTCTTAATACTAATTAATTATGCACTTAAAGCACTGCTGAAATACTTTGTACATATTGCAACTAACTGTTTAAGGTATATAACTTTCACAAAGTTTTCTTTTAGTTAATTATTATCTTTAACTTATTCTCGTTTTTGTGTTGTCATAAGTTGTAGAGTAGGGGGTTTTAGACTCAAGTTTTCTTTCAAAAATCTGTTCGTTATAAATTAACATTTCCTTTTTAATTGCAATGTAAAATTTGGATTTCTTTTGCATTGTTTTTCGGGTTTAAATTCTCTCTCAAACGAACTTGGAATTTCGTTATGGCTGAAAATCATTTCTAATTATTATGTCACTCTCACAGCTTGAGTTCTCTTTAATCTTCTTCTCTCTGTTTAATAGTAACAGATGAAGAGTATGGGTCGGGCCAGGAAGGTTAATGGATGCAAGCGAAAATGTTAACTTGTGCTAGGTCATGCAACTCTAAGGAGGACATGACTTATATATATATATTTTTTAAACTATTTTAGGTGGGAATGTTACTTGCATCTATGGCCTTGCAGAAACCCATTTCCAACTAGGTCTTTGTGGAAGTGAGAAAATGCAGAGTTTTTGCTGGTCCTTGATAAAGCCAAGGCTCAGTATTCTCGACACCTTCTACATTCAGTTGCTTTATTTTTTTTTTTTTTTACCTTTTTTCCTTTTGATCACACAGGTAGATACATAACCTTTTCTATGTTGTACTAGGTGTGAGTCAAAATTATATATGTATTTTTTTGCTTAGGTATCTTCTTTATAGAATATATATATATATATATATATATATATATATATATATATATATATATATATATATATATATATGGGCTGGACATACTGCCAGAAGGACAGATCATCGATGGACTGCCGAAATTTTAGATTGGATTCCAAGGGACAGGAAAAGACCCAGAAGAAGACCACATGGGAGATGGGTGGATGAAATTCGAAAGTATGCAGGGGTGACATGGAGGAGACTGGCACAAGACAGACCGTTGTGGAGGAAATTTGGGGAGACCTTCGTCCAGCAGTGGATTGATAATGGTTGACAATGATGATGATGATGATATATATATATGGCAATGACAATGGGTTTACTCTGACTATGATATCTTCCACTCTTTTCATTTTCCTGATCCACGAGTTCCTCTTCCTATCTTTCCTGGTTACACCAAGCATGTATTTCTCCATGCTTCCCTCAGCTGTCTGCAGTTTTTCCATGTCTTTTCTAATGTTATATATCATCCTCATCCTCATCAACCATTTTCAATCCACTGCTGGATGAATGTCTCCCCAAGTTTTTTCCACAACGGTCTACTTTGCCAGTCTCCTCCATTTCACTCCGACATGCTTTCGAACTTCATCCACTCATCTCCCATGTGGTCTTCTTCTGGGTCTTTTCCTATCTCTTGTAATCCAGTCTAGAATTTCGGTTTTCCATCGGTTGTCCATCGGTAGTCCGTTCTTTTGCAACATGTCCAGCCCATTACCATTTCAGGGATTTTACTCTGATCATGATGTCTTCCACTCTTGTCATTTTTCTGATCAACGAGTTCCTCTTCTTATCTCTCCTGGTTACACCAAGCATGCACCTATCCATGCTTCTTTGAGTTTTCTGCAGTCTTTGTATGTCTCTTTTAGTTAAGGTCCACGTCTCTGCACCATACGTAAGCACTGGAAGGATGCATTGGTCAAACACTTGTACTTTAAGACATAATGCCATATTGTTCTTGAAAATTATACTGTTTCTTCCAAAAGTTCTCCAGGCAAGGTTTATACGCCGATTAATTTCTTCATCAATACGACCTTTGCTTCATGTCTGCTGTCCAAGGTAAATGTAGGTATCAGTTATCTTTACTTTTTCCCCATGAATCGGTAAATCTTCATCTCTTGTAAAAACATTGTGCACCAGTTTGTCTTCTGAAAGTTCATTTTTAATCCCATTTCTTTACCCTTGTCAGCAAGTTCTTGGATCATACTCTGCAGCTCTGAAGGGGCAATTGCAAAAACGACTACGTCATCAGCAAAACGAAGGTTGAGTTAAGTAACCTCGGTTAATCTTTATTGTCAGCAACTTCCTGGAGTATGATCTAGGAACTTGCTGACAAGAGTAAAGAAGAAAAATGAAAAATGAACTTTCAGAAAACAAAACTGATGTACAATGCTTTCACGAGAAATGAAGATTTTGTGATTGATGGGGAAAAGCTCGAGGTAACCGATACCTACATTTACCTTGGACAACAGATATCAAGCAAAGGTCATATTGATGAGGAAATTAATCGGCGTATGAAACTTGGCTGGAGAGCTTTTGGGAGAAACAGTACAATTTTCAAGAGCAGTATACCATTATGTACTAAAAGAAAAGTGTTTAATCAATGAATCCTTCCAGTTCTTACATAAAGAGCAGAGACATGGACTTTAACTGAAAAAAGCATTCAAAGGCTGCAGACAACTAAAAGAAGCGTGGACAAATGCATGCTTGGTATAATCAGGAAAGATAAGATGAGGAACTCGGGGATAAGGAAAATGACAAGAGTGGAAGACATCATGACCAGAGTAAAATCCCTGAGATGGCAATGGGCTGGACATGTTGCCAGAAGAACGGACCACCGATGGAGAACCAAAATTTTAGACTCGATACCAAGGGACAGAAAACAACTCAGAAGAAGACCCCCATGGTAGATGATGAATGAAATTCGAAAACATGCAGATGTAACATGGAGGAGTGTGGCTCAAGATAGACAGTTGTGATGGAAACTTGGGGAGACCTTCATCCAGCAGTGGATTGATAATTTGGTAATGGTGATGAAACAATGATGATGTACAGTATGTATACGTGTATGTAAGAATAAGACGATATGACCTTTTTTTGCATCTCATGAATGTATTATTTAAATATCTGGGACAGAAATTCGAAAATTGTTGTATAAGTAATGCACTGAGGTTCACCTGTAGTAAAAATTTCGCGTTGTACTTTATGTAAACGAGGCATGTACGTATTTGCTGTCATTTATTAATTTTTTTAGTGTGGAATTTGGATGTGATTTACTGCTTTTTGAGCCTTGCAGCTTCACGAGTTCTTGAACTGCAGTATTGAAGAGATCTTTTCAGCTACAGAGAAAATGCCCTTTTAATTTGAAAGTAATTAAATGAACATCAGTTGCCGCACTCTTTAACTTCTCTCACTTTATAAATTTGCAACAAAAATTCTTTAATTCTCAAAATTTATTTTAAAGAATATTTTGTAATCATTCTGTTTATTAGAAGTGAGTTCAAAAAGAAAAAAAAAAAGAAAAAAATTAGGAACACATTTGGATTTCCTTGCTCTCTAAGAGCGAAGAAACATCACAAATATAAATTCAGCTGTCTCAATAAAATTCTTTAGAGTGAAATATGAGATGAGCTCAGGGCCGGCCCGTGATATTGTTCATGCGTGGGCAAGGTGGAGGTCTGGCTGCCTTTAGATGAAATTAAGCTGTTTTGTTACACACATAGCCCCCCCCCCTTCAGGACACACTTTTTTTGAGGCACGCAGTCCACATAATGATAGCATTTTTTATGGAATTATCTTCCAAAAATTCAATGAAAACCTGCACAAATTTCCAGTTTGTATTTCGAGGATAATAATGTAAGAATACATATCAGGAAAAAATACTTCCTATGAGAATACTTCCAAAAAACTTTCAGAACAGGCAACAGAAATATGAAATATTGAAAAGTGACTATGGAATGTATATAAGAAATGACGAAGGGGTATGTTTCCTTCATAGAGCAGCTGGGCTGATCTTTCAGAGATGGTGTGATTTACTAACAATCGCTGAATATCCGCCGTGCATCGGACGAGCACGTTAAGTGACGGCCCCCAGGCTGGACCCACTGGTTAAATGGGTATCCTTTCCTATACCCCACCTGAAATTCTCTCACCCCTCTATATGCAATATTGTACTTGTACGGTGGCGCCATCTACTGTACTCTAATCTCACTACAAACTGTTCTGTCAAAGTCGCTAGACTTGCTCTCATTCCTTCCGTTTCTGTGTCCTGCCCAAAAGGCGATCTTGCTGTAGGTGGCTGGGACCTAAACTCTACTACCTGTGGACGGAAGTCCTACAAGAAAATGACGCTGAGCCCCCCCCCCCCCCCCCCCGAGCCGGGGAGGGGGTCAAACTAACTTACATGGAAAATTCCCAAATACTAATTTTACACTTTAAAGTTCTCAGGAAATTTCTTTTTTCCTTTCGATTAAAACATTAAGTTGGAGTCTCTTGATTTATGCCAGGCTCGAGACCAACCCATTAAGATAGTACTGTATGTACGAAGGTATCTAAAGAAAAACAGGGATTGAGGAGTTACCTGAATTTTGCAGTGTACGCATTTTTATTTAGCTTCTCTTTTTATTATATTCGCAATCTGGATTTCATTAGCAATTAGGTTAAAACAAATAATTCAAAATCCTTCGAAAATGAAATTTAAAAAAAAAAGTATTTCCTTCCCCACTGAAATACCGGCCGGCCTCCCGCCCTCCATATGACCGCCGACGTGGGCTTGCGCCCACGTCGCCCACGCCTGGGGTTGGCCCTGGGCGTGCTCAATAAGCAATGTCTCCCCGCAAGTGTCTTGCGCATGACTTGTTGCTTAGCAACTAGTCAGACAGCAAACGATTCTTCTTGCCATTGCCTTCATTTTACTGCGTAGTAGAACTTCGTACATCTATATGTTCATATTTGTAATAATTGTGTTGAAAATGAATGATTCTTTTTCAACTGCGGATGTCGAACAACAATGATTTGTAGATTTTTAGCTCATGAAAATGCACCTCCCAAAGAAATTCACCTTAGATTAGTGGCAGTTTGTGGTTCTGGAACTTTGGACGTAAGAACTGTTCATCGTTGGGTAAGAAGATCGAAAGACAATGGAGGAATGTTGCCCGTGAAAAATCAGCCATGGAGTTGGATGCCCGCAATCGCAACTTGTGATTTGAACAGACAAAAAATCGACGAGCTCATCAGGGAAACCAGATCAGGTAAGCTGAACATTAGTATAGGTTGCTTCAATGATACTCATAGAACCAGAGCAGATAAGCTGGACATTAGTATAGATCGCTTCAATGATACTCAGAGAACCAGAACAGGTAAGCTGAACATTAGTATAGGTCGCTTCAATGATACTCAGAGAACCACAGAACAGGTAAGCTGAGCTTTAGTATAGGTCGCTTCAATGATACTCAAAGAACCAGAACAGGTAAGCTGAACATTAGCATAGGTCGCTTCAATGATACTCAGAGAACCAGAACAGGTAAGCTGTACATGTCGCTTCAATGACATTGTTAACGTTTTAAGATACAGCAAAGTGTGTGATCGTTAGGTACAGCGCCATCTAACGACTGAAATGAAGAAATCAAGACTTGAACCATGACAAAGGTTGCTTGCTCGCTACGAAAAATAAGGAAGTGGTTTTCTCCAAAGCATTGTGACTGGTGATAAGAGTTGAGTTCACCATTATGTCCCAGAAATGGAAAATCAGTCGCTGGAATACTGACACCATTTTCTCCTCGAGCGAAAAATTTCAAAACTCAAATGTCTATCTGGAAGTGCATGCGCACTGTGTTCTGGGACAACAGAGGCATTATTCTTCAGGAGTACATGGTCAAAGGAACGACTTTCAACTCTGAGAATTATTGCATACCTTAAAAATATTAAAGCAAAGAATAAACCGCTTACCGGAGTGTGTGTGTGGGGGGGGGGGGGGGCTTCTGCAACACGGCAACGAAAAACCTCAGGCCAGTGTTTTCCCTTCGGAGGCACGGACATCGCCAAGGGGATGTGAGGGTGGGCTCAGAAATTTGTCTCGCCCACCCATCAGTTCAAAATGTTCCATTTTTTCAGTATATTTAACTTTAACATATAATCCAGACTTTAACAAGAAATAATAAGTCTCGTGTTTTTCGTCGGGCGCCCCTACGTATTTTTCCGTGTACGAAGTGCATTGTTTAAGTCCCTGTAGAAAAGTTATTAAAATATCATCCGCACGGCCATGAAAATTCAGTTGTTCTCCACTCTTCCGATTCCTTATTTTAGGCCCCTTTTGCATGGTTGTATGGGCAGGGGGCTAATGAGGAGGATGGATAGGAATTCCCTGAGGGTGTCACACTACTAATTGCTCTGTTTGTTTTCTTTACAAAACAGGGAATTCCAGCACGGAAAGTGGAGTCTCAACGTACTTTAGTGCCCTTAAGACTTCCCGGGGACAGTGAAAGTGCAGAAAGTGGCCGACGACTGTTTTGCTGGAGATGATTGCAAGGCAAAGTCGTTGGCTTGAAGGAAGGAAGTTAGGGAGGGAGGAAGTATTGTGTCTGCGTGACACGCCGTTAAAATTTGATTTATATAAACAATAACGACGTTTTCTTTTAAATAAATTGTTCAAGTAAAATGCTGTTTTCGTAAGGAAAAATGCAACACTTTTGAAAACCAATTTAAGACAATGCATTCAAAGCATGCAAAAAGTTGAAGGGGACATTCTGCCAACACTTATATCTTACACTAGTGACGTAACTAGTCAGATCCGTGAATATATGTGTGCTCAGGTGGTGTGAGTGGGGATTGCGCGAATTCCTTTGTAGACTGTTGTGAAAAGCATTAAAGCCGCACCTGTGGCGCAGTGATCCAAGCGCTGTCTTATGAGCATTCGTCCGAGAAGGGTCCGGGTTCGAATCTCGGGGGAGGTATGGATGTTATGTTTGTCTTACGGCACGGGCTCTCTCCCTTTTCTCGAACCAGTCACCTTAAAATAGGGACGGACGACTGCTTATAGCCCATTGAGTTGTTCACGGTGATCGTTAAACCTGCAATAAAATAAAAAGCATTAAAGGTTTGTTCTTTCAGTGTTTCCTAAAAAAACAAAAAGTTGCTATTAAGCTTGCCCCATCAAAAATAATGCTCGCCCACCTGTCGCCCATCCTGATTTCGAAGTCTAGCGACGTCCCTGTTCGGAGGCCATACAAAAAATCGGGCTTGAAGTTCTTGAGTTTTTGAACACTCTACTGCAGCCCAGATTAGGCACCGTCCGACTTCCGGTTGTTTTCGGCTCAAGAAACATCTGAAAGGAATTCAGTTCACCTGTGCCGAAGATGTTCAAGCAGCTACGAGGAAATGGTTCCGAGAACAGCCAGAAAATTTCTACAGAGAAATGTTTAAAAAACTTGGTAGACTTTGCCGTATCTGTATCGAGAGTGACAGAATCTTCGTAGAAAAATAAAATATGTGAATTAAAGTAGAAATTCTGAGTTTTGTTCTTGTTTTGTTTAAATGTAATACCTTGCCACCGGGATTGTATATAAATATGGAGGCATTACTTTCCCCTCCGTAAAATCTTCGGCGGAATGTCTCAGAGAACATTACTTTCTGAACACCCTCTGTAAAATCTTCGGCGGAATGTCTCAGAGAACATTACTTTCTGAACACCCTCTGTAAAATCTTCGGCGTAATGTCTCAGAGAACATTACTTTCTGAACACCCTCTGTAAAATCTTTGGTGCTATTGGGGCGACATCTGCTTTTAGATGCAATCTTGCTCCCTCTGACATCTCAATATTTCAGTTTTTATTGCAGGTTAGACAGTTTAGGTAGATCTATATTTTGCAAAATGTTTAGTATAATCCGCACTAAATTCGGAAAGTTCGTTAAATTAAAAAAGTAAAAGAATAATTAAAGCGTACAAATTAATATTCGAATTGTGCTAAATTAAATTAATACACAAGCGCAACTTGCCATGTTATTAAGATTTTAATTCGAATTTTGCAGATCGGATAAATAGAACTCGAGTAATTGATAATCCAATGTTTCTAAATTAGCACGCGATCACCTTGACATCTCAAGGTGATCGCGTGCACACTCAACTTTCTGTGATATTAAGAATTCAATTCAAATTTTGTAGAACGGAAAAACAGAACTCGAGTCATTAATAATCCAATGTTTTTAAATTAACAAGCGATCACCTTGACATCTGAAAATGATCTCGTGCTATTATATAGCAGGCAATCAATTTGACATCGCGAGACACACACGAATTGATCGATAAGTGATGACGCAACAATGCAGACCTTGGTGTGACGTCAAACGTTCCAGGGAGACGGATCTGGATGTTTATATTATTAATTAATTACTTTCAAAGAGAAAAAGTGTTTTTTGTTGTAGCTCAAAGAGACTTTCCCGAACGGCAGTTCAAGAATTGGCGTAACCGCAAGGCCCAAAAAGTAGTAAATCAGAGGCAGATCTCGTTCAATAAATAAATAAATAGAAATAAAGAAAAGCATAGACGCGTAAAAAGTAGCAATCCCAAAATTTTACAGTACGTGAACCTCAATGCGTTGACGTGCAAAATAAATTTCGAGTTCCTATTCCAGACTACTGATAGCATATTCCATTAGACTGCATGTATCGGTTATTTAACTGGAACTGCAATTGGCAAAAGCGAACCGTAGAGGATATCAGCCCAAAAGGACGGGGATGAAATTTGAAAGTCGAGAAAGGGGTGTATCAAAAACAGTGTTTGGCTCAACAGAGCATTTGCTGAGTAGGTTTCTTTTTCTTTCGTTTGCTTGTTTTTCTGAAACCGTCAAAGTGGCAAACACATTTTGCCGTTTTAGTTTTAGCTCGGTTTCCTCTGAAAGAACTGAAGTCCAAGTATGTATATACAGTCAACTCCCGATTATACGCAATAGTGGGCGGCACGAGTTTCGCGGATAATCCAAATAACGGGAAAAATAAATTAATCTTAAAATGAAAAAAAAATATTCTTAAATAAATCGAAAAATAAATTAATCTTAAAATGAAAAAAAAAATATTCTTAAATAAATCGAAAAATAAATTAATCTTAAAATGAAAAAAAAATATTCTTAAATAAATCGAAAAATAAATTATGATTAATTGATTTTATTTAATTTTAAATGAATGGAAAAATAAATTATGATCAATTTATTTTATTTAATCTTAAATAATCGAAATTAAAATATTTAATCTTAAATAATCGAAATTAAAATATTTAATCTTAAATAATCAAAAAATAAATTATGATTAATATATTTTTACCGGAAAAATAAATTAATCTACAAATTTCACGCATAACATAGTGCTATGTTTTATTCAGACTAATAGTTATTATTGCAAACATTATACATGTTGAAAAGTGACCTGTTTAAATCTTAAAATAATCAGTTACTTTTGCTTCTGTTTATTTACGGCAAAACATTTTTGTTTGATTCGGGACTGGAGTTGGCGCAAAACCAGCTTATCAGCTATTAACGCGTCGCATCGTCTTGTCCTTCAAGGTACTCGAGCAGGCCGTCGACGTGTTGCAATGCTGATTCATGATTCACCCGTAGCTGTGAAATCTCCTCCTCATCTTCTTCACTTCCTTCGTTTTCATCTGCTATTCCTCTGACTTTATTAATTATCTGTTCGTCAGTTTAATGTTCAAATCCAGGGTCATGTATGTCACAGTCCAGACACTTGGCGGTGTTAGAACCACGGATGGCTCAGTGGTTAGCGAGTCAGACTGCCAATGCAAGGTCCTCAGGTTCGATCCTAGGCTGATCTTTCAGAGATGGTGTGATTTACTAACATCGCTGAATATCCGCCGTGCATCGGACGAGTACGTTAAATGACGGCCCATGGGTTGGACCTCCTTTCCCACGTCCCCCCCCCACACACACACACCTTGACTTTCTCTCACTATGAGCAACATCGTACTTGTACGGTGGCGTCATCTACTGTACTCTAATCTCACTACAAACTGTTCTGTCACAGTCGCTAGACTTGCTCTGCGTTTCTGTGTCCTGCCCAAAAGGCGAACTCGCTGTATGTGGCTGGGACCTAAATTCTACTTACTGTGGACGGAAGTCCTACAAGAAAATGGCAAATACATGGCTGCACACTTTGGCGATATTAGGTTCATCAACGTTTTCCCCGCCGAGAACCGATTTCACTAATTTGGTTAGTTCTAGGATGTTAGCCTTCTATTTTCTTCAGAAGCGCAATTTCCATCAGAGAGAAGTTTTATCCACGACCTACAGATAGTAATGGGTTCAACTGAATCCCAGGCGCTTGCTACGTCATAGATACAGTCAAGAATTGAATAGCCTTGCCAGAAAGCCTTTAAGTCGCACCCTTCTTCAATTCTCTTTTTTTCTTTTTTTTTTTCCTTTTTTTTTTTTTTGTTATTAAAAATATTACAGCGACTGAAAAAAAGTTACCTATATTTTAGCGACTAAAAAAATTATTACCGCAAAGTCGCGTCGCGGATCGGGAGTTGACTATTCATTTTCTTGAGTTAGCAAAGATTTGTCGGCCCAAAATACTGCGGCCCACCGGGAGTTCTCCCGGTATTCCGGCGACCTAGTCCGCGCCTGATCAGTTATCACAAAAAATCCGTCGAGATATTACTGCCTCTGCTTTTTGAGTTCCCTCGCAAATCATGGTATAATTCTACAATTTAAATTTTCACGGAGTTTGAACGTTTAACAGAGCAAAGCTCGACGAATTCTACAATTTAAATTTTCTCGAAGTTTGAACGTTTAACAGGGCAAAGTTCGACGAATTCTACAATTTAAATTTTCCCGGAGTTTGAACGTTTAACAGAGCAAATCACGACGAATTCTATATACAATTGAAATTTTCCAGGAGTTTGAATGTTTAACAGAGCAAAGTTCGACGAATTATACAATTTAAATTTTCCCGGAGTTTGAATGTTTAACAGAGCAAAGTTCACGACGAATTCTATATACAATTTAAATTTTCCAGGAGTTTGAGCGTTTAACAGAGCAAAGCTCGACGAATTCTACAATTTAAATTTTCCCGAAGTTTGAACGTTTAACAGAGCAAAGCACGACGAATTCTATATACAATCTAAATTTTCCAGGAGTTTGAACATTTAACAGAGCAAAGTTCGACGAATTCTACAATTTGAAATTTTCCAGCAGTTTGAACATTTAACAGAGCAAAGCTCGACGAATTCTACAATTTAAATTTTCCAGAAGTTTGAGCGTTTAACAGAGCAAAGCTCGACAAATTCTATATACAATCTAAATTTTCCCAGAATTTGAACGTTTAACAGAGCAAAGCTCGACAAATTCTACAATTTAAATTTTCCTGCAGTTTGAATGTTCAACAGAGCAAAGCACGACGAATTCTACAATTTAAATTCTCCCGGAGTTTGAGCGTTTAACAGAGCAAAGCTCGACAAATTCTACAAGTTAAATTTTCTCGGAATTTGAACGTTTAACAGAGCAAAGCTCGACGAATTCTACAGTTTAAATTTTCCCGGAGTTTGAGCTTTTAACAGAGCAAAGCTCGGCAAATTCTGCAATTAAAATTTTCCCGAAGTTTGAATGTTTAACAGAGCAAAGCTCGACGAATTCTACAATTTGAATTTTCCCGGAGTTTAAGCGTTTAACAGAGCACAGCTCGACGAATTCTACAATTTAAATTTTCCCGGAATTTGAACGTTTAACAGAGCAAAGCTCGACGAATTCAACAATTTAAATTTCCTGGACAAAAAAAAAAAAACTACGCAGTTATCTGCAGCGTATTTTTTAACATTTGCTTTACTATGGATATCTAAACGGCTAAATTTCTGCTCCTTTGTAGAATATTCTTTCTTGTAAAAAAAATGCAGTTATGTAGGGAACAATTATTTAGGCTAAGCAAACAAACATCGCGAAATGTTCACGTGCGAGTTCTAGCTGAAGGAGAAATTTGGCTTCAATACCACCATGCCGTGACAAAAGCCGACCTTATGTTTTGATAGCTGGAGTCTAACCGCTGAGTGAGGGAACCCATTCTTCCATCTTATCCCCAATCCCTCTAGTGTACTTTCATAATAGCCTTCGTTGAAAGTATGATCTGTTTTGAATACATGTACAAACCATGCGTATTAGAAACATCTCGTCAACCCGGAGGATTTACTGATAGAGACTGGGAGTAGAGGATATTGCTACAGCTACAAACGACCAATGGGAAAATGCTTTTAAGTAGGCTTAAACGACGATCTCATAATAACGCTCTAAAGCAACCAGTTGCTCTGAGCCTTTGCAGCTGGAATGTTTGTTTAACAGCCTTTGTTCGATGACAACTACGGGCTTTTCCCGACGTGCTTTAAAACATCTGGGTTGAGGAAGAGAAAAGTATATAAAATAAATAAAGCATTTTTCATGGACTCTTATCAATTTTGCAATTTAGAGATGCCCCTAACAAATTATTTTAAATGGAGCTTTTTTTTTTTTTTTCATCACGCGTATGAATAAATAGAAGGCAAAACATCCCTTAGGAGCAATAAGAAAAAAATGGCTTACGAATCAAAGAAATAGCCATCTAAATTAGCAAATGGAAATACATTGATAGATGAGAGTAAACGAAAAATTAATCGAACTCATTCAGTGCTAAATGGAGATGATTGCAGACGGTGACGTCACTCTCCAAACTGACCCTACGGATGACAGGCGCACATACCGAGAGGGAGCCTATAGGGCTCCCCCTACCTCCACGTCATTTTTATACACGTTTTTATTTTGTGCCGAAACAACTATTCTGAGCAAAAGAAAAGTGTCACCTCCAACACACCATAAAAAGACACAGTTAAATGTTTTCCTGGAATAACAGCGTATATAGTATTTATTCAATTATAAAGTTTTGGTCTGTGCTCTCTACAACACTACCTGAAACAGGGTCGTAACAACCGGGAGGGGAGGGAGGTCCCATAATGCTCAATCCAGGGGCGTAAATTCGCGCTCTGGGGGATGTAAAAAACAGAAACTGTAACTAAAAAAGCAAGTTACACCCTTCAGTATTTTCTTTTTAAAGACTTGGCTTAGTCTCACACCGTATTCCACGCAGCAGTTAACTAGGATACAGAGTAACATACACTATGAGGTGTGAACATCTCATATACACGAAGAAAATTTTCCAAAACAGTGGAGGCATAGAAAACAATATGCTGATATGTCTAACCTCCATGACCTTTCTGAACATGTCGTTGGGGTGAAGAGCTAATTAATCATTTGTGCTCAGTTGCAAGAAGTCTCTCTGAGCGTTTAACCTTTAACGGAATTTTCCCAAGCGCTACCCCTAAAGGTTTTTCCTGTTGTTACGTTCACTATCCGATACTCATTCGTTCTGCATTTCTGCAGAGTGTTGTGTTGACATAACGTTAACGCTTCACTTGGTATTTACAACCTGTGGTTCTTGAGTATTTACCTAGTTTTTACATTTTTAATAAAATTTTATCAAAAACCTGAAGTGCGATTTTTGATACATTTTAATAGAATTATATCAAAAACCTGAAGTGCGATTTTTGAACGATTATAATATTTTCCTATAACAGCGTTGTGTGTGAAAGTAAAAACCACGTGTTATTTGAGTGGAAGTTGAAGGGTGGTGTAATTTCAGTTCTCGCCCGACCAGATAAGAAAAGCTTGCAACGGTCCTAACATGAAAGATTGTATTCATGCACCAAAGAGCCAAAACATTATGGCCACCTGCCGAATATGTGTTGGTACTCTCGTTGCCGCCAAAACAGCTCTTGCCCGGCGAAGCGTCGACGCTACAAGATTTCTAAATGTGTCTTCTGGTATCTTATTCGTTACCAATTTAACTCTTGTAAGTTACGTGGTTGAGCGGCCACAGATCGGATCTGTTGTTCCAACATAAACCACAGATGCTCGACTGGATTGATATCTGGGGATTTTGAAGGCCAAGGTAATAACCTGGAAGTCTTCCTCATGTTCCGCGAAACATTCTCGAACAATCCAGACAGTGTGGCATAGAGCAATATATTACTAAAAGAAGGCACTACTATAGGGGGAATATCGTTGCCGTGAAAGGATGTATCTGCTTTGCAATGATGTTTAGGTAGGTGGTAAACCATTGGCGTACCGGAAAAACTTGCCCCCCTTCCCCGCAAAAAAATATCCTCGATGCCCTTTTGCTAAAATCTATTAGCTTTTAATTACAGAAAATTTTAAATTCCATATTATTAACTAGGTTTCATGGGTTTTTTAATAATTCAACTTCTTAGGAACCTACAGGTATTTTTTTGTAAAACCAAAATTATTGCACTTTGTTGCATAAAACACAAATCTGCTCGTTATAATTGAAATTATTGTCTTAGTTTTATACCATTACAAGGTAGTGCAAAAAAGAATTGTAATAGTATAAAACTAGGACCAAGTTAAACATATCATGCAAATTTTATTCTTTTAGAAAACTAAGGCCATCCTCTTGAAATGTCTCACGATCTTATACACAAAACATCTAACTGCGGCGTGACGGTGTCTAATGACATTTTCTAATTTATACGAAAATACGAAACATAAGCAAACGTAAGCTAAAAATAAATGACAATTAAGAATTATGAATTATGTACTATTGATTATATAAAAATACATTAAAAATGTATTATTTTAATTCTTATATGTACAAATAACGCGCTCCGCATAATGCCAAAATATTTTGCACATAGTCAATTATTTTTTCTTGACTCTGTTATTAAAAATGACACAGGTTTCCGTTTCTTGATCCCCCGAAGAACACTTTTCAGTTCATTATATTCTAAATGATACGTAGTTATGTGCAAACACCTGTCATACATGACATCTTATCCTCATTGGTATAAAAATTGCATTCATTGAACTGACATACATGAACATGTTCTTTCACATACTGTATAGAGACTATTGTTTGGCTCTGAAAAGGGGCCTCCAGTTGTCCAGAATAGCTACTTTTCCGGTATACAGCTTTTATAAACTTTTCCGTCATACAGTTTTCATAAACTAAAACCGCGAAAATTATTTTTAAATGTTTACGAACTTACTTAATGAAAAAAAAAAATACAAAAATTCGCTTTCTTTTTAAAAACTTCAAAGCTCCTTTAAGGAAAGTTCTGGCTATTTCTTTAACCAGCTACTGTATATACGCAGTTTCTAGATAAAAATATGTAAAACATTTTTCCAAAGGTTGGAGGCCCTCTTAGCCGCGAGCCCCCCCCCCCCCCCCGTGATGCGCGGGTTGCGGGAGCTATCAGCACGCCCTTGTGTTAAATGTCATAGCTTCCTGTACATGAATGACTGCTGGACCAAGCCTTTCCTAGCAGAACATTGTGCAAAGCATTATACTTCCCTCACCGACTTGTTTCGTCCTACAGTGCATCTTGGTGCCAATACTATCCCAGGAAAACGGCGCACACGTACTCGGCTGAATACATGGTGCAACAGGAAACGAGATTCATCGAACCAGACCACCTTCTGCCAATCATTCAAGGTCTATTTTTGATGCTCGAGTGCCCTTTTGTAGGCGCTTTTGACGGTAAATCGAGATTAGCATGGGCACTTGGAGCGGCTTGCGGCGTCGCAACCAGCCCCATTTTCAGCAGGGTTTGTTGTACTGTGTGTTGTGACACATCCCTCCCGTTAACAGCACTTTTTTATTATTATTATTATTAGGAGTTTAACAACCATCGTGAGCAACTCAGTGGGCTATAAGTAGTCACCCGTCTCTAATTTAGGGCCACTGGCTCCAGGGAAGGGAGAGAGCCAGTGCCGTAAGACAAACACAACATCCATGCTTAACCGGGGGATTCGAACCCGGACCCACAGCAAACGAATGCTCAGTAGCCATCGCTTAGACCACTGCGCCACCGGCGCGGCCATCAGCATTCAAATTACCTGCCAGTTAGAATAAAAATAACAACGTTTCTCACAATAAAATTATAACGAAGTAAATTTCTCCGTCATTTTTGGTCTACGCCGGGATTCGAACCCGAGGCCGCTTATTCCGGAACAAGTCGCTCTACCAACTGAGCTACGCAGACATGTATTCTGATTCCTATCTGCCTTTATGTCATGTGCGTCCTGCTGGCAGGTACGTCACATCCCCCCCCCCGAAAGAGGGCCGGGGGCATGGCCCACGGATCAGCCGTGACCATGAATCGCTGCAGGCAGACAACCACTGTAGAACGTGCACTTGAGAACTCCCAGTCAATCTGGTGTGTGGAATGCAACGTCACACACATTTATTTTTCGAAGCACTGGAGAAGGGATTCTCTGATTTTTCCTGTCTCGCGGTGTGGAAAGAACATCACACCATTGCGAGATTTTGAACGGTCGGGTCATCCGGGTAGTTCGGGCGCCATTATAACGAAGTCAATTTCTCCGTCATTTTTATCCGCGCCAGGATTCGAACCCGAGTACGCTTATTCCGGAACAAGCAGCTCTACCAACTGAGCTACGCAGACATGTATTCTGATTCCTATCTGCCTTTATGTCATGTGCGTCCTGCTGGCAGGTACGTCACAAAATGTTTATTGTACATCGACTATAATTTATGGCATGAATTCGGAAATACCTAAATTAGTTAAACTTATCAATTCAGTTGATCCTCATATACAGTTCACGTGTGAGACTGAAAATAATGGCTGTTTACCTTTCCTTGATGTCCTTGTGTCACACTCTGAAGGATCCTTTAGTACAATAGTTTATCGAAAACCATGTGCAAGCACTTGTCGTACATGACATCTTATCCTCATTGGTATAAAAATTACATTCATTGAACTGACATACATGAACATGTTCTTTCACATACTGTATAGGTATTGTATAGGGAATTTCATGTTTTTCACATACTGTATAGGTACTGTATAGGGAATTTCATGTTTTTCACATACTGTATAGGGACTGTACCGTACTGTATAAGGACTATACCTAAATTAGTTAAACTTATCAATTCAGTTGATCATCATATACAGTTCACGTGTGAGACTGAAAATAATGGCTGTTTACCATTTCTTGATGTCCTTGTGTCACGCTCTGAAGGATCCTTTAGTACAACAGTTTATCGAAAACCATTTGCTGTTTCCTCACTCCCACATGCACAAAATCAAATCATCCATGGAAACAAAAGATCACTGCCTTCTTCACATACGTATATCGTGCAATACATATCTGCTCAGCTGAGGATTCCTTACAGAAAGAGCTTGATTTTCTGAAACGAATTGCAGTACACAGGGGATACAGCCCTTCTGTTATAGATAAAGCTGCGCCCCCCCCCCAAAAAGCGTAACCGAAGCCCGTCTGCACGCTCATGCCTATAGACCTCCCAATTCAAAAAAATTGGGCGGTTGTCCCATTTGCTCCTCAGATTTGCTTCGGAATTTAAAAAATTCTCAAAAGTTTTAATTTCAAAGTTATTTTCAAACCCATAAACAAGATGATTTTTTACGGATCAAAAGACTACGTCGAAGACATAAACTACCGCCCCCGTGGCGCAGTGCTCTAAGCGATGGCTTCTGATCATTCGTCCGGGTTCGAATCCCGGTGAGGCATGGATGTTGTGTTTGTCTTACGGCACGGGCTCTCTCCCTTCACTGGAACCAGTGACCGTAACTTATGGACGGGCGACTGCTGCTTATAGCCCACTGAGTTGCTCACGGTGGTCATTAAACCTCCAATTAAAAAAAAAAAAGACATAAACTCCTGGGGAATTTATCAGATACCTTGTGAATGTGGACTTTCATGTACAGAACATACCCCGCAGGGCTTTAAGTTTCCGTGTGAAGGACCACCAGACCTACGTACGGAACTATGAACTTAAGAAGTCGTCTATGACCCAACATTGTCACGAAAATAACCGTAAATTTTTGTTTGGTAACGTTACGCTTATTGATAAACCGGACTCGACTATCAAGCTTAATACATTAGAAGCTTTCGACATATAACGGAACTCGTCACAGCTTGTCAACGACATGACGTCGACTCCATTTCTTTCAAGCGCGTGGAAACAACTCACCAAAATCCGTGTGCCGCCCCGGTGGCGCAGTGGTCTAAGGCGCTGGCCTATGATCATTCGTCCGTAAGGGGTCCGGGTTCGAATCCCGGTCAGGCATGGATGTTGTGTTTGTCTTATGGCACTGGCTCTCTCCCTTCCCTGGAACCAGTGACCCTAAATTAGGGACGGGCGACTGCTTATAGCCCATTGAGTTGCTCACGGTGGTCGTTAAACCTCCAAAAAAAAAAAAAAAAAAAAGTCCGTGCCCGTCAGAATTCTGATGACGTCACAATTATTTGAATGTTTACGCTCCATTCGACCTGAGGAAGCCGAGCCAAACGCTCTGCGAAACTATAGTCGATGTATTATACAATAAACATTTTATTGTGAGAAACTTTGTTATTTTTATTCTATCTTAAAACCGCAAGCTTAGTAGTCATAAATTATCTACCTGCCAGTTGTTCCACAGTATTCCTTCTGTTGACTCGTACCATACGGGATACCGTTCGTTTGCCTCTAGCATCGATCAGCCTTAGTCAGCCCTCACCTTACTGGCAATTTGTGGCTTCTCCCCTCCTCTGACCACTTTTTGAAGGTACTAAACATGGCTGATAAAGAGCATCCAGCAAGACTTACCCTCTCGGAAGTGCTCTGCCATCCCGGTGGCGCAGTGGTCTAAGCGATGGCTTCTGATCCTTCGCCCAGGAAGGGACTGGGTTCGAATCCCGGGTAAGGCAGGTATGTTTGTGTTTGTCTTTCGGCACTGGCTCTCACTGTGTTACCTGAACAACACTGGCTCTCTCTCTCTCTCTCTCTCTCTCTCTCTCTCTCTGTGTGCATTGATCATTTGACACACTGTATATAGTGCGTCGCATAAATATAGAGACAGAACAAATTCTCGAATAAAAAAGAAACAACAACGAGCTGAAGTGTACACCTCATATTTATAGCAAAAATACCATAGGACACCCAGCTGCACAATAGCTTGACGGAAACATAACAATTCCAACGCCAATTACAAGAAAAAATTAGAAATACGCTGTCTCAAAAATATAAAGACTTACTAGCTATGAGCACCTCTGGTACGAATAGTGGAGCCGTTGTTCCGAATAGCACTGAAAACCCGATTGGGCATGCTGTCCACCATCTGATGTAAGTGTTCTGGACGGAGTGCGTACCAGCTTCGTTTAATCTGCTCTTTCAATGCCACCACACTTGAAAACTGCCGTCCATTCCAATACACATCACGAGCGAGGATACCCCAGAGGTTCTCGATAATGTTCAGATCTGGACTGAGTGCTGGCCCATCCATTACGGTCACATGATGGGTGTTAAACCAGCTTTTCGTTGATGCAGACCGATGGATAGAGGCATTGTCTTGTTGGAACAGATAATCAACACCCGCTCTAGAGTTTCGGCAAACGGTAGAAGGTGGCTGCTGAGTATGTCCTGATACATTTCGGAGTTTTGCCTGCCTTGCAGGAAAGCGATTTACGTTGTCCCATTGAACGCAGAAACGCCCCAGACCATCACAGATCCTCCTCCTTTCTGTCTGCTGAAGAAGATGCGTGGCTCGCCTCGTAAATCATGCCAATGGCAGTTACAACCGTCAGGGCCGTCCAGGTTGAACTTTTTCTCATCGGAGAAAATAGTTGTGATCCACTCGTCCGTCCAGTGCAGGTGGCTGCTTGCCCATAACAATTTAGCTTCCTTGTGGCGCCGCGTGAGGTGCGGCAGACGGCGCATTTTACGAAGCACAATGTTGCGACTTTCCTTGATTCGTCGATGAACTGTGTCCTTTGAGACGGTGATACCAACAGTTCGAGAAACTTGACGTAATGATAACCTTTGGGATGAAACTAAATGCATGATGGCACGATCATTTCGTTTGGTTGTTATTCGAGGCCTTCCAGGCCGTTTTCTGGCAGTTAACGCACCGCGTTTCGATAAAGTCTGATAAATGACTGCCTTACTCCTCCCCATGGATTTACAAATTTTCGCTACAGGCAATCCTTTTGGTCTCAGCCTCCAAATCTTCTGCACCTTCTCACCAAAAAGGTTGACTGTTGCGTGGCATTTCGGCAAATGAATGTCTGACGGCAGGTCCGCTGTCTTTTGTAGGCTGGACCGAATTACGGACCATGCGCGTGCGTACAACATGCTAACTTGTACATCCATTTGCATGTGGCTACTTTCCATAGTTGTCTTTATAATTATGAGACACCTAAAATTACACTATGTCACTTTGTGGTGTTCTTTTCACACTATCCGGTCATCTCGATGGATCGAAACGTTTGTTGTAGGGTTATGTCTAATTAGGTACCACTTCAGCTTCCTACCTATATTCGCATTGCGTTCACGGCGCAAAGAAGACTGTCTCTATATTTATGCGACGCACCTTACCATGTTTGATATGTACTAGTTCTCTACGTGTTACTTGATCAACACTGGCTTTCTCTGTGTAAATTGGTCATTTGACATACTGTGTACCATGTTTGAAAATGTTTATGTCTGCCTTATGTGTCAATGTATCTGTCAACCAAGTCCAATAAATAATTTAAACCTTTTTTTTTTTTTATTGAAGGTTTAACGACCACCGTGAGCAACTCTATGGGCTATAAGCAGTTGCCGTCCCTAATTTCGGGTCACTGGTTCCAGGGAATGGAGGGAGCCAGTGCCGTAAAACAAACACAACATCCCTGCCTCACCGGGATTCGAACCCGCACCCTTCTCGGACGAATGGTCAATAGCCATCGCTTAGACCACTGCGCCACCGAGGCGGCAATTTAAACCTTCAAAAAAAAAATGCTCTGATCCAGTCGTATGGCTATTACAATTTGGCCTTTGTCGGACTCGCATAAGTATGCAGCCTTTCCCATCTGAATAACAACACTGATTAACAGAACTCAGTATAAGGTGTTGTTTATACCGTTTCCTGACCTTCACATTCGTCGTCGTTTACCTGCAGTTGCTTCGATTTGCATTAAATCGTTCTGGTCATAATATTTTAGGTCTTCGGTGTATCTATAGGGCATGGAACTTGAAATTCATTGCACTGTATGAGTTAAAATATTAAGGTTCACCTATGGTAAAATTTCTGGTTTGCATTATTCGCATATGTTCGTGCATGTTCTTTCATACGGGATCTTCATCAGATTTATTACCTTTTTGGGACTTATAAGTGAACCAATTCTTCAACTTCGTTTCTGAAAAGTCTCAGTCAACTGCAATTAGAATGC
The DNA here is from genome assembly GCA_039090855.1 of Macrothele yani. NCBI lineage: Eukaryota > Metazoa > Arthropoda > Arachnida > Araneae > Macrothelidae > Macrothele > Macrothele yani. The sequence continues at coordinate 106,457,765 of CM077014.1, read as the reverse complement.
TTTCTTCAGTTGAAAAAAATTAATCAATGAAATTTGGTGATTGGAAAATATGGGAGAAATATTCTTCACAAACACGAGTGCGTGCGGGATAACTACAGCTTCATTAAAACCGATTTTCGCCATGTTGAAGCGACGCATTGTTTCGACTGGATAATATCTGAGGTTACTCAGATTTCTCAGCTTCAGATAGCTGAAATTTTGATACCCTAACAGACAGCATGCTCGAACGGAAATTGGGAAATGTGGGTTCGGTTCTAGGACGATGAAAATTTTAAGCTTTCTGATATGATGTCAAATGTCGAATAGTAAACCAGGCATTTCAAGCTATTCTGATCGCCCAGGGTCGTATTTAGAGGACGGAGCAGGGGTACCTTGCCCTCCCCTCCCGAAAGTTTTTCATTTTGTTAAGTTCTTGGTTAAAATGCCCCTTATATTAGAAACAAATGCCTTAATTTAATAAAAATGCGTCAACTTAAACTTACATTAGAAAAATTTTTTTCTTCTATTTTTCCTTAACTTGGTTTTTGTTCTGGTGGATTTCAAAAACTTATATTTTTCGTCGCCCCCCCTCCTCCCTGAAAAAATTCTGTATACGCCCCTGTGATTGCCGTATTGATAATCCTGCAGTAAACTTTAATTTTCGTACTCTTAAATTTCTCTCACTTAATAAATTTGCTTTAAAAGGTTTCCCTTTTTTTGTGTGTGTGTGTGTGATTACGGTAAAAACTTTTTTTCCCGATTAAATTATGAAGATGAAACCGTCGGAAAATCAAAATTCTAGATAATCCGAATACTCTAGTTACCAATCACAGCTGAATGAGGGGAATTTAACGCATTATAAATTGATTTATTTATGAAACTTAGAAACTATGTATACGTAAATACTGATAAGTGAAGGGGTTTATAAAAAACAAGGTATAGGGTTCCTCAAAATAATGGAAATGCTGACTCCTGCTGGAGTACACATTGTAAAAAATAAGTGGTGCGAATTCATTAAAAATCTCTGAAAAAAACGCGCAGCAGAGTTACTGGTAGGTGTCTATCTTTCAACGATATTACCGGTTTTCTTAACTTCAGTATTTTGACATAATTTCCTTAGTCAGGTTTCCGTTTATTTCAGAAAACTCCAATTTGTGGTTTTCCATATTTTTACTAAAATTTCGGGGGAAATCTTCCAGTTCTGACTTTTTCGGCCAGTTTTATTTCCGGCGTACTAAGTTAATGAGCTCTTCATTATTCGTCCCTGGTGTGATTAGAAACAAAAAGCTCCTGCACGGGAAGCGTGTTTTACTGTTACTCCAGAAGCTCATCTGAAGACCAAAAGCGTGTAAGTGTGACTAGCGTGTAAAGTACCAAGTCTAATTGCCCGATCATGATTTTTTTCTTGTTATTAATGTGGATGAATTAGTCATTTTATTTTCTGTAGGAGCTTATTATTTTTTCTGAATACGTTTGTAATATTTTTGTTTTTTCCTGTATGAGGACAAATAAAGTATGTTTTTCATCGTAATTTTTCGAAGCGATGAAATGCTTTGGAACTCGAGATCTTTTTAAACCGACAGTGTATTTCCATTGTCTTTAAGAATAGATCAAATGGTATCATAGGTATTATGGTATCATATAATGGTATTTATGGTATAATTTTACAAAATTCCTAAATATAAAATTTATTCTTAATAGCTATAATAGCTTTTGTGTTGAGGAGTGTACAAACAGATATATAGAAGTTATACCATCAATTTAATAGTTAATCAAACCTCAAGTATTCCCGTGAATCGTTCGTATTACATGAATTTTTCTGTCGTATGGATACGGAAAAGTGAAAATAGAATTTTCCGTTAATACACAAAATGATTTGCGGGAAATTTTCAGCAAATTCAGAATTTCCCCTAAACACATCTTAGAAACGGAAATTTACCAAGAAAGGAATTGCAGAAAGGTTTCTGAACATTAAGGATTTCCCGTTAACACCTCTTAGAAACGGCAATTTACCAAGAAATGAATTACAGAAAGGTTCCTGAACATTGAGGATTTTTTTTTTTTTTTGTGTGTGGAGGTTTAACGACCACCGTGAGCAACTCAATGGGCTATAAGCAGTCGCCCGTCCCTAATTTAGGGTCACTGGTTCCAGGGAAGGGAGAGAGCCAGTGCCGTAAGACAAACACAACATCCACGCCTCACCGGAATTCGAACCCGGACCCCGTTCGGAAGAATGACCAGAGGCCATCGCTTAGACCACTGCGCCACTGGGGCGGCAAGGATTTTCCGTTAACGCCTCTTAGAAACGGCAATTTACCAAGAAAGGAATTGCAGAAAGGTTTCTAAAAATTAAGAATTTTCGGTTAACACCTCTTTGAAACGGCAATTTACCAAGAAAGGAATTGCGGAAAGGTTTCTGAAAATTAAGAATTTTCCGTTAACACCTCTTTGAAACGGCAATTTACCAAGAAAGGAATTGCAGAAAGGTTTCTGAAAATTAAGAATTTTCCTGGCCAACGAAAAATGCGTGAAATTCAGTTGGTATTTTTCCCCCTCACTTGGTTGCAAGGTTGTGCCAGAAATATGCGAAACGAAAGGAATAATGGAAAATGGCTCTTGAATTTCAGAAACATTTTTGCAGTGCACGTAGTCCGCTGTATGCAAATCACAGGAACGACGAAATCCGCAATGTGAGATATATAAAGTGGTGTAGTATGATGTCGGCTATCACGTAGCACGGCCAGAGTCGTAGGAGAAACCGCTGTTGTGTAATAATTGTCGACAATGTCAGACCACAGTGACCTCAGAAAAGTCATGATCATTGGTGCGAGTTTTGCCGGAGCTTCAGCAACTAGAGCATGTAACACGAGGAACTGTGTCGAAGAGTATGACTACCTATCAAAAAGGACACGACGTTGCCTCCAAACGTGCAAATTGTTGACGCTATACGATGTCAGATAGAGATAAGCGAACGTTGGCAACGATTGTACAAGGGAAGCACAAGAACACGGCACCTTAAATAGCAGCAGAGTTAAACACCAGTTGGAATGATTCAGTTTCCGTCATAACAGTTCATCGGAACTCCAGCATGCTGGTATTTATGGCAGTGCTGCAACCCACAAACCCTAAATTACCAACATCAGTGTAATAAAACACGTAAGGTGGTGCAAAGCACATAAAAATTGGGGTACTGAAAACTGGCAACGTGTCATCTGGTCGGATTAATCGTGCTTCACACTGTTTTCCACCACTGGTAGAGTGTAAGTTTGGCGAAAACATGCAGATTGTTTGGTTCATTCTGATTGTTTGGTTCCAGCTGTAGGGCATGGAGGTGTATTCCTGATGCTATGGGGCGCCATATTATGGCATTCCTTAAGGCCATTCACCATTCTTCCGGGTCGTGCCACATCTGCTGGGTAGTAATTCATTCTTGGTGACGACCTGCACCCAGTGTTGCAGATGCTGTTCAGTAATGACAAGTAGCTTGCAGTTGGTGTATGCAAAAGTTTGCTCTCTAAAAAAAAGAATTACACGAAAAGAAGCTTTGGGCCGCCATTTTTTATCGGAAATTTAAACTAAGTACTTGGTTTAGAAGAGTTTTTACTTAAATCCAATTTTTTTTTTTTTTTTTGATTGAAGGTTTAACGACCACCGTGAGCAACTCAATGGGCTATAAGCAGTCGCCCGTCCCTAATTTAGAGTCACTGGTTCCAGGGAAGGGAGAGAACCAGTGCCGTAAGACAAACACAACATCCATGCCTCACCGGGATTCGAACCCGGACCCCTTACGGACGAATGATCAGAGGCCATCGCTTAGACCACTGCGCCACCGGGGCGGCTTAAATCCAAATTCACATATGTGTGTGTATTTTAGTCGGAATAGAAACAAAGCGCGAATGAGAACCTAGCTTCGTATCATCATGCCCGAACTCATGTGAGATTGTGCCGTGCTTGCCAAGGACATAACATTTGATGCGAAATCGACCGTTGCATTCAGGGCTTGGGTAATCAACCAATCAAAGTACCGGAGTTCGTTCCCTCTTTCCTCGCTGTTTTTTTCTGCTAAGTTTGGCTAAGTGGCAGACCTAGCAGAAATAATATAAGAAACATGTTTCCTTTCGTTTCATAAAAAAAAGTGGCAGCTCGCGAGGCGCATGTGACTCTTACATTGTCTACCTTTTCGTACGGCGTTTGGGGAAATCATTCTACAGGGCTTGCGACTTTTTTGCCTCGTGTTCCTTGTTAAGCGCACTGTGCCCGAATGTTTTGACTCACGGCATTTGCTGCCCAATTTCTTTTGCGGAAAAACCGATTTCCCATGTTGGTGAACAATCACGCACCACTTCTGTGAAAATAAGTTTTATTAAGAAACTGGTAGTTTTGCGTAACCAATAATAGCCATCATAAGGTGTAATGTTCGTGTATATGTTACCGGCTATGTCTGAAATTAGGCATTGTACAGAAGGCCTACGAAATCCGTAGAATGCCGAAAATGGGACGTCAAAGTATGAAACCCTTAACATTTCACACATTTCCTAGGGCATTCTATGCCATGCCAAAAGGTAAATCGGCAAACTATAAAATACTGCAGCCAGTGACTTTTTCTTGGCACGTGGCGAGGTACATGACATTTAATGCTCGCGTTAAGCGCCGCCTGCCGCCCCGGTGGCGCAGTGGTCTAAGGCGTTGGCCTCTGATCATTCGTCCGTACGGGGTCCGGGTTCGAATCCCGGTCAGGCATGGATGTTGTGTTTGTCTTACGGCACTGGCTCTTTCCCTTCCCTGGAACCAGTGACCCTAAATTAGGGACGGGCGACTGCTTATAGCCCATTGAGTTGCTCACGGTGGTCGTTAAACCTCCAATCAAAAAAAAAAAAAAAAAAAAAAAGCGCCGCCTATGACGGTTTTTTTTTTCACTTGGTAAAACACGTGACGTTCAACACTCGGTTGAAGCGGACAGTATTAGGCATTTGCATTTTTGTCTTTGTTCGGCAGTGATAAAACACGCGAGTTCCAGTTTACGCAGCAGCCTATACTGTTTTGTATGAGAATGGCGGAGCAAAGTGTAGTGTCAGGTATAAAGAATCACGGCATGTTGACACGCAACGACGATTCTACGAAGAATCAGCATCAGTATAAGACATGATAACATACACATTGGCGTATACCGCTATCTTTATCGTGATACTCAATATTGTTCAATTGTTTAATAGTACTGCCCATCTTTTGCTGCTTGGAGCCACCTGTCTAGAGACATTTCTTGTCTCACGGCGGCTACGGAAAATGGAGCAAAGAAGGTTTACGATTGAATTGAATATTAAAGCACATTTACCATCTTTAGCCCTGAATGAGGTCTGAGAATCTTACAGAAATATTTCATTGGAAAATGAATATATACTAATATTATTTCCATAGACGTTCTTTATTAATACCTTTAGATCAGATCATATGTAGAGGATTTAGGAAGAGAGTGTCTCACCCCAGGTTTTAAACAACCCTTAGAAATAGGAGCTAGGAAATTTTGGCTAGAGTGCCCGATAGGAAAGTGACACGGAAGCTAGGTAGAAAGGGGGAGGAAGACGCCCTTATTTATTACCGGGCCAGTACCCGGGGTCCGACGGCTTAACGTGCCTGTCCGACGCACGGCGGATATTTAGTGGTTCGATCGTTCGTACCTGCTGGGATCGAACCTGAGGTTATCTCCGTGGTAGTCACGAACGTTGACTACTAGGCCCATTATTACCTTTAACTTGCTGTTCAGGTACTTGTGCTCCTTAATTCTCTGAATGAAGCAAAATATTGCACTGATTTCTCATTAAAATTACAATAATTATGGCAATTCTGTATTGCAAAGCAATTACACACACACACACACACACACACACACACACACACACACACACACAGAGAGAGAGATTGCTTGAAACATATCGTTTAAGCATTCCAACCGTCCCCTCAAATTTTGAAACAACTCTAAGCCCACGATTTCAACACCCAACAGAAGTTGAAAGACACGAACATTCTTGTCGCACTTTTTAGCCATGCATCTACATCGTTGTCGTCTAGTTATGTTGCTTCCTGTACTTCCAATGGGCAAACTTCTGTACACATTTTCTTCACAATTATTGCATTCCCAAGGATGGAAATTTGAACATCGATTAAAATAACTTCATATTATAACTTGGAATACTTAATATTTTCTAAAACATAACCATAACTATATTAAAAATCAATAACTTTTCCTTCGGTGGTGTTGAGACCAGAAAAAAGATGGCGCGACCTCCACATTGATGACGTCAGTAGACAAACAAATGTTGGATTGCTTAATTATGGTTATGTTTTAGAAAATATTAAGTATTCCAAGTTATAATATGAAGTTATTTTAATCGATGATCCAATTTTCGTCCTTGAGAAAGCATTAATTGTGAAGAAAATGTGTACAGAAGTTTGCCCATTGGAAGTATAGGAAGCAAAATCAGTAGACCTTCACCTTAACAAAACTTTCACATCTTCGAATTTCAGCAAACAACAATACGAATCCGTCAGTGACTGAAAAGATACTTTTTATAAGTAGCTAAATCCAGCTGCGCCTAAATTTTTGAGAAAGTTGCTAGCTACAACTACTTTTTTGAAAAGTTGCTAGTTACACTACTTTTCCTAAAAAGTAGGCTGCTTCAGGTACATTTTAGCTACTTTTTTTTATGTTCGGGCTTGAGTTAGAAGTGCAAATTCTGAGGTTGATCTTCATATGTACATTCTTACATATCCCATTGAAAGCTAAATATCAATGCAAATTATCCACGTATAATTTACTTTTGTTTTTACCTCTTTCCTCTTATCAATATACAATACTGTTCGTGAAAATTTCAACACGCCACCCCGGTGGCGCAGTGATCTAAGCGCTGGCTTATGATCATTCGTCCGAAAGGGGTCCGGGCTCGAATCCCGGTGAGGCATGGATGTTGTTTTTGTCTAACGGCACTGGCTCTCTCCCTTCCCTGGGACCAGTGACACTAAATTAGGGACGGGCGACTGCTTATTTTTTTTTTTTTTGATTGGAGGTTTAACGACCACCGTGAGCAACTCAATGGGCTATAAGCAGTCGCCCGTCCCTAATTTAGGGTCACTGGTTCCAGGGAAGGGACAGAACCAGTGCCGTAAGACAAACACAACATCCATGCCTGACCGGGATTCGAACCCGGACCCCTTACGGACGAATGATCAGAGGCCAACGCCTTAGACCACTGCGCCACCGGGGCGGCTGGCGACTGCTTATATCCCATTGAGTTGCTCACGGTGGTCGTTAAACCTTCAATCAAATTGCAACACCATGAAGGACTGTTCATTAGGTTGAAACTGATAGGATATATACAACAGGTTGCGACGTGTAAATGATTAAAATATCAGTGAAAATGCGCATACGGTTTCGGAGCAGCGCCCTCTGACCTGGCTAGTCTTGGGAATGCAGAGCTGACTCAAATGAGAAATTGAAATCAGTGAAAAACCGAGATTGAGTCGAAACGGTGCTTCTTGTGTCTCACTACGTCCCATCGCCGGAGAAGGTCGCATTATGAACACGTGACGGACTTTGAGCGAGGAAGGATTTTTGGAATAAGAGAAGTTGGATTTTCCTACCGCGAAATTGCCACTCGTATGGGATGAAACACCAGTACAGTAATGCAGGTATAGCGTCAGAGGAGAGATGAGGCTCGGACGTACAGAAATCCGAGAAATGGGCCGCAAAATCCCACGACTGCACGGGATGAGAGACACTTCTACCGCATGGAAGTGACCGATCGCATAGCGACATCCACGATGTCAGCGCAGCAGTGGGACACAATCACACGTCAGGTTTCGTCGTCCAGCACAGATCGACGTCTTCTGGTCGCTAGCATCCCTTTGCTGCTCATTCCTCTGACCCTCAACCACAGACGCATCAGGCTGCAATGGAGTCTCGAACACAGACATTGGAGCGCTGATTGGCTACAGGGCGTGTTTTCTGACTAGTCACGATTCAACCTGATGCACCATGATGGACGCACGCGTGTTCGAAGACATCGTGGTGAATGGCAGGCTGCAGCGTCATATCGGCCCAATGCCAATCGTCACAGTTTGGGGCGCCGTTGGGTTTAATTCGCGATCTCGCCTGATAAGAAATGAGGGAACCCTCAAGAACGATACATGAGGGAGGCTTTTTGGTGGCAGTGGTGGTACCCTTTCTTCAGGGTTGCCCTGGCGCTATATTCCAACAGGACAATGGTCGGCCACATGTGGCCCGGAATGACCAATACTCTTCAATGTACGGCAGATACCGTTTCTTCCCTGGTCTATAAGACCTCCTCCATGCACGACTGAAGCCACTTCTTCACATTCGCCGGATATGTCCCCAATCGAACACGTCTGGGGCATGGTAGGTGTAACGTGTCGCCGTTCAAATCAATCAGGAATGCACAGTATTGAAGGAAAAAGACTTCTTACCTGCCATTCATTTTTGGACGATGGCTCTGGAATCGCGGGTGTTGAGGTCGGTATATATCAGTTGACAATAGCACATTAATCCAAAGGAAATCGGTGAGTCCGCAGCAGTTGACACAATGAATTCACACGAGACTCAAATAAACATCTAAAATATATTTAACACAACTACACTGACGGAAAACAAAGCCCCAACACCACGAAAAAATAGTTGTAGAGGAATGAAATGGCGGCAATACATTTGTATAGGTAACATATTTAATCGATTAAGGTTTCAAGATCACAGCTTATTGTAAGCGCGAGAAGAGCCTTTTTAAATGTGAAATGCTGGTACATTAATAACCGGTGTAACCGCCAGAATGTTGAATGCAAGCACGCAAACGTTCATGCATTGTGTCGTACAGGTGCTGGATGTCAGTTTGTGAGATGGAGTTCCATGCCTGTTGCACTGGGTCGGTCAATACAGGGACAGCTAATGCTGGTTGAAGGTGACGCTGGAGTTTTCGTCCAATGATTTCCCATACGTGCTCGATTGGTGAAAGATCTGATGATCTAGCAGGGCACGGCAACATGTCGACACTCTGTAGAGCATGTTGGGTTACAACAGCGGTATGCAAGCGAGCGTTATCCTGTTGGAAAACACCCCCTGGAATGCTGTTCATGAATGGCAGCACAACAGGTTGAATCACCAGACCGACGTACAACTGTGCCGTCAGGGTGTGTGGGATAACCACGAGAGTGCTCCTGCTGTCATAGGAAATTGCTCCCCAGACCATAACTCCAGGTGTAGGTCCAGTGTGTCTCGGCCGCAGACAGGTTGGTTGCAGGCGCTCACCTGACATCCTTCTAACCAACACACGGCCATCACTGGCACCCAGGCAGAACCGGCTTTCATCAGAAAACACAACAGATATCCACTCCGTTCTCCAATGAGCTCTAGCTTGACACCACTGACGTTGCAAACGGCAGTGATTTGGAGTAAGTGGAATGCACGCTACAGGGCGTCTGGCTCGGAGCTGTCCTTTAAGTAACCGATTTGTAACAGTTCGTTGTGTCACTATGGTGGCAACTGCAGTTCGAATTGCTGCCACAGACGCAGTACGATGCGCTACGGCCATACGCCGTACACGGCGGTCTTCCCTCTCAGTAGTGCCCCGTGGCCGGCCGGAACCTGGTCTTCTTGAGGCAGTACCTTCCCTTGACCACCGCTGCCAACAATCATGCACAGTGGCTACATTCCTGCCAAGTCGTTCTGCAATATTGCTGAAAGAAAATCCACCTTCTCGTAGCCCTATTACACGACCTCGTTCAAATTCCGTGAACTGTTGATAATGGCTTCTTCATCTTCTTAAAGGCATTCTTGACTAACATCAACACCCTACGTCGAATCTCAACGATAACTAACGCTCACGAACGTTACAGCGCGTATTTACAGCAAACCTGCTTTGCATGTTCCGAGGGGTGCTACTAGCGCCACACGTATGCGCCGAGCGCGAAATTTGCATAGACGTCATCTTACAGATGTACTCTCACCGCCTACCAACTGTCGTTTATCTAACACAACCCCTTCTTGGTGTTGGGATTTTTTTCCGTCAGTGTAGATGACCGACCGCACACATACTAAAGACACGTAACATAAAACACCGGCGTTATTTTTTATCTTGAGTTCCATCTTGTTCAAAAACACACGACTTCTCCTTTTCCGAGTTCAAATCACATGATTTTTTCTCCTCTCGCCTCTCACAGAGCGACAGCGCCCTCTATCAGAATTGTCTCCACAGCTGCTCGGATTTTATTTTTCTTTCCTCTTCGGGAGTTGTTGTTCTTCCGACAGTAAGTAAGTGACTGGCCCGTCAAGCGCCTTCGGCAGTCACCACAAATGAACTCTATCACATATAAAAGCAGCCTGGCAGGCTATTTCTTAGTATGATATCAAAAACCTCTTCTATTCAATCCCACTCCGTGTAGAGGTTGTTATTATTGCTCGAGGTGGTTTCATACGATACTGAGTTTTGAAGCGAAAAAATCTTTGTATAGCTCTCTGTCAGCTACATGCAGTCGGGTAGCCGGATAACCGCAAAGATCCCTCCTCGACATTAAGTTACTACACGATAGAAATTGAAGGAAACTGAGACAACTGAAATTAAAGACCTCAAAAAAAATCGTGCCACCCCTTTAACTTTTTGAACCGCTTGTCGCATTTAAACAAGTAAGGTACCGTTGGAAAGCACTTGAAAGGAACTATCATGTGATGTGAAGAAACATGCTAATTAAGCTAATTAACAAGGGAATTATCTCTCTATCTCCAAATGTTTCCATAGAAGAGGTATGTTATTTTATGCGCGTTCTATTCAACACATAATAAAACCCTTAAATTCCAAATTTCATACGAATCGACCAATTAATACGTGTACAGTGAGCTACGGAAAAAAGATGCCGCTAATGTTAAACTGCGAAAATTTATTTTTGATTTGTATCATTTAAGCGAGAACAGATACAGTGATTTGGTGTTGCAACAGTAAAACAAGGAAGCCCAGAAAATATGAGCCGGTATGTAAGAACAGAATTGGTATATTAAGGAAATTATAAATATGAAATATGATGATCATGAAAAAAATGAATTATGACCATATCAGATAAATAGTTCATGGGCTGCGAAATATTTTTAAATCCCTAAATCCAAACTTACAACGTGTAGCATAAAACCTTGCTGAGATATAAGCGTAAACTCAACCATACATCGATTAAGGGGACGTGCATAAAAAATCATATTTTCCTCTACTTACTGTGAAACGGTTTACCTCGCAATACTTATAAGCACTTAGGAGAAAGTGTTTCTACGTGACATTGTTTGACACTGAAGCTGTATTAATACGATACGGAAACCATGGGATTGAGGAAATCCAATGCGTAATTGGAACTTTTAATAATGAACATTATAAGTTAATAATTTTGCACGAAAATAACTTTACTTACGACGTTGTTCCTGTAGTTACATATTTTTTTCTATTGATTACATATCTGACTCCTATATATTGTTTAATTCAAAAACGCAAATAAACAGTACGTTTCATCAAACGAAAGCTTCGTACAAATGTGTTTTTTGTATATTTCTCACATAAATACCTTTACAGCTTCGTCAAATTATGAAACTGTGGTCATGCAAATGAAAACTGCAAATTGTTTCCTGCGTGAGTGAATCCTTGTGCCTCATTTTTTTTTTTTTTTTATATTGGAGGTTTGCTCTTGCATACATTCCGTCTCGAATTATGGTGAAATCAGCATGTATTTGCTTATTCTTCCGATTCATTGGTATTTTCCATTGTAGTTATCCTGCTTAAACTGTCTGCAATATACAAAACTGAACTGCCTTTCGCTGCAATACAGAAACCGAATCTACGTGTATAGCTTTTCATCTGTACGCAAATCACCTTTTCGGCACCAGACGTCTTCGACTACCGGTTAAGAAAATTACCGTAACCAGTAGCGTTTGGAACATTAAGCTTACTTAGTGTAGTTTAATACGGATCTAATTGCATTTTTCTTTCTTTTTGTTTTCTTTTTCATTTCTTCTTCAAATATAAATAAAATAATGACTGGTTACACTCTGCGAAAAAAATTTAGTTATGTTCTGAGAATTTCGTGTTTTAAGAAAAAAGGAAAAAGAAAGTTCCCGAATCATGTTTCTTCAGCAGCATGCGCATGAAATAATAAAAACACACTATAACCTAATTTATTGGAACTCTCAATTTTTAGACTTAAATGAGAAAAAAAAATGGTTTGACATTCTAAAATAAACATTTTAGGTTCGCAAGAGAAACCTTAAATTTAAATTTCATACGGCAGAATTCTTGTCGGGTGTTAGAATCTCGGACTTGCCGTCCATCTAGTCTGAGGTTTTTCCTGGTTTTCCCACAGCCTCCCTGGGCTTAGGGACGCCAATGCGTAGATGATTCCCTGTCAAGTCGGTCCCGGATGCACTTTTTCTTTCTCCTCATGCTGCCAGTAGCAGAAAAATGCATTTCTCAAGCCATCTGGTCAACGTAGGAAATTAGACAATTACCCTCCCGAATAAAGAATTGGAAGATACCTGTAGCCAGAAGTGGCTATAAAAAGGGTTAACAGATAGACAGACAGACGATAGAATTGTAAATGAAAAATTCTGCATGTCGTTTATGAACGACAAAGTAGAACTAAAATTCCTGACGTAACGTTTTCCTGTTTCAAAAGGGTTGATCGTGTGACGTAATGCATCTCTGATGTCATGCCAGAATGATTTAGATGAGATGGCGTCACACCAGCAGCTACTGAAAATCGGTCGTTTTTGCTATAACAACAAACCAACGTGGTATACGCGTCCACTGTGAGCGACAAAATGGGACAAACATTCATGTTTTCTAGCAAAAAAAATTATATTGTTTTAAATTGCAAGACATAGCGGGTCCCATTAATTCGTATGTTAAGCACGCTAACTGTGAAAGAAAAGTGAGTTTTTGAGGTGGAAAATAACAAATCATTTGAAATAGATCGCACACATTTGCAGCATTTTGCAAAAGCCATTTCTAAAAATTGGGTGATCTTTGCGCTCCTTATATGTTGCCATAGTGTTCCAAATGTGTGTCAACCTGTTCCGCATGTGCTATCAAAGCTCTTTCTATCATAAAATGTTTTATAATAGACAGGGGCGGATTGGGACGACAAAACCAGGCCGGGAATTTTAGTCTGTGGTCCACTACAAGAGAACAACGAAATGTATACTGTGAAACAAATTCATCCATGAACAAAGTTTAACAACAATTTAACGATAAAGAATTTCAAAAATTCGCTCGTGATTAACTCTGGTATTAAATCACACTCAAAACAGGGTGTCATACCAGGTCGATTTGCCATAAAAAAATATTTTGAAGACCTCATTTTCAACTAAATCACCGTGAAGATCATTCTGAAAATGAAAATGTACACGTACCACATAGCAATTTTTCTACGCAGTTACGTTTCGCATTTATTTCGTCACAGATCGCCCATTGTACAATGGAACTGCTACCTTCACCTTTGGTAGACGCCTCTTTTAAGTCTACTCATTAATTACCATTTTGACATATGAAGCAGTACTCGTAAATCGTTGTTTCTTTTATAATAAATGTGTGTGTGACGCTTACTTATTTCGGAGTACCTCTGCAGGAGAATCACTTTGTGCTCTGTGTCAGTCTGTGGATAAGAGGATGATAGGCCATCGCAATGAGTACAGTGTTTCCTTCAAGATTACAAAAGACGGTAGGGCACACCAGAGCACATCACTCTGGGTTCCGAATCTAACGACTTAGATGCAGCTCAAACTTTTCAGACACGCATAAAGCTCAAATGAAATGAATAATTATTGTACATGGCAACAAAATAATTATTCGCTCGTTCCAAAAAATCCGGACAAAAAGAATACGAGAAAGTGGGTAGTTTCTAAAGTGGTCCACCGGAAATTGCCCGGTGTCCCGGTGGGCCCATTCGCCCCTGATGATAGAAGATATTAGTATTTTTACATAACACATTCGGGACATTTCTTGGCAAAAGCATGGAACACTCTCGTGACACACTGCTAATACATTTTTCGAAATTACTTTCTCGATGTGTTCCGAATGAGATGTCAACCTTTTCTCAATGTGTTCCACTGGGAACACATTGATGTGCTATATATTCCGAAATGCTACGGACGGCTAGAAAAGAAATTCTCGAAACATGGCATGGCTCAAACATCTGCATCCTTTTAACTGTACTAATACCCTAATTTACTTAAATAGTGGATTTTGGGTAAGTGAAACTTGATTTCAAGCACGTCATGTGTCTTTTGGTGCACATAGACATTAATCTGTAACCATTCAGTAGGTTAACAGCAGCGCCAGTTCTAATATATTCCATGGTGTGCAAAAATTAAGGACGAAGAGGGAAAATTAGCATAACAGCGGAACGAGCTGGCAGTACGGACCGATAGAACACTCACGAGATAGGCTAGGGTCCGGTACGGTAGGGCATGTGCATATATACAGCATGACATAAGAAGAGGGGAGTATCGGAAGGGTATAAAGCACACGGGCGGTGTACGCTCAGCAATTCGGTGAAAGCTATTACACGGTGTACATCGGTTTGAACGACGTCGAGTTACTGCCTTCGTGTGATATGGCCAACAGGCCATCCAGTAGACGACATCTGGATGACTTTACCCGAGGTCGCGTCATTGCGAAGTTGGAAGAAGGTAGAACTGTGACGAGTGTGGTCGAGGAGTTCGGGATCGCTAGCATCGTTTCACGAGCTTGGAGAGAATTTCAAATGACAGGAACAGCTGTCCGAGAGTTTAGCAGTGGTCGTCCACGAGCAACCACGGTGGCGGACGACCGGTATATTGTTCTACAAGCGAGAAGAGACAGACGGCAGACAGCGGGAGAAATCGCAAGGCACATGCAACAGACAACTGGACGCCCGTTATCGCGTTTTACCGTGGCCAGGACTCTGCACAAAGGTGATCTATTTGCACGACGACCAGTACGATGTGTGCCATTAACACCTGCTCATCGGAGACGGCGGTTTCTGTGGTGCCAGGAACAGAAGAACTGGACACATCACCAATGGGGTCGAGTTCTCTTTACGGATGAGAGCCGATTTAGTCTGACAAGTGATTCTGGGCGTATACACATCTGGAGAGAGCAAGGAACACGCAATTACAGCAACGAAAGGGACCGGTTTGGATGTGGTGGAGTTCTCGTTTGGGGCGGTTTCATGCTTGGTAGCCGTACTGACCTCCACATCTTCCAAGGAGGTTCAGTCACCGGTGTCCGCTATTGTACCGAGGTTCTCCTGTCTCACGTGCGTCTGTTTAGAGGTGATGTGGGTCCTGAGTTCCTCTTCATGGACGACAACGCTACACCTCATCGTAAAATGGCTGTCGCATAGCTGTTGAAGAGTGAAGATATTCAACGCATGGATTGGCCTGCAAGGTCCCCGGACCTAAATCCAATCGAACACGTGTGGGACCTTCTCGGGAGACGCTAGGCAGAACGTCACCAGCCGCCAGTAATGATTCCTCAGCTGCGATTGGCGCTACAAGAGGAATGGGCCGCGATGCCTCAACAGCTCCTTGACAACCTCGTCCTCAGCATGGACAGACGTTGTAAATCCTGCAAAGCAGTCAGAGGGTGATCATATCCCCTACTAAAGACTGAATTTTTCTTGGCACCCGCCTGTCACATGGACGTTTCTGTCTTCTGTCCAGTTGTGCTCGAAGCTACCTTTTCAATAAAGTGCCTTCGTATCCTTTGGATTCCTTGTTTGGACGGTTTTGCTCACTTGTTCCATACTCTTACATCTTGGGGATCTTATGCTATGATTTGAGCCGATGTGGAGCACTTCTGCACGACGTTACATTTGAAAAACCGTCTGGTCCTTAATTTTTGCACGCCAAAGTATATATAAGTTGGCGACTTTAATCATTCTGGCGAAGAACCTTTTCACGGTTCGGTGTATCAGAGTAGAGCATAAACTATATTTGTGGGTTTATTTCATTAGGTCGAACCAGTCCCTTCCCTAATTTGCACTATTTGGACTCCGTATTCATGTGCTGCTGTACCCGGCTCGAAAGTGGGCTTTTCAGCTGGTTCTCGTAATGCGTGACCAAATACAAGCAGCATAGAATTTTATACATATTTCCAATTACATTGATATTTACATCCTCGTTTTCTATATTTTTGCCTTCCAAATATTTGAACTAAAACGAATGGTGACACCGAATGTTCTGTTGTAATGAGCACATCTTTTGAACCGTTTCTGACACGAATTAATTTTTTCAAAGTTATTCAAAGTCAACGCAACCAGTTAGAAAATATCAACCAGATTTTTACAATCAAGAAAAAAACAGAAATATAAACAGCTACATTTCTGCTAACACCGTCTAAAACGTACGTTACAAAAATTAACAAATAGCGCACAAAAAGTTTCTCATAGGAGAAGGATATTGATGACAAACAGATTTTCAAATCGAACAGTTAAAAGAACAAATATAGAAAGAGACATGATATAACTCTACGCCTTCTAGCTCAAGAATTTTACATAATAGGAAAGTTGAAAGTAGGCTTAAAATATTCTTCATGGAAAAAACTATGTAAGGAAAAAGAACTTTTCAAATTTTCAAATACGTCTCCTACAAGCAGAGGTAGCGAAAAAAAAGCATTGACCTTTACACCACTTAGCGGAAAATCTGTGCATTATTTAAAGCGGATAATGTTTCACACAAGAGCAACTTTTGTTTTCACATCTCTATTGTCGTGAATTTCTCAATAGGGATTTTAGAAGCGAAGATACAGCTGCAAACAGAAGTACACAAGCATGACCTAGCGACAGAACCGTAAACTATAAAACTCCTCAAATACTAACCTAAATTGTTCCACAAGATAAATGGCATCCGACGTTGAACGAATTTTTAAATTGCACATTTAAAAGCAAAGATACTGTATTAAGAAAAACATTGGTGTGCTCTAACGGCGAAATTTTTCATTATTTTGGTAAGAAAAAAACACTCATAGAGTTGGCACATTTAGTAGTATCTGACCGAAGAAAGAAAGTTTCTCAATCGGGGTTTTAGTCCCTCAGATATTGGTAATCTCAGCGGTCCGCTCTCCTCTAGCGGCAAATGGAAGAATTACTGTAGTACGGGTAATGTTTTTGGCTCAAAGCTTGGCTGTTGGTAGATCGCTCATTACGTTAAGTTGTCGTAGTTTGGTGTATTTTTGCATTCATTCTGGAATTAGAGAGTTGTATAATGGAGAATTCCGTGAAGAAGAACAAATCATATTGTTGTGTCCCGCAATGTCGTTCCCAAGGTTTCGGCTATATTTTTCACAAGTTACTATAAACGTTTGTGCCTTGCGTTTGAAATCCTTCCAGGGAAATGCTACTAACCTAGTAACGTCTTTGAATGAATAATAAACAAGGCAGCATGTTTTTATTGCATAATAGTAATTAAAAAATCCGCATTTCTACATAATCTTGAAAACAAATAATTGCTGTTATCCATATAAATTTAAACTTCATTATGGAGCAAGATTTGCAATGTTCTGTCAACAGTCATCGGTTCAAAAACGCAGAACCCAATGATGATCAACAATTACCAATTCACAAACACTTTTAGGAACAGCATGTTCAAAAATTACAAATGTTATTGTTGACAGTATTGAAAATGGGTCCTGGGAAACGTAGAGTGAAACGAAATGTCAGATTTTAATAGTAATCCGGATTAGAACACCACTGTCGGTATTACTATATCACTTGCCTGAAAATGTAAAAATAAAAATTGCCTGTTACAGTAAAGCATTACTGCTACACAGTGCTTACACGTTCCACTTCTGCCCGCTTTACAAGAGCACTCAAATGACTTTATAGAAATTTCACTGTTACTTGCATTTAAAACACCGTTGATGGAGTGAGGCGACGACGTTATTGTCGTGGACTGAATGCAGTGCGAAACTATGAGAATTTCTCTTCCATCTTCCTTCTTAATTCCACAAGAAATAATATGGCCTACATTAACAATCACTTCCCCTTCTTTAATGCATCTTGAATTTTTGGAAGCGTCCACAAATTTCATTATTTCAAGGATTAAAAGCGACAAACCAGCCATTCTAACATTCGACTTTATGGAAACACGTGCGACGTTACCCGTACTAGAGAAGTTTGTTTACGTTTGCGCAGCGCCCCCTATAGTTCGTTGAGGTTCCCAATTGCTGTCAGCATAGTGCAAATCCAGTGACACTCAAGGAGGTTAGAATAATACTTCTGGAGATCTCCTGAGTCTCTTAACAGTAAAGCCGCAATGTGTGGGAATTTAGCATTGTTTACATGATACCTATGTAATTTCAGCTGTGTGTATTTTCGAATTTTGCAGCTTTTGGTTGCAGAAACCGTGTTAATGTCAAACCGGAATGAATTATACTTCTTACATGAGTGAAATTTTTAATTTTAGCGTTATGTTTTGTTTAGAATTCGCACTAACGTTCGTGTATTTCAATTTTAAAAAAAATGGGAAGGAGTCTCAAATTAATTAATAATTTTATAAATTCAGCATTTGCTCACACATCGGCAGCAAGTTACGATGCAAAACTGGAAACATATGCAACGAAAGAAGGCGATTCGGCCAACATAAAATGCATTGCAGTAACCTTGAAAACCATCAGCGTTCCCACACTTTTACGGCAGTTGCAAAGTGCTACTGCTCCATTAACGAAGGCATCTCCAGACATCTTATTCTAACCTCCTTGGTGACACTACAAAAGTGGGGAAATGATGGTTGCTGAAAATTATGGGCAACCAACGCAGATCTTTTCAAACGTTAGTGCAACAGAGCTTCCCTTAGCAAGGTAGTAATATAATTGGATGCGTATGTACGTATGAACATAAATAACGTATTTTTTTACTAAACTGTTACTACGTGTATATTTTCTTGTAGATATTTGCAATATAATTTGTGTTTTAATTCAATCTTTTTGTGTTCACATGATAAAGTACAACGAAAAAAAAAATCCTATTGTTGCCATTGCATGGCATTTTAAAGGTAAATTTTAAACCCAAATAATTGTTTTGTCCACATTTGACAATTTTCCGGTATTTTATATTTATTTTTAGTGTTTCCTCCAAAAACAAATGCTGCTCAGTGAGTTTAGAATAATATTTCTGGAGACTCACTAAGTATCTTAACCTCAAAGGGTGGGACTTTAAGGTTGTTTACAAGATACCCATGTAGTTTTAACTTTGTGTCCATTTTGGAATTGCGTGGTTTTGGTTGCTGAAATCGTGTTAATATCAAACCGGAACGAATTATATTTCCTACACCAGTGAAGTTTTCAATTTCAACGTTACATTTTGTTTTGAATTCGAACTAACGTTCATCTTTTTCAATTTGAAATAAAAATGGAAGGAGCTTCAATTAAGAATTTTATAAAAACCAGCATTTCTCACACATCGGCAGCAAATGACGATGCAAAATTAGAAACATTTGCGACGAAAGAATGAGTTTCGGCCAGCACAAAATGCATTGCAATAGCCTTGAAAACAACCGGCTTTCCTACACTTTAAAATCCGTTTCTCGCCGTTATAAGCATCGCACAAAATGATACTGTTTCATTAACAAGGACATCTCCATATATCTCATTCTAACCGCCTTGAGGCCGCCCTGGTGACGCAGTTGTCTAAGCGCTGGCCAAATGACTAAAAGCCTGAGATATTGACCAATCGTTTGAGATAGGTCCAGATTCGAATCTCGATGAGTCATGGATATTCTGTTTGTTTTACAGCATCTGATCGCTCCTTTCCCTGGAACCAACGGCCCTAAATTTGGGACGGGAGACTGCTTATATTCCATCGAGTTGCTCGCAAGATTAAACCCCAAAACGGCAAACAACAAAACAAAACAAAAGTTAGATCCTGATTCGATTGTATTTACCTTTTTAGGAACTTCAGCGTTTGGATGCACAGGCGCATTGCAAAGCAGCAAGCTTGTGTTGTTTGCGTTTGTTTCTTCTGTTGTTGTTTTTTTCTTACAGTATGAACAAAAAAGTTAAACAACGGATTTTGAAATACTTCAGCATCCATTTTGGAATTGCGTGGTTTTTGGTTGCTGAAATCGTGTTAATATCAAACCGGAACGAATTATATTTCCTACACCAGTGAAGTTTCCAATTTCTTTTTTTTTTTTATTGGAGGTTTAACGACCACCGTGAGCAACTCAATGGGCCATAAGCAGTCGCCCGTCCCTAATTTAGGGTCACTGGTTCCAGGGAAGGGAGAGAGCCAGTGCCGTAAGACAAACACAACATCCATGCCTCACCGGGATTCGAACCCGGACCCCTTACGGACGAATGATCAGAGGCCATCGCTTAGACCACTGCGCCACCGGGGCGGCGTTTCCAATTTCAACGTTACGTTTTGTTTTGAATTCGAACCCTTTTCAGTGAATTTTCTATCAAAATGCACAGATAATTTACCTCTCCTACATGACACGTTAGCCACGGCAGCTAAATATCTATCCTGAATGAGTCATTGCTTCGTGAATTCGCGATTATCGGCTAAAATCTTTCACATTGGTGTTGGTTCTAACTATTTTGCGCATAATGACGGAGTCAGTGAATTGTGTTAAAAATCCTAACAGCTATTTATGCGCCGCCACGGTGGAGCAGTAGTCTAAGGGCTGGCTGCTGACCATTCGTCGGAGAAGGGTGCGGGTCCGAATCTTCATGAAACATGGATGTTGTGTTTAAGTTACGGCACTGGCTCTCTCCCTTCCCTGGAACCAGTGGCCCTAAATTATGGAGGAACGCCTGCTTATAGCCCACCATGTTACTCATTGTGGTTCGTAAACCTTGAAATAACAACAACAAAAAAGCTACTTGGGACATCATGAAACAATGATTCAGGCTTGGTGATATCTTGATGTCCATAGCTTAGTTCGTCATTAGCCTCTGAGTACGCGTGCTCTTGAGCTTTGAATACTGGAGTCACCACAGTACCAGTTTTACATAAAATCGATTCTTTCGATTCGAGTTACTAAAACAATTCGTTAGCAACGATTCGTTCATTGATACTTCCCGTTTAGTGAACGATTTACGTAGGGAATGACTCGCGGGAATTTATTCTGAGCCAGATCCGAACTGTAAAGCGTTTGTGCCGTTCGGTGACTCTTCCAGTATAATGAACGATTTCCAGTTTAAATTTCTTTTTAATTTTTGAGGAAAAAATTATCCTTAGTTTTCAAATAAATTCGTTTTTAAACGGGTTTTTTATCATTATTTGGGTGTTTAAAGATTACTGTGAAAAACTCTATAGGTTATGAGCGGTCGTCCGTCCCTAATTTAGGGCAAATAGGTTAGAATAATGCTTCTGGAAATGCTTTATCTCTTAATTGTGAAACCACAAAATGTGGGACTTTTGATTTGTTTGCATAGTACCCATGCAGTTTCAGCTGTGTGTATTTTGGAATTGCGTGATTTTCGGCTGTAGAAATTGTGTTAATATCAATCCGGAATTAGTTATATTTCATACACGAGTGAAGTTTTTAATTTTAACATTATGGTTTGTTTCGAATTCGTACTAGCGTTCATGTGATTCAGTTTAAAATAAAAATGGGAAAGAGCCTCAAAATAATTAAGAATTTTATAAATCCAGCATTTTCTCACACATCGACAGCAAGTACGATGCAGAATTAAAAACATTTGCGATGAAAGAATGCGATTCGGCCAACACAAAATGCATTGCAGTACCCTTGAAAACCACCAGTTTTCCCACATTTGGACGGCCGTCGCTCGCTGTTATAGGCTGTACGCAAAACCTTATATATTAAGAATTTTATAAATCCAGCATTTTCTCACACATCGACAGCAAGTACGATGCAGAATTAAAAACATTTGCGATGAAAGAATGCGATTCGGCCAACACAAAATGCATTGCAGTACCCTTGAAAACCACCAGTTTTCCCACATTTGGACGGCCGTCGCTCGCTGTTATAGGCTGTACGCAAAACCTTATATCTTATTCTAATCTCCTTGATTTAGGACTACTGGTTACAGGGAAGGGAGGGAGCCAGAGCCTCAAGACAAATACAACATCTATGCCTTACCGGGATTCGAACGCGGACCCATCTCGGGTGAATGGTCAGAAACTAGCGTTTACAACATAGCTCCACTGGAGCGGCGTTTCTAAACGTTCACGCAATTTATTGCACGTTTTATGTTTCTGAACCAGGTAACGTTTTCTGATCGAAACATGAACCTCTTTCAGACCAAGGAGGTTAGAATGATATTTCTGCAGATGCACTTGGGCTCTTAACCGCGAACTGTGGAAATTTGACGTTGTTTACATGATACCTATGTAA
Organism: Macrothele yani; assembly: GCA_039090855.1. NCBI lineage: Eukaryota > Metazoa > Arthropoda > Arachnida > Araneae > Macrothelidae > Macrothele > Macrothele yani. The sequence continues at coordinate 106,435,411 of CM077014.1, read as the reverse complement.
TTTAAACTGTATGTACTTTGGAATAACCAAGGAGGTTAGAATAACATATCTGGAGATGCCCTTGTTAATGGAGCAGTACCACTTCGCGTGAAGCCAGTAACCGCGAGCGACAGCCGTCAAAGTGTGGGAAAGCTGATGGTTTCCATAACACCTCAAAACATCGCGCGACATAACATCGCGGTGACAAAACAGCGCAAGTCATAACATCGCGGACACAAAACATTGCAGGTCGAAACATCGTGGTGACAAAATATCGCAAATCATAACATCGCGAGCCATAACATTTCAGGATGGGGTTTTAATTAAACGGCTTTTTTTCTTTTCATTTCTTTTTCTTTTGAATTTTTCTAAACATTTGATCTTTGGTAGGAAAAATTCGTTGAGATACTGATTTAATTTGCAGAAGACTAGTGTGTGGCACTTATCAAAATATTTCAGGAGGGGGCACTAACTAATCTCTCATCTCATACAAAATTTTCGTAAAATCTACAGTTTTCAATTTAGAACCACCAAATTTGATATACTAACTCACGATGCTCTAACTTTAAACCATAGACGGTTTTTGGAAGTGTTCGCAGCCCGGGGTCGAGGGGCCCCCATACAATATTTTCGTAAAATCTACAGTTTTCAATTTAGAACCACCAAATTTGGTATAATATCTCATGGTGCTCTAACTTAGACCGTAGAGCGTTTTTGGAACGGGTGGGGGCCCGAGGTCGAGGGGCCCCCATGGAAAATTTTCGTAAAATCTACAGTTTTAAATTTAGAACCACCAAATTTGGTATACTACCTCATGGTGCTCTAACTTAGACCGTAGACAGTTTTTGGAAGTGGTCTGAGCCCGGGGTTGAGGGGCCCCCATAGGAAATTTTCGTAAAATCTACAGTTTTCAATTTAGAACTACCAAATTTGGTATACTTCCTCATGGTGCTCTAACTTAGACCGTAAACGATTTTTGGAAAGGTAGGGGGCCCGAGGTCAAGGGGCTCCAATACGCAATATTCGTACAATCTACAGTTTTCAATTTAGAACCACCAAATTTGGAATAATATCTCATGGTGCTCTAATTTAGAAGGTAGAAGGTTTTGAAACTGGTGGGGGCCCAGGATCAAGGGAGCCCCATACGCAATATTCGTAAAATCTACAGTTTTCAATTTAAAACCACCAAATTTGGTATACTATCTCATGGTGCTCTAACTTAGACCGTAGAGGGTTTTGGGAACGGGTGGGGGGGCCGGGATAGAGGGGCTTCCATAGAAATTTTTCGTAAAATCTACAGTTTTCAATTTAGAACCACCAAATTTGGTGTACTACCTGATGGTGCTCTAACTTAGAAGGTGACGGTTTTTGGCACGGGTGGAGGCCCGTTCCGGAGGGGCTCCCTACAAAAATTCTACAAGCTTTACAAGCTTTAACTTGTTATGCTAGCCTAATGTAATTCTACAAGCTTTAACTTGTTATGCTAGCCTAATGCATAACAGCATGGCCGATTCAAATTTGCTGACAATCCTCTTCAATTTTGCCTACCCAAAAGGGGGAAAAGAATCACACCCTACCCCCTTTCTGAATTAGAATCAGTCCTACCATAGTTCTGTTGTTTCACCGAACACCAGAGCTTTAAAAGATCTACAAATTTACTGCAGTTTGTTATCCATGCAATTTGTATATGCCCCCGTAACGTCATAGCAATAGACAAGGGGTCCAAGTTCAAATCCCAGTGAGGCATGGATGTTGTGTTTGTCTTACGGCACTGGCTTTCTCCCTTCCCTGGAGCCTGTGACCCTAAATTTGGGACGGGCGACTGCTTATAGCCCATTGAGTTGCTCACGGTGGTCATTAAACCACCAAACAAAAAAACCCGTCAAATTCTTACACCTGGTGGCTTCACGGTTAAGAGACTCCGGCATCTCCAGAAGTATTATTCTAACCTCCTTGGGAATAAAGTGGTTTTTTGGTTGCAGAAACCTTGTTAGTTTCAAACCGGAATGAATTATACTACTTATACGAGTGAAGTTTTCAATTTTAACGTTATGTTTTGTTTAGAATTTGCACTAACGATCGTGCATTTCAATTTAAAATAGAAATGGGAAAGAGCCTCAAAATAATTAAGAATTTTATAACCAGCATTTTCTCACACATTGGCAGCAAGTTACGATGCGAAATTGGAAATATTTGGGACGGAAGAAAACGATTCCGCCAACACGAAATGCATTGTAATAGCCTTGAAAACCACCAGATTTCCCAAACTTTGGCAGCCGTCTCTCGCGGTTATAGGCTTCACGCAAAGTGGTATTGCTCCATTAACAAGGACATCTCCAAATATCTTATTCTAGCCTCCTTTATTGAGACAGGATTAACTTTCGATGTCTAGGGAAAAGTAATTCCTGATTGATTTAGGGAATTCGTTCTTTTGCCTAATCATGGCTTTCTGCGATTATGGATTAATCGCAGAAAGCCATGGTCTAATAAACTATGTTCAGGAAAGATTCGTTCGGAAATAACTTACTTTGCTGGTTCTTTTTTTTTTTTTTTCGGGGGGGGGGGGGGGGGTTGAATTAATCTTTCGCAAGCGACTCACTTCTAATCCATATAGTTCTTTTTACTTAAACCAGCATAGGCCTAGCCAAGGTGTGTGTGTGTGTAGGGGGGCTAAGGAGCCCCCTACACACACACCATATGTTAAAAAAGGTTTTTTTCTCAGTGATATTTTTTTCATTTTTTGACTTTTAAGGATCATGGGTTTATTCCCATTTGGAGAAATTTTTTCCGTCAGGCTTTCACCGATGAACCAAATCCATGGACACTCCCCCTTTAAGATTTTTTTCTTTGATTGGAGGTTTAACGACCACCGTGAGCAAATCAATGGGCTATAAATAGTCGTCCGTCCCTAATTTAAGGCCACGGGTTCTTGAAAAGGGAGAGGGACAGTGCCGTAAGACAAACACAGCATCAATGTCTCACCGGGATTCGAGCCCGGACCCGTTTCGAACGAACGATTAGTAGCCATCGCTTAGACCACTGCGCCACCGGGGTGGCTAAGAAATTTCTGGTTATGCCACGGTAAATCAGTACTCACGTATGATGTGTTCTTGGTCGAAATTTTGCTGTGTGGTACATTTTTCCATTTTTCTTAAATTTTGTAATGTGAAACCGCTGCGTTATATATTTTTTTAAGCTTGTTATCATACCACTTCTTTCTCTTCTTTCTACTCTCCAAACAAAGCAGTACCGAACAGATTATATAACAGTGTTCTGTCAAAAACATGGCATAGTGCATGGAGGTAGGAATAAGAGGAGACGCTGTCGCCAACTCTTCCCCTGCTAGCAAAGTGAAGCCGGGTTTGTACGCTTCCGCGGTGAAAGTAGTACCACCAGCTTTGGCGTGGTTACCCTCAAGATGCAAAAGCAGACGATTTTCGGTAGGAAAGCATTAGCAAGACCCTGTTCGTTTTCTTAAGATTTTACATTGTCTTAAATTATAAGCGAAATAGAAAAGCAGTGGAATAGGTTTAAGAAACTCTTAGGTTTACATGAAAGGAATTTCAGTACAGAAACTTAGAATGTCATGGAGGAAATGAGATCTAAAAAAGCGTCTCCGTAACGACTGAGACGTATATAAACTGACGATTTAAAATGTGTTTATACTAAACGTAATTTTATAAAACGTTTAAAATCTTCCACTGTCTTAGCGGATTATCGTAAAATATTGTTTATCATAGAAATTGCAACGATCGAGCTTCAGAGAATTTGTATTATGAGTGATTTTTTCAAAAGATCGCACTTTAAAGGGAGGGAACACTTCTGCCATGTTGTCAGGAGGAAAATTAAAGTAAACAAGGACGTTCCACGTATGTTTTACTTGAAGAACAATTATGATTGTTCTTAAGCAAATAAGCAAAGGGAGGGGGGGGAGAATTATCTCACTGAACATTGTTATTTAAAAAAACAAAAATTCATGAAATATCTAGATTTTATTTCCAAGCCTTTATCGAAAAAATGGGGAATCTGCGAGCTTGTTCAAAGAAATTGAAAAAATCAGACTCAAAATATGATGTTACTCAAATATAATGTTATATGATGTTCTACATTTTATTTTTTATAATTGCTTTAAGCACTTGACTGATTTTAGTTTCTTCTAATGAAGGTAGAAATTCCAACTGGTTTGGTTAGAACTGTGGTAGGCTTCAAAGGTATGAATGCAAATAATTTTAAAACTACAGGCCTTAATAGGAAGGGAACTTTTTAGGGGGGGGGGGTAACTTTTTATCTTTTTAAAAGGTGCAATGGTCAAATCTGCAATTTGGTATACTGGTCAAGCCCTAAAACAGGAAAAAAGAAATGGATAAACTTTTGGTAAATGTAGCTAATTCCTAACCCCTAGCGTTGTTGTTTATAGTGCAAAGTTTTTGGATATGAACACTGTCATAATTATAGGTGGGTTATTAATAATTCAAAGACGAATATCTTGATAATGTAGTTATATTGAACATCCTTTTAAACGTGGTTGAGTTATGAATACCCCTCTGATTACATAACCTGCACTATTCCAGAAAAATTTGCTACAACTTTCGTAAACAGATCTGTATAACCTATGTAAACCTAGCGACTTCTTTAATTTTGCTACAAATTTAGAACATTACATAATATGCTAAAAGCAAGTAAATCACATCAAAATATACAGTTGTCATTCACAGTAAGTTGCAATCGACGACTGAATCCCAAAGAACTTAATTAAACCTAGTAAACAGAAAATAAAGTGCTACTAACCGGTGGAATGACATACCTGGTATTTTCTTTTTAAATTTATTTGCACAGCTGAATGCCACGCAGGATCCCATGGAAACTAAATATGAACAAGCTAAAGTATGTTGTCAAACACAGAAAAAAATCTACGCTGACAAACCAGTTTAACGAAAAATATGAGCTTTTAAAAATCACAAAATTTCTATGCTTTCCTATGGCAGACACGACCAAGAGGGTAACCTAGCACGCGGAGGGATATCATAGCAGTTAACAGGTCGGCTTCAGAAATCTGCGGTTACAGCGTCTCCTATATTTCCTACCTCCATGGCATAGTCAAAAGGCAGGCTTGCATGATATCGTATCGTGTATCAAATCGTTATACCGTGTGAGACAGCTGGTTCAGTTTTTTTTTGGTTGTTTGTGATTGTGAACCTCCGACTGTCGTTTCGCAGTCCCATGACGTTTTTCATGTAGTGCTTAATTGGCTTTAATTACTGAAATTGGACAGACCTCAGTTTGTTTTTGTTTATTAATTTTAGGTAATAATGAATCCAGTTCATGCCATAGAAGGAAACATTTTGAGTTTGCGATTTAACCAAGATCATGGTGAGGGTGATCCTTTGTTTTATTACAAGAAAAAAAAATTTCACAAGTTCCTTGTATAAGAATGACTTCCTTTTTTTTTAATATTTAAAGATATTATTAAAAACAGGTAAAACTAGGGCAGCGAATATCAGAGACGGGCGTTTATTTAGGTATATAGTGGACTGAGTTGAGCTCTTTTATTGCTGAAGAAACAGTTTCATAATAGTGTTTACAAGCAATAGTTGTAAGATCATCCATAGCGCAAAAAATAATTTGGGTGCAATATGAAACCGATGCTTTCTCTATTTGTTTTGGCGTAGAAAGAATGAATGCAGTCGTAAAATATATGGTTGAACATTTATGTGTGCACCTGCTGTTCCTAGATTGTGGTGAGGTATCTGGAAATTCCCAGAGCTTATGCATATCAGTAAGTATTGTGAAGTCTGTTGCTAGAGAAAATTTAAGACATGCCTGTTGATTCTCAAGGAGACAAAGATAGATACGTAGGCCCTCACAATTAATTGCAACCAGAAAAAACAACAACAAAAAAACAAAGATGTAGTGATATTTCTGCATGTGAACAACAAGAGTGACTGAAAATGTAAATTCCTATATGAAAAAATGTGTTAATTGCCCCAAGTTATTTCAAGTTACAGTGTTTGTGAAGATTTATTTTGTGATTGTATGCCTAGGGTATGCTCAGGAGGAAAAAAATGTCGTTAATTAAGTATTTGGTATATTAACGACATTTTTTTTTTTTCTTCCTGAGCATACCCTAGGCATACATACAATCACAAAATAAATCTTCACAAACACTGTAACTTGAAATTGCATTCTGGGGCAATAAACACATTTTTTCATATAGGAATTTACACTTTGTCACTCATGTTGTTCACGTGCAAAAATATCACTACATCGTTTGTTTTGTTTTTTTAATAAGAAAGCAAAAGTGTTAATCAATATCCAGTAGTAAACTTTTAAAATAGTGCCTGTTTTCAGTTTTTGTTTGTTTGGGGTTTTTTAAAACCATTGTGAGCAACATATTGGGATGATATATAAGCGGTCACCGTCTCTAATTTGAGGCCACTGGTTCCAGGGAAGGGATAGTGCCATAAGACAAACATATCTCAGGCAAACGATTGAGTGCCAGCATGTTAGTCAATGGGTGCGACTTCCTGTTTTTCAGTCAGAAATGGTACTAATTAAAAAAAGTACCAGAATGTGTGGTGTTTTTACGTACCTTCAATATCTTTTCCTTCTTACCTGTCCCCATTCCAACTGTGTTTTTTTACTTTCCTATATTTATAGTATAAGAAAGTATAATGATCGGTTGAAATCTGTATTCTGTATAGGGTTTACTGGAAAGCATGCCAGCTAGAAAAAGAACTACAGAAATGCAGTTCTGGCACCCACTGCACCACTGGTTATTGTGCAGTAAATAGTGTTCCTCCTAGTTTTTTTTTACTGGGTGGCCCGGCCAGCTAATTTTCTCTGCCACCCAGCTAAATTTCCTGTAATAAATGTTTTCACAACACACATAGTAGTTAAGAGTGGAAAACTTTTTCCCACATACACCATAAATATTGATGGAAACTGGCTGAAATGTGTGTCAAATATGATTTATTAGTTAAGCACTCATTGTTTTTATAATTTATGTACAATTTTATACTGTTTTTTTATCATGTTATGTTAGGCTACATTAATGTCTACCACACCACTAAAGATGTTTAATAAGTATAATAATGTTAAGCACACCGACATCTTTTTTTTTCCCCTCGATAGGGGAAGAGTTCATTAAAAAGTACCATCCAGTTGAAAAAATATTTCCACCCAGCTGTAAAAGAAATCTAGGGAGAACAATTAAGTAAAAATACATGTATTTACTGGTGTGAAAAAGTTCATAAATCTCAAGCTTTCGCTCTTCACTGGGAGGCTTTTTCAAGGCAGTAAATAAACATAAAATAAGACGTGACTGCATGTCATGTTTATCTACTTACTTAGAAAAGCCCTACCAGTGGAGAGTGAAAGCTTGGCAATTCTATATACTTTTTTAAGCCAATAAATAGATTTTTACTATGCTATAAGAGTTTTTGATTGTGCATTCTTATAACTAGTATTCTTGCTTTCCTTCATATTTTTCTTATTTCTCAATTGATCTGAAAAATTGGGGGTGGAGTTATGGTAGCTAATTTACAGAATTTTAAGAGAACAGACATCTCTTGTATTTGAAATATTGTTGTGGTTTCAATCTTTTCAACAGGCTAAATTCCTTGACTTCCCAGAACAGATTATTAATGCGACGTCTCAATGAAACAATATATGAAAAAAAAAGATGGAAGGTGACAACTCAGTACTGAATTAGTGAATGTCTGCTGTGGTGTTATCTGAACAAATATGCTATACAGTTCCACCGAACCAGAGGGGCAACTAGGGCAGGGAAGGTTGGGGTGGCTGCCCCGGGCGCAATTTGGAAAGGGAGCAAAAATCATTGGCCTACAGTTTGATTAAAACTGAATGAAAACTTTCACACTTGTAATTTTGGTACTGTTTTTTTTTTTTTTTGGGGGGGGGGGGGAAATGGGGCATACTCTGTCATTTGTCCATTTACAGAATTTGCATAAAATATGTTTTGGTGTCCATGGCAGCTTAAAACTTGCATTTCTTCCTCAAAATGTTCAGGTGATGTTAGTTGCTCCCATTCAGAAATAAAGCCATGATTTATTTGCTAGCTAGCCACCCCGGTGGTGCAGTGGTCTAAGCGATGGCCTCTGATCATTCCTCCGAAAAGGCTCTGGGTTCGAATCCCGGTGAGGCATGGATGTTGTGTTTGTCTTACGGCACTGGCTCTCTCCCTTCCCTGGAACCAGTGACCCTAAATTAGGGACGGGGGACCGCTTATAGCCCATTGAGTTGCGCACGGTGGTCGTTAAACCTCCAATAAAAAAATATATATATATTTGCTAGCTACATAAGAATTAAAGCTTTCGTCAATAACAATGGGGCCTGCTGTTTTTCTTTTGTTGGGTGGATATATGCATGTTGCAAGACAAGAATGTCTTTCACATTGTTGAAGATTCTTTGGGGGACTGACCTCGTGGCGCAGTGGTTTATGTTAGGTGCATTCGTCAGATGTAGGCCCGGGTACGGACCCAGTGAGACATGGATGGATATTATGTTTGCCTCAAGCACTGGCTCGCTTCTTAACTTATGGATGGGCAACTGCTTGTAGCCCATTCAGTTGGGCATGATGGTTGTCAAACCCGCAAAGAAACAAACAATTCTGTGGGGGCTGTTCAATCATTACTGTGACTGCTACCTGCATTTGATCTGTTTGGTGTGGTGCCAAACAATTGGCAAAAAAGCTGTACAAACAGTTGCAGTTTGATTTGAGCCTAATTTTGTTTTGTGTAGGGGACTGTATACTTACCTATATATATATTAGGAATGTAAGGTCAGGTGGTCACATACCACAGCCCCTCCTTGACAAATGTCAACCCCGCTTTCTCGTGGTGCATCCTGTTCCCACTAAAGGTGCTCTGACGACCGTCAGTAGTGGTATAACTATATATTTGTGATTAGAGGAAATGCTATCCCACACTCAGCAACCCGCTTGGCCAGCGTGGTAAGTTATGGCCAAACCCCTCCAAAATGACTCCACAACTTAAATCTTGGCCCTCAGTCTCTGGCCACTGGAATGTACCTGGCCAAGGCAGTGGCCAGTGTGACGTGAAGGCAGAGGGTCCTGAGAATAACCAGAGGATTGGACTAGGCTGCCATCTGGTGCTGACCTTGGCTACTCTTAATGGACACTCTTTATCTTCTGATTCAAGACTCCTTGAATTGGGAGAGATCAACTACAAAGGATCAAGTGGGACATCGTCTGGCTAAGTGAGGTAAGGAGAAAAGGAGATCTCATTGAGCTGAAAAGTGGACATTTTTTCTACTATCGTGGGACACATACTGGCAGAACTAGTGGTGTTGGATTTATAATAAACAAGAAACTGAAGGATAAAGTTGTAGAAGTTGAAAGTGCCTCTGACAGAACTGCACGACTCGTTATCCAGCTCTCAAGAAGATACCTGGCTCAGATTATTCAAACTTATGCACCTACCACAAGTCATCCTGAAAAAGAAATTGAAGAATTTTGTGAGGAAAGTCGTCATCTAAATAATAATGGGAAGCAGCACTTGAAGATAATTATGGGAGATTTCAATGCAAAAATAGGGCAACAGAATGAAACTTCAGTAGGTAAATTTGGTCACGGCAACCGAAACCAGCATGGAAATACTCTCATAGAGTTTGCAGAGGCAGAAGGGTTTTTCATCATGAACTCCTTTTTCAAGAAAAAGCTGCAAAGGAAATGGACATGGTGGCATCCCAATGGATTGACAAGTAAAATTGATTTTATTATGTGTGACGAGAAATTTGTCATGGAAGACTGCAGTGTGCTGAACAAGTTCAACACAGGTACTGACCGTAGAATGGTAAGATGCACCTCAATGCAAAACTCGAGCATGGCAAGCTCATAAAACTAACAAAGTGTATTGATGTGACCAACCTTAAAAAGCATCATAATACCTTTAAATTAGAACTGAGGGACAGATTCTCTATTCTAGAAGGTCTAACATCAAAAGTGAATATCTCTGAAGTTAACAGAAAAGTAACCAAAGCTCTTATGGAAACCACAAAATTAGCTGGGTCTAAAAAAAAGTTGCATGTGAACAAATTATCAGGAAAAATCAAAATGTTGATGCAAAAAAGAAGAGAGATGAGGACAACTAAAGATGTCTTCCAAAGTGGAATATATAGAGCTATGCAAGACAGTACAAAAAAGTATCGCTGAAGACGTAAGGAAATTCAACTGTGAACTAGTCAGGAAAGCAATTAAAAACAACCAAAGCCTGAAGATAGCAAAGGGACATCTCAGTAAAGGAAGAAAACAGATTATGGCAATGAGAAAAGATGGTTTTGCAACAAGAAATAGAGGCGAAATTTTGACAAGACTGAAAGATTTTTACTCCAAATTATATGAAAGGGATGATACATGTACTCCAGACATCATGAAAGGTACCAAAGTTCTTCCAGTCCTCCCAGCAGAAGTTGCACATGAAATCAAGAACATGAAGCGGAGAAAAGTTCCAGGAGAAGATGGAATTACTGTAGACATCATGCAAAAAGAAAGTGGAGAAATCGAAACAGTACTCGCCCAAGTTTTCAGTCGATGCCATAATGAAAGGAAGATTCCTGAAGATTGGAACAATGCTACAATGATTCTGCTACATAAAAAAGGTGACATTGAGGATCTCAGGAACTACAGACCTATCAGCCTCCTATCAGTGGTTTATAAAATATTCACTATTAAAGTTCTTTCACACCGCTTGAAGGTAACACTGGATATGGCTCAACCGAGAGTACAAGCTGGATTCAGGAGTTACTACAGCACTATAGATCATATCCACGTACTGAGAGAACTAATTGAAAGAGCGAGGGAATATGAACTTCCATTGTGCATGGCTTTTATCGATTATGAAAAGGCTTTTGAATGAACTTCCATTGTGCATGGCTTTTATCGATTATGAAAAGGCTTTTGATTCGGTGAAACCATCAGCAGTTGCAATGGCTTTGAAATCCTGCGGTATTGAAGATGCATATATTAATATTATTAATAACATCTATGAAAATGCAAGTGCAAAGATTCGGCTGTTTGAAAATACAACACACATAAAAATTGGAAAAGGAGTGAGACAAGGTGACACCATATCTCCCAAGCTCTTTAATGCCACATTGGAAAATGTCTTTCAATCACTGAATATGGAAAACAAAGGGATAAAGATGAATGGAGATTACTTAACTCACCTTCGTTTTGCTGATGACGTAGTCATTTTTGCAACTACTCCATCAGAGCTGCAGAGTATGATCCAGGAACTTGCTGACAAGAGCAAAGAAGTGGGATTAAAACTAAACTTTCAGAAGACAAGTGATGTACAATGCTTTTAAAAGAAATGAAGATTTATTGATGATGGAGAAAAGCTGGAGATAACAGATACGTACGTTTATCTTGGACAGCAGATATCAAGTGAGGGTAACGTTGATGAAGAAATTAATCGGCTTATAAAACTTGCCTGGAGAGCTTTTGGAAGAAACAGCATAATTTTGAAGAGCATTATGTCTTAAAAGAAAAGTGTTTGATCAATGCATCCTTCCAATGCTTACGTATGGTGCAGAGACGTGGACCTTAACTAAAAGAGACATACAAAGGCTGCAGACAACTCAAAGAAGCATGGAGAGTTGCATGCTTGGTGTAACCAGGAGAGATAAGAGGAACTCGTGGATCCGAAAAATGGCAAGAGTGGAAGACATCATGATCAGAGTAAAATCCCTGAAATGGCAATGGGCTGGACATACTGCCAGAAGGACAGACCATCGATGGACAGCCAAAATTTTAGATTGGATTCCAAGGGACAGGAAAAGACCCAGGAGAAGACCACATGGGAGACGGGTGGATGAAATTCGAAAGTATGCGGGAGTAACATGGAGGAGACTGGCACGTGACAGACCTTCGTCCAGCAGTGGATTGATAATGGTTGATGATGATGATATATATATATATTAGGAATGTAAGATCAGGTGGTCACATACCATAGCCCCTCCTTGACAAATGTCATCCCCGCCTTCAAGTGGTGTATCCTGTTCCCACTAAAGGGGCTCTGATGAGCGTCAGTAGCGGTGTAACTATATCATTGGGATTAGAGGAAATGCTATCCCACATTCAGCAATCCGCTTGGCCAACGTGGTGAGTTATGGCCAAAACCCTCCAAAATGACTCCACAACTTAAATCTTGGCCCTCAGTCTCCGGCCGCTGGAGATTGAGGGCCAAGATTTAAGTTGTGCCTTCATGTCACACTGGCCGCTGCCTTGTACCTGGCCAAGGCAGCGGCCAGTGTGACATGAAGGCAGAGGGTGTTGAGAATAACCAGAGGATCAGACTAGGCTGCCATCTGATGCTGACCTTGGCTACTCTTAATGGTCACTCTTTATCTTCTGATTCAAGACTCCTTGAATTGGAAGAGGAACTACAAAGGATGAAGTGGGATATTGTCAGGCTAAGTGAGGTAAGGAGAAAAGGAGAAGATCTCATTGAACTGAAAAGTGGACATCTCTTCCACTATCGTGGAACAGATACTGGCAGAACTAGTGGTGTTGGATTTATAATAAACAAGAAACTGAAGGATAAAGTTGTAGAAGTTGAAAGTTCCTCTGACAGAGCTGCACGACTTGTTATCCAACTCTTGGGAAGATACCAGTCTCAGATTATTCAAGCTTATGCACCCACCACAAGTCATCCTGAAGAAGAAATTGAAGAATTTTATGAGGAAATTCATCATCTAAATAATAAAGTCAAGCAGCACTTGAAGATCATTATGGGAGATTTCAATGCAAATATAGGGCAACAGAATGAAACTTCAGTAGGTAAATTTGGGCACGGCAACCGAAACCAGCGTGGAGATACTGTCGTAAAGTTTGCAGAGGCAGAAGGGTTTTTCATCATGAACTCCTTTTTCAAGAAAATACCACAAAGGAAATGGACATGGGGGGCATCTCAGTGGGTTGACAAGTGAAATTGATTTTATTATGTGTAACAAGAAATTTGTCATGGAAGACTGCAGTGTGCTGAACTTGTGTGCTGAACAAGTTCAGCACAGGTAGTGACCATAGAATGGTAAGATGTAAGATGCACCTCAGTGCTAAAGTTGAGCATGGCAAGCTCATCAAACAAAGTGTATTGACATGACCAACTTTAGAAAACATCATAATACCTTCAAATTGGAACTGAGGAACAGATTCTCTACTCTAGAAGATCTAACTTTAGAAGAAGTGGACATCCACAGAAAATTAACCAGGGCTCTTGTGGAAACAGCAACAAAATTAGCTGGTACTAAGAACAAGTTACATATAAACAAATTATCAGGAAACCCCAAAATTATGGTGCAGAAAAGAAGAGAGATGAGGACAACTATAGCATATGTGACTTCCAAAGTGAAATATATAGAGCTATGCAAGACCGTACGAAAAAGTATCACTGAAGATGTAAGGAAATTCAACTGTGAACTAGTATTTGAAAACAACCAAAGCCTGAAGAGAGCAAAGGGACATCTCAGTAAGGGAAGAAAACAGATTATGGTACTGAGAAAAGATAATTCTGTAACAAGAAATAGAGGCAAAAGTTTGACAAGAATGAAAGATTTCTATTCAAAACTATATGAAAGGTATGATGCATGTACTCCAGACATTATGAACCAGAGTTCATTCAGTCCTCCCAGCAGAAATTGCACATGTAATCAAGAACATGAAACGGGAGAAAAAGCTCCAGGAGAAAATTGAATTACTGTAGGCATCATACAAGAAGCAAGTGGAGAAATTGAAACAGTACTCTCTGAAGTTTTCACTCTATGCTTTAATGAAGGGAAGATTCCTGATGATTGGAACAATGCTACAATGATCCTGCTACATAAAAAAGGTGACATAGAGGATCACAGGAACTACAGACCTATCAGCCTCCTATTAGTGGTTTATAAAATCTTCACTAAAGTTTTTTCACAATGCTTGAAGGTAACACTGGGCATTGCTCAACCGAGAGAACAAGCTGGATTCAGGAGTGGGTACAGCACTATAGATGATATCCACATACTGAGAGAACTAATTGAATGAGTGAGGGAATTGAACTCCCATTGTGCATGGCTTTTATCGATTATGAAAAGGCCTTTGATTTTGTGAAACCATCAGCAGTTGCAATGGCTTTGAAATTCTGCGGTATTGAAGATGTGTATATTAATATTATTAATAACATCTATGAAAATGCAAGTGCCAAGGATTCAGCTATTTGAGAATACAGCACCCATAAAAATTGGAGAGGGAGTGAGATAAGGTGACACCATATCTCCCAAGCTCTTTAATGCCACATTGGAAAATGTCTTTCAATCACTGAACTGAGAAAACAAATGGATAAAGATCAATGGAGATTATCTAACTCACTTTCATTTTGCTGATGATGTATTCAAACAAATACAGTCAGAGCTGCAGAGTATGATCCAGGAACTTGCTGACAAGAGTAAAGAAGTGGGATTAAAAATGAACTTTCTGTAGGCAAAAGTGATATACAAATGCTTTTACAAGAAATGAAGATTTATTTATTATTGGGAAAAGCTGGAGATAACCGATACCTACATTTACCTTGGACAGCAGATATCAAGTGAGGGTCACATTGAGGAAGATATTAATTGGCGTATAAAACTTGCCTGGAGAGCTTTTGAAAGAAACAGTATAATTTTTAAGAGCAGTATGCCATTATGTCTTAAAAAAAAGGAAAGTGTTTGATCAATGCAAACTTCCAGTGCTTGCGTATGGTGCAGAGGCGTGAGCCTTAACTAAAAGAGACATACAAAGACTGCATGCAACTCGAAGCATGGTGAGGTGCATGCTTGGTGTAACCAGGACGGATAAGAAGAGGTTCTCGTGGATCAGTAAAACGACAAGAGTGGAAGACATCATGATCAGAGTAAAATCCCTGAAATGGCAATGGGCTGGACATATTGCCAAAAGGACAGACCACCGATGGACAACCAAAATTTTAGACTGGATTCCAAGGGACAGGAAAAGACCCAGAAGACCACATGGGAGATGGGTGGATGAAATTTGAAAGTATGCGAGAGTAACATGGAGACTGGCACAAGACAGACTGTTGTGGAAAAAACTTAAAAACTTAGGGAGACCTTCATCCAGCTTTGGATTGATGATGCCCCCCCCCCCCAATCTGTGTTTTAATAATAATATAAACAGAGTGGGTGCAATATTTTGTGTTGGTCCTGGGTACAGAAATGCCCAGTTATGCCTCTGCACTGAACCATCCTAATTTTAACTAATTCACATGAAGTGGTTGCATCAGCATAATGATTTGTGGTAGTTCTTACAGCAATTCAAAAGAAAGTAATTCAATGGTAAAAGGGATTGAAATGGGTTTTTCTAGTATATATCATGTGCTGTGTATAATGTGTGGGGATAAATACTGAGATTCTCGAATGTGTAGCATTAATATATATCATATAAACATATATGTTATGTATATTATTATGTTGGATATGTTTATAGTTCATTGAAACATATCAATGTCTAGAACTTACATTATGTGGCTATAAAACATTAGTTTTATCGATAGTTACATAAAATTAAACATACATGTTGTCGATAAAAGTAATGTGTAGCATTAAGTGGAACAGCTAAATTAAGCACACTAGACAAAAAATTAGTCACCCCTAACAGAAATGACAGCATGAAGTTACCGGTTGCATAGAGGGTGCAGTGATAGCAGTATTGGGAGATAAATAGCACTGACATAATATCAATAGTTTGAAATGCAGACCTTGCATAGAACATTATATGTGGTACTATATATTTAGGCAATACTACTTAAAATAAGTAGCAATAATACTGTTTCTCACATTATAATAACAAAAGTGTGGCCTTTGGAAATGGTCGATTAGGCTAAAATATTGTTAAGATATGTAGCATAAAAACAAAAACTCACCTATTTAAGGTTATACAGTGCCGCAGCCATGTATAACCACATTGAGCATGTGATACCATTTTGCTTACTGAGTTGAACTCGAGAATAAAAGCCATTTAAAATACTTTAAGGAAATAAACAATGAAGTATGACGATATCTTCGATGCAACCAAATCTAAAACAACGTAGACAGGAACGAACAACATTAAAATAAAATTGAAAAGATATTAGTTGGACAAAAGAAAGAACAGATACTTAAAATTCTGAAATAAGAACTTAAAATGCGTAATCAACTCATCTTCCAACAAACTGCACATCTCCAAACTAGTTTTTGACATATATTCTTGTTTAATCAATAGAAGTATTACGTTCTAAAGCAGTATGTTGCCGCGGAAGCTCGATGTTGTAGTGAGATCACGCTGCTAGCCATGCCACACCCTAAAACGTCAGGGTCGCAGTACGACTCAAAAACGTACTGTGACCCTGACTTTTTAGGGTGTGGCACGGCTAGCAGCGTGATCTCACTACAGCATCAAGCTTCTGAGGCAGCATACTGCTTTAGAATGTAATGTTTCCATTGATATTTCAAAAATTAGTTTGGAGATGTGTAGTTTGTTTGAAGATGAGTTGATTAGGCTTTTAAGTTCTTATTTCAGAATTTTAAATATCTGTTCTTTCTTTCGTCCAACTAATATCTTTTCGATTTTATTTGAATGTTGTTCTTTCCCGTCTACATGTTGTTTTAGATTTGGTTGCATCGATGATATTGTCATACTTCATTTTTCATTTCCTTAAAGTATTGTAAATAACTTTTATTCATGAGTTCAACTCAGTAAGCAAAATGGTATTGCATGTTCAACGTTACATAGGTGAGTTTTTGTTTTTATGCTACATATCTTATCAATATTTTAGCCTAATCAACCATTTCAAAAGGCCACACTTTTGTTGTTATAACGTGAGAAACAGTATTATTGCTACTTATTTTAAGTAGTATTGCCTAAATAGCACTGACATGGTCTATAGGATCATTTGGTAGCAATCCCCTTCTCCTCCTCCCTCTCTCTCTCGTGGCTGTAAGGGTCACATCCAGAAAGTTCAGGCTATGTGCTGAAATGAATTTTAGAGAATTATGAAGGCTATTAAACAGGTTGAGGGTGTTTACTGGGAGAGATTCATCACTATTTTCAACTATTATGAGGATGTCATCCATATACATATCTTACATACAGGCAGAATAATGAAGGTTGGGGTAGTGTTGTTTTATCTACCAAGTTTTCCCAAATAGTAGTTTGGCAGAAAAGATGCCGAAGGAGAACCCATTGGCCATTGCTAAGCCTGATGTCTGTTTGTGAACTTTTTCATTAAGCTGAAAGAAGTTATGCTTGAAAATAAGTAGCAGTTCATTGAGTCCAGTGTGTTTTTCTTTATTATGTCCAAGGAAAACAATTAAATCTGCAAAATGTTCTGTCAGAAATTCAATAAGGAGGTCAAGGATGATGTTTGTATACATACCAATTTATACTTTTTGGAAATATGTAGTTTGGGGATTAGTGAAAGAGAAAAATTCACTGAAACTTTTAAACTAAATATTAGCCCATCTTTTGGTTGGGTTGCCAGTATTTCACATTGGTTATTTATTGAGATAGATTACTACTCAGTGTCAGAAATAGAAATAAATCTTCTGCTGGCCCAGCGGACCACTAGAATTTGCAAACCACTGATCCACCGAAATGCCCACTGGTCCGTGAAAAAAAAAATAAAATAATAATTTAGTCATTTACAATATATGTAGAAAATAATGTATCATTTCAATGGAAATTATCTCCAATATTTGTTTTTAAACCAATCATTAGTTTGCAGCCTAAAAAGAAAACCATACAGCAAGGTAAAATATTTGTTTAACTTGTGACAAATTTGAAAAAAAAAAAAAACTTACTGGCCCAGTAAAATCACTAGTTCAGTGGTCAGACGGAAGTTTTACTGGTCAATGTCCAGCGGACCACTGGGTAATTCGAACACTGCTACTTGAAAAAAGCATTGCCATTCTGAAATATCATTTACTCAAAATCATTGTGAATTAGAAACTAAGTTTAAACTAGTTAAATTT
Source organism: Macrothele yani (assembly GCA_039090855.1). Classification (NCBI taxonomy): domain Eukaryota; kingdom Metazoa; phylum Arthropoda; class Arachnida; order Araneae; family Macrothelidae; genus Macrothele; species Macrothele yani. The sequence continues at coordinate 106,417,414 of CM077014.1, read as the reverse complement.
TTTTATGGAATTTATCTAGGTAAAGTTTCAAATTTCTGCAAATTTTCAAAGAGGGCAGTCATTCATTTAATCCCTGTTTTTGGTTATGGTTAGCCTGGATAGTTACAGTGATTCTGTAATATATCTTGCCAGATGTTAGGCAGCATTAATCCTCTATAGTCATTTATGATGAAGTTCTGGTATTTTCCAATTTCAAGTCCCTCTTTCAATTTACACTTCAGGGAGTTGGATTGATGTCCAGTGACAGGTAGAGTCCCAGTCTATAAGGTGTCCCGTTGCTCTAACATGCCTGTCTAATCCTGTATTGTTCGAAAAAATGTTTATTGCTGCCTCGTGCTCCGTGATGCGAATTTCCAGCCTACGACCTGTTTCACCTATGTAGTATTTTCCACAGCTGCAAGTTACTTTATAAATTACTCCTTGCATTTTTAACATCTTTTTGAATCATGCTAAGGCAAAATTTCTTAAGTTTGTTGTCTTAATAGGGAGCTAATGAATCTAATATTATATTTACTGCTTATTCTCTTTAAAGATTCAAACAAACCTTTTTGAAACATAATTTTTCTAGTGAATTTCAACTCCTGCTTGCTGGTATTTTTCTGTTTATCTTGTGTGAGTAATTTATCCATTTCCTTTTTTTGGGTAGTTATTTTCAGTTCATCTATGTAGGCTCTTTTCTATATCTTCTGAGGAGACCAAATTGTTCTTTTTTTCTAAAAAATGGCTTGTGACATTCTTCTTTATTGAGTATGGGTGATAAGAGTTAAAATCTAGGGTTTTATTGGTATCCAAAGGATTTTTGTACATTTTTGTGAGGAACTTATCGTCCTGGACATAGTCAAATCTAAGAAGTTTAATTTTCCTTCTATTTGAATCTCTAAAGTGAACTTAAGGGAATCATCTAATTCATTAAAGCAACATAGAATTTTTTTCTGGTAGATCTTTATCCTTGCTATCTATAGTGAATAAGATATCCATATATCTGCTATATAGGCAAAAGTATGAGGGTTGAATCAGTACCTTTCTTCCAGCTTTCCTGCAAACAAAGATAAGAAATTAAGGTTAACCCTTTTGAAGGTTTTAGGTGATCTGAGCACATTATCATAGTTATCTTATAAGTAATTCACACACATAAAAGTATGCAGACTGAATTCTTCATAATATTTGTGTAGTATTTCATAATATTTACAGTGTTTATGTAATATTTCTGCATAATTGTAATGCTGCTAATTTATATTTTCAGGGTGTTTTACATGTGCAATGGATTCTGGTGTTCGGATTTATAATGTTGAGCCTCTGGCAGAACAGGCCCATTTAGGTAAGAGGCCAAATAAGTCATAACAAAACAATTAATTTTATAAAAAAATAAAAGCAAATTTATTTTCATTATCAGTAGCAGGGCTGGAAAAATAAGTTTCAGATCTAGTAGCCAGATGAAATGAATTCAAATTTGAAAGAATAACACAAACATAATGTGTGATGATGCTGGAACAAATGGTAATATAGAATATTTGCTGCTTTTTTATTTATTTTTTCTAAACCACTCTTACTGCTTAAAAAAATTCTAATTTGGTCCATTGTTTTCTTTTCTTATTCTTCCAGTCACTGTTCTGAAAAATTCAAATTTCAGATTTTGATTTTATTAAAATACAATTTGTTGAAGTTAAACTTTGCCCAAAATAAACACAGAATATTGTTGTATTTTCCTTCGTATAATTAGCAGATCGTAAAATTAAAAAAAAAAAAAAAAAAAATTCTGTTCATATAAACCCACTTTGGCAGGCCATGAAATTCAGAGAAAAAAATTCTTACGGGTAATTTGCAGGCAGCATATAACGTGTAGATTGTGAAATTTGAAAAGAAAAATTTTCCTCATATAATTCACGGAGATAAACCTATAGACCATGAAATTTAGGAACAAAATGTCATGTGATCTGCACATTACATTAATCCTAAACCATAGTTTTTGACAAAAATGTGGTGGTTCGCAGAATGACACAAAAATAAAAAATAAAAAGTCGTTGTTATTAAAAAAAGTAACTCATTTTTTTAATATGTTTGTGTTATCTTCAAGTGAATATCAAAGAAGTAAAATCCCTAGTATTTTCAGCATTACAGTTGTTTATCAGTCAAACTTAAAATTCTGTACAAACTGGACAATCCTTAGTATTTAATATGCATATACATATCACTAAGCTGTTCTCTGAGATTCAGAGGTTAGCTACACAAAGAAATACAAACTACCATATAATTTTTACTTACTGTTGCCATATCAGACCTCCATTTTGCAGCGATCTTGACATACAACTCGGGCTTCACTGACATCCATCACACGCCGTACACAAGATCTTCTGTATTTCATACTCGTAATCTTTTTCTCATGCAGACACTCCTGAATCTGATCCTCCCATGATTTCCTTGGCCTTCTTCTGCCTTTCCTTCCTGCCATTTGGGCTAAAATGATTTTCTTATTAAGCATTTCATCACTCATTCTTTCAGCATGACCAAGCCACTGAAACATATTAGTCTCCACCTTGTTAACAACATTTTGCTTCACATTACACAATTGCGACACATCTTCATTCCTCACATAATCAGAACGCGTCTTGCCACAAACCCCCCTTAAGTAACACATTTCTCTAGCACATAAACGACTCCTATGTTTCGTCTGTAGTGCCCAGGTTTCACTGCCATACCTTAATGGCTTAATATTTAAAATTTCTAAAATACTGAAAATATTTTGAAAAACTGAACAAACAAATGCCTGACCAATATGATTAGTGAACGCTACCAAGACGGCAACGATTAAGTATGCTCGACAGACTTCCCATAGCATATTGCCTTCCTTGAGCACAAATATTATCGCCTTCATTGCATCATATTTTATGTCTAAATGCTCGTAATTAAAAAAAGGAAAAACTATTTCCATCTCATTGTGGCTCTTTACCTTCATAGTACATTACACGTTTTATGTTAACACATTTTTGAAACTTTTCCGGTATCACCAGTTCTGACATCGCACTGATTTTTTAAAACTCAGTGTCACATTTTACGCTGTGTGTTAATCTCTAAACTTTTTAATAGTAAATACTGCAATTTGTCAGATTACTGACAAAAATTATGGCATTTACCGCAAATTATGAAATTCCATGTAAAAAAAAATTAGGTGCCCAGGAGATGTGTATGTGGCACCCAGTAATTTTCCAGCCATGATGAGTAGTATATATATACAATGGTAAAAGGTAGAAAAAGTCAAAACATGAATTGTCTTTGACTGAAATTTGTAAAATATGTACAGCATTGGATAAAATTAATTCTAATTGTTTACAAGTTGGATGCACTTCATACTTTTTTTTTTTTTTTAATAAGAATGTTTTTTCGTGATAGTCAATTCCTTCCCATTTCAAGTTGAGAATAAAAATCCTTTGCTTTTTACTATTTTTTTATCATACAGATTTGTTATGCATATGTTGGTGAGTTGCAATTTGCTCAGCCAGGAAGACTAACTTCTACGTTCTCATTCATACAAGTACGGAGATCACAAATTATCATGCTCAAGTTATCATCCATAGCTGCACCAACTATAATAGGAGGAAGTAAACTGGGGAATCAGAACTGTCACATAGTTTTCAGAGCAAAACATAAGAACGACCTTCTGTTTCTATGAAATGTGTTGCCTAATATGTCTACTGTTGTAATAATATGATGCAGAACAATTGATCAGCCTAATATGTCTACTGTTGTAATATGATGTAGAACTATGTCAGAAAGTGAACTGCATGCCAATTTTATGACCTTTCCGCTACTGCTATCACAGCTGCACTTCCTCCCAATGGAAGGGGCAGCCAGCTATGGATAACTAGGGCCCTGATTTTGACAACCAAAAAATTCCTGAAAAATGCCCTTAAAATTGAGAAAAATGTACTTAAATGCTGAAAAGGAAAACCAGCCTATATTATATTTTACTTTAATTTTTGACAAACATTCAATTATCGGTACTTATGCATTAGTCGGGCACCAGTAGAAATGTATCAGTAAATGTCACACTTGTAGATAGATGGCGCCACATGAATGGTTATTTCCTTTCAGAATTTAGCTGTAATGAACGACATGATTTTATGAAGGAAATATATCGCAACATACAATCATTATTAGTGGCCTGAAACCTACACATTAATTTTTGGGAGCCAAGAAGTTTTAATACAATTTAAAATGGAATCAAAGGGGTCTGATGAAGCTAAATGATGTCTCCACATGAACCCAGCCAAGTACGAATCGATATGCTGTCTAGCAGTTCTGCGACGACATTTGTTTCTCCATTTAGCTGATCCCCACAATCTTTCTATTGTTTGAGTATGGACTCCACTCTCCGGGTCAACAAAGTTGTACTTGTGATTGTCTTTGAAATGTTCAAAACCTGCCTCTTCTAGCTCCTCCGTCTTGTATGTCTTCCATGAATCTGAATAGATTGTAGAAAGTTCCACATGATTCTTAATTTCCTTCAACAGGGTTTTCGCACTTCTGTCTGGCACTTTCACTAAAAAGCAGTGATTAGTAGAATGGCAAATTCCTCCGAAAATCCACTGCTGTGGAAACACATTACTTTTTCGAAAATAATGTTTCGTCTATATCCACAATTAAACTTGGGCCACCAATTTTTTTGTCTGACTGATGTTTGAGAACATCTGTGCAAATTTCTCGCAAATAGTTATTCCAATTAACAATTGTGTGACTTGCCATTTACTGATACATTTCTATACATTTAATAGAAGTTAAATTCTCCCTCCAGCTTTAAATAAATCGAACAGCAGTTTAAAAAGGAAGCTGACTACTCTCAAACCAATTTCCAACGTGTAAGCCTACCTTAGATCTGCATGTTCTAATGTTGCACCGCCATTGAATACTTTCACTTCCAAAGTATAGCTTCATATTATGGCCCAATTTACAGATTCTTTCACTTGGCAGAATTCCTTTACTTTGAAGAAATGACATAACACTTCCTTCATCTCAAGGTAAATCCCAAATTTTCATATTGTTCAACACCACGGAAACAGAAAAGAGTTACATGAGAATCATTTTGTCAATAATCCAAATAACGAGACGTTATCTGCAGTACTGATGTAGTGGCATGTACAGCTTCATATACAAATATGCTACCTCCAGATTAAAAATAATGAATTTTAATTGCAATACTACTGCCATTTTCATGATATATTTCCTTCATAAATTGTATTTACCAAAAATAAACTTCATCACACCATTCATTACAGCTAAATTCTAAAAAGAACTGACCATTCATGTGGCACCATCTATCAACAATTGTGACATTTTCTGATATATTTGTACTGGCACTCGGTTAATGCATAAGTACCCAATTATCTTTTGCTAATTGATAAATTATAATTCCAGTCTTTAAAGTAAATAAAGTAAAAAGCTGAAATAACTTCAAAAGAAGAAAAGGGATATGTATCTGTTCCACATGAATTTTATTTGTTTGCATTCTAAAATTTCTTTTTAAGTACATTAGACTTGTGCTGAATTATTAGGTGCATCCTAATGTTTACTAATGTGAATAAATGTCTATTGACCGAACGTAAGTTTTTATGCTTCAAGATACATCTCATGACATCTATGGATGTGATTGGGATATACTTGAAGAAAAAGAAAAAAGATTTTTTTTTTTTTTGTTCTGAAACATTATTTCATTTGGCAATGATAGTGTCTAATCTTGCCTTTAGTTTCTTTAAGAACTTGACTTGCTTTGCCAATGTAAGCTATCTTCCTGGTTTCAAGTGGGTTCTCTTTTCCTCAAGCTGAAGAACAGAAGGCACTGTCAAGGACTGCTTTCTTTGATCTTATAGAGAAGAAAACACTTTTGAGGTTTAGAAAATGCACTTTTTATAAAAGGTACAAGTAATTTTTGAAAGCATGGCCAGAATATACAGATTTCTTTTAATTGTACATAAAAAAAATGTTAGAGCTGAAAAATTCCGTAAATAAGGGAAATCCCCCCCCCCCGCTCCCATGTCTCAGGGTAGGAAAAATCCCCCAAAATGCAGGTCTTCAAAATCTGCACTAACACTATGATCATCAGTGATTTCCAGTCATACAAAATGCAAGTAAACTGGAAGGCTATCTTTCCTGCTTAGCACATCATTACCTGTTGCTATATGTATGATAAATCTGTATGGTAAAAAGAAATATGCAAAATACTTTCTCCATCTTTAACAACAACAACAACAAAAAAAACACTGACTATTATATCATAAAAATTAAGAAAAAAATTATGTATAAAAATTGCGTGAGTGCTTCTAACTCTAAACAGTTACCAAAAAAAGAAATAATAAATTACTAACAAACATGTTTCAAATTCATATTACAATAACATGGTATTTTTGCACTATTTTGATGCAAAATTGTGCTTGGTTGTTTGAAATCCTTTTTTTTTTTTTTTTTTTAAGGGGAGGAGCTATTTCATGTATTCTCTTTGTTCCCAAGTATAAAAATAACATTTAACTTGTTTCCATAGTCATATAAGGTGCATTGCTAATCACATCCCAATGGTGGAGTTGAAAAAATCTATTTTCATACAATGTTTTGTCATCACTTTTTTTAGTCAAATTTCTGTTACTTAATTTTGTGTATAGTGCCTTTAAAAAAAAATACTGCAAATAAGTCATGACATTGTTTTGAAACTGAAAAGTGATGCCAAAAAATGTTTCTAACCCCACAGTCTTTCTGACACATCATAACAAATAGCTGAGCGATCACTGCTAAACGTGTGGCACAACCAAACTTCTTAAGAGGAAATGTGGCACTGAAATGAAAAGTAGACATTGGATAATTACACTGCTTAACACAAAAATTGTGTATGTTGGTTTTTAATGTTTCTTATAACAGTTCAAAGGCACAGATTCCAATGGCAGTCTTAGTTTTTTCATATCAACAAAAAAAATTTCGGTTATCTTAAATTTTGTGTTTTTATTAATACACTGTCATTTGCCTTTGTTACAGGATAAGCATGACCATGATAAGAGGTTGTAAGCTCTCCCCAGACTCTTTCTGTTTATGTTTGTGGGTACTATATTGGTCTTAAGCAAGTCAAGTACAAAATTGGTAATCAAATAAATGTGCAGGCAGATGGATGCCAAATTAATCAGGCAGGTACACACGCGTGCCTCAGAAAACTTGAAAATTACATTGTCCTGGAATGGGAATTGAACCCGCAGTTCCCGATTTATGTTCGGGTATGTTATTGTTACACAACCCAGAACAAAGAACCTCCAAGCAGCCGAGGATGTGTTTCAAGACTGATATCAAATAAGTGATTTATTAAATGATATAAATAAATAATTTGATTATCATTTACTTCTAAAGAGTTATTTCTTCAGGGAGACTAGTCTTCTGTTCACGTGTTGCTAAGGCGAAGAATCATATATGCTTCAATTTGCGCACTGTGGAGAATTTCATCTGAGTCTTGAAGCACCTCAGTTGCTTGGAGGTTCTTCATTCAGGATTGTGTAACGGTAAAATACCCGAACGTAAATCAGGAGCTGCGGGTTCATTTCCCATTCCAGGACAATGTAATTTTAAAGTTTTCTAAGGCATGCATGTGTGCCTGCCAAGCACAAAATTACCATAGGGACTAAGTGCATAACAAGCTTACTTCAGAATGCCTATGAAAGACCAAGACAAAGTTTGGGTGCTGCATTTTTGCTGTGATAGTTGCTGGTTAACTTTGGAAGGTTGGCTTCATTTTAAAGAAAAGCAATACCATTTGCCATTCCTCGAATTTGTGGAAACCAAATAGTCATCTTGATGACTGTTTCTTTTGTATGGTAGATATTTCTAAGTACAAGAAGCCTAGAAACCAGAATGCCATTACATATCTAAACATACCATCATCACATTGCAATGAACTTCCATTCCACAACCACAAAAAACACCTGTTCGCATTGCAATGAGCTTCCTATTCCACAACCACAAAAAAGCGTGGAGACAATAGAGGAAAATGTCCAGTCTGGTGGTGATTGTGAGAATGATAAAGATATAGACTTCCATGGTGCATCTTACAGTGCTCAGCCACATTTTCCAAATCAACAAGAACTAGGTGATTTAGTAAGAGACTTAGGGCTAACAAAATCAAATGCAGAACTTTTGACTTATCGTTTGAAAGTGGAACATATTGAATCCCAGCTGCAAATCGACCACATACAGAAAAAGACATTAAACATATGCACAATATTATGATGTGATTGATGCTCTTTTCTATTGCCTCGATATAAATGGGCCCTTTGAGAACACTGGCATTCCTTACGTACCTGAAGAATGGAAACTCTGTGTACCCAGATCGGTTAGAAGTCTGAAGGCAGTGCTATTGCACAATACAAATACGTTTATATATGCTTCAATTCCAGTAGCACACTCCATGCACATGAAAGACTACCAATGTCAAGCTTCTTGAAGAAAAAAAAAATCAAATATCATGAATACAATTGAGATGTGTGTGCTGATTTCAAGATGATTGGGCTCCTTTTGGGCCAGCAACCTGGCTTTACAAAGTATCTTTGTTTACTTTGCTTGTGGGACAGCAGAGTAGTCGTGAACAATTACATTGCAAAAGAATGGCCTCCAAGAGTTGAAAGCTGCTACACAGAATGTCATACACAATGCTCTTCTTCTGGTGCAGAAAATCTTATTGCCCCCTCTGTGTATTAAGTTGGACAGGTGAAGCAGTTTGTGAAAACATTGAATCCTGACAGGCAAACATTCAAGTTTGTTTACCCAATGTTCCCAAATCTTCCGGATGCCAAAGTAAAAGGTGGTATACTGTATTTGTGTGGCCACGGATAAAGGCAATGCTGACCTCAGAAGAAATAGAGAACAAAATGACTAATGTTGAAAAGGATGCCTGACAGTCATTGCATTTTGACTCAATTTCTTGGAAATAGGAAGAGCATTAACTACAAGTAGCTTTTGGAGAATTTAGTCTACAATTTTGAATAATGGGTTGTCGAATATCAGTGAAACTTCATTACTTGCACTCGCGTCTAGATTTTTCAGAGAAAATTGGGAGCAGTGAGAGATTTCATCAAGACACGCAAAATATAGACTACATCTGGTATTTGGTGTGCCTTGCTAGTAGTATTCATAACAAGTGAAGGCAATCCAAAGTTACTTTTTAGGAGAGATATACTTCTCGTCTTTAATTGTTTCAAATCATGCTGATAGTATTATGTATTGATAATATTTGTCATTTGTAGTCTCTTACATCCCCTGTCCTATTGCCTAATGCATTGTAATACATTTTGTACATTATACAACTGTATACATTTTGGAGTTGCATAAATTGTAACTAAACTATTGATGGTATGCCAAAACTAGTGGCAATTTTGAAATCCTCACACCAAAATTAATAAGGAAGCTTCAAAATATTTTGATAAACACATAATTGTTCAGATTTTGTTACAGTGTTGTCGATAGGACTGTTGGATAGATGTTAACAATCATACCATGAAGCCTAACAAAGCTTGCTAACCCATTTTTATACAGGCTTCTGTACATTTATTATGATCATGACTAGAAAAACAGGCTAAATATTGTACTCAATTTTTGCATTTAATCTAATAATCATAGAAGGTAATCCTTTGCTGTTTCATTACAGTTTTTTAGTTGGTCTTTCCTATGATGGGACTATTTCTTTGTCTGATGAGAGGGGTATGAAGCAGGAGACACATTGTTTAGTTTGTTGAAGAATATGCCCAAATGGAGGGCATGGAGGTCTGCAGAAAACGTCATCCATAACCACAAAATGAAGGAATCTGTGTGAATGAACTGTGTTAGTGAGTATAGTTGAAAAAATTAGTTTGCCTGCCACTACAACAGAACAGAACATCAGAAGCCCACCCAAGGTATCAGAGGTTACAGTTACAACGTTACATACTGTGCAAAAACCTGCAAAATGCTTGGGAACCTTTCCAGAGCTCACTAGAATTTTCCATTTGCGACGTCATGTCAGCACTTGAAAAAGTTTTGATTGGATTTTTCCCGGTTTTTGGTTTGGGGATTTTCAGATAAGGTATGCTCAATTTGTACCAGAGGTTGCAGCCTTGCATATGATAATTAATCCTGTCGTTCTAGTTTCCATTAACATCTTAATACAATTTACCCAAGTTTCTGCATGAAACCCATGTTTTCCAGTTATGTGTGGTCTTATGATGCAATATCAGTTGTTGGAACATGCACTTAAATCTGTCAAAGTGAAATTCAAAACCGATACTTACCTGCTGTGATGCTTCAGCAACCACCATTTTCAATGGCATGTGAAGTTGTTTTCACAGCATAGGTGTTGTCTCCTGCATGGAACTTTCAGTTGCCAACTGATAAACAGTGGATGGGTAAAAGTCTGAGCTCCGTGCTCTCGCAGTAGTACAGCTGAGCAGAAAATACATTCAACTACCAAATATCACATGACACAGGTGAACAAACTGTGATGCTTCCAGTTGTATGTTAATCTTTATATTCCTTTTCCTGGCTCCACATGACTAATGATGGACAAAAATGCTTTGTACAAAAATATGTTTGGATTATCAAAAGTTTAAGGAACATTTTCCCCCTTAATGAAGATTTTGTTACACTTTACTAAATTTCTCAATATGCTGTTGATACATCAATGTCAGGTGCTTTTGAACTGATTTTTGTGTTATATAACAAATCAGAGCAAAATTGCTAATGTCCACTTCATTATACACTGCTGGCCATCCAAAATGCAACACCAAGAAGGAAGCGTCCAATTGGCCTGAAATTCGCAGCATGCGTCGCCCACGAGAGCACATGCAAACGATTAGCATTACAGGGCATATGCAAATCATATGCACCCAGCAAGCCACCGAGAAGCACTATAAGAAGGGTGCACATAAGGCGGGGTGTAAGTAGTGGAATTTTGTTGTGCTGCCGGGCCTGTGCGTGGGAAGCTTCCTGATGCCTCGTCGCAGAATACGGCAGTCATTCCCGCATGTTTCGGGGTTTGACAGAGGATGAATAGTGGCTTATCGCGACAGCGGTTTATCTTACCGAGACATTGGCGCCCGTGTGGGACGACATCCAGCCACAGTGAGGCGAGTATGGATTCGGTGGGTGCAGGAAGGACGGACGGACGGACCGACGTGAGCGATCGTGCCGCGGCCCTCCACAAAACGAGAGGACCGACATGTTGTGCGGCGGGCATTGACGGCTCGCACCGCCACATCACGAACGTTATCGCAGGAATTAGGGTGTGTTGCGCAACAACCTGTGTCAGCACGTACCGTACGACGTCGTCTGCAGGAGCGGGGACTTGTCGCACGGCGCCCATTGCTCAGATTACCATTGACGTTACACCACCAGGCGAGTGCGATGGCAGTGGGCCGTTGAACGCCGCACTTGGACTACGGAATGACACGACATTTTTTTCTCCGACGAATCCCGCTTCTGCCTGCAACACCACGATGGTCGGATCCGCGTGTGGGAGCACCGCGGCGAGAGACTGTATGACGCCTGCATTATGCATCGCCACACCAGTCCGTCGCCTGGCATGTTATGGTTTGGGGCACAACTGGATATGACACCTGCACCCCTCTGGTATGCATCGCCGGTACACTGAACAGCCACCGCTACATCTCCGACGTTTTGGAGCCTGTAGTCCTCCCTTACCTGCAGGACCTGCCAGCAGCCACGTTTCAACAGAACAATGTGCGCCCGCACGCGGCACGCGTCGTGCAACAATTCTTCACAGCCCACCAGGTGTCACTGCAGCAGTGGCCTGCCTGTTCTCCCGATATGTCGCCCATCGAACACGTCTGGTCGCTGATCAGCAACCAAGTGGACCGGCAAGCACCACCCGCGGCTACGCCTGATGAGCTGTGGCAACGTGTGGAAGCAGCTTGGACCAACATACCCCAAGCCCACATCCAAAGCCTCTTTCGTTTAATTCATCTTTTTATCTGTTATGTGTCCAGTAAATCTGGCTTTGCTATCTCGTGTCCTTCTTGGTGTTGCAGTTTGGGTGGCCAGCAGTGTACATAGATTGTTTTTGAATCATAATGATTATATTTATTAAAATGCCAGTAAAGTAAACTAAAATGGGGTCATGGTTTCAGCCACTAAGGCTCTTGTCAGAATTTTCTCACATCGTTTTCCCAAAATACTGACCAATTGAAATCTTCCAAAATTCAACGGATTCCAGCTAGAAGATGGCAGCACACGACCACAGCCCTGTGATAAGAATTTTTGAAAGCTGATCAAGAACGGAACAATGTATGCGATTGGATTGGCTGACAAGAGCCCTAGCGACTGAAACCATGGTCCTGTTATTATTTCCTTTACTGCCATTTTAATAAATATAATCTTGATTCAAAACTGAACTATGATTTTTGTGTGATTTTCCACTCTACTGTTCTTGTATGCCACATTGTCTTATACTACCCAGTTCAAAAAGAATGTATAATCAAATGAATCCATGGCATAAAATGCATTGATCATATCTTAATCTTCACAAGATCTATTTGTAAAGTTGAGCAGGCAGTCACACGAGGTCAAAAGAAGTAATATGTAGATAAGTGTTCAACTGGAAGCATCACAATCTGTTCTACTGAGTCAGTTGGCAACCTGGAGTTCCATGTAGCAGATTACAGGTGTGCAGTGAAAACAACTTTACGTGCAATTGCAAATGGTGGCTGCTGAAGCATCGCAGCAGGTAGGTACCGATTTTGAAATTTCATTTTGACAGATTGAAATGGCAAAAGTACCTGCTTCAACAACTGATCTAGTATCATAAGATCACAAATCACTGGAAAACGTTGGTTTCATGAAGAAACCCATGTAAATTGCATTAAGCTGTTAATGGGAACTTGTACCAATTTGGCTTCTGGTGCCTAGTCTTGATTATGTGTGACATCTCTGGTTTGAAAATGTGGTAAAAATTCTGAAATTTTAAATCTCTCCATCCTAATTTTTGGACTGCATCATGTGTGTAAAAGAAATACATACCATTAAGCTGTTCTCTGTGATTCAGAGGTTAGCTCCTCAAAGAAAGACCATGTGCCAAGTGCACATTTAACTGATAGAACTAGAAATTATTTACTGTTGGTGTATCAAATGTCTCCATTTGCAATGATCTCTGCACACAGCTCGAGCTTCATTAAAATCCATCACACGCAGCACACTGGAACTTTTGTACTTCATACTCATAACTTTTTTTCTCAAGCAGACATTCTTGAATCTGGTCCTCCCATGATTTCCTTGGTCTTCCTTTACCTTTCTTTTCGGTCACTTGAGCTGAAAATATTCTCTTAGCCAGCACCTCATCACTCATTCTTTCAACATGGCCAAACCACCTAAGAATATTAGTCTCCACCTTACTAACAACATTTTGCCCCACATTACACATCTTCGTTCCTCACATGATCAGCGTGTGTCTTACCCCCACCCTTAAGTAACGTATCTCCCCAGTACACAAATGACTTATGCCTTTTCTGCAGTACCTAGATTTTCACTGCCATACATCAGAGTAGGAACAATTACACTTTCATATACGGCCATTCGGGACTTCCTTAAGAACCCATCATTCTTATGAAATGCTTCTAAAGCAGCTATGACTTTCAATGAAAAGTTCACTCACCTACTAATTTTGCCATCTAATTTGTTTTCTCTATCAAACATACTTCGTAAATATACAAACTCATTCACCTGAAATCTCTGTGTCATTAAGACTTATCTTGCATGCAGTACGAACAGTTCCTTGCTCAAAAACCATAACTTACTTTGGGTTTTCTCTTATTTATACTTAATTTGAATTCCATACAAACTTCATGTATCCGGGGCAGCATATGCTCTCTGCCAACAGCTTACAACATGGTGCATTACTTTGTTTAGATTTTTTGAATGGTCTCTCTCTCTCTCTCTCTCTCTCTCTCTCTCTCTCTCTCTCTCTCTCTCTCTCTCTCTCTCTCTCTCTCTCTCTCTCTCTCTCTCTCTCTCTCTCTCTCTCTCTCTCTCTCTCTCTCTCTCTCTCTCTCTCTCTCTCTCTCTCTCTCTCTCTCTCTCTCTCTCTCTCTCATTTTTTCCCATTTTAGGGGTTAATATAATTATTGAAGTTCTCTGATCATACTCACCTGGTGTACTGATTAATTATATGTATATATATTTGGTGCATAGAAAATTTGCAGTTTGTTTACAGGCATTTAGAAGGGGTATGAAATATATTACACTTTCTACTTTTAGGTTCTTCTCTGGTTGGCAGTGTTGCAATATGTGAGATGCAATATAGAAATAGCCTCCTAGCTATTGTTGGTGGAGGAGAAAATCCTAAATTTGCAGAAAATACTGGTATGTATATTGTGGCAGTCCTTAAAATTAAGTGGAAATTTTACATTTAACCCACGATGTGTCGTCTCTTCTTGCACACTTTGATGATAAACTGAATAGACAAATTATTATATACATCTACTTAAAAACATGTTGCTCTATCTTTTGCATTCATAACAGCAGCTGGACATCTTGGTTATGACCCCAGGAAGTGTTAAAAACATGGAGCTGGTATTGTCATGCATGAAGTGAAGATTGCCTATTGTAGAGCATCAAACAGATCTTTCCAATTTGCCCCACAAATTCTCAGTGAAGTACAATTATCTCATAATTGTGGGGTTTTTACTAAGGAATAAAACAATATTATTTATACATCAAAGTTTTGGGTAGTAGCCCTATGCTTCCTCAAGACTACAGCTACAGTAGCTGTTGCTGTTCATGAGGTAAACTCCAACCTTTCAAATCATTTAATGTTGTACCTTCTCTCTCTATTTCCAGTCCTTCTGCCAATTTTCTTGTGAAAAAGTGCTGTTGGTGTGTCAGAACTTCTAGTATCCCAAAACACTTTATGTCCTGTATTTTATTTATCTGTCCAAACCTGTTTTGTTTGTCATGTTTTAAATTGCAGCTTTATGTTCTGCTAATCTGGTTTTATGCTGTTTACCTGTCTCTTCCACACAGCTGAGACCACACTCACATTTTGTATTGTAGACCACACTTTCATGTAAAATCTTTGTTTTAATTTTGTAAGGGTCACTCAATTTTTGGATAAAATAAATGTTTAAACATATAAAACAAACTAAGAACACAGAGTCACATATGGTAAAAGGTTCGTTTAGCGGTAGCTTTCTGTCATCCTACAACCTTGATCACCCGCGATCAACTGGATGAGCTGGTTGCCAGAACTACAATTTGAAGTTGCGGTGTTGTAAATGTTGCCAGATTTTAGAAGGGAGATCCAAATAAATGGGATTTGGTGAGGGATCTCTGAATTGCAGTTTTTAATGAACAAAATTTCAATGCTCTCTTGGAAATGCAAGAGAGGCTTTGTTGATGAATGGGGCAACTTTTTTGGTTTCTTTCCAAATGGGAACTGCAGAGGTGTCTTCAAGGGTTAGTGCAGATAACGCTGTCTTTGGAAGACCATTGGAAACATCTTTTTTGTGTTCACCAAGTCTTGTTTTGATGCTTTTGTATGTGCTTCCAATATACACTGAGAGACCAGAGGAAGTTGAAATGGGAATAGCATAAACTCCACGGGTTTCCAAGGGTGAGACAGGATCCCTGTCTTTAAGCAGGCACATTATTGCAGAAGGATTTGGTTTCACTGTGGGAGTGTAGCCCATAGTTTTGAAAAGTTTACACATCTTATAAGAGAAGGATCCTTGAAGACACATCTGCAGTTCCCACTTGGAAAGAAACCAAAAAAGTTGCCCCATTCATCAACAAGGCCTCTCTTGCATTTCCAAGAGAGCATTGAAATTTTGTTCACTAAAAACTGCAATTGTGAGACCCCTCACCAAATCTCATTTATTTGGATCTCTCTTCTAAAATCTGGCAACATTTACAACACCCCAACTTCAAATTGTAGTTCTGGCAGCCAGCCCATCCAGTTGATCGCCAGTGATCAAGGTCGTAGGATGACCGAAAGCTACAGCTAAACGAACCTTTTACCATACGTGGCTCTGTGTGTTTTGCTTGTTTTATATGTTTATGTGTTATTGTCGTGTGAAGCCTGAGTTTTAAACCAAAATAAATGTTGTAAATTCATCAGAAATTTTAAGCAAAAGGATGACAGAAAATAAGTTATTCAAAGTCAATGGAATTAGTTAGAAAAAAGAAAAAACTGGATTTCTACGATCAATTCATCATCATCGTCAACCATTATCAATCCACTGCTGGACGAAGGTCTCCCCAAGTTTCCTCCACAACGGTCTGTCTTGTGCCAGTCTCCTCCATGTCATTCCCACATACTTTCGAATTTCATCCACCCATCTCCCATGTGGTCTTCTTCTGGGTCTTTTCCTGTCCCTTGGAATCCAATCTAAAATTTCGGCTGTCCATCGATGGTCTGTCCTTCTGGCAGTATGTCCAGCCCATTGCCATTTCAGGGATTTAACTCTGATCATGATGTCTTCCACTCTTGTCATTTTTCGGATCCACGAGTTCTTCTTCTTATCTCTCCTGGTTACTCAAAGCATGCACCTCTCCATGCTGCTTTGAGTTGTCTGCAGCCTTTGTACGTCTCTTTTAGTTAAGGTCCACGTCTCTGCTCCATACGTAAGCACTAGAAGGATGCATTGATCAAAAACTTTTCTTTTAAGACATAATGGCATATTGCTCTTGAAAATTATGCTGTTTCTTCCAAAAGCTCTCCAGGCAAGTTTTGTACGCCAATTAATTTCTTCATCAATGTGACCCTCACTTGATATCTGCTGTCCAAGATAAACTCGCGTGTCTGTTATCTCCAGCTTTTCTCCAACAATTGATAAATCTTCATTTCGTGTAAAAGCATTGAACATCACTTTTGTCTTCTGAAAGTTTATTTTTAATCCCACTTCTTTACTCTTGTCAGCAAGTTCCTGGATCATACTCTGCAGCTCTGATGGGGTAGTTGCAAAAATGACTATGTCATCAGCAAAACGAAGGTGGGTTAGATAATCTCCATTAATCTTTATCCCTTTGTTTTCCCAGTTCAGTGATTGTAAGACATTTTCCAATGTGGTGTTAAAGAGTTTCGGAGATATGGTGTCACCTTGTCTCACTACTTTTCCAATTTTTATGTGTGTTGTATTTTGAAACAGCCGAATCCTTGCACTTGCATTTTCATAGATGTTATTAATAATATTAATGTATGCATCTTCAATACCGCAGGATTTCAGAGCCATTGTAACTGCCAATGGTTTCACCGAATCAAAGGCTTTTTCATAATCAATAAAAGCCATGCACAATGGAAGTTCATATTCCCTTGCTCTTTCAATTAGTTCTCTCAGTACATGGATATGATCTATAGTGTTGTAGCCACTCCTGAATCCAGCTTGTTCTCTCGGTTGAGCCATGTCCAGTGTTACCTTCAGACGGTGTGAAAGAACTTTAGTGAAGATTTTATAAGCCACTGATAGGAGGCTGATAGGTCTGTAGTTCCTGAGATCCTCAATGTCCCCTTTTTTATGTAGCAGGATCATTATAGCGTTGTTCCAATCCTCAGGAATCTTCCCTTCAATAAGGCATCGACTGAAAATTTGGGCGAGTACTGTTTCGATTTCTCCACTTGCTTCTTGTATGATGTCTACAGTAATTCCATCTTCTCCTGGAGCTTTTCCCCGCTTCATGTTCTTGATTGCATGTGCAACTTCAGCTGGGAGGACTGGAAGAACTCTGATACTGGTACCTTCCATGATGTCTGGAGTACATGCATCATCCCTTTCATATAACTTGGAGTAGAAGTCTTTCACTCTTGTCAAAATTTTGCCTCTATTTCGTGTTACAGAACCATCTTCTTTTTTCAGTGCCATAATCTGTTTTCTTCCCTTACTGAGATGTCCCTTTGCTGTCTTTAGGCTTTGGTTGTTTTCAGTTGCTCTCCTCACTAGTTCACAGTTGAATTTCCTTACGTCTTCAGTGATACTTTTTCGTACTGTCTTGCATAGCTCTATGTATTCCACTTTGGAAGTCACATCTTCTTTAGTTGTCCTCATCTCTCTTCTTTTTTGCATCAACATTTTGGTTTTTCCTGATAATTTGTTCACATGCAACTTGTTCTTAGTCTTAGACCCAGCTAATTTTGTTGCTGTTTCCATAAGAGCTTTGGTTACTTTTCTGTTAACTTCAGAAATTTCCACTTCTTCCTATGTTAGGCTTTCTAAACCAGAGAATCTGTTCTTCAGTTCCAACTTGAAGGTATTATGGTGTTTTTTAAGGTTGGTTATGTCAATACATTTTGTTTGTCTTATGAACTTGCCACGTTCAAGTTTAGTGTTGAGGTGCATCTTACATCTCGCCAATCTATGGTCACTACCTGTGTTGAACTTGTTTAGCACACTGCAGTCTTCTATGACGAATTTTTTGTTACACATTTAATAAAATCAATTTCACTTGTCATTCCATTTGGATATGTCTATTTCCTGTGTGGCTTTTTCTTGAAAAAGGAGTTCAAGATGGAAAAACCCTTCTGCCTCTGCAAACTCAACGAGAGTATTTCCACGCTGGTTTCTGTTGCCGTGACCGAATTTACCTACTGAAGTTTCATTCTGTTGCTGTTGCCCTATTTTTGCATTGAAATCTCCCATAATTATCTTCAAATGCTGCTTACCTTTATTATTTAGATGACGAATTTCCTCATAAAATTCTTCAATTTCTTCTTCAGGATGACTTTGGTGGGTGCATAAGCTTGAATAATCTGGGCCTGGTATCTTCTCGAGAGTTGTATAACGAGTCGTGCAGCTCTGTCAGAGGAACTTTCAACTTCTACAACTTTATTATTCAGTTTCTTGTTTATTATAAATCCAACACCACTAGTTCTGCCAGTATCTGTCCCACGATAGTAGAAGAGATGTCCACTTTTCAGTTCAATGAGATCTTCTCCTTTTCTCCTTACCTCACTTAGCCCGACGATGTCCCACTTGATCCTTTGTAGTTCCCTCTTCCAATTCAAGAAGCCTTGAATCAGAAGATAGGGAGCATCCATTATACGTAGCCAAGGTCAGCATCAGATGGCAGCCTAGTCCGGTCCTCCGGGGATTCTTAGCACCCTCTGCCTTCATGTCGCACTGGCCGCTGCCTTGGCCAGGTACATTCCAGCTGCCGTAGACTGAGGGCCAAAATTTAAGTTGTGGAGTCATTTTGGAGGGGTTTGACTATAACTCACCACTCTGCCCAAACGGGTTGGTGAGTGTGGGATAGCATTTCCTCTAATCCCGATGGTATAGTTATACCGCTATTGGCGGTCGTCAGAGCCCCTTTAGTGGGAACAGCATGCACCACGAGAAGGCGGGGTTGACATTTGTCAAGGAGAGGCTGTGATGTTACGCATCACCTGACCTTACATTAAACATCCAGAAATAGAAACAGCTACATACTTCCACCAGCATATGTTATGAAAATTAACAAATGGTGCACAAAAACTTTTTGTAGCAGAAGGAAGGTATAAGAGACAGTGATTTTCAAATCCAAAAGTTGAAAGAGGACATGTGGAAGGAACTTGATATAACTCTATGACTTCTAACAGAAGAATTCGCATACTGAAAAAGTTGAAAATAGGCAAAAAATATTCTTTGTGGAAAACGCTGTGTTAAGGAAAAATAAGTTCAAATACATCTCCCAGAAGCAGAGATAGCAAGTAAAAAGTTTTGACTTTTATGCCCCCTAGTGGGAAATCTGCATTATTTAAAAACAATAATGCTGCACATCTCTATTGTAGTGAATGGCATGCAGTAAAAAAAGCAATTTCTCAATAGGATTTTTAGAAGTGGAAAACAGCTGCAAACCAAAGTACACAAACACCTCCTAGCAACAGAACTATGAACTATAACTTGTCAAATACAAACCTAAAGTGTTCCACAAGGTAAATGTCATCTGGTGTTGAAAGAATTTCTAAATCGCATGTGCGGAAGCAGATATATTGAGAAAAACAGATTAAACATTTGTGCCACCTATTGCCGAAGTTGTGCATTATTTTGGGAAGAAAATACACACAGTTTGCATAGTTGTATCTGACCAAAATATCATCAGCCATTTAAAAACTATACTGGTAACTGCAATATTATCGTTTAGTTTTCATTGTCACTTGGTTGGTGCTCATGTAATTGCTGTGTTTGTGTTATTTCTTTCCTATCGGATTTTTAGTCCCACACATATTGCTGTAAATGAAAACGTGAACTTATGCCCCCTAGTGGCACACTTGTGCATTTAGAAAAATTTGAAATTATATGAGAAACATTTCGCATCAAAAATGCTTTCCAACAAAGAATTTTTCAAATCTGGTACTTACAAGCAGAGATATTGACAAAAATAATATATACATCTACACGCCTGGTGGAGAAACTATGCATTATTTCAAGAAGCAAATATTCCAAAAAGATTTATTGATATGAGCTGTATCTCAGTTCCCAAAAGAAGTTTTTCACATTGAGCTTTTAGAAGCTCAGATTTTGCTGAAAATACATCAGGATCAGAAATTAACACTTATGCCCCTGGTGGCCAAACCATTCTTTAGCAAAAATTAGAAATTATATGCAAAACATTTCCCATCAAAAGCTGTATCCCAGTGCAGAATTTTTCAAATCAGTTTTAGAAGCAGAGATCTCTGGGAAAACACAATTTACTTTTATGCCTCTAAATGGAAAATCTATGCATAACTTGAAAAAGTGACTGCACCTAAAATAGTCTTTGATGTAAATGGAATTGAATAGTAAAGGAATATTTTAATCAGATATTTAGAAACAAAATAAAATGTGTATTTTAAATTCAATATCTGCATTTATGAACTCCAGCGGTGAAATTGTGCATCATAAAAAATAAATTGAGTGCAAGGATCATCATTCTTACATTTTAGGTATCCCAATGCTAAACAAATTTTTCAAATCAGTCTTACAGTTGCAAAGATGTGGTGTCCTGACACAGAAGAACAAACCGGTAAGATAAGCACAATCTTTTTTTTACAAAAGACATGCTAAAAAGTGGTAATATGTAATAAACATTTTTAGTGGATTTGTTTTCAGGTTCAGATGAGGTTTAAAAAATGCAAAATTCCTTGTGGAACAACAAAATACATCATGCATTGTACTCATGATAGTGTAATTAAAGATGTTTGGATATTAATAATTGTATTAGTTCAAACATTGTATGTTATGAAAGGTCTAATTTTGAATATTTTCCTTGCAGTTCTAATATGGGATGATGCATTAAACAAATTTGTGTTAGAAGTAACATGCTCTTCTTTAGTATTAGCAGTCAAGATGCGGGCTGACAGGTTAGTTTGTTGTGTTGTTTTGTGCATTTAACAGTTAGGGATTTCCATACATAATGAAGATGTTTATGAGACATTGTTCAGTTTTCAATGGCTGTTAAAAAAAGTTTAGTTATGATTTAGGTGCTGTGTTATTTCGTGTTACAAAATATCAGCCACAGATTTAAGTGGTTTTTTTTACCCTGTTTTGCTTTTATTGTTACCCTCATGAGCCATTACATTATAACCACCTGCCTAATAAGCTGTAAAAGACCCCCTTTAGCCCACAAAACAGCTGCCACTCGGCGAGGCATCAATTCGATGAGGTGGTGATAGGTATCCTGGGGTATCTGGTGCCATAATGTCAACAGCTGGTCCTCCAGTTCCCATACATTTCAGAATGATGGTGATTTAGCGTGAACCCGCTTTTCCAAGTTGAACTACAAATGTTTGATTGGTTTCATGTCAGGTGAATTTGGAGGCCAGAGCATTAACAGAAAGTTGCCAGCATGTTCCTCGAACCACTCCTTGACCATTCTGGCAGTGTGGCATGGTGCATTATCCTGTTGGCAATAGCCATCACCAGCAGGGAACACAGTTGCCATGAATGGGTGAACTTGGTCTGCAACGATGTTCAGATACCCGACAGCTGTCAGGGATTGTGCTATTGGGGTAATGGGGCCTAAAGTGTCACAAGAAAACATCGCACACAGCATAACACCACCGCCCCCGACCTGTTTCTGCCCAACAGTGAATCCAGGTGCCATAGCCTCTGTTGGTAATTGGTGTATCCGTGCTCGGCCGTCTACGTGGTGCACCAGGGATCTTGATTCGTCAGACCAGGCCGCTTTCTTACAATCATCCAGGGTCCAATCTCTATGATCTTGGGCCCATTTCATGCATTGTTGGTGATGATGTGCAGTGAGTATGGGGGTCCCGGCTGGCTATTCGGCTACGCAGGTCCATGCGTAGAAGGCGCGATGAACTGTGTGCTGTGACTCATTTCCCTGATCATCACTGTTGTAGCTGTGGTTGCTGTAAACAGTGCGTGATAGTCTCTGCTCCCCTCTGGCATCAGTGAGCTGTGGACAACAGTTCGTCGTTTGGCCATCTGTGCACCACTTTTGATACGTACTCACTACAGCGGCACTTGAACAACTCACAAGCCGTGCCGTTTCCGAGATCGTAGTTCCGAGGCGCCGTGCCATCACAATTTGTTCTTTATCAAACTCTGATAAATCGGCAGCTTTTCCCATTCTGACTCCGAAAACTGTGCTAACTGAAAGCTGGTCCTCAGATTGTATATATATTGCTCTATGAACTTCACCTGCACCACTGTTTGGTCTCCAGGTGTGCTCATTTCTCTAGGCTGGGAGTGGTCATAATGTAATGGCTCATCAGTATATAATCTAAATGGGTTCATCCTGTCTATTTTTAGAAGTGTCCCCTACCTGCTCTTTAATCAAAAAGCCCTACCTTACCTGCCCTCAAGCCTAAAATGACTGCCCTGCCCCTAACAGTCCATTTGAAAGAGATGCACATGCATTTGTTGATGATTTTCATGAAACTATTTCTAGACGGTTGGAAAACCAGTATTATTACAAATCTTGGTATCTTAGAAAAGTGAGGTCAGAAGCCACTCTAAGCCTTTGGGACTTTGCTGAAGTAATGGAGCTGGCAGAGTACATCAACCTAGACAAAGATAATTGTAATTGTTGGCACAAATGTGCCATATATTTTCACTGTTTCCATATAGCAACTCCTTCAGGAAACTTGAAAATTGCATTGCCTTAGAGTGGGAATTGAACCCACTCCTCCCGATTTCTGTTCGAGCATGCTATCCATTACACCACCCAGGACTAGGAAGTTTCAAGCAACTGAAGCTTAGAAATTGGAAAGCCGTTCAGATTTTGCCCTAGTCAAAGCCATCCATTTTCCCCTCATAGCATCATCACTACCTTTATCTCACATCCAGAGTTGGACAAAGGTCACAAGTTCCAGTGCTTCAGAGAACATCATACATATAATTGGGAAGCAAATCTTCCTGAAGAAATAATCCTTCACCAACACGTGGAAGGCAATGCAAATGTCATTGTTGGCACAAATGTGTCGTATATTTTCATTGTTTCCATGTAGCACTCCTTGTCCTGAGTGATGCAACGGATAGCATTCTCGAACAGAAATCCGTAGATGCGGGTTCGATTCCCACTCCAGGCCAATGTAATTTTCCAAGTTTTCTGAAGGTTGCTTCATGGAAACAGTGAAAATATACGGCACATTTGTGCCAACAATTACGTACGCATTGCCTTCCATGTTTTGGTGAAGAATTATTTCTTCAGGGAGATTCGTTTCCCAATTACATGTACAATGTTCTAGATGAAGATGGTTTACTATTAGAGTAGGATGAGTACAAAACAATGTTTCTATCTCAAACTGATATTGACAGTAGTAATTTGCCAGTTCTAAAAATATGTTCAATTCTGTCAAAATCAGAAAGGAACTGTGGGTAGAATATTCCCACCAATACAGAAACTTTTAAACATTACATGTACCTTAGCAATTTCAAATGCTCAAACAGAAAGAATATTTTCTCAAATTAAATTGGTGCATACTGTTAACAAATATGAATATATTATTAAAACAACCAATCACTTACCCGAAAGATCATGGTCACTTTATTCCTTTTAACACGTCTAGCACGTCCATCATCATCAACATGCAAATCCGCTGGCTTCAAAGGTTGAAAATCCTTGCCGATGAGATTCATTCTTTCGGGGATAAAACATCATAGTTTCCTTTTTTTTTTTTTTTAACTGGACAAAACACACAGGTTTCCCTCTGCCATATGATACGTAACTATTGCTCGTCATCTCCATAAAAACCTCATAAAACATACACACCATACCACTCATTCATACATTAAGTTAAAAAGACTACGTACATAATTACACTATTTACATTCCCAGGCAGTTAAACCTTTGTCAACAGTGACTAAAAAAGTGCTCCATCCGTTTCAAAACTCCGTGCTAACCCTACTGCAAGTGTCAACCTCATTCAGCTCATCACACATGATCCTCTAGCACTTTCAACAGGCAACTGTCATCATCAGGAGGCAGATGTGTCTCACCTGCCCACCACAGCTCAAGTGAGCAGAGCTATTGAGTGAAAAAACCATGAGGAATAATCACTCACCATAAAGATCATGGTAACCTCCAATGGACCAAACACTTCCAACACGTCAATTCATCGTGATGTAACTGGGCTTCCACAGGTTTACAGACCTCTTGCTTACGCTTCTTATTTTCGGGTGTGAAACATCGTTTTTTTTCCTTTGCCTTATAGTATGTTACTATAATGCTTGTCAATTCGATAAAAATCATACATACAACTCATTCATACAATTCAAGTAAAAACTATGTACATAAACCTTACATTCACAGGTGATTAAACCTTAGTCAACTCTAATTATGGAACTCCTCCTTCTGTTTCACAACCTCTGCTACTCCCACTGCAATTGTCACACCCATTCAGCCCCGCACATCCAATCCTCTAGTACTTTCGACAGATCCCTGTCATCTTCAGGAGAGCAGGTGTGTCTCATCCGCCCACCGCAGCTCAAGTGAGCAGAGGCAATCGAGGCCTGGGCTCCAGTCGCTATCTCTGAATCGTTGTCTCTGGCGCCATCTATTGTCCCTGCTGCTTTTTTTTTTTCTCTCTCTTTCTTTTTACGCTGCTGTTCAATTTTTATTATGGCTTTCCATTGTTCGTTTAAGTTATTTGGCTCATTAATGTTGCATAATCTTGATCTGTTTTTTTCAATTAACACTGATTCTGCAATTCTTAACTGCTTTTCGTTTTTACAGCTCTTAATAATTTTAATATCTTCAAACCTTGGACATTTTTGATTTTCCATACAGTATTGGGTCAATGCTGTCTTAGCCTCTTTTTTGTTCCAATTATTAATATGCTGATTCAATCTATACTTTAATTTGTTCTTGGTGCTGCCTATATATGACACAGGTGGTTGCTGGTTTATTGGGATTTCATAAATTCCTGCTCTATCTAATTGGCTAATTTTTTCATTTTTAATCACTAAATTTTTTACAGTAAGTACCTGATTTCCTACCTGTATGCCATACTTGCCACAAACTTTATTAATTTCTGCTGAAACATTTTCTATATATGGTATTCCTCCCACATATTTTACAAGTTTTTTATCACTCTTGACCTTATTGTAACCTTGAGTTACTTCATAAATCCATTTTTTTAATACCTGTTTAGGGTATCCAAAAGCATATGCAATTTTTTCAATATATTCAATTTCTTCTTTTCTATACTGTTCAATTGATGAATGTGTTAAACTTCTTTTAATTAGTGTTTTAATACTATTTCTTTTATGTGTTAATGGATGTGATGACTGAAATGGTATAAGTACTGGGATATATGAAGATTTTCTATGCACTCTGAATTGTAAACTCTCCTCTGTTTTAATAATCAAAACGTCCAAAAATGCCAAAGTATTGTCATGTTCTTGTTCTACTGTCAGTTCTATAGACGGATAAATTTCACTATACTTTTTTGTCAAGTCCTCAAGTTCATCATTTTTAGCCTGGATAACAGAAAAATGTCATCAACATATCTGCAGTATATCAGTGGTGGATCCTCGAGTTTACTTATTATTTTTTCCTCAATGTCACTCATTATAATTTCAGCAAATAAAGTTGACAGTGGTGACCCCATAGGTCCACCATGATTTTGTTTGTACATCTTGTTGTTAAACTTAAAAATGTTATTTTCATATATGTACAATAAAATTTCTCTTAACTCCTCTATTTGTATTGCATTCATTGTCTGTAGCACATACAATTTTTCAATAATTATTTCTATTGCCTGAGGTACTGGTGTGCTAGGAAAAAGAGCTCTCACATCCATACTATCCATATGATATTCACTTAAATCTTGTTTAATTACTTTAATTTTCTCAATAAATTCGCATGTATTCTTCACAGTGAACCTTGTCTTCATGAACACAGGTGCCAAAAATTTGTAGATATTCTTTTCTAGTTTTATTAGTGGGGAATTCCTTTTTGATACAATCACTCTCATAGGTGTATCAGGCTTATGAGTTTTTATTTTTGCAATCATTTTTGGTATTCCAGTACCCATTGGTGGGTATGCTTTCTTTATTTCATCAGGCAAGGTGCTGTGATTTCTTATTCTAGCTAAGTACCTTACTTGAGATTCTGTTGGGTCTTTTGTCAGAATGCTGCAATTTAGTTCTTCTATAGCTCTATTCATCTTTAGATCATATTCAGTTGTGTTTAATATTACAATTTGCCCTGTTTTATCAGCTTCACAGAATTTAATTGTTGGGTCATCTCTTAATTTAATCAGTTGTTCTTTCTCATACTGAATTTTATCTATATGATATTTCTTTTTTCTTACTTTTTTTCATTAAATTCTGTCAACACAATTCTATACAGTTTACTTCGAAAATTTTCACGTTCTTCTGCTGGTACACTGCGTGCCATTTCTTCTAAGTTGGGTATTAATTCCTCCGTCCTCGGCAGGCTCCGTGGAAACGCAAATTTTTTACCTCTCTGCAAAATAGCTCTTTGCGTGAAGCTCAAGGTCAAATTGGAGTTATTCTGATATACCTCATACATATTCTCCCGTTGTTCTTGTACACGTTGTCTGTCAATCATCATGTGCAACTTTTTTTCCATGACTGCTCTTGAGCATTTTTTTTCGTATTCCACGATGTCAAAAATTTCTCTGAAGGTTACATCCAAAATCTCATCTCTCCAATTACCGTCGAACTTTCTATACTTTTTATAACATATCAAATCGATTAAATGTAAACATTTCATATTCAAGTTAAAAATCAGTTTCCTTTTATTGACAATTTCAGCTCTTAATCTCTTTTTTTGGCATTCCTGAATTATTCTATTATCCTTAGCAGTGACTGGGCAATTCCGTATTTTTAAATACTTTGGTGTTATTTCTAGGTCACGGCACGTCACCAAAAATTCTTCTTGATTTTCTGACTTTACTAATTTAATTTTAGCCTTCTTAAACGCCTTAATATCTCTCATCTCGAAGTTGTGAAATTGATTCCTATAGCGCATAATACCAGAGTATGATAGCGACTGCAAACCCCTCACCTCAACTATCCCAGCTCAGAATTTTGCGTGTAATTCTCAATTATTATATTTGCACTTTTAAGGTATTAACCTCTTGCAAAGTGCGCATAGTTTACGTGCAATTCATAAATGAAAAAACCATGAGGAATAATCACTCACCATAAAGATCATGGTAACCTCCAATGGACCAAACACTTCCAACACGTCAATTCATCTCGTGATGTAACTGGGCTTCCACAGGTTTACAGACCTCTTGCTTACGCTTCTTATTTTCGGGTGTGAAACATCGTTTTTTTCCTTTGCCTTATAGTATGTTACTATAATGCTTGTCAATTCGATAAAAATCATACATACAACTCATTCATACAATTCAAGTAAAAACTATGTACATAAACCTTACATTCACAGGTGATTAAACCTTAGTCAACTCTAATTATGGAACTCCTCCTTCTGTTTCACAACCTCTGCTACTCCCACTGCAATTGTCACACCCATTCAGCCCCGCATGACATCCAATCCTCTAGTACTTTCGACAGATCCCTGTCATCTTCAGGAGGCAGGTGTGTCTCATCCGCCCACCGCAGCTCAAGTGAGCAGAGCCATCGAGAGCCTGGGCTCCAGTCGCTATCTCTGAATCGTTGTGTCTCTGGCGCCATCTATTGTCCCTGCTGCTCTTTTTTCTCTCTTTCTTTTTACGCTGCTGTTCAATTTTTATTATGGCTTTCCATTGTTCGTTTAAGTTATTTGGCTCATTAATGTTGCATAATCTTGATCTGTTTTTTTCAATTAACACTGATTCTGCAATTCTTAACTGCTTTTCGTTTTTACAGCTCTTAATAATTTTAATATCTTCAAACCTTGGACATTATTGATTTTCCATACAGTATTGGGTCAATGCTGTCTTCAGCCTCTTTTTGTTCCAATTATTAATATGCTGATTCAATCTATACTTTAATTTGTTCTTGGTGCTGCCTATATATGACACAGGTGGTTGCTGGTTTATTGGGATTTCATAAATTCCTGCTCTATCTAATTGGCTAATTTTTTCATTTTTAATCACTAAATTTTTTACAGTAAGTACCTGATTTCCTACCTGTATGCCATACTTGCCACAAACTTTATTAATTTCTGCTGAAACATTTTCTATATATGGTATTCTCCCACATATTTTACAAGTTTTTTATCACTCTTGACCTTATTGTAACCTTGAGTTACTTCATAAATCCATTTTTTTAATACCTGTTTAGGGTATCCAAAAGCATATGCAATTTTTTCAATATATTCAATTTCTTCTTTTCTATACTGTTCAATTGATGAATGTGTTAAACTTCTTTTAATTAGTGTTTTAATACTATTTCTTTTATGTGTTAATGGATGTGATGACTGAAATGGTATAAGTACTGGGATATATGAAGATTTTCTATGCACTCTGAATTGTAAACTCTCCTCTGTTTTAATAATCAAAACGTCCAAAAATGCCAAAAGTATTGTCATGTTCTTGTTCTACTGTCAGTTCTATAGACGGATAAATTTCACTATACTTTTTTTGTCAAGTCCTCAAGTTCATCATTTTTTAGCCTGGATAACAGAAAAATGTCATCAACATATCTGCAGTATATCAGTGGTGGATCCTCGAGTTTACTTATTATTTTTTCCTCAATGTCACTCATTATAATTTCAGCAAATAAAGTTGACAGTGGTGACCCCATAGGTCCACCATGATTTTGTTTGTACATCTTGTTGTTAAACTTAAAAATGTTATTTTCATATATGTACAATAAAATTTCTCTTAACTCCTCTATTTGTATTGCATTCATTGTCTGTAGCACATACAATTTTTCAATAATTATTTCTATTGCCTGAGGTACTGGTGTGCTAGGAAAAAGAGCTTTCTCACATCCATACTAGCCATATGATATTCACTTAAATCTTGTTTAATTACTTTAATTTTCTCAATAAATTCGTATGTATTCTTCACAGTGAACCTTGTCTTCATGAACACAGGTGCCAAAAATTTGTAGATATTCTTTTCTAGTTTTATTAGTGGGAATTCCTTTTTGATACAATCACTCTCATAGGTGTATCAGGCTTATGAGTTTTTATTTTTGCAATCATTTTTGGTATTCCAGTACCCATTGGTGGGTATGCTTTCTTTATTTCATCAGGCAAGGTGCTGTGATTTCTTATTCTAGCTAGGTACCAAAAATGATTGCAAAAATAAAAACTCATAAGCCTGATGCACCTATGAGAGTGATTGTATCAAAAAGGAATTCCCCATAATAAAACTAGAAAAGAATATCTACAAATTTTTGGCAACTGTGTTCATGAAGACAAGGTTCACTGTGAAGAATACATGAATTTATTGAGAAAAATTAAAGTAATTAAACAAGATTTAAGTGAATATCATATGGCTAGTATGGATGTGAAAGCTCTTTTTCCTAGCACCATACCTCAGGCAATAGAAATAATTATTGAAAAATTGTATGTGCTACAGACAATGAATGCAATACAAATAAGAGGAGTTAAGAAAATTTTATTGTACATATATGAAAATAACATTTTTAAGTTTAACAACAAGATGTACAAACAAAATCATGAATTGGATATATGGGGTCACCACTGTCAACTTTATTTGCTGAAATTATAATGAGTGACATTGAGGAAAAAAAATAATAAGTAAACTCGAGGATCCACCACTGATATACTGCAGATATGTTGATGACATTTTTCTGTTATCCAGGCTAAAAATGATGAACTTGAGGACTTGACAAAAAGTATAGTGAAATTTATCCGTCTATAGAACTGACAGTAGAACAAGAACATGACAATACTTTGGCATTTTTGGACGTTTTGATTATTAAAACAGAGGAGAGTTTACAATTCAGAGTGCATAGAAAAAAATCTTCATATATCCCAGTACTTATACCCATTTCAGTCATCACATCCATTAACACATAAAAGAAATAGTATTAAAACACTAATTAAAAGGGTTTAACACATTCATCAATTGAACAGTATAGAAAGAAAAAATTGAATATATTGAAAAAATTGCATATGCTTTTGGATACCCTAAACAGGTACAGTATTAAAAATGGATTTATGAAGTGCAACTCAAGGTTACAATAAGGTCAAGAGTGATAAAAACTTGTAAATATGTGGGAGGAATACCATATATAGAAAATGTTTCAGCAGAAATTAATAAAGTTTGTGGCAAGTATGGCATACAGGTAGGAAATCAGGTACTTACTGTAAAAAATTTAGTGATTAAAAATGAAAATTAGCCAATTAAAATAGAGCAGGAGTTTATGAAATCCCAATAAACCAGCAACCACCTGTGTCATATATAGGCAGCACCAAGAACAAATTAAAGTATAGATTGAATCAACATATTAATAATTGGGACAAAAGAGGCTAAGACAGCATTTGACCCAATACTGTATGGAAAATCAAAATGTCCAAGGTTTGAAGATATTAAAATTATTAAGATGTAAAAACGAAAGCAGTTAAGAATTGCAGAATCAGTGTTAATTGAAAAAACAGATCAAGATTATGCAACATTAATGAGCCAAATAGCACTAAACGAACAATGGAAAGCCATAATAAAAATTGAACAGCAGCGTAAGAAAGAGAGAAAAAGAGCAGCAGGGACACAATAGATAAAATTAGGCAGAGATCAACAACGATTCAGAGATAGCGACTGGAGCCCCTTTTCCGATGGCTCTGCTCACTTGAGCTGCTGATGGGCGGATGAGACACACCTGCCTCCTGAAGATGACAGGGATCTGTCGAAAGTACTAGAGGATTGGATGTTGCGGCTGAATGGGTGTGACAATTGCAGTGGGAGATAGCAGAGGTTGTGAAACAGAAGGAGAATTCCATAATTAGAGTTGACTAAGGTTTAATCACCTGTGAATGTAAGGTTTATGTACATAGTTTTACTTGAATTGTATGAATGAGTTGTATGTATGATTTTTATCGAGATTGACAAGCATTATAGTAACATACTATAAGGCAAAGGAAAAAAAGCGATGTTTCACACCCGAAAATAAGAAGCGTAAGCAAAGAGTCTGTAAACCTGGAAGCCCAGTTACATCACGATGAATTGACGTGTTGGAAGTGTTTGGTCCATTGGAAGGTTACCATGATCTTTATGGTGAGTGATTATTCCTCATGGTTTTTTCATTTATGAATTGCACGTAAACTATGCGCACTTTGCAAGAGGTTAATACCTTAAAAGTGCAAATATAATAAGAGCTATTGAGGTTCGGACTCCAGTCGCAATCTCTGCATCTTTGTGTCTCTGGCGCCATCTATTGTCATTGCTGCTCTCTTTTCTTTTTTTCCCTCTTAGCTGTTGTTCAATTTTTATTGAGGGAAACACAAAGATGCAGAGATTGCGACTGGAGCCCGAACCTCAATAGCTCTGCTCACTTGAACTGTGGTGGGCAGGTGAGACACATCTGCCTCCTGATGATAACAGTTGCCTGTTGAAAGTGCTATAAGATCATGTGTGATGAGCTGAATGAGGTTGACACTTGCAGTAGGGTTAGCACGGAGTTTTGAAACGGATGGAGCACTTTTTAGTCACTGTTGACAAAGGTTTAACTGCCTGGGAATGTAAATAGTGTAATTATGTACATAGTCTTTTTAACTGAATGTATGAATGAGTGGTATGGTGTGTATGTTTTATGAGGTTTTTATGGAGATGACGAGCAATAGTTAGTATCATATGGCAGAGGGAAACCTGTGTGTTTTGTCCAGTAAAAAAAAAGAAAAAAAAAAAGGAAACTATGATGTTTCATCCCCGAAAGAATGAATCTCATCGGCAAGGATTTTCAACCTTTGAAAGCCAGCGGATTTGCATGTTGTTGATGATAGACGTGCTAGAAGTGTTAAAAGGAATAAAGTGACCATGATCTTTCGGGTAAGTGATTGGTTGTTTTAATAATATATTAATTAATGAATTGCACGTAAATATGCACACGTTGCTGGTGTTTAATACCTTGAAAGTGCAAATATTACGTTAACAAATATGTATAATAATATTTTAATATCCATAGTGAATTGCTGTTGAACTTTTACGGTGAATTAACACTGCTCGTGTGATCTTGTTTTTGTAAGGTTGATGTATACTCTAATGCTTTTTAAAAGTGTAAACTGCCTTTTTTCCATAACATCAACCTAGACAAAGATAAGTCTGCCCTTTTGTAGTCCTAGGATGAACCCTAAATCTAAGCTGTCAGTTAGAGAAATTTCCAGTTCTATGCCTCAGTGGAAGTTATTACTGAACTGGATATTATTGTAGCTTGGTATGAGATTCAAATTTTTAAATAAAGATGTAACTTTGAATTTATTCGTTTTGTGGATTACCAGTTATAAACCATTGATTCTGCGGTGATGTGCTGCAAATGTCTGGCAGTTCTCCAAGCTGTTAGTGTTCTGAAATATGCTGTGCATCTGTTAACACCTTTGCAAATGTGTTCTGCATATCTTGCACAGTGATCTTTTGGGGATAACTGTGATGTGCAAGAAGAAAAAAAAATTTAAGTACAGAAGAAATTGCTTTGTCAGGTATTCAGAGGCCATGCTAAGAAAGTCAATGTGTTCACCAAGGGTGTAGCCAAATTTAAAATCGCTGCCCAAATTTTATCAATTACGCAAAAAATAATAATTTTCTCAATTAAGATTTCATCACGAATTTTTAAGTATACGAGTTGTATTTACATCGAACATAATTAAAAGACAAGTAGCAATCTTCGATGAATTTTAACTCATTCTTATAAATTCCATAGAAATTTTTTCATTCAGATGGCCATTTCTTTATGTTTGTAAGGCAAAACTGTTAAAAAAACAAGATGTGTTGGGTGAAACAATGTACACATTTACTGATGTAAACTGAAATGTATAGTGATTGACATCTCATGTACATGAGACTAGAGAAGGGCTTAATGATAACTTGTCACAGTGAGGATGACCACAGAGAGTGTTCATGGGA
This sequence comes from Macrothele yani, assembly GCA_039090855.1. Taxonomy (NCBI): domain Eukaryota; kingdom Metazoa; phylum Arthropoda; class Arachnida; order Araneae; family Macrothelidae; genus Macrothele; species Macrothele yani. The sequence continues at coordinate 106,383,987 of CM077014.1, read as the reverse complement.
ATTAACAGTGGCAAAATCACCATTTACTACATCAGGCATGAGATTTCTTCATGGATTCACTGAATTCTGATTTTTTTCACCATCGTTTGGGTCATTGTTGCTAAGCATTTTGTTCAATAAATGATTGTTCAGCTTGAAAATGGAAGTTGAACGGAGTGAAGATTTCTTCCATAATCGTAATCCCCCCCCCCCCCCAATGTTTCATGGTTTGTATGCTCCTTGAAAACCTTGAAAAGAAAAAAATCATTTTGAAATCTTTGAAAGTACTTGAAAAAGTTTTAACTCAGTAAATAGTACTTGAAAAAAAAATGTTTTGCTTTTTAAATAATGATATGAAAGAGCATGTGTAAAATAATTGTGTGTGCTAAAAAGTTGTATAGGAGATTTGTGTGTAGTTCCGATAAAAGCACCATGCTGATCAAATGGCGCAGAACTTTGTGTTTAACTCAAAGGAGCTCATGGACAGCTGTTACCTTGGCTATGACATCACTATGTAGTAAAATGCCAGCCATGGGAGTAAAGTAAGTAAGATGATGTATTTCTGAGTCATGATGGGCTTTTGTTGACATGGGTTAGGGACACATTCTTGCTGGAGGATGAATACGAAAATAAAATGCCATTTCAAAATATTCCACAAAATATAATTTCAAAATACAGCAAAACAGAGGAACAATTTAATGTCAGTAAAAAAAAACAAGGGGGGAGGGGGTTAAGTGTTATTTTCCATCAGAAGTACTTGCATTTCAGCTTGATAAGGAAGGGAAGTTTTCCAAAAATGGAAGTTACAAAGTTAAAAAAAAATTGCAAGAATTTATACATTCTGTTGAAAAGTATTCATCCTTTTCAAAGTTACACCACTGTAAGTTAGTGAGTGTAAGCTTTGATATCATGCAATTATGATCCTTAGGCTGAAAGTTCTTTCAGCATGATGGGTGAAATTATAGTAATCTGAAGGTACATTAAAAAAAAAAAGAAAAAAAAAGCTACAATAAAGAAATGGGATGAGACAGTTATCAGCATTGAAAAATTAAGCAATGGATGCTGTGCAGCCCCATAGTCAACGGAAAGACAAATGTAGCTGTGAAACTTGCTGAGAAGAAAGCAAGGCTTGATTGCTAGAGGAAACTTGTGCTGATATTCTAGCTACTACCCAACAAAACAGAACAAGAGAAAAACTATTTGAAGCAGTGTCTTTTAAAAACATTTTTATTTTATTTTGAATTCAGTAGTTTGATATTGTGAATACAGTGATGTGCCCCAATTTAATATTTACAAAAGTAAATTACAATGAACAATTGTCTTGCTCGTGCCGCACTATACCCTATTCATGCTTTTTTTTTTTTTTTTTTTTTTTTTGGCATTTTCTGATTTTTTCACCTGGTTAAAAAGATCAACTTTTCATTTTTTTCCCCTTCTGTTTTTTTTTTTTTTTTTTTTCGGTCTCATGGTAAAGCTGTGAAGAACTGGAATTGCAAATCACCGTCTTACTGGTAACAGTGACAAAATCTCTTTTTGTGGGGCTTATGATACAAAGCAGAACAGAGCAAAAAAAATCAGTGTAACAGAAGCTGGTCATACTAAATGGAATAAGAAAAACAATAAAAAATATATTTTTCTTGTATTTAGCAAAACTGGACTACAGCTTTCACTGACCCTATTTACCTTGACAAAATTAGGGTGATAATGATTTAATTTAGCTCATCTTGAGTGATCAACAGCCTTCAGGGTAAAATTTCTCTGTGGAGGAAAATTTTTTTGTTTTAGAACACAGTTGTCACCAAAGCTGAAACTGTGCCACCTTAACAGTGATTTTGGAAATGTTACTTTGAGTCACTGGTCATAACTGTGATGATGTCCAACCCATCTCTAATAGAGATGAAGTGAACATATCTGAGGATGGGGAAGGTAAGAAGTGGGAAAAGATGAGTTGTTCTACCATTGAAACACACTTGCTAGTTTTGTAGGAGAGGTGCACATCAAGTTTGTCTTTCAAAAATGAATTGTTATTCAGCTGATAGTAGCAGTTCTCAGTCACATGGCTCAGTGACTCAAAGATTCTCTAGTGGCTGATTTTAATGAATTTTGTGGAGTAAACTTCCTTTTCTTCATCCATCATATGTCCCCAGTGGCATAAAGACTGAATGAATTCACCAAAAATTTGACCAGTTTTATTTCTGGTTTGCCAGTTTTTTCGTTTAAATCATGTTTGGCGAAGTGGCAAATTTTTGACATGGGAATACCATTTTCAAAATGCCCATGTTAATAAGGGAACAGAGATTTTTTAGGTAAATAAATACCTATTTTCACCTAAAAATACATAATTGTGTAAATACATATTTCCCATAATGAACACAAATTTGCATGTTTCCTCCATTTTTTAGTGTAAATAAATCCAAAGTAAAATTTCAGCAAAGGGGGAATGCTATTGAAACTAGCAATTAGAATTTACACTCCTCTTCCTCCTCCATGATGACTCGTCATCAGTGCCCGTGCATTGGTGTCTTCTCTTCCATGCCCAAAGAAGTAAAAATGGAAGTTCTCCCCACCTACAAATGCTTAGGCAACACAAGGATGGGTCTTAAAATCCAATAAGGAGTGTACATATATATGTACACTAGTTGCGTTATTGTTGTTGATACGGTTCTGTTGGTTTGCTGTGGTCAGCATGATCTTCTTTCTGCTCCTATATTACATGCCAAAGTGTGGCGGTAAATCACACTGAGTTAATTATTTCTACGAGTTGTATAACTCTGTCAAATAAATTTGTGTTCAGTTTTAACTAGTATTCTGCCTTTTCATTGCTGGTTTGTGAATGAAAAAGGATTCTTCGAATCCAAAGCCCGACAAAAGTAGCAAAAAAGCTGGTTACGTTTTTCTTATTAAAAAACAAAAATAACTAAGATAGATGTGCATCATGTTGGCACTATCATCCAAAAGAAAATTAATCAAGACTGAATGTGAAACAAATGTTCACTGCAACTCAAAGAATTTTTTCCATCAAAAATGTACAGCTGTGATATGATGCATTTGAGTACTAACTAGCATTATCTTTTTATCGATTGAGTACTTACTAACATTGTCTTTTTATCACTGAAAATAACTAGTTACATTATCATTGAAGAAAATGTTTTTATTTTTAACAAATATTTCTGTGTTTGTAAATATTTTCAACACTTTTTTTTTATTTTTAGCAAAGATTTTCAAATTATTAGCATGTATAAAAAATAAATATTTTTCCATTTTTTAGCACATGCAAATGCGTTTCCTAGTTATTGGAATGCTCAGTGAGTCATTTCCATGATAATTGTGTGAATTCAAAGTGTTTAACCACAGTTTCACACCAAGGTTTTAATATGAACTTTAAATGTCATTTTGTTATGTTAATTAAGTCATTCCATTTCAGTAAATACATGACTTATTTTTAAGGATGTTACATTAACCAGTGTGCCTTCTTTTTCCAGACTAATAGTGGCTGAAATTCATAAGATCCATGTTTTCAGCTTCCCAGGAATACCTAAACTGCTGTTCTCATTAGATACAAGAGATAACCCCAAAGGTATAGTGATTTTACTTTTCTTCATTTTTTGGCATTCTTTACCAGCGTTAGACACCCCCCCCCAAATTTTAGGACCCCCCTCTCTCTCTCCACTTGTAAATAATAGCTGCACTTCAAAAATAGGCTTTCATTGTGAATAGTTTACCTTTCTCTCTTCTGGTGTGTCACATTAATTAAAACCATTTATGAATAAATAAATACAGTTATGTTTTTTTCCACATCAAATATTTTGTTTTTAACAATAACTTAACCCCCCCCCCTTTTAAAAAAAAAACCTCCTTCAAATGTGTCAAAATTGAGAGCTATTGTATCTATGTATCACTATGTTTGGCTAAAAGTAAGATAGACTGTGCAAGTATGTGTTGTAATTGTGAATCTGTTACTTTCTGGATTCCAAATTTTGATTTGTGATATGATCAGAGTTTGAAAATTTGAGTAGTCCGACTTCCAGAACTATTGATTTTTATGTTCAGACTAGACCAAAATGTTTATTAGCCCGGGGCTATTATTTGAAAATTAGTTCTTCCAATTCTGTGGTACTTAAACCTGTGTATTTTCTTAGAAGTTTTACATATTTTTTTAAGTATATACACTAAGTGATCACTGAATTATGACCACCTACCTGATACTTCGTAGGTCCTCCTTTCACGCTCAGTGCAGCAGCTATCATACATGCGTACCTGCCAGGTTTTACGATTTTCCTGTAAAATTTACAGAAATGTGACTGTTTTACGGGCAAAATGTTAATTTTACGGATTTGGTGATTTCCCGTGATTTATTTTCTTTTTTCTGATGATTTTGTACCCGCTATTCACACTTTTTTATTTAACTTAATCTATTCAAAGTAAAGCGCCGATGTAAGCTACGAACAACTTTTCAGTTATTATAATAAGCTTATTCGTAATGTTTTTATGTGGGAACATTTGCAGCAGTTTCCCCACGTATTAGGTTTTGCGTTGTTTCAAACACTAAAACTTGCGCCCCGCGTAAACGGATAAGGATAACAACCAGTTGGGCTTGTTTAACCTGGCTGCTTGGTTCTCTCTCTCTCTTGCTGCACCCCCCCTTCTCCTTTTCAGGTTATGAATTCTTTGTCCCCCGGGTCGCAACTTCTGAGGAGGCCAAAGTGGGGTGCGACCAGCCCTGTGTGCGACTTGCATTGGAGCAAGCACTTGAGAGGAGGTGTGTTTGCGACTCCCAGTTCGAAATGCGATCTCAAAACGTAGTTATCGTAAAAAAAAATTCAAACGGATTTTAAATCTGTGTAATTTTTTAAGCCCAAATCTGTACCCAACATGACGAAATTAAGCACTGTCAGTTTTGTTAAATTGAAAATGCATTCGGTCATGGTTTCGTAACTTCTTCTCTGGTAATAAATTTGACCTAACGAAAGAATGCTAAGAGGAAGTCGAAAGAAAAAAAGTTAAGTCCAATGTTCATTCGAACCAGTGCTTCTCCAGCAGTGATTTATTTTGCTCGTCCGTTGGTAAGTTTGTACGCTTTCCAACCGTGCTTTTTTCGTCTTTCAATAACATGCATAAAAATATCTTGGCTTGATTCAACCAAATTAATATGTTGTGGTACTATTTTTTCCTCTGCAAATTGCATCTCTTTAAATTGTTACTGTTTTACTATAGCAGTTTTATTTGCATTTTTTTTTTCAAGTGTCAAAAAATTTAGTATTAGTGATTCTCTATGAGCAGCAATATAAAAGAGTGGGGGGGGTATTATAAAATTTTCTGTGATGTGTATTACAAAATCTTCAAAAAATGAAAAATGTGCATTTTGCTCTACGTGTCGATGTAATTTCAGCGTTACGCATGGTGAAAGGAATGATATTACTAATCATATAGCGCCAAGCATAAATATCATGTTGACTGCGTGGGGGAAAAATATGAAATTAACTTCCTTTGTTAAAAGTTATAATGAACTGGATGCGATTCGTGCAAAGTGTTTGTTCACTTTGTTTTTAGTTGAGCATAATTTACCAATTAGTGTCCCTCAGTCACTCATTTATTGCATTTGTCTGTCTCATCGTCCGTCTCTCCGTAAGATAATACTAGCATGAAAATGGTTCGTTTTTGAAAACATTTTCATCTGTTCCGTGACGGCATGGGATACGATCCTATTGGATTTGGGGGTCAAAGGGTGAAACATCCTTCCCTTGAGATGCAAACTTCCATAAAAATAAATGTTTATCTCTTTATAGATCATGATAGTATAGTAATGAGAAATTATGTATAGATTCTATTTTAATCGAAATAAACCTACCGATAAATTAAAACATCTGTAGTCATATCAATTAAAAGTTGATACTTGTTTCAAAGGTAACATCATTTTTTAATCGATATGTTCAGTACATTTAATCAATATGCACGACAAGTAATTTCATTGAATATATCCATTAATTTTTTTTTTTTACGGATTTCGGTTTTTCAAAGTAGGCAGGTATGTACATGGCATCAATTCAATAAGATACTGAAAGCAGTTGGAAGGTATGGCCAACCAAGCTGTGTGTAATACGGCCTGAAATGCAGGTATAAAGGTGATTGGTGTATCGAGATACCTCATACACTGCCGGACAATTGCTAAGGACGGATGACAATAGCAACGATAGCTGCCATAAAATGGAAGGCAGAAAAATGTGGAAATTAGCGTGAGTGCGGGATACAGTAAGACGTGTTGTGCGTATGCAAATTTTGGATTGCCGAACTTGTTCGTGACGTCATAGCGCTGATAAGAGATATAAAGGATTTGACGCGTATTGACCGCCGTTGTTGTTCAAACGCAAAGTTGAAAGAAAAAGAATCAATTGACGAACTTGCAATTTTCAGTATGTCTTCCCGACATCACCTAGATGATTTTACGCGTGGCCGTATTATTGGCAAGATTGAAGAAGGGAGAAAAATAACAGATGTTGCCAGGGAGTTCGACGTCAGCCACAGTGTTGTTTCAAGGCTTTGGAAATCATTTCAAACAAATGGAGAGTGTAGCAAACGTCACGGGGAGGTCGTGTTCGCAGTACGACACCTGCAGAAGATCGGTACATAGTGCTATCAACAAAAAGACACCGGCGCAGCACAGCTAGTGAGGTAGCAAATGAGTTTATGGCTGCTACTGGCAAGCGGATCTCCCGAAAAACTGTCGCCAGACGTTTGCATGAAGGAGGACTATACGCCCGCCGTCCTGTTGTGTGCATCCCATTGTCCAGACGTCACCGTATCGCCCGTTTTGCAATGGTGCCATCAACATCGCAATTGGACTGATAACGACTGGTCTGCTGTCCTCTTCTCAGATGAGAGTAGATACAGTCTATCGTCTGATTATCGACGACAACTGATCTGGCGTGATAGTGGTACTGCATATTGTCCAGCAAACATACAGGAAAGGGACCGATATCCGACATGTAGTGTCATGGTATGGGCTGGCATCATGATCAATGGCCGTACGTCCCTCTATGTGCTTCCAACTGGGACTATGACTGGCCAACGATACATTAATGATGTTCTGCTACCTGATGTTCGCATGTTCCGTGGTGCTGTCGGTGATAGATTCATTTTCATGGACGACAACGCAACATGTCATCAAACAGTCGCTGTCCAGGAGTGTCTTGAGAGCAAGGATATTCAGCACCTCGTATGGCCAGCACGTTCTCCAAATCTGAATCCCATTGAAAATGTGTGTTATGCTTTGGGGAGGAGTCTTGCTGGTCGCCAATGCCCTCCAATAAACAAGGACACCCTCATCCGTGCACTGACAGAGGAATGGGATAAATTATTCCAACAGCTGCTTGATAATGTTGTGCAAAGCATGACACAATGTGTGGAATCTTGCATCGCCCTCCAGGGTGGCCATATCCCGTATTGACATCTTACGCCGGAACGCCTGCGGATGGTAATTGCATTTTTTTCACGTTTACGTATTCTGCACAAAATGGCCTGTTTGTCCCTTGAACACGTTCCAAAGCCTTCTGGATTTCAGAGCACAATAAATTGTCTTTCTTGTAATGTCCTGGCATTCTGACATTATTTTATTTCACTTGGTATCCAAGCACACTTACTTCTTTATGCGCTATATAGCCGTTTATGATCCGTCCTTAGCAATTGTCCAGCAGTGTATAATATTCCATAGTATTCCATAAGTGCTCCATGGGATTGATATCGGGAGAGTTCAGAGGCTGATTGGCATGTTAGAAGTCTGAACAGTGTTCCTCAAACTATTCCTGCACAACATTGGACCTGTGGCTCAGCATGTACATCTTAGGCAGGGCTCGACAAATCCCTGTGCTAAACACTGAAAAATGTAGCTACAGCGAGCAATTTTTTTTTTTTTTTTTTTTTTTTTTTTTGCTTCAGATTTTATAATTTGCAGTAAATATAGTAATTTCTGTTGCATAATCTGCAGACTATCTGTTAAAAAGTTATAAATTTAGTTACTGCTGATAATATGCAGGTAAAGAAAAAAATAACTGTTGGTGCAGAATTTTTAAAAATCCGCTAGGTAATTGTCAGGAGAGGTGGTATTATTGGAAAAGAAAATGTGGTAACAGAAAAAAATGTAGCGCAACACGGTGATAGAGGACTGTAAAGAAATTGTAAGGAATTTTTTTAATTTTTTTATACTTAACGAGCATTTTGAGAGAAAACTTGATACGGCGAATGCAGTGCTATTTGCACTCGTGAAAGCTTGCTTACTGTGAGAAGCCCACAAAGCTATTCCATGGCATGTAACCATTTTACAAATCACATTCGTTAGTTTTGTTATGCTAATCATAATACTTATATTTTCTTTTTAGCATGTCTTTGGTAAAAAAAGATTGTGCTTATTTTATCAGTTTGTCCGTTCGAACATCCGTCTGTCCATCCGTCCGTCTATGGACACCATATCTCTGCAACTATTAGTCCGATTTGAAAAATTCGGTTTGCATTGGGAAGCTTGAAATATGTGAATGACGATCCTTCTTTTCGTTTTTTTTTTTTTCCTTTCTTTTTTATGATGTAAAATTTTGCCACTTTAAAGGGCTTAAACGCAGATGATATTGAATTCAAAATACATTTATTCTATATATTTGCTTCTAATGATCGGATTGAAAAAATTATTTTACCTTTTGATTCCATTCATGTCGAAGAGTAATTTAGGTACAGTCTCTTTTACAAGCTAATGCATAAATTTTCCGCTAGGGGGCATAAAAGTAAAGTGTGTTTTCCCCGATATCTGTACTCCTAAAACTCTGATCTAAAAAAAAAAAAAATTGTTTTCTTCAGCGGATACAGCTCTTGGTGGAAAATCTTTGCATATATTTCTAATTTTTGATAAAGAATGGTTTGGCCACCAGGGGTGTAAGTGTTAATTTCTGCCTCTGATGTAGTTGCCTCAGAATCTGAGCTTATAGAATCTACATTGAAAAAAATCATTCGTGGACCGATGCCACTCACGTTGATAAACCTTTTCATAATATTTTCTTCTTAAAATATTGCATGGTTTTCCCACTGCGGGTGAAGATGTATATCTTATTTTTGTCAATATCTCTACTTCTAAGAGTCCAATTTGAAAAATGCCTTCCTTGTTGGATAGCGTTTCCAGTGTGTAATGTTTTTCATATAATTTCAAAATTTTCAAATAACTCGTAGACTTTCTGCTTAGGGGCGTTAAAGTAAATTGTGTGTTCCCCCGATATTTCTGCTTTTAAAGCTCCGATATGTAAAATTCTTCCTGTGTCGCATACAGCTCCTGATGGGAAATGTTTTTCATATAATTTGTAGTATTTGTTAAAGAATGGTTTGGTCACCAGGGGACATGAGTGTTAATTTTTGCTTCTGATGTATTTGCAGCAAAATCTGAGCTCCTGGAAACTTGACTGAAAAAAATTCTTTCCTGGACCAATACCGCTCACATCAAAAAGACTTTTGAGAATTCTTTCTTCTTAAAATAATGCGTGTTTTTGCCCGCAAGGGGCGTAGATGCATATCTTATATTTGTTGATATCTCTGCTTCTAAGAGACCAATTTTAAAAATTCTTTCTTTGAGCATTTTTGCTGTGAAATATTTCTTATATAATTTCAAATTTTCTTAATGCACAAGTCTACAACCAGAGGGCGTAAGTTCGTGATTCTGTTTACAGCAATATCTGTAGGATTAAAAATCTGATTGAATAACTGCTGTCTTCAGTCAGATACTGCTGTTTTCCATACCAGTTCCATTGACCTTGAATAGCTTTGATAAATTTAATTCATGTCAGAGCAGATTCAAAAGATATGCTCATTACACCCGAAAATTCAGTGCCATCTTTCTTGGGTTTTTTTCTTTTACTATTCAGTTGTAACATATTCAGAAAAGAGAGAAATACTGCAGATTGTCCATAATTTCTATGGATTTTTATAGGTCTAACTAATGACCAATGGTAATGCAAAAGCTAGGGATTTTAGTTCTTTGTTCATTTAAAAGTAACCCCAAAAATACATAAAGATGACAGTTACTTTTTTTAATAAAACAATTTTCTTTCTTACATCTTTGGACTTATAATCTAATGATGAATCATGGCTTTTCTGTCAGAAATTTAAGCTCTATGATGTGGATTATATGATTTTTTTTCTGAGTTTCATCTGTCACGCACCTCTGCAGATTATGCAAAGGAAAACAATTAATTATTTTTTTCAGAATTTCACGATATGATCATTTGCAGGATCACAATACTTTCATCGCCAACTTTCGTCCCTTCTGTCACTACAGCTGTGAGTGGTTACAGTTGCCCAGAAAGCTGTTGGATGGCGCTGCAGTCAGCCATTATTGCACACAGCTATTTGCATTTGCCGACGCTCTGTGATTGCTTGTGGTTAGGGGCCTAGAATTAAGTTGCACACCTAATATATATACATGTTAAGACAGCATACTCAGTGCCATATTGCAGGGCAGCAGGCATATTACAGTCTGGATTGAAGTAAGTTGTGGTAGCTGTTCATTTGGTATACAGCCTGACAATTTGAGTGCGTGTTATGCCAATTTCCAAGAACTCGTGATTATCCTATTCATTTTAGGGGTGCTTATTGCCCTGTTTCAGCATGACAAGAACAGGTCATATACTGCAAACACCACCTGGGAATGTCTATGGCATGTCAATACTCTGTGACCAACCTGATCCACAGGATTATCACCCTTTGAGCATGTTTAAAACATCAGGGTTTGAAAAATATCTGAAGTTACATGCTGGCTGGGTGTGTGCAGAAATTATTCACCTGCCCAGGTAGTAAAAGCTGAATGCCCAGAGGGAATCTTATCTTTTAAAAACCTTCATTATTTTTTAAGTTAAAAATAAAAAGTTTTTTCATGTCCCCCTTCACCCACCCACCCCCGTTTTGAGGGTTTGTATTCAAAAATGTTCAACGCACAAAAGCATGTATCTCAGGTTTCAAGATGATGCTGAAATTGGTACAAAATGATATGATGATGAAATTTGTATTTCAGAAATTTAGTGATTCTGCCATGTTCCTTACATCACAGTTTTCATCCTTTGTCCTTTAACACCAGAAATCAGTTCCATCAGAGGCATGCATCCAGTCACCGACTATAAACAACATTTAGAGGAACTACATATGGTTCTAATTTCTCGACCTAGAGCATAAGATAATTAAAGAAGTTATATTCTTCTGTCCTTGGCACTCCATAACAAAAATTAATACAACTTCTGGTGATTAGCAGTGAAATGAAACATGACATGCAATGACTCATTTTTCTTGTAGTAGGAAATTCTATTACTTTTTTTTTTTTAATTTAAATTTAGTTGCCTTGACCAGGCAATTAGCTTTTTTATTTTCCTGCCCTAGCCAATAATTTACATGCCCCAGGCATCTTGGACATGGTAGCTGATGGACTGTACCTCGGAATACTGTTTTAATTGCTGTATAATTACATGACACATAATTGTATGTGTCACAAACTGTGGTGGGAGGTTAAATTATAGATACAAACCTGCAACTGTAAGTTGACATCTAACAAGCCTTTAGTAGTAGCAGTAGCCTAGGAAAGGCTTGAAAAGCTTTCCCTTATCCCATCTTCTTTGCTTTAATCCAAATGTTTAATCAAACTACATTGAATTACACAAATACTCCGATATTTAAATGATTGAGCCACCCTGATGGCTCAGTGGTGTAAGTGCCAGTTCTGACTATTTGTCCAAAATATGCCTGAATCCTGGTGAGGCATTGGTGTTGTTTGTCTAACAGCACTGGCTCTCTCCCTTCCGTGGAACCAGTGGCCCTAAACTAAGAGCAGGTGACTTCTTATAGCCCATTGAGTTTTCTATGGTGGTCATTAAACCCTCAAAAAAGAAATGGTTGACATTTGCACACAATGAGGGTAAAATGATTGATAAATTGTTTCTTTTTCCTTCAGTTTGAAGAGTTATTTCAAAAATACTTGTTCAGAGGCAAAAATAAAGAGCAATGCTGTGCTCATTCAGTATACAGGTTTCCCCCACTTTCCAAAACTAAAGCATTCCTATGAAACCTTTAGTAAGCCAAAGTGGTGTAAAGTGAAGAAGCAATTACCATTAATTTATATGGGAAAATTTTTTTAGCTTTCCCAAACCCCAAAAAATAACCTACTAAATCATAGCAGATAACACATGAAACCTAAAATGACACAACATTTGTAATGAAAGCAGGAATGATATGATAAATACACAGCCTATATAAAGTAGAAATTACTGTATGTGCAGGCAGAGTAGTTTTCTGCTACTTGCAGAACCTATAGCAATTTCAGCAGCTTTCAAGATTCTTTCTCTCTGCATGTAAATAGTATGAATGACGAATGCAGGCATGTTCAACGCATGTGCAATATCTTTATTTTGTTCACCACAATCAAAACGCTTAATTACGTCCAGTTTTACACTAAGTGTAACACCCTTACGAGCTCTTTGTTAGGCTTTTCTGATACCTTAGGACACATCTTGCTAACGGATGCTTGAGATAAAGCACAGATGCACACATAGTTCAAAGCTTCGGTGGCTTGATGCTGACTGTAGTTCCTGGGGAAGGAACTTGGTGGTGCCACTCTCTCTGCTCAGGGTGCTTGCTTCCTCTACAATGGCTCATGACAAAACAAACTAACACTATATTTGCCTGTCACTTTTTTTCCGTAAAAGCAAAAGTCCTCTTTGGATTTCTTTCAGTTAGCAAAAAAGGTACTAATGTAGGTAAAAAAAAAAAGTGGTAGGCAATGCACGTAACTAACAAACTAATTAAGAAGATGGTAGTATAGAACACGCTAAGTTACGTGTAAAAGTTTTAAGGCAAATATATTTCAGCCATTACTATGGCCTTCATCAGTGCGACTACGATTTGTTTCGTTACCAGATTGGAAAGGTAAGTTTTGTAACGGTAACTCCGGGTGATGTGATGCAATGAGGGATTTCCAGATGTATGGAACGAAAATGGGGAGCTTGAAGTTGCAATTTTTGGAAAATAAAATTTCCAAACTTTCTCTGAAACTCAGAGCAAACCGATTTTGGAAGAAAGCTAATTTTTTTGTATCAGACCAAAGTGGAATAGCAGAAGTGTCAGCCATGGTAAGTTGAGACAAGGAAGAGGTAGGTTTTCCAAATTTCACGTCAGATTTGTGTTCCTGAAGTCTTGAGAGAATTTTCCGTAATGAACTTCCAATGTACGCGGTTAATCCAACGTTAGTCTTGATCGGAATTTTATACACCCCAGGCAAAGAAAGCGGAGGTCTTGGATCTCTGTCATTACTGAGGATAACAGAAATTGAAGGAGAAGAGCGAATGGCAAGTCTATATCTTTCCCTTTTGAAGATACTGATGAGCTTGTAGGAAGAAAGATTGTGGTAAGGGAATAAGCCAGCAAACATTAGTTCCTTTTTTGGTGAAACAGGTTGAAGAGCAATAACTGGTTTTTTGCTAATTTACTTTGGTCTGATACAAAAAAGTTAGCTTCCTTCCAAAATCGGTTTGCTCTGAAGTTTAGAGAAAGTTTGGAAATTTTATTTTCCAAAAATTGCAACTCTGAGCTCCCCGTTTTCTTTTCATGCACCTGGAAATCCGTCATTGCATCACATCACCTGAAGTTACCGTTACAAAACTTACCTTTCCAATCTGGTAACGAAACAAATCGTAGTCGCACTAATGAAGGTCATAGTAGTGGCTGAAATATATTTTCCTTAAAACTTTTATATGCAACTTAGCTTGTTCTATACTACCATCTTTTTAATTTGACCAATGTGGGTCTTTTGGGGCAATACTTGTATCACTCATAGGTGAAATGTCAGCAATTGTATATTCATGGAATTATGATTCAGTTCGTTCTGGAACATTGGGGGGTTTTTTTTTGGGGGGGGGGGGGAGTAGCAAGTGCTAGAACACACTGGATTACAGCAGCACTGCAGATTATAATTTCACCACTTGCTGATCCTTTATAGTGAGTCACATATGCAGTCATCTTTGCTTCTTTGTAAAATCGAATGTAGGGGTTTCAGCTGCCACTTCCTTTTTTTTTTTTTTTTTTTTTTTCAAATGCCAGTGATCTCTAATGTTGGCTGCTGCTATGTAATATGGGTATACAGGGTGATAACAAATGTTCTGTATACTGTCCATTTTTGAAAAAAGTGTGAAGTAACAGAAAACTTACCTTATTGCCGTTCAGTGTACTCCCCTCCGCTACTAATGACAGCTTGCTAGAGGTGAGGTATATCCTGGATGCCCCCTAGTGTGCCATCTTTGTTCAACTGTCGTATTTCTCTGGTCATGTCCAATGACAGTTCATCTAGCAATTCATAGCGGATGCCATGGAGCTGATTTTTTAACTTTGGGAAAAGATCAAAGTTGGGTGGACTGACATCAGGGCTGTATGGTGTGTGGATAAAGTTTTCCAGCCATATTTTCACAACAGTCCCTGTACCGACGCTGCATTGTCATGCAGCAAGATCGCTCCCACTTAAACAAGTTGGGGGATTTTGACGAATTTTTGGTCTCAACTTTGTCCTCAGAAAAAATTGTGTGCCGATCAAGAGTTCCTTCCTCGCAGAGCTTTTATTTTCACGTATGAGTGCTGGTCTAATGCTATGACTTGACCTGAGGAGCTGCACACTTCGATTTCCAAACCCTCCCACATCCACACAGCAAATGATAGCATGTCGTTCTGACACCACTGCGTTGCTGAGAGTCTGACCTTGACATGACACAATCATTTTCCCAATTGCATGATCTGCTTCTGTTTTAGAGTAACATGTGCAAAACTTTTTTTGTGTCCCTCGTATATGTTAATTTGTTCCTTTGTTGTGTATTATTTTCACTGTTGCAACATTTTCTAAGTGGTAAGTATTTGTACAGTATGTGCAGAGGTGTATGTTTTGCTCCTTTTTTAAATGTTTCACACACATGCACGTAATCTCTGTCAACTTCAAAGGGTAGTTGAAAGTGCTGAGCAAACTGGCTTTTGGTAACTTTCACTTTGTAGCTTGACTAGCAGATGTTCAGGTGCAATGAGTACATAAATATCAAAGAAATTAAGAGTGGTTAAGAGTTGTTAGTGTTCAGGGGAAGCATGAAACTAATTTATTTTTATTTTAGATTTTATGTCAAAATAGTAAAGGAGAAAAAATTCAATTGTATGTCTGTTTTGGTGAGGAAACTGATCTTATAATTTAAAACTTCTGCAAAGTAAATAGAAGTATGTAATTTAAGATAAAGGTAAACATCTTTATGTATTTAAAAACTGATTATAAATTTTTCCCTTCTAGGTATATGTGAAGTGAGTCCGTTCCCAAGCTCAGAAAGGCAATTGTTGGTATTTCCTGGTTACAAGTGTGGCAGCATACAGCTTGTTGTAAGTTTGTTGTTCTATTTTTTAATTTCTGACAATACTTAGTGCCATAATTTTCGGACTAAGAGCTGCATCGGCGTAAGGGCCACGGGTGAGAAATTTTTTGATCTTGGAGCAAAAGTTGCCGTAAGGGCTACACCTGTGAAGTCATGCTGCTGCTCAGAAAACTAAATTATCTTCCTTATTTTCATGAGTTAACTCGCACCCAACGTAATTATATGTATACTTCAAAGGCTAATTCTGCAATTCAGTGTCTATCTGCTTTATGCACTTATTTTTTCATGCTGGCGAAAACTTTTATTTATACATTTTTTATTAATCATGCTAATGGTGTTATTTGTTTGCCTTTATTAAATGCTCAAAACCATTTATGTAATTGATGTAAATCACAGTTAATCTTAAGACTCCCATTAGAATATCGCATTGCTCGTAAAACCGCACAATTGTCTAAATTCCATTCAACGTGGACGTCTGCTACAGGATGGTTCTCTGTTCACCGCAATAGAATCCGTCTTGGAAGTAATTAACTTATAAATGATCGCTTGTGATGCTTTCGATTAATGTTTTCTTTAATAATATGTTCCTTCTATGTTTGTTACGCTTTTTTTCTCATCTACAGAGGTTTTTGTTAGAGTGAAGTTGCTTTAAGCTTCCTTTTACCAGCTACCTTGCATATGTTCGTGGATCTCGCCGCCAACACTTCGAAACAGCAGTGTCTCCGCTTTCTCTCTTTCAAGTGGTTTGACCTACTTTCATTTACTGCACACTGAGCCTTCGCATTGAGCTCCGCTTTTATATCAATGGGAAAGCTCTCCCTTATTTTTTCCTTTTGCGTTTGTGAAGATTTTATCTTCAGCCAAGTATTAAATTAATTACCCATTGTTAATATACAGGGCTGTTTGAGTTCCGGGTTTGGGCGATCTTTCATGTCCAGAATTCCAGATGTTTAGCTTTGAAGACATTTTTAAGACTTAAATTTTGAGTTCTAATAAGCGACAAAGCAAACAAAAAAAAAATTAAAACGATTCATGGCAAAAGTATTTACTAAAAAAAAATTGCTTTTCCCCAAAGAATTAATGTGATAATAATATTGTCTTCCTCGCCGATACAGCTGACTCGAGCTTGACACACGAAGCCGGCAGTTCATGCTGTGGTTGTCCGTTCTGTGGGAAGGGCATGCACGCAAATTCTCAGTCATTTTGTCGGCGCTTCTGCTCCTCGATGCAAAAAAAACAGGTTTTCGCTCTGATGAGTGATGTGGGATTGGAACTTGGAAATGGCGGGGGAGGGAGCGAGTTAAAGCAAATAAAGTATGTCGCTCACGTGTCTGCACCTACGTGCGGGAGCAGCCTGCCTCATAGTGTTGGGCATAATCGATTGAATTTAAGAATCAAAAGGTTACAATCGAGAGATCTGACAAATTGAGATATTCATTCGAAGTAATCATTCGAACGATTTCTAATTTTAGAATTTACCGGAAGATGGCGCGATACGCTCAGAGCCGCCATCTGCGTTTGACAAATCGAGATATTCATTCGAAATAACTATTTGAATGATTTGCAATTGGTGCTATACGCTCAGAGTTTTCTTTCGCTGGACGGAATGACTCTAAGGACACCTGATTTTTTTCGAATAGCATAACTTAGCTTAAGAAGTTAGAAAGAACCCAAGTGATTCTTCCTGCGATAATTCGGTCACGTGAAAAGCGAGTACTTCTGAAACTCTCGGATCTCAATACCTCTCGAGATGTTCTCGGGTAGACGAGAACATCTTTTCCGGAAAGAGCCTCATGAAGAAAGACTAAATACTTGCGAGCGTCCAGTCGAGCTGGTAAGATGTATGGCCCGACTAAACTGTCCGCCACGATACCCACCCACACATTAACAGTGAAGCATTGTTGTGCAGCTCGTGGTTGGGTTCCGTGTGGGTTGTCTACGGTCCACATGTTTGCGTTGTGCGTATTAAACACCCCGTCACGTGAAAAGGTTGCTCCATCACTGAACATAACAGAACTGGGAAATTGCGGGTCGGCCACACTTTGGTGCAGAAACCACTGTGCAAACGCGACATGTCGTGGGTGATCATCCGGCTGCAGTAATTGAACTCTGAAGATGAAAGGGGTGTAAGGCTTCGCCCTGCAGAACATGCCAGACAGTTGATCGAGACGTTCCGGCGGCAGCGGCAAGCGCCCGTACACTGGTCCCGGGATTCCAGTCCACAGCATGCAACGGACATTCTTTCAATATGGGTGTTCGTACTGTTCGCGACCGCCCAGTATCCTGCATCGTTGCTGTGAAGGATCCACTTTCCGCAAGGTTCTGATGTACCCGAGCGAACATTTGACGATTTGGTTGGCGCCTTGTTGGATATCTTTCCCGATACAACCGACCAGCAGCGCGTCCATTTCCGTTGGTTAAACCATAGACGAAGTGCATATCCGTCAACTCGGCGTGTGTGAAACGATTCATGTTGATCGCACGCAGTCCGCGTCTACAATGAGGAAGCCACACATGCCGACCTTGCAAGCTCGCGTACAGCGCCGCCTATCATTTCCGCCCATGCTTTCCTATTTAATTCTGGTTCCTAATGCTGTTCTCTACCTCCCCTCCAAGTTTGTACACAAAGTTCTGGGACACCCTGTATAAATGGAGTACGTGCTGCAGTTCTGCCTCCAAAACCTGTTGAAGCAATTATAACGGCTACTTGTAATAGTAAAGGTTCTTCTCCTCTTCGGTACACAAACAAGACACTGCAGATGAAGGATGTTGGAAACGTAAGCGTCAGCCTGATAGCGTCTCTGCTAAAAAACAAATGAAGATTGCACACGTTTTTAAGAAATAGTGTTATTTTATTAGTAAATATAACTTTAGATCAACACCACACCAGACTGATATTTTTTTTAATTAATAAATGGAACTTAGATCAACATCCAATTTGCTAAATATACTGTTATTTTATTAGTAAATAGAACTTTAGGTCAATACCACCTGACTGAAACTTAACGACTAAAATTTCTGTTAAAAAAAGATCAATATCCTATGAAAAAGAGGAGTTGCCTTTCTAGTAACATAAAAACTTGACTGCAGATTTTCTTTTATTTATTTGCCAAATGGATAATTTTGCAATTGGAAAGAAAGGCAAAACTTTTTTAAAAGGTATGTTATGTGTGTAATTGGTTTATTTTATGCAAATGCAAAATTTTTATTAATGTTCTTAGTGTGGTATATGTTAAAGACAATATCATGTAGTTGTCGAAATCAAAGTTACTTAAATTTCACTGAAGGAATTCATTTTTTTAGCAACAAATTAATACTGCAAGTTCAACCCCAAAATAATTTACTGTCGTGAGCAAAAGGTATAGGTAGGTAGTAAGTAATTCCCAAAGTGAAACCATTTTATCTTTCGAAGTATCAGTAACAGCTTTGCTGATAAGTATAATAATTAGAGGTACTAGTAGTAACGGAAATACTTTTGTTGTGCGGGGGGGGGGGAGGTATCCTCACATGTTCATTCATGTCTCGAGTTTATGCATAGGCACCGTTGGGAGACGCCGATGATTGCAGGGTTTTGTGCCTTGCCTTGCAAACATCTCTGAATATAAGATGATAATGCTACAGCGCTTATTAGTGAGAAAGCATTTCCAGCTGAAGCCTTGAACTTCCACTATCTTCAGTCAATAAAAAAAAAAAAAAAATCGAAGCAAAACTCAGGAGCACAGAGCCAAGAAACACCTGTATCGCATGCCAGATTAACCAAGAAGAGTGAACAGAATTTGTCTTTCCGTCCCACCAGTATTTTTTGGAATTGGTCACTGCTAATGGAATCATCCTGGGGCAGGCTTTTGCATTGTTCATGTTCTTATGCTTTTGTTCAGGGAAGTGCCCATCAAACCGGTCTCCCTACCCCAGTGAAAATCAACGTTCCTTCCCTTGGTTGCATCGCACCTTGCTGCATGATGTATGCTTCAGCCAACGAAAAAGATACCCTGGGCGCGCTATCCGCAGAAGCCTCGGACGTCACGCTACTCGTCTGTGTGCTTATGTCCCTATTTCATCCCCCACTCCCCCATGCAAAGGACATTTGAGTCAGGCATTCCTGTCCTCCCCCACTTTCCCTCCTAAACCAACATCAGGACAGCGGAGTTATCGTTTAAATAGATGTGTCTAACATATGAGTAGAAGAGGGGGGGAATGATCACAGTCGAGTTTGAAAAAAAGACGTTTGAAAAAATTTACTAAGCATCTGCATGAAAAAAAAAAGGGGGGGAGGGAAGAAATAGTCTTATTGAAAACAAATTCGACAAAAGGGCCGCACGCCCGAAAAATTTCACATTTAGTAACATAAGAGGCGCAGCTCTTAAAATTATGGTATTTAATTATGCCGTTGTGGTATTAATCGTACACGTTTTAAAGACGCCAAATAAAAAAATTTGTCACCTGCAGCAATATATGTGGCTGTTTAATGTGATATATTTCTGAGGTTTTAATTAGAGTTTTAAAATTTCTGGGTTATAAAATAATAAAATGTGTTATTTCTTTCTACCGGCTAAATTTTAAGCTGAAATTTTTGAAATGAAAAAGTAAAATCAATGGGTCAAGAGACAGATGTGACTGGCAAAAAGATTTCATAGCTTTTGGCTGGTCAAAAGAGCACAGCATCAAGAAAGTTGCTGAATTTGCATGTGTTAGCAAAATAAGAGTTCTATGTGTTTATAAAGATTATTGTAAGTCAAACACGACTGAAAATGAAAACAACTGTGGCTGAAACACCATTTCAACAAGTCCTGACCAGCGCAGAATTTCTCGCCTGGTCAATGAAAACAAATTTCAAACAAGGCAGGAACTCTTCTTGTCTGTTAATAATGGACCTCACATGTTTGTATCAAAGCGAATATTGTATAGGGAACTTCATCAAATGGATATCTGGAGTACAGTGTTACAAGATTGAAATTAGTGTTAACCGCAGCTCACAAAAATGCTTGATTAGCTTGGGTCAAAGCTCACAGGACGTGGACTGTTGATCAGTGAAAGGTTGTCATATGGTCTCATGAATCCAAATTTTGCCAGTGTTCAAATGATTGGAGGTGTGGGGTAAATAGGAAGTCTAAAGAAACATTCAATCCTGAATGTATTCAAAGAATTCCTACCAAAGGAGGTGGGCCTGTAATACTGTGAATTATGTTAGTTGCTGTGAACGGTTGTGAATTAGTCCCACTAGATAGAGTAGAGGTGAAGAATACAATGCATCTGCATGTGTACAGAGAAATTTTAGACAATCCTGTCTTTCCTTTTGCACAACATTTGCAGGATTCTCATCAAGTAACTTATCTGATTTACCAGGATAACTGTAAGATTCACAGAGCTAAAACCATTATGGGTTAGTGTGAAGAGCATGATACAACTTTGGGGCTTATGGACTGGCCAGCTTTATTGCCAGATTTAAAACCCATTGAGAATTTATACAACCACCTTGAACAAAGTGTAAAAACCAAACTTCAGCATTCCAGGAATCTCAATGAATTGCAAGACAAACTGTTCTTAGAATGGTCAAAAATTGACTCATGTTATCTATCATCTTGTTGAAGCTCATCCAACAAGAATTAATGCTATGATTTCTGCACATGATGATGTAACTAGGTTTTAAAAGTAAATTTATGGAGGTGACTAATTTTTGTCTGGTGTCTGTATTTAGGTATAATCACTATAGGCCAATGATGATCCACACCATATAATATTTCTGTTCATCACATTTCAATATGAAGCTGGAATTGTATAAAAAATGTGCCATGTGGGCCTCCATATCAATAGCAAAGTATTGAAAAGACATTAAGTACTGGCAGTCCCCGTATTATGAACGAGTTCCATTCCTAAATCTGTTTTTACAGACAAATAGAAGTTACAGGCAGATGGGTGCCAAATTAATCAAGCAAGTAGACATGCCTCAGAAAATCAGAAAATTACATCATTCTGGAATGAGAATCAAACATAACATACTTGAACGTAAGTCGGGAGATGCAGATTCAATTCCCATTCTAGGACGATGTCATTTTCAAGTTTTCTGAGACGTGTCTGCTTCCTTTATTTTTACAATCGAATTTGTACATACATAAGTCGGAACAGTTAGGTACAGTTCATATCTAACATCAGTTGGTGAAATGTGTGTCTTAGTAATAGCATATAGTGTAATGTAATGTACCTTTTTATGTATAAAAACATTAAAGAAATACTTCCAGGTACTCTAAACATCTTTAACATAATACAATAATAATACATACATACATATCACTAAGCTGTTCTCTGAGATTCAGAGGTTAGCTCCAAAAAGAAATACAAACTACCAGATATTTTTACTTATTGTTGTCATATCAAACTTCTCCATTTACAGTGATCTTGAAGTACAACTCGTGCTTCACTGATTGATATCCATTACACGCCATACACAAGATCTTTTATACTTCATACTCATAATCTTTTTCTCATGCAAACACTCCTGAATCTGATCCACCCATGTCTCCTTTGGCCTTCCTCTGCCTTTCCTTTCTGCCACTTGGGCTAAAAAGATTTTCCTAGTAAGCATTTCATCACTCATTTTTTCAACATGGCCAAACCACCGAAGCATATTAGTCTCCACCTTGCTAACAACATTTTGCTTTAAATCACACAACTGCACCACATCTTCATTCCTCACACAATCAGACCATGTTTTGCCACAAACCCACGTAAGTAACACATTTCTCCAGCACACAAACAACTGCTGTTTCTTCTGCAGTACCCAGGTTTCACTGCCATACATCAGAGTAGGAACAATTACTGTTTCATACACAGCCATGCAGGACTCTCTAAAGAACCCATCATTCCTGTGAAAACCTCCCAGAGCAGCTATGACTTTCAAAGAATTCACTCACCTACTGATTTCATTATCCAATTTGTTCTCTCTGTAAAACATGCTTCCCAAATACACAAACTCACTCACCTGGTCAATCACAGTGCCATTTATACTTAAATTACATTCAGTGCTACCCATTCCTCTTTCAAACACCATAACTTTGGTTTTTCCCTTATTTGTACTCAGTTTGAATTTCACGCAAACTTCGTGCATCCAAGACAACATACTCTGCAAATCACCTTTGCTCTCTTCCAACAGGACAGTGTCATCAGCATACAGCAATCTGCACACACGGATATCACCAAGACATAAACCACTATTATCTATTTTGGCATCACGCATGCATGTGTCCATAACTATATTAAACAGCCATGGTGACATTACACAACCTTGTCAAACTCCTGCACCAATAGAAAACCATTTTGATAAAATACCATTTACTCGTACAGAAGCTCTACTACCAGCATACATGGCTTTTACACTATTAAGTAGATTCCCAGTAACACCACATTCATTCAATACCTTCCACAAAAGTGTCCTATTCACTCGGTCATAAGCTTTCTCTAAATCTATGAAGGCAGCAAAAACCTTCTTCCTAACAGCTAGATACTTTTCAATCACCGTGCGTAATGCAAAAATCTGGTTAGTGCAGCCTTTACCAGGCACAAAACCACTCTGAACATCCCACACTTTCAATGATGTAAGACCCTGTATTTTTCAATAACAACCTTACCAAACACTTTCCCTGGCACACTTAGTAGGCTAATACCACAATAGTTCTTGCATTCAGTCTGATCACCTTTTCCCTTATACGAGGGAACAATAATAGCATCCTTCCAATCCGAAGGGACCGTTCCTAACTCCCAGCACAACTGGCAAATATCAGTGACTCTGTAATTGACTGCTTAACTGAAACTTGCCAGTTGTGCTGGGAGTTAGAAACGGTCCCTTCGGATTGGAAGGATGCTATTATTGTTCCCTCGTATAAGGGAAAAGGTGATCAGACTGAATGCAAGAACTATCATGGTATTAGCCTACTAAGTGTGTCAGGGAAAGTGTTTGGTAAGGTTGTTATTGAAAAAGTACTTTAAAATTATCCCAGTCCTAGATTGACTGTAGCCTAATGCTTTTTTAATGTTACTGATGTTTCACCTTTTACCGATCACTTTATTATTTCCACATTAGTTTCATCATGATCGGTTTTCTTTTCTTTGATGCATCACCATCACTTGCATCACGTTTACACTTTGGTGCCATGGTTACGACAGTAAAAAAAAAAAAATCCAAATACAGTAACACAAACAAAACATCGTCAGCCGCAACATTGTCCAACTGAAAAGAATGAAGTCTTTTTGCTACCTTTGGGCTCACAAGCCGATGAACCACTGAAGACGTGAGATGTTTTTATATGCATCGCAAAGTAGCACCCATTTGTTATTATGAACCATTTGTAACTCGAATATTTTTTTTGTACCTATGGAGCGTATGCAAGTCAGACGTTCGTAACCCAGGGACTGCCTGTATCAGTATTTTAAAACATAATTACATATTACATACCTTGATGATTTCGTAGTCCTAGACAGTTCACACATAGTGCAAATATAGATGGTTGTTAAGCCTCTATGTTGCGCATATCTTACTTTCCACTCACAACACTCCAAAATTATTTAACTCTGTATTAGAAGATATTTTTAGAAATTTAAACAGGTTAGAAAAAGGGATTAAACATAAATGGAAGGTATCTAAATCACTTAAGATTTGCTGGTGACTTAGTCATCATTACAACTAGCAATAGGGAAATGCAAAATATGATAAAGAATTTATGGATGGAAAGTCTTAAGAAAAGGCCTTACAAATAAGCACAGCAAAAGCTAAATATATGAGCAATACAGAAAAGGATACAGAAAAGATTTTGATAGAAGGAAAAGAAATTGAGAAAGTAGGCATACATCTACACTGCTCAAAACAATTAGGGGGTATCATAGTTTTGTATGAAAACTGTGAGTGACGGGAAAACTTTGGAGGTTGGAATAGGAACTGCAGACATAGTACGCTATGTGAGAACAAAAATATGGCTAAACCAATTAGTAATTTAAATTTAATAATTTTTGAGGAGACGAACATGAAAATGCATATTTATGAAGATATCATAAAAATGAAAATAAAGGTAAATTTTTTGCCAGAATTTTGGATTTAATAGGGGGTATGGTTTTCCCTGACAAAAAGCAATATTGCACACCTATGAGGCATGGAGTCAGTATTAATGAGAGATTGGGAAATTCTATCGCACTCCTGCAGAAAAGCACTTTCCAATTGCTGGACTGTTTGTGGAGGGGTTAATCAAGCAGCAACCCTTCTCCCAAGAATGCCCCAGACATGCTCGATGGGGTTCATGTTTGGGGAGCATGCTGGCCAGTCCATTCAGATGATTCCCTCGTGAAGCAGGAAGTCGTCCACACATCAAACACAATGTAGCCTGCAATTATCGTCCATGAAAATGAATTCATCTCCAATTGCTGCAGCATCAGGGATGACTAAGGGTCTGAGGATCTCCTCCCTGTACCGCTGAGCAGCAAGCGTTCCATTTCTGATTATGTACAGGTCGATTTGACCGTTGATAGAGATACCGGCCCACACCATCGCTTCACCTCCTCCAAATCGGACACTTTCTTGCGCAAATAACGGGTTTTTGAGTACCTTGTTCCCTCCAAATGATGAGTCTCCTGTTGTCAGGATGTACAGTAAAGCATGACTCATCTGAGAAAAGAACATTGCTCCATTCATTTCTTCTCCAATCGGCATGGTCCTGTGTCCAAAGTCTGCGGGCAGCACAGTGGCGTGCAGTTAAAGAAACACATTCCATAGGTCGTCCAGCATACAGACCAACACTGTGGAGTCTGTTCTGAACAGTTTGAGTTAAAACTTTTGTACCAGTAGCCGTACAGAGTTCACGTTGTAGTAGAGTGCCGTTCATACTCCAGTTTCTTCTGGCAGTCATTGATGAAAACCGATTCTCATTTCTTGATATTGCTTGCCTACGACCTTGCCCTGGTCTTCGCCTTACATTTCCGGTATCTGAAAACCAGTTCCAAAGTCTGGAAATCATGCTTTGAGACACTCCAATGGCTTCCGCTACTTGCGATTGGGTTTGACCCGCTTCTCGGAGACCGATAGCCCTCCAGGCTACAGATTCAGGTAAATCACGTTGTCCGTACATCACATTAATCAATAACACACATTCAAAGCAGGTGAGTCATTTTTATCCTGGACTAAAGGTCGTATGAACATGTCACTTCTCATTCACTGACGGAAATGCACCCTTTTTAACATCACACAAAAAATTTCGCATACTCAGGTGTTTGTAAGAGTGCAAAAGTTTTTCTTATCACTTTCCTTCAATTTCTCTTAGCATAAAAACAGTTGATGTCAGTAGTTCATATCAAAACCATGATATTCCCTAATTGTTTTAACCAGTGTATTTAGATGAAGTTATCAGTTTTAAAGAAAAACAAAGAGAAATCAATAGAATTATCCAAGGTAATAAATTCTTTTGGATGCTTAAAGACTATTTAACCGGAGATCTTTCATCGTGTTTAAAAAGAAAAATCTTCAATGTATGTATTATCCTCGTATGTGCTTATGTAAATTAAACTTGGAGTATCACATAGCGACAATGTAAAAAAAAAAATTGTGTATTGATAAGAAAGTTAGAGAAAATAATGGTAGGAATAACAAGAGACAGAGTTAGAAATGAGCTTATAAGAGAAAGAACGGGAATAATAGCTATTATAAAAATGATTAAAGAATCAAAGTGGAGATGAACTGGACATGTTGGAAGACTGAAATATGGACACCATTAATAACAGAATGGCAACCGAGAGATTGAAAGAGATGAAGAGGGTGCCAGAGAACAAGATGGAGAGATGACCTTCAGAAACTTAGAGGTGCAAAATGGTGGACTGAAGCTAAGGATTGAAGAAGTTGGGGAAGGCCTATACCCTGCAGTGGGTTTCAACAGGCAAAGAAAAACAACAACCCAGTTTGATGCAACAAAATACATCAAATCATGGCTCACGTGAGAACATCATTGGCAGTGGATACAAAATGGAAGAAGCAGACAAAAATGGTAGAAATATCTCACCAGTTGAAAAAATTTGGACTGTATTTTAGAATCAAAATACAGCTCCCTTCCATTCTTCTTTGTAAAGTAATCAATCCTTAATGCAAATTTAACTCACATTTGTGGGTTAGCTTGGCAAAAATTTCAATTACAGCATTTGATAAGTGTTATAAAACTTATGGAATACCAGCTTTTTTATTTTTAATATAATTTAATATAACATGAGCATGGAAATTGTTTTTCCAGTTTGCACTGAAAAATCAATTTCCATGCCCCCTTACCCCCTTCTTTTAACTAATGTTTAAGAGTTCTAGCACGTTTTTCTCCAGAAAAAAAAAAAAAGCCCTGCATACATATCACTAAGTTGTTTTCTGTGATTCAGAGATCAGCTCCTCATAAGTTCATCTGCCAGATTAGTTTTTTTAAACTTATTGGTACTAGATAAAAATGTATTGATATGTCCAGACACTTGATAAAAATGGCTTTATTAGGGGAGGGGGCAATTCTTCCTCACACAATATACATAATATGCAGGTACATGAGAGCTAAGTTAATTTTTATACTAATCATATTTCAATAATTGTGTAATTATTTTTGGCAGAAAAGAGGAAATCCTTAGTAAAAAAATGTGCTTTTATCTGAACAGCCATTATGATATTAATAAAAACATGATTTTCTGTAAGCTTTTTGTCCTTTTACATCTGGTTTCTAACACCATATGAGCACATTACATGCTGCTGATCTTTCAGTTGTGTATGGTTCATCATTCATAGTTGTACTTCTGTCGTTAGGTACTGTATAGCCATCAGAACCAGGGGCAAATCCAGAAGCTTACCTTGGTAGGGGGAGATGGAGGGGGTGCTCCGGTATTGAAAAAGTGAGAGATGGTGTGGAGGGCACACACTATAAACTTGTAGTACGGCTCCTTCCTTGCATTGTGCAAAGCTTTTTAACAGATTCATTGCCACAGGAAGCCTTAAGGAGGCATACAATATTTGCCCCAGGTGCCGGTGATACCAAAAGGAATCATGATCCTGGCTTAGTATTTTCATTTCTAAAACCTTCAAGGCTTGAAGAAATTTGTATATTTCATTATTGACACTGAGAATGAGTCTCTGTCTAGTAGTGGCCATGGTTTCGGATAGTGGATTTTTTCCACATGCTTTAGGAAAGGGATAGTAAGTTGACTCCCCATAGACATATGTTTGCTTTTCACTGCAATGTTTATTTTCATGCGTGTTACAGGTGAGATGAAACAAAAAAAGATTCTTTGAAGTTTACAGACATAATCATGATGAGGTCACAATTTTAGTTTATATGGTACTCAGTGGCGGCCCGTGACCAAAATTGCTGGGGAGGCAAACTACTTTTCAGCCTGGATTCAAATAAATTTATTCCAATTTTGAAGATGACAATCCGATTTTTGGCGTAAATGTGACAAGGATGGTAAGTCAGATAATATCCAAAAACTTGAAAATTTTCATCGTCCTGGGTGGTGGTGTGGTTAGCATACCCGGATGCTATCTGGACTCGAGTGCACCCGCATCGCGCTGTCTCCGAGTGTTATGAAGAATATGCATATCTATATTCTATACAGAAACTCTAGTCTCGCCCAATCCACGGAAAAGTGGACATCTGGTGACAAATTTAAAATACTTAAAACATTCCTGGATTTTTGTTGATTAACTCAGTGTACATTTTAATATTTCTTAAAAAAAATTAAAATTTTAGTATTCAAATTCTTATTTTAATTAGTAAAGTGATATGTACACGAGAAAAATATTCGTCTAAAATCTCTTAAGTAAGTTCCCAGGTCCTGTACAGGTAAAGACTTAATTTTACAGAGCTCCAACTTTATATGCATAATCTGACAACTTAAATGAAGAGACTTTCACCCATGGAGCAGATTTGACTGCACTTTATCAGGAAAAGTAAGCATTATTTAATTACTCTTAATTATTGTGTCCCACCTGCAACAAAAAGTGGTATTTGTATCTCTCACCGGAGAATGGCTGAAATATTTAGAATGAAACTTCTGATCTAAAAGTAGTTTAGTAAGATGTAATTAATTACATCAAAGAAATTGTTTTATATATCTGTAAAGTATCGTTATTATGTGTTGTGTATGTGTTGTGGGTGTGACATTGCATAAAAGTCACACCTGCAGCACTAAACAATGTATACTGTAAGTTTAATTTTAACCACCCAAAAAAACTTGTTGTAGTAATGCAGATGTTAGCACTATGCATTGAACCTTTCATTTAGTTATGAGAGCCCCAAATATGTTACCTAAAGCTGCACATGGTTTGAGAGGTCAACTGCTAGTAAGTTGGCAGCTTAGTGTGTTATACTTTCCAAACCCCAATTAGTTTCTAGTGCCCTAGAGAGAAAGTTTATTTCTCTACATAGAAAATTGATTTTTGAAGTAAGTTCTTTTAATTTTAAAAGTTAAAGAAACTTTGGAGAATAATATTTATGTATAAAAAATCTGTGTAACAGTTTAGGATTTTTAAGAGTTCTTTTCACATGATACCATTATGCATTATCAATTAATGTAGATCCCATAAAAACTTTAAAACATATTTATATACATGTACTGCACACTAACAAAATATTTGCTATTAAAAGTATTCTTATTAGGTACCACTAATTTCAGCCTTTTTTGTTTTTTTTTATTGGAAGTTTAACCACCACTGTGAGCAACTTGATGGGTTATAAGCAGTCGCCCACCCCTAATTTAGGGCCACTGGTTCCAGGGAACGGAGAGAACCAGTGCCGTAAGACAAGCACAACATCCATGCCTCACTGGGATTCGAACCCGGACCCCTTTTGGAGGAATGCTCGGAAGCCATCGCTTAGACCACTGCGCCACTAGGGCGGAAAACACAGTCATATACATGGATACCCTCATTAAACACCTTAGAGAGAAGTATAACTGCAAAACACTTCATATATTTTCAGATGGGTGTGCTGCCCAATTTAAAAATAGGTACAATATTTTATCCCTAACATATTACCAAAAGGATTATGGAGTTCATGCAGCATGGACCTTTTTGGCCACATTGCATGGAAAAAAGGGTGTAGATGGAGTTGGGGCAACGGCGAAGAAATTTGTTTCCAATGCTGTTCTTAGAAGATCAGCAGTGGTGCAAACAGCTTCTGAGTTTGCTAAATGTGCAAAGGCTGTGTTAAACATGGCAGAGGTCTTGTACTTTCCCGAAAGTGAATTAAAAGACTCTACCCTTAAAATGCTTGATGAGCGTTCAAGTAACATGGATCCTGTTCTGAATATTCAAAGCATGCACTATATCTCACCAATTAAAGTCTGAGTTGCTGATGTAGCAATGACAAGAGTAAGTAAAAAATCCAGAGTAAAGCTGCTGAAGGTAGGAGAGAAATGTGAGGCGTGTGACATGTCTAGTAATTGTTGGTGATTTTGTCGGTTTCCTTATCTTCAAAGAAAAGAAATGAAGTTTTATTGCACACATAACGAACCTTGATGGTCAGGACGTTGAGCTAGAGTACCTGAAAAAGGTCTCTGATGATGTATATGTTTCACCTGAGCAATGTGATATATCGTGGGAATCAAAAGAATGTATAATTAGGAAAATGGCATCCCCAAGCATAAGAAACCAAAGGCTCAAGAAGAAATTTATATAATCAATGTACCTATATTTTGTAATGCAATGTTTTCTGCCTCATTAAAATTTTTATCTCATAGCGAAGTGCTCTTTAAACAAATACAGTACTTTACATACATGTATTGCACTGGTCACACCTGCAACGCAAATTTGAATATTTATAAAAATATACGAAATCATGTGACAACTTAATATGCTTTTTACAATGATAGCTTGCATATTACTGTTCAGTGACAAAAAATATCAGTGTCCTCCTTGGTCATAATTCACAGAGATTTGGAAACATGCATTGCAAGGTGAAAATGCATGTCTTTATTTCGTCA
Organism: Macrothele yani; assembly: GCA_039090855.1. Taxonomy (NCBI): domain Eukaryota; kingdom Metazoa; phylum Arthropoda; class Arachnida; order Araneae; family Macrothelidae; genus Macrothele; species Macrothele yani. The sequence continues at coordinate 106,353,631 of CM077014.1, read as the reverse complement.
CACCCGCAACATAAAAAATCGATTTTTTTTAATATAAGTTTTTTTAGGAAGTTTATACTCTATATTAAGATACATAAAAGTTGTTTAAATTAAAATATTTATAAATTAAAAGCTTGGGTTTTAAATCCTTTTAAGTACAGAGCTAACGTGTATGAGTGTCACACTCGCAACAACAGGTTGGGCGAGTCTCCAAATTATATCTCATTATCTGAGAGGAAGAGAATACTCATAGTTGCATACATTGATAGTCCTACATTGATAGTCCTAAAATATGCCAGTCACGCAGAGGGGTGTGTGTGCCCCGTGACTGGCATATTTTAGGACTATCAATGTAAGTAATGTTCATATTCCTTCTTGTAATATTATTTCAATTATGCAATTTGGTCAATGTCAATGATTTTCTTGCATACATTAGTAATATATATATATATACAGGCCATATTGATGCAACTATGAGTATTCTCTTCCTCTCAGATAATGAGATATAATTTGGAGACTACAGTTTCTGTATAGAATATAGATATGCATATTCTTCATAACACTCTGAGACAGCGCGATGCGGGTGCACTCGAATGCAGGAGAGCGAAATTAGTTCCTGAAACAAAAGTGCAAAGAGTTCACATTTCTGGCATTATGTCTAGTCAATGCTGACATAGAGTATTCATTATAACACGTTATTCATTTATATTCTTATATATAACTTAGTTTTCTATATTTCAGTTGGATCTTTCTTACTGTCAAGTAAGAACATAAAATGTCATCTTCTGAGAGCTCAGTCAATTGCATCTATAGTTCTTTAGGAGACATGAACTAGGTGGGGTTGAAATGCTAATTTGAGTGTGATGTCACGATTCTCAAAGTCAGTGAACCTTTCATTCTCCAATTAATAATAGGGTTCCCATTATAACGAAGTCATGAGTGTAGCAGGTGTCAAAATAGCCCATATGACTTATTAATGTTTTAATTGTGGCTGTCAGTTTGGGAGCATTATTTCGTAGAATCTCTTTTTACTCTTTGGCATTTTAAATACAGTCATTTTAAGATTTAATTAAAAATGATAAAAGAACAAAACATATTAATGAAAATAAAAAGATTTGTTCTGCAAAATTTAGATTCACTCAAAAGGCCACACTTAATGGCCTAGAAAGCCAAAGGTTCCCCACCCCTGATTTAAACACATAAAAACTCATCCGTAGTACCATGTGACGTCTTGTGGCATCATGAGAGATTTTCTTACGGAAAATTTACCTGCCAAAATAACACAGCGGCAGCGAACATGTTAAACATTTTCCATTAAACTAATTTTATCTGAATTTTTAAATCACAAACTGCAAACAAAAATGAAACAATCGGCACTATTTTCATTGCATTCAAATGCTCGCTTTTTGAGGAAACAGGCTTGATGCTTTTGAAATCTCCTGTCTGGATAAAATCTTTCAAAATAAAGTTTGATCCTTTCTATTCCAATTGGGCTTATTTAATAGAAGAATTTCCAGCTTGGAAATTTGTTATGGGTTTTTGTTTATGTCCCAATCGAGGTACGTACTTTGCTCTGTCACTCACACTAGAGGTCTGCACTGCCCTGATTTGGTGAGCCGTCCCAGCTCATTTCAGATATTAGATGCCCAGCCCATTATTTACAGCTATTATTTAGGCCTGGCCTGTGATGTGTAATTTTGTATTATTTTGTCTTTCTATTGTGTTTTATTAAATTGTGGAAATTAAAAAATGAAATGAGATATTATTAAAAATATTTAGTTGAATGTAAGCCTGAAAATATTAACTAAACTTAGGCAATTATTTAAGAATATAACCTTCAATAATTGCCTATTAATAACAAAATCTACCTTTCTCTGAACTTGCACACGGTAACACTACAAAAGTCAATCCCTATACAAATTAGGGATAGCAGAAACAACTGATGTCATCTCAATATCTCTCTCACACACACACACACACACACACACACACATCCGCCACTCTCCACCCAATACACACACTCGCTCAGGGTTGAATCTTTTTGTTATCAACAAGCTCCAAAGTGGTTTTACCATCTTAATACCTGCAGATGGTAAAATCACTGCGAATGTTTCTCCTCGCATTATGCCGTGGGCTATGTCATGGAAGTAAGTAAAGCCAGCAAAACAGTTAAACAGATCAGGAAATTGGGAAACAATTCTTTTTTTCCTTCTTTATTGTTGTGATAAAAAGACTTGGTCGACTTGGCCCTGCGTGGCTTGTAAGTGTCCGGAGAAGAGCGTGCCCTGGCCTATTGCTTTGTTCTCTAAACTAAAACAAAACAGCCCTGCCTGGCCCATACAGATCTTTAACTCACACACACACACACACACACACACACACACACACACTCACTCCAGAGTCTACCACACATGGTAACCTTTCTCCCCTCCCAGTTACTAATGATGCCAGACAATACTGAAGAACAGGACAAAGCATACCCATTGCTTTTCATGATCAGTCAAAATCACTTTTCGCTTTCACTCTTAGCTTTCTCTGTTTCTGAACCTCCAGTTTGATTTTTCTTTTCTTTTTTTTTGGGGGGGGGGGTTCTGGTGAAAGTAAAACAGAACATTTTATCTCCAAATTTGCAGCAGATTTTAATTATGAAATCTTCAAAAATCTGCATTTATACTTCAATTTTACAAAAATAAATACATTATTTACCATACCAGACATTTAAAAATGAAAAGCCTGCAGGGGGGGGGGCTTGCTACTGCTTAGAACATGCAATATCTATTTTTAGTTTGGTAGGCCACACAGTAGTGTAGCAGTCATGACCTCAAGAATTTTTTCATAGAAGTGAACTCTTTTAATAGTATTTTATTGCATAACAAGTTTAACCGCAACAGAAAACAGTTAGAACATATGGTTCTTCACTTATGCGCATTGAAATAAGTGATTTTGAAGTTAATGAGTTATGTAAATTATTTTGCCACTAAGCAAGTGTACTTTATGCTTCTCTGTTTCTTTTGTAGGATCTGGCAACCACAGAACACTCAAGTTCTTCAGCCCCAGTAACGATATCAGCTCACCAAAGTGAAATAGCCATAGTTGCCCTTAATCCTGATGGTTTATTAGTAGCAACTGCCTCAAAAAAGGTTTGGATGGCATATTCTTCACATTAACTGTGATGTACAAAATGTGAAATTGTGATTAATTGCTTTATTCAATTGCTGCAGTTCAGTAACTTTTGTGTTAATTTTTGACTGAATGATACCCATGTAGCCTTGCATTGAAGTTTATTTTGGTTTGAAATTTACATATTTATGCATTTAAGTGTTAATGCTTTACTAAGCAATTTAACTAATAGTCTGTGGAAATACCTGATTGCTCAGAATATATAAGATGGTATATAAGATGTTCAATGCTTTTACAAGAAATGAAGATTTATCGATTGATGGAGAAAAGCTGGAGATAACAGACACGTACGTTTATCTTGGACAGCAGATATCAAGTGAGGGTCACATTGATGAAGAAATTAATCGGCGTACAAAACTTGCCTGGAGAGCTTTTGGAAGAAACAGCATAATTTTCAAGAGCAATATGCCATTATGTCTTAAAAGAAAAGTGTTTGATCAATGCATCCTTCCAGTGCTTACGTATGGTGCAGAGACGTGGACCTTAACTAAAAGAGACATACAAAGGCTGCAGACAACTCAAAGAAGCATGGTGAGGTGCATGCTTGGTATAACCAGGAGAGATAAGAAGAGGAACTCGTGGATCCGAAAAATGACGAGAGTGGAAGACATCATGATCAGAGTTAAATCCCTGAAATGGCAATGGGCTGGACATACTGCCAGAAGGACAGACCATAGATGGACAGCCGAAATTTTAGATTGGATTCCAAGGGACAGGAAAAGACCCAGAAAAAGACCACATGGGAGATGGGTGGATGAAATTCGTAAATATGCGGGAGTGACATGGAGGAGACTGGCACAAGACAGACCGTTGTGGAGGAAACTTGGGGAGACCTTCGTCCAGCAGTGGATTGATAATGGTTGACAATGATGATGATGATGATGATGATATAAGAAAGTGCCCCCTTATTTTGTGAGAAATTTTTAAGGGAAAAAAATGTAGTCTTAAAGATTTTTATTAAGAAAAAATAATCTTTATGCATAAAAATTGCAGCTTTATGAATAATAAAGTCCTTGTAATTTATGAAATTAGCAATGTGCGGTACCGCTGATGAGAGCAATGTAGAGGAACACCACTTCATACATCAGCCAATGCCATACGTGTGTTGCAGGATTCGCCCGTGTGTCACACCTTCCCACGGCCAGTGGCCATTGTTATCAGTTCGGATGGCTTTGGTCAAAGTCTATTGGCATTCTGTGGCATACAGGCAATTGCTGGGAATGGGATTTTTTTTAAATCTTAAAACTGTACAAAATAAAAAACATCAAAGAAGTGAATGGGCAAACCTCGGCATGTTGTTGGTGAACAGCAAGGAAACAAAAGACAGGACAGGATCCCAGCAAAAGATTGGCAAGTGCCTCATTATGATCTGTTACAGGGTTCCCACAGTCCTTATAAATCCTTAAAGGTCCTTAAAAAGTGCTTATTTTTTATTTTATTTTTTGGGGTGCTTAGAAGTCCTTATTTTTTGCCAAACATGGCAAAAAAGTACTTATTTTTTCTAACTGGCTGCACAAAATTTTAAAGTTACAATGTAGTTTTTAGAGCTTCTGCTGCTGGTTGCCTACGTTGATGGTGGCATCATGTGACATCAGTTGAAAGCTGTGAAAGAGCACAGAGCAGTGTGAGAAAAGTAATGTGCTGAAAAAAAAAATGAAGGATCACAGGCTAAAATAAATTTAATAAGCAAATCAACTGGATTCCACCTAACAAGCATGTCACCATCTCCTTGTGCTGTTATTTCACTTTTTTTATTTCCCATTTTTGTATATGCAAATAACAATTATTCAGTGTTACTAAGAGAAAATTTAGGGCAAAATTGAAGTTTTGAACATGGAATTTCGACTTTGGTTTTGCAATTTAAATTATTAAATGATCACATGCAAAATTCAGATCTTGGAATTCGTAACTTTGACTGTAGTTTTACAATTTATGTAATTTTTTTTTTGCATATGTGATTTACTAAACAATAGAAAATAATCCAAAAAGCTTGAGTAACATACACAATAATATACAATATCATTTAGGATACATTTTTACTACTCGCCTATCTCAAGGAAAACATACTTTTCTCTTTGAGATCGACCCCTCTCTTAGCAGTTTAAAAAATTGATATTTACATATTAAAACTTTTAAAATGTAATACATTAATTGAAATACTAATCCCTTCAACTGTAATTAAAATACTTTCAATGAAATACTCATTAGTTTTTAACTTTAAAACTCAAGTTTCATTTTATGTTATAAAAAATTTTAAATAATCAAGGAAAATATCGAACTTAAACCTGTTGCACCACACAAGCGCTTTTGGGGACTCAGGTCCCCGTCTTCAGGAAGAAGCTGCTCTCTGCACAGCCACACAATCAAAAGTGAGCTCATTTCAAGCCAGTAGAACAAGAAGGTTGTGGTCATCAACCCTACTACACATGTCACGCTCACCAAGCTTTCATACCTCACTTGTGTTGCCATCTATTGGCCTGGACTGTAGAACTTAACAAAAAAATCTCAATTTGTGTTACATTTTGTTCTTAGCTATTTACTTAGAAAAAAAAAAAACGGAAATACAACTAGATTTTTTGATAACTTGTGGAGATTTACAACTTATTCCATAATATTTACAAATATCAAACCAACCTATTAATAAAAAATATATGCAATTGTTAGGACGTGTGAAATTAGACGTTTGAGATATCAAATAATTTTGAAGAGAAGAGTTATTTATAATTTGCAAAATGACTGTTATAGATTGTGGAAAAAAATACAAAACAGTGAATATTTGAATCTCAATAAAAGTTGGACAAGATGTGTCATAGACCAAATTTTTAAAGAAATATCTGCAACTTTAGGAAGTAAAACAGAACAGGTTAAGAAGAAACTCAAACTTGATAACTTACCTAATGATAAAACTATTACTGTTGAGAGTTATAACTCATACCCAGTATATCAAAATCTATAAAATACTGAATTATGTGTAAATAGCTGCATTTCAAAAAGGAAAAACATGGATATCCTCAATTGCTACCAACTACTGAAAAGTATATATCTACGTTAGAAAATGTTATCCCTGTCATTTCTGAATCTGATAAAGCCAGTATTCATCTTAAATTATATAATACATTGTTTAAGGAATGTAGCTCACAGTTAAATGCAGATTACAGAGTACAAAAGTTAAAATACAAAATACAACAATTAATAGTTAGGCAAAAATCCTGTGGTTGAAATATGTGAAGCAGATAAATCTAACCAAATTATTGTTGTGAACACAACAGAATATGAGGGGAAACACAAGATGCAGTAAAAGATTTAAACTGTGAAATAGTAAAAAAATATCACACAAATAAATTATCTAGCAAAAATTAGAAATCATCGTCTGCTTCCTTTGGGGATTTAAAAAAAAAAAATGCATACCCACCAATTGAATCATTACTTCCAAAAATAAATTTTCAAAGTAAAACTCACAAAGGAAATCTTCCTTTGAGAGAAATAGTTTCTAAATCTAGCTCACCATTAATAAGTTTGGACAAACAACTTTATAAATATTTAATTCCCCCTATTTATGAAAAATCATTTCACAATAGAAAATAGCATAAATTTCATAGAAAAAGAATCAGTATAAATTTAGAAGAATATATATGTTTAAAATTTAGATGTTTAAATCATTATACCCCAGCACCCCAGTTCAAAAAGCAATAGAAATTACCTAATATTTAAAACAAATAAGTATTTGAACACTTTGCAAATTAAAGAAACTCAGTTTTTAATTTATATCTATAAAAATAATTATTTTGAATATAATAAAATATTTAGACATCAGGAGGTCCAATGGGCTGTCTGTTATTCGCTCTATTTGCCAAAGTAATTATGTGTGATGCAGAAAAGAAAGTTATTAACAGCATATCTGAAAAATCTCTTTTGCATTGCCATTATGTGGAGGATGTTTTTATTTTATCAAAGATGAATCAAAAGAGAGGAATTAAAAAATTTAAAAAATAAATATTCTGCTATACTGTATATTCTGAACAACATAACTCACTTTGGAGTTTGAAGAAAAAAATAAATTACCTTTCTTAGATATATTACTAATTAAAGGCAGATTCAAATTCAAGTACGAAGTTTATAGAAAACCTACTTATGTTCCTGTAGTTATTCCAGCACAATCCAAACAGTCTATGTATGAATCATAAAACTAATAGTTACAGAGCCTGGGTCAGTAGACCTTTTAGTCATTCACCAAACAGAAAATTCAAAGAATTACTGTGGATAATACATTCAGCAAAACAATATGGATATCATAATAAAATCAAGAAGTTAATAATAAAAACAAAAAAAAATAAAAATAAAAGGAAAAACTAAAAATAAAATTGAAAAGCAGAAAAAGAAATATGGCTTTTTTCTGTACATCAAGAAGTTATCAGGACAGTCAGCAAAACTAGGGGGGGGGGTTCAATTTGGACATTTCATCCATAATATTGGAGATATTCTAATTAATAACAAAAAATCCCAAAAAATTCTGGTCAGCTGGAGTATATGAAATACCAATAGGATCAAATCAACCACAAATATCATACATTGAAAGCCCTAAAATTAGATTAAAAAAATATTACAACTTACAACAGCATATTAGAAATTGGAATAGGAAAGAGGAAAAATGGCTTTAGTTTATATTGCATAAATAATGAGCAGTACCCAAAATTTTGAGGAATAAAATTACTGATATCACATATACTAAGGAAAAAGAGTTAAGAATTTCTGAAAGTATTTTAATAGAAAAAGAAAAAGTTTATAATATACAGCATTCAACAACTCTAGAAAATATTTGGAAATCTATAATAGATACTGAGAAAGAGAATAATCAGAGAAAAAAAATAAAAGGAAAGAAAAAAGTAAATAGCTAAGGACAAAATGTAAAGCAAATTAAAATTTTTTGTTGTGTTTTACAGTCCAGGTCAATAGTGACAGCTTTGTGAGCGTGACACACGCAGTTAGTCGATGACCACACACTATTTGCTCCACTGGCTCAAAATGAACTTCTGATTGTGTGGCTGTTTCGTTTCTTCCTGAGGACGGGGGACGTAAGTCCTCGAAAGTGCTTGTGTGGTGCAGCAGGTTTGAGTTCAGCCTTTCCCATAATTATTAAAAAAAATTTTAACATATGTTGGAACTTAAGTTTTAAAGTTAAAAACTAATATATTTCATTATAAATATTTTAATTATAGTTGAAGGGATTAGTATTTGAATTAATGTATTACATGCTATAAGTTTTAATATGTAAATGTCGATGTTTTAACCTGCTAAGGGAGGGGTCAACCTCAAAGAGAAAAAGCATACAACATATGTCAGGGTCAGAGGTGCTTATTTTCCAGAAATGTTTGGCATTTTTTGTTTGTTTTTTTGTTTTTTGTTTTAGAAATGTTCTACATTTTTCTCTTGGAAAAAAAATTGTTAAAACCAAAGTAAAAAATTTCTTTTTGTATTTTGTAACCCTTACAAAAGAGTGATATTTACCTGTTCCCTTTGTTGGTGGTGAAAGCAAAACTCAATTCCAGTTGGAGTTGGGAAATCCCATTGCCAATCTACCCCCACAGAGGAGAAGAGACAGAGGTCCACTCTGTGTCAACCCAATTCCACTGGGAGAGATCTCCTCCCACACCCCCATGCAATGTTATGTTTCTCTTCTGATAGTGTGTTAACTGTTTGCTTTCCATCATGGTTTGATGCTGGGTTCCCCTGGAGCTACTCCAAACAAAAGAAGTTCCTCTCCCCTTTCTTTTCCTGTCAGCACCCCTTCGCACCTGCCCCACCCCGGGCTTCATGGCTCACCCACTCTGCTGCTTTTGACCTTCAGGACTTCTCATCTCATTATCATGGAGAGATCTAGGGAGAGTCTGGGTTCTTACTATTTTGACCCCCTTCTCCCCCCCCCCCCTGGTTATTTTTGCCTTGCCACCACTCCTGGTGAAGTTCTATTCTACAGAGTAGGTTCTGTTCCTGACATCTCATGTAATTCATTGAAAACATTTTATTCAACTGCATTCATTGAAACATTTTATTCAACTGCAACTACTAGTTTATTCCACAGTTTTACTTACACCAAAAACTTCACTGTGAATTTATAGAGGCTGACTTATTACGTGAATATACAAATCATTTAAAGTATAAACTGAACAGACTGTCATATACATTTCATAGTGTTTTCTGCACAAGAAAATACACTGTTGACACAGGCAGTCAGGCATCAATTATGTAAGTTGCTTTTTTTATTATTTTTTTTTCTCAGTATTTTACTTTTCATAAGTACTGTAGCTTTGAAAGGTCAAACACTGGAAATTTTGTAAAGGCCATTGTTCTTTTAAATTATGAATGTAACACACACACACACATCATCGTCAACCATTATCAATCCACTGCTGGACGAAGGTCTCCCCAAGTTTCCTCCACAATGGTCTGTCTTGTGCCAGTCTCCTCCATGTCACTCCCGCATACTTTCGAATTTCATCCACCCATCTCCCATGTGGTCTTCTTCTGGGTCTTTTTCTGTCCCTTGGAATCCAATCTAAAATTTTGGCTGTCCATCGATGGTCTGTCCTTCTGGCAGTATGCCCAGCCCATTGCCATTTCAGGGATTTAACTCTGATCATGATGTTTTCCACTCTTTTTCATTTTTCGGATCCACAAGTTCCTCTTTTTATCTCTCCTGGTTACACCAAGCATGCACCTCTCCATGCTACTTTGAGTTGTCTGCAGCCTTTGTATGTCTCTTTTAGTTAAGGTCCACGTCTCTGCACCTTACATAAGCACTGGAAGGATGCATTGATCAAACACTTTTCTTTTAAGACATAATGGCATATTGCTCTTGAAAATTATGCTGTTTCTTCCAAAAGCTCTCCAGGAAAGTTTTGTACGCCCATTATTTTCTTCATCAGTGTGACCCTCACTTGATATCTGCTGTCCAAGATAAACGTACGTGTCTGTTATCTGCAGCTTTTCTCTATCAATCGATAAATCTTCATTTCTTGTAAAAGCATTCAACATCACTTTTGTCTTCTGAAAGTTCATTTTTAATCCCACTTCTTTACTCTTGTCAGCAAGTTCCTGGATCATACTCAGCAGCTCTGATGGGGTAGTTGCAAAAATGACTACGTCATCAGCAAAATGAAGGTGGGTTAGATAACCTCCATTAATCTTTATCCCTTTGTTTTCCCAGTTCAGTGATTGAAAGACATTTTCCAATGTGGCATTGAAGAGCTTCGGAGATATAGTGTCACCTTGTCTCACTCCCTTTCCAATTTTTATCTGTGTTGTATTTTTAAACAGCCGAATCTTTGCACTTGCATTTTCATAGATGTTATTAATAATATTAATGTATGCATCTTCAACATCGCAGGATTTCAAAGTCACTGTGACTGCTGATGGTTTCATCGAATCAAAGGCTTTTTCATAATCGATAAAAGCCATGCACAATGGAAGTTCATATTCCCTTGCTCTTTCAATTAGTTCTCTCAATACGTGGATATGATCTATTGTGCTGTAGCCATTCCTGAATCCAGCTTGTTCTCTCATTTGAGCCATGTCTAGTGTTACCTTCAAATGGTGTGAAAGAACTTTGTATATATAAAGTATTGATATATGTTAATTTCTGGAAATTTGGGTTTAGTTTCAGGAAATTTTATTCCACAGAATAAGCATTCCTGATATGTTTTTCTTGGGATAGGTGAGTATAGGGCTTGAAAAATACCATGCCAAAGATTCCTGGGGCATGTGAATTATTGGCCTGGGCAGGTAAATAAAATATCTACCTGCCCAGTAGCTGGTAATGGAATTTCTTACTGCAAGAAAAACAACAGTCGTCGCATTGTTGTGTTTTATTTCTCAGCTAATCACCCTTATTTGTATTATTGTTACAGAGTGCCAAGGACAAAAGAATATCACTTCTTTAATTACACTCGTGGACAATGAAATTCGTGCACCTAGAAGAAAACATGCTACAACCACGAAACTTTGCAAATAGCTAGAGTGCATGCTGGTATGCAAATGATCTACATTTGGTGCAAGTGAGCATGACTGCAACCCCTGTGGTGGCGCTGCAAGCATGAATCCGGCAGCCTTATAAACCAGCATGTAGTCGATGCTTCACGAAAGCGAAAAGCACCGACCGATGCAAGCAAGAGTACAGAGTGATAGGAATGCCGGGTAGACGCCAGAGACGTCAATTTACATAACGTATGGACTTTTAAAGAGGGGCCAGATCATCGGGCTGAAAACCACTTGGTGGTTGGCGCGCCATATAGCCCACCACGTGGATTGTTCTGACCTTACCATCTAACTGTGTTGGGAGCAGTGGACATGTGACGCCACTGCCACACGGCAGAATGGCTCTGGTCAGACCAGGAGGACCACTGGTAAAGAGGATTGACAAATTGTCCTCCAGAATAATATCACGGAGACCCGGCCCACTATACAGGCAGATGTAGCAGCTCCTGTGTGACTGCAAGCCATTTCCCGACGCCCTGTGGAAGCAAATCTGCGGTCCCAGTGCCCCCTTACATGTGCTGCCATGAACACCGGAACATCACCAGTTTTGTGTGCAGTGATGACAGGCTAGAACGGCGTGGAATGCCACAGACTGGCGATGGGTGGTGTTTAGCGATGAGTGCTGCTTTGTTTTGGGGACAGATGATCATCGTGTTTGGGTGCGAAAGGCCCCAGGTCAACAGCACAATCCCAACCTCGCGATCGAGCGTCACACCTCTTCCACTGCAGGCATTATGGTCTGGGGAGCCATTACCAACAATAACCGATCAGCTCTAGTAGTGGTACGGGGATCATTGACGTGCCAGCGGTCTGTGGATGAGATCCTATGGCCCTATGTGCTCCCATTCGTGGCTGGGATTCCAGGTGCGCTATACCAGCAGGATAATGCCCGCCTGCACATGGCTCGGGTTGCCCAGGACTGCCTAAGTCATGTCCAGACATTTCCATAGCCTGCCCACTCCCCGGACATGTCCCCTATCGAGCATGTGTGGGACCAGTTGAAATGCTGGCCGCCGCCGTGCTGCACTATCCGGGATTTGGCACGCACCGTCAACACGTGTGGGCCAGTCTGCCACAGGACAACATCAGGCATCTGTTCACCTCCGTGCTAGACCATATTGCAGCATGTATCGCAGCACGAGGCAGTGCGATACGCTCTTGAAGATGACTGGACAGTGTCCCACAGATCACTCTGTAATTGTTCTGCAGCTCTATTTTTGCCATCATGTGTATCATTACGTCCATAAAATTTCAGTTCAATGCAATGCTTCCTTCTTGGTGCACAAATTTCATTGTCCATGAGTGTATATTATGCTCTAAGTCCAAAAACTGGAACCATGTGTAGTTTTGCTCCCAATGTTGTTTATAGCCAGCAACGGATATATACCTCTGAGCTGCCCCGGTGGCGCAGTGGTCTCAGCGCTGGCTTATGACCGTTCATCCAAGAAGGGTCTGGGTTCAAATCCCGGTGAGGCATGGATGTTGTGTTTATCTTACGGCACTGGCTCTCTCCCTTCCCTGGAACCAGTGACCCTAAATAAGGGACGGGCGACTGCTTGTAGCCCATTGAGTTGCTCATAATGGTCGTTAAACCTTCAATAAAAAAAAAAAACAAAAAAAACCTGCCTCTGATGGAACTGGCTTCTGGTGTTTAGTGACAAATGGCTGAAACTTTAATGAAAGGAAGATGGCAGAATAACTAAATTTATCACCATACCATTTTGTACCAATTTCAGCATCATCTTAAAGCTTGAGATACCTGCTTTTGTGCATTGAGTATTTTGTGTACAGACACTTGAAATGGATGGAACATATGTAAAAAAAGTTTATCATGTTCTTTAACTTAAAAAAAGAAATCAGGGCTCTGATTTGTTATCTTAAAAGATAAATTCTCCTGGTCATTTAGCTTTTACTCCCTGGGAAGGTTAAATAATTTCTGCACATCCCAAGCAACTTTTCAGAATTTTCAAGTCCTTTGAGTAGTGGAAACCTATCCTAAATAATATTGCATATGTGATTATTCTTTCAGATAGGAAAACTGATTTAGACCACCATTTGTGTTGCATAAATTCTAATTTATTTACATCCACCAACTTAAATTACAAGGAAAAATATTTCAAATGTCATTAGTGTGTATAAATCGTGTAAATGTACAGAGTAGGTTCCAAAAGTTCAGGGACAGCGCCTACCCGTGACAACGCAAGCATCTAGTTAAAGTTGCAGCATCTGAAATACATCCCGCCATCCCTCCCTTCCATAGTCAGAATGGTTTGACCCATGGAAAGTGATTAGTGTGTGCATGCAGATATTTGCTGCTGCGGTTAGTTGTCCGTCTTCTGTGACGTGAGAAATATGGCTTTTGAATAAAAGGATGAACGGATGCGGATATCGGGCGAATTAATCGACAAAGCCGATAGCAATCCTACATTTTTGGATAACATCATCACAGGTGATGAAACGTGGTGCTACTTGTTCGATATTCAGCCAAAGCATGCTTCTTTAACATGGAAATCACAGTTTTCACAGCGATCAAAGAAATTCAGGCAGGATTGCAACAAAGGGAAAGTCGTGCTGGAGGTGTTTTTTGGATCTCACAACATTGTCCATTCCGAATTTATTCCTGAAGGCACATCAGTTAACAAGGAACGTTATCAATGGCACCTTCTACATGACAACGCGCCTGCACATCAGTCCCTACTGGTCACAGAGTTTCTCACCAGAAATCATACTCATGTGCTTCCATATCCCACCTATTCACCCAACTTAGCCCCCTGCGTTGCACAAGGGGATTATTTTGAGGGTGGTTGTGTGTCGATGTTTTAAAGTATTCAAGGTAAGGAGCTAGATGCCAAGTCCCCAAACTTGTGGATCCTACCTCATATGTACACATGTCATTTTTGCTTACAGAATCAGCAATGTCCTTGAAAAAATTTGGGTGGTGCATAAAAATGCTTATCTTTTTGTAGGAGAAAGAGAGTGGCAACCCTGTGTCAGATGTAGTGGCATCTTCTGTTGTGAACTGCAAATAAAATTACATTCCCATCTGTTAAAGTTCAAGTAAAATTTCCATGTTTTGTGATTGGTTCTTCCAAAAATTATGACCACAATGTTAATGTGAATGACTAATTGCATTTCATCTCCAAAAGTTTTGTGTGAATTGAAGTTTTAGCAGCAATAACACAGCCTTTCACTACTGCATTTGCTCCCACATTTTGCTGGTGGGTGTCTTAAGCTTCTGTTATGATTTTTCCTGAAATGCAGTTCTTTCATGGTTTTTTTTTTCTTCTATCACTTTGCTGTTTTAAAGGAATTGTACATATGCACATACAACTAACCTGTTCTCTGAGATTGAGGTTAGCTCCTCAAAGAAAGACAGTTCACCAGATAAATGTTTAACTCCTTATTTACTTACTGTTGCCATATCAGACGTCTCCATTTACATCAATCTTGGTTTAAAGGAATTTTGATAGACTTATCTATTACAGATCATTATGTACAGCATATGAGATAGGTGCCTAAACTGTGTTTTACATCATTAACTCACAGATGCACAAGTATGCACACAAGCACAAATACACATGTCTAGCACAATAGCAGGCCAGGCTCATAAAAAAACAAAACACACATGTAGTTAACATAAGTTACATACGTTCATGTCACTAAGCTATTCTCTGATATTCAGAGGTTTACTCCACAAAGAAATGCAAACTACCAGATAAGTTTTTAACTGATTATTTACTTACTGTTGCTATCAAGCTTCTCCATTTACAGTGATCTTGACACACAACTTGGGCTTCCTGACATCCATCACACGACGTACACAAGACCTTGTGAACTAACAAAAATTCTTAGTAAGCATCTTATCACTCATTCTTTCAACATGGCCAAACCACCAAAGAATATTAGTCTCCACCTTGCTAACAACATTTTGCTTCACATTACACAACTGCAGCACATCTTCATTCCTCACACAATCAAAACGTGTCTTGCTACAAACCCCGTAAGTAACACATTTCTCCAGCACACAAACAACTCCTGTGTTTCTTCTGCAGTACCCAGGTTTCACTGCCATACATCAAAGTAGGAACAATTAAACTTTCATACACAGCCATGTGGGACTCTCTTGAAAACCCATCATTCCTGTGAGAACCTCCTAAAGCAGCTATCTATGAGTTTGAATGAAAAATTCACCTACCTACTAATTTCACCATCTAATTTGTTCTCTCTGTCAAACATGTTTCCTAATTACACAAACTCATTCACCTGGTCAATCACTGCACCATTTACACTTATATTACATTCAGTGCTAACAGAAGGAACATAGGAGTCATTTGTGTGCTGGAGAAATGTGTTACTTATGTCGGGTTTGTGACAAGACACATTCTGATTGTGTGAGGAATGAAGATGTGTTGTAGTTGTGTAATGTGAAGCAAAATGTTGTTAGCAAACTGGAAACGAATATGGTTTGGCCATGTTAAAAGAATGAGTGATGAGATGCTTACTAAGAAATTTATTTTAGGCCAAGAAAGTCATAGGAGGATCAGATTAAGGAGTTTTTGCATGATAAAAGGACTGAGTATGAAGTATAGAAGGTCTTGTGTATGTCGTGTTGTGTGTCAAGATAGCTGTAAATAGAGGAATTTGATACGACAACAGTAAGTAAATAATTAAAAAATTATCTGGTAGTTTGTATTTCTTTGTGGAGCTAACCTCTGAATCTCAGAGAACAGCTTAGTGAATGTGTGATGTGCTTAACAGTTCCTCACTCAAAAACCATAACTTTGGTTTTTCCCTTATTTACACTCAGTTTGAATTTCATGCAAAGTTAGTACATTCAGGACAACATAAACTCACTTTTGCTCTCTGCCAGCAGGACGTGTCGTCAGCATACAGTAATCTGCACACATGGATATTACCAAGACGTAAGCCATTATTGTCCATCTTGGCATCACGCACACATGCATCCATAAATATATTAAACAGCCATGATGACATTACACAGCGTTGTCTGACTCTTGCAGCAATAGAAAACCATTTTCATAAAACACCATTCACTTGTTCATAAACTCTACTGCCAGCATACAAGGCTTTTACACTATTAAGTAGATTCCCAGTAACACCATATTTATTCAATACCTTCCACAAAAATATCCTATTTACTCGGTCACAAGCTTTTGCTAAATTTATGAAGGCAGCAAAAAGTTTACCAATATGCAGTTAGCAATGGATAAATATAGTAGTATATTATATACAAGCATTCACAATATGACATGTAGAAAAAGTGCAGAAGAATAACAATTACTGTACCTAAGATAAAGCAGTAACATTCTAAACTCATTTAGTAGTCTTTATAACAAATGTTGCGCATCACCTGAGCTTTTGCCTCTCCTTGACAAATGTCAGCCCCGCCTTCTCGTGGTGCATCCTGTTTCCACTAAAGGGGCTCTGACGACCGCCAGTAGTGGTATAACTATACCATCGAGATCAGAGGAAATGCTATCCCACACTCACCAACCTGCTTGGCCAGTGTGGTGAGTTTTGACCAAAACACTTCAAAGATGCTTACACAACTGCAAAATTGGCCCTCAGTCTCTGGCAGCTGGAATGTACCTGGCCAAGGCATACTTAACTCACCTTCGTTTTGCTGATGACTTAGTCATCTTTGCAACTACCCCTTCAGAGCTGCAGAGTATGATCCAAGAACTTGCTGACAAGAGTAAAAAAGTGTGATTAAAAATTAACTTTCAAAAGACAAAAGTGATGTACAATGCTTTTACAAGAAACAAAGATTTATCAGTTGATGGAAAAAAGCTTCAGACAACCGATTCCTACATTTATCTTGGGTAGCAGATATCAAGTGAGGGTCACATTGATGAAGAAATTAATCGGCATATAAAACTTGGATGGAGAGCTTTTGGAAGGAACAGTACAATTTTTAAGAGCAGTATGCCATTATGTCTCAAAAGAAAAGTGTTTAATGAATGCATCCTGCCAGTGTTTACGTATGGAGCCGAGACATGGACCTTAACTAAAAAAGACATGCAAAGACTGCAGACAACTCAAAGAAGCATGGAGAGATGCATGCTTGGTGTAACCAGGAAAGATAAAAAGAGGAACTTGTGGATAAGGAAAATGACAGGAGTGGACAACATCATGACCAGAGTGAAATCACTGAAATGGCAATGGGCTGGGCATGTTGCCAGAAGAACGGACCACCGATGGACAACCGAAATTTTAGACTGCATTCCGAGGGACAGGAAAAGACCCAGAAGAAGACCCCATGAGAGATGGATGAAATTTGAAAGTATGCTGGAGTGACATGGAAGAGACAGGCCCAAGACAGACAATTGTGGAAGAAATTTGGGGAGACCTTCATCCAGCAGTGGATTGATAATGGTTGATGATGATAGCAGTATATATGCATACCTATTAATGGTGATGATAATGGCCTATGGTATATGAGATGTAGGGGGATTTTGGCACCAAATATTTCGGAAAAGTGTGTCATATATTCCAAAAAATGGTATCTTGTTTAATTTCAGTGTATTATTACAGTTTTAATGGAACAGTGTATTGATAGTTTGGCAACTGAAATTTTCCAACAGCATGGTATAAAAACTGATGCGTAGTCTGATTTCATGTGCATAGCATTTTAATCCCATTTGTCATTGAATTTTACTATACAGTGACAATTTAAAGAAATATTGCGGAAATCAAGTCTCTATTGTATTAAGTGGTTTTCCAAAGCTCTGGGACTTTTTGCTAATTTTTTTATGAACACATTTTACGAATCTTGCATGTTTTTTCAGTATAATCTCCATCATGATTGTCTTTTATCCACCTGTATAAATCCATTTTCTCTTCATAGACTGAAAATAAGCACCTCATCTATAGGTTCTTCATTTCTACTCCATAAATGGAAGTGAGTCAAATGAGTTCTGTAGCAGTTCCAATAACTAATCATCAGAAATTCCTTCATGCAAAGAGGCCTCATGCAATCCCTTTTTGATAAGTGATTGGCAATAATGGCCCAGCAAACAAATCTTCATAACACTCAGAGACTCCAAGTACTACGGAAATCGTTAGTCCACTATGAAGTACGATGAATGTCAAATGTACATGGTGCCCATAAATGAAGTATGCAACTTCAGTATGCTATTGAAAAAAACCCTACAATAAATAAGTTTACTTTTAATGTCAAAACACATGGTAACTGTGAAAGTTTTTTTTTTTTTTTTGTTAATGTCAGTAGGTCTCCACATGTGCTCCGTTGGTTGCTTGCAGGATGTCTAAATGATAGTCTAGTTCCACCCATGTGTGCTGCAAAATGTCAGGTATAACAAGGAGGAAGGCTGAAGTAATACATTCTTTGAGCTCAGTGATAGATGTAACCTTTTTCTTGTACACAATGTTTTTAGTAAAGCACCCCTCCCAAATTGCATGGGATAATATCAGAAATGAGTGGCCTTGCCGTCGGACCCCACGTCCAATCCTACGCCCTGGTAAATGTGGTCTAAAGATCTGCGTACATCCAACGACTAGTGTGGAGGCACTCCATCTTGCTGGTAAACGATGTCTTGAGTGTTCTGGAGTTGTGGAATTACAAATTGTTCTAACATGTCCAGGTACTTTATTGCCAGTAGTTGGTTCAGCAAAGAAAAAATGCCCTATCACCAGCCCAGACATTAACCTTTGGGCTGTCTCTCTAGTTTGCTATGACCACATGGGGATTTTCCGTGCCCCAGATTCAGCAGTTATTTTTATTCACTCTGCCAGAAACATGGAATGTCGACTCGTCACTGAAATAGATCCACGAGAGGAGTGTGGGGTCTTCAGCAGTGGGATTAAGCATATCTACTGCAAATGTTTTTTGACATGGTTGATCATTTGGTCTAAGGTTTTGCACTAACTGCACTTTATATACATATAGGCATAGACATTTACGCAGAACCTTGTGAACTGTTGCACACGGTATTTCGAGAGTTGTTGCTTGCAGTATTTCGAGTTCACGACTGGCTACGCAAACGAAATTCTTGCTCCTTAGGTAAGCCTTGCACATGTTTTCCACCTTTTCATCCAAAATGGAAGTTCTCCCAGTGCTTTTGCCTTTCAAGACCCTTCTTGTTGCTTTGCATTTATTTACCTGTTGTTCGATGCTCCTTTGTGTCGGCAGCTGTTATTTGTACTCCTTTCTGAACTTACGCTGAACTGTTGTTAGAGATTTTGACTCCACAAACCAAAAAACACACTCTGCTTTCTTCACTGAGTAAGCCATGTCGGTTGTATTCCGTGTTTGACGATATTTTTCATTACATGAGACACATGGCGCCATCTATCATCTGACTCAACAAACTGTAACACTTGCCACATCTCTTGACCTTTAAAGTAAGTTTTTTTTTTCTATTGTGTTTTTTTTTTAATAGCATACTGAAGTTGTATACTTCATTTATAGATACCCTGTATATACTACGGAAATTAAAAATCTCAGTGAAATAATGTTATTAAACGTGACTCGTCAGACCAGGTTACTTGTTTCCAGTCATCAAGTGGCAGTGTTGCTGTGCCCAAGCGAGGCGCATAGCTCTGTGTCGTGCACCCATCAAGGGGACTCGAGTTGGGCGTCTGCTGCCAAAGCCCATATCGTGCAGGGTATGTTGCACAGTCCGGACGCTGATGCTTGTTGAGACTCCAGCATTGAATTCCGATGATACCTGCGAGAGTGTTGCACGCCTATCACGTGAAACGATTCTTGACAGCTGACGATGGTCACGTTCACTCAATGTCTTTTGACAGCCACACTGGTATTGTAGGTTGGAGGTTTTGCCGGAATTCTTGTAGTCACGGTACACCCTTGCAATGGTCGTCCGTGAAAATCTGAACTTTGTTTCTACCTCCGAAATACTATGGCCCATCTCACAAGCACCAACTATGACACTGCGTTGAAAATTGCTTAAATCGTTATTACTTGTCATTCTCATGCCGAAAACAGCTCTGACAGCGGGCAAGGATGTCTATGACTTTATATACGCACTGGCGGAAGCAACCAAGTACGCACATAGGTGACGTTGCTATGTATTTTGCATAAGCTCGTCTGTACTAGTTTTTCTGCCACTTCAGTGTATTTTTTAGTCACAGTTTTGTAGGTAGCTTGTAGAAGTTATCACTTGCGTGTCACATGGAACATCCTCTTCCTGAGCAGATCTTCAATCATTTGTTCTGAGCAGAGATCCAATTACCTTACTGGGGTCGCACTGCATATCACATTATTCAAAATTTGGGGGAAGGGTCGTTTTGGCGATGGAAAAAGTTTTGGCCATTACCTTTTTGTACTGTTATAAGACTTTGGCAAAAAGAAATTGAATTTGGTGAATAAATTGGAAAAAATATTTTGAAAAGCCAGAGCAACCACTGTCTAGGGTAATTCTCCTTGCTAGGCTTATGAAATGGCTACTGTCTTACTTCTGATTCACTTAGTGGGCTTTCGCTTCTTGCAAATCAAATATGGAGTAAAAAATGCTAGATCACAGGGTCAGTCGTGTGATGTAACTGTTTTAGTACTTTACTATTTGGGTTGAAAGTTTTTCTCTGGCAGCAATAAACAGATGGAACATTGGTTTTGGAAGTAGTGAATTCCAGTTACGTGTATGTGTGTGTGTGTGCATATTCAAATGCTTTATACATATTACACTATTTATGACTTTTTTCTTTACAGGGTACTCTAATTCGTGTCTTTGACACTATTAAAATTCAACAAATATTGGAACTGAGGCGTGGTGCTGATCCAGCAACACTGTATTGGTATGATAAATGTTCTATATTCCTTTCATTCACTGTACACACATGCACATACTGGTCTTCTAAACAGTAAAAAAAAATTTTCATTTTATTAGTCCATCTGTTTTGTCTGTCATCACTGTAAAACAGTTGTACTTTAAAGTACTGAAAAAAGAAACAAAACATGCTAAGTTAAAATTATTATACAACTTTACAACTTTCTTGTGTGCACTTGGCTCGAAAGGACACTTTTTTTTACTTTCATGTGTTCTAGAAAATCCTTAAAAAGCCTTGTTCTCCCCCATCGGATATGTACAAGCCCTAGATTTATCATGCGTTCATGACATACATATTCAGGTCCTTTCTGTAGCTTCATTTCTGAGTTTATCATGGTAGCTTTCCTGTGCAGAGGACTGGATGGAATGTGGCAAGTGAATACATCTAATGTCAATGCTACAACAATCTCTTTGTAATATTTAGTCCTACTACACAATTTTGAATTAAAGTTGTGTAATAACCTTGAACTTATTTTTTTAGCATGTTTACTCTCCCCCCCCTTCTTAAGTACTTACATGAGCTGCAGCAAAATATGATCATGAATTTATTGAAATGAGTAAAGAAGTGTGTTTAAAGATGAACTTACAGAAAACAAAAACTGGTGTATAATGTTTTTCCAGGAACATTTTGGGGTTGGCTGAGACAAATCTAGAAGTAATGATGTGGATCAGAGGCAAGAACCTCTACTATATACTGGTGTGCAAAATTAAAGGATAATAGAGAAAATTTCATTAAACACACAGTGCGTGGGTGGAAATGCAGTGGAAGCGGATGAATATGCAAATATAGTAATGCTGAAGAAGAAACTATGTACATGTGTGTCTCTGTTAGCACACAATATACAAATCAGGATCACTTTATAAAGGTAGTAGATCAGTTCACTTTTTATCGCACCTCATATCCCTTCTCGAAGTATGCCTGGACAGTATTATTGCTCTATTGAATTGAGTTGAAAATATGTCGAAGACAGGATAATTCACAGTTTGGATAATTCACAGTGGTGGCAGGTGATTGGTAAAAGGAAAGGTCAGTCCTAGTTGAAGGTGTCTAGTGTTAAATATACCTCAAAATGTCATCTCAAGACTATGGAGGCAGTTTCTAAGTACAGGTAGGGCTTGTAGCTAGCAGGGGGGGGGCTAAATGGGACTCTCCCCTTCCTACAAGTCAAGCAAGTTCTACCCTGGAAAAAGTGCACTACTGTAAATTCCGTGATCAGTAATTTATGAAAATGACCTTTATATTTCATTATAAGCAAAAATACTTTATTTATTCACGTTTCATTTTTGTTTTAAAGAAAGGCAAAATTGAGATGCTACCAATCAAGCAATGGATGATAACTAAAAAGAAATGCTTTCTCAATGTGAATTGGTAGGAACCACTGCACAAATAATTCTGTACCACTTGTTGATGTCCAGGGTCGGAGAAGAAAGAAATGCCTCTTTTTTTAGAAGAAAAATAAAATTAGGAAGAAAATTATTTTTAATAAAAAAAGGCTAAGGTGGAGACGGACATAATTGTGCTGAAGACTAAAACACTTCATCACTGAGTAAAGGGCTGTGAAATGCTAAGCTGCTGTTAAAAAAAAAAAAATTCCTTATAGTTAATTGTCTATGAAGAAATATAAGATTTTATCTAAATGTATCCCTCTAAGCATTGGAAAGTAGCACTGGTAGGAAATCTTTATGCGAGTATGAAAGAGAGAGAGAGAGAGAGAGCATTCAGCTGTTCCCTCATCATTGCTTTGCTCTAAGTACGAGGGGTTTTTATGTTCCTTTTTTGTGGAAGAAAAGGGGTTTGTTGTGGAGAATATAAGTGGACTTGGTTTTTGAGTAGGGAGCAAAGGGGGTTGGCTTTTGATCACAGTAAGAAGGCTACTGATGAAAGAGAATGTGTTATTTAAAAGTGGAGGGGAAAAAAGCGTAACCTAAGAAAGAGTAGAAAAAAGTCAAAATACAACATCAGTGACTCTTCGATGGTGGATCCATTTAAAGCAACCAGAATATTAAACTAAAATGCTAAATAGTTTTTCTGTTTTAGTTGGGTTTTGTTTTACCTCTGATGATAAGGAACCTGGAACTAAACTGCTATGAAGCAAATTCAGAACTGTGATTTTTTATATTTCTAGAGTTTGGTTTTTCTTTCTCTCCTTTTTATTATAATTTGTATTTTATTGTTTTTACTTTCTGATGAAAGACAGCAAAACTTGCATCTGCATTCACAGAAAATATATAGTTTATAGCTTAACACAGTCCCCCCATGACTCTTTACCCCCCCCTTCCAGTTCTGGGATCTAGCTATGGCCATGAATACAGGAAAGATTCATCACCAACAAGGACAAGGCTACCCAAAGACAACTGCTTCTGAAGACTGCTATGTTGCGCCAACAGCAAACATTACCAGGTAACTGGTAGGGAACTGACTGATGATCACAGCAGCCACTGGCACAAGAATAACTTGATTTGCAGTTTACTATAGGTTGCATGAAAAGAGGCCTCCATGTGAGGAGACCTATGATTTGTGTCCTCCTAGCTCCCTGCTCCAGAGGGGGGGGGGTATATGGATGAATCATTATACAGTTAAAATTCTAATTCCCAATGTACTCTCATCCGGCAAGAAGCAGAGACTCATACCAGTATCTCAAATATCCATGAAAGTTCCAGTTTTCATGGTGATGGGTTTTCTTCTCTGGGGAGGGTATCATTACAAACAGTCACACCAACCTGCACATCTTTCAGAATGGCTCAGTGACCTGCCAGAGGTATAATGATGAGATTCTGGATCACTGTGTTAATCGATTCAGGGGCGCCACTAAATGGATTAACATGATAGATGATAATACCAGACCACATTGAGCTCAGCCAGTTGACAAGTATGTGGAAACAAAATATCACTTGAATGAAGTGGCTTGCATATTTGTTGGACACATGACCGTCTTAAGGGGTGGACCAACGTGGCCGGTGCCCAGGACCTCCACCTGAACTGGGGCACCCAACGCCCCAAGAATCCTATGGGTTTACAAAAAATCAAACTCTTTCGCCGCTCACCAGAAGGTTATGTTTTTTATTTATTTAAAGGAAAAAAGAAACACCAATGCAGAAAGTTGGAAGTCCTTCTGCACCTTTTTTTTTTTTTTTTTTTTTTTTTTTTTCAAACCTTGCTCATAGCTTCGATTTCCCGAGGAGTTAGGTGTTAAGGTGGATCTTTTATGACAAAAAGCTGTCCTCTCTCGCGATCCCGAGTGTGGTGAGGCTTTTTAATGGTCATGAAGGCCACGCACAAATCACAATTTTTTCGGAATCGCTTTTTTCTTGTAAACAGTCACTAGTGTTGTCTATTTATATGAAGAAGTGCACGTATGTGTATCACTGAGGTTTGCCCACCTGGTCTACTTATATGTATTCAATCTTTGTTTAAATAAATAGCAATGACTGAGGCCGCATGTCAGCATTTTTGTCCGGTGCGTCATAAACGGCGCTGGTTGGTTTATTTCTTCTGCTTTTTTAATTTAATTTTTGTTGAATAATTTGTAGAATGGGGAAGAAACATATCTTTCAGCACCAATTTTCTTGTAATTTACTAAGCAACTAAATATGAGTGCATTTGATACATTTAATGGAGTTCTACAATTTTGTCATGTACCACTTTTCATTCAAGTGGTATTTAAGAAGTTTTTGGGCATTGAATGCTTCTTCTCTGAGATAACAAGGTGATTAATATACATAAGAATTCTCATATGTTGTATATGCATAATACCATACTGTAATAATACCATGTGTAAATAAAAAAAAAATAACCACACATTGTAATAATATGTTGCATATATGTATATATACCAGTAAGATCAGGGGCCCTGAAAAATGTGACTGCCCAGGGCCTCCAGAAGTGTTAAGATGGCACTGGTTGGACACATCCTACTGAGCATGTCCAGCATGCCTCGAGAAGGCGAGTTTGCAGAATGCCAGCCTCCATCTTCCTTCAGGAACTCCAAGTAGCCCTTTTAGAAGAGGAGTGGTTAATTCCCCAAGCCTTAACTGACAGTGTCATTAACTATGGGGAGTAATTGTGAAAGCTGTGTGTATGTTAAAGGTAATACTATGTCTTATTGACTGTTACGGACAACAGCCAGTTTTGCTGTTTCTGTTCCCATGTGTAAGTTTCCTGTTTATGATTTAATTATGAAGTTCTGCAATATTTAAATCTTATATGTCTCAAAGTTCTTGTCAAATTTCATTGCTCATCCTGTCCATCATGAGTAATGCAGTATTTCATAGATTATTATCCTTTAATTTTGCTCACCAGTGTAAAAAAGAGATACAGAGGATACAGGCAACTCAAAGAAGCATGGAGCGACGCATGCTTTGTGTAACCAGGAAAGATAGGAGATGGAGCATGTGGATCAGGAAAATGGCAAATGTTGATGACGTTATGATCGAAGTGAAGATTCATTGCTGATAACGGTTGGACATATTGCTAGAAGAGCTGATGATCGTTGGACACTGAGCAACTAAAATACTAAACTGGATACCAAGAAACAGGAAAAATTCCGGAAGACCACATGGGAGATGGGTGGATAAAATTTGAAAATATGCTAGGGTGTCATGAAGGAGACTAGTAAAAGACAAAAAAAAAATTGTAGATGTGACCTTCATCCAGCAGGGGACTGAAAAGAAGATTGAAAATGGTTGTTGATAATATGCACACACACACACACACACACACACCACAGATGCTCCTCAAGTTACAGCAATGTCATACCAGCAACCAGATCACACGAACAAAAAATATGTGTACACGGAGTTAACTTTGCATTAAGAGCCCCTACCTAATAATGCATTCATCTACCTTTCTGTACAATCATGGCTCACGGACACCTAGAAACAGATTCCACAAGGTGGCAAACATCCTCCATGCATAGCCTGACCTATGTCTGCTGCAGCAACTCCATTAGTTTACGCTCATTTGGTGGAGGCAGATCAGCCATTCTCACATCCTGTTCTAGCATATCCCACAAATGTTCAATTGGGTTGCAGTCAAGGGAGTTTCGGGGCCAAGGCAATGGCGCGAATTCGTTGTCGTGTTCCTCCGACCATCCAACCACTCAGTAGTTATGAGCCCAATGACTAGGTGTGTTGTCCTGTTTAAAGATGGCACAGTGGACTGGGTAAACCTCCTGCAGATATGGATGAAGATGGTTGCCTAACAGGTTCCTGTAGCATCCACCATTCAGTGCTTATGGGAAGATAACCAACAGATCTAGGGCTTACCAGGAAAAAGCTCTCCAGACCAGAATACCACTTTTACTGGTAAGCCTGGTGAACCCCAACTGTGCAACCAGGGGTGATAGGGCTTCATGCTCTTTATGCCACATGCGAACCTGGCCTTCAGTATGGTGCATGTGGAAATAGGTTGAACTTTGCTGCTGTTGCACTAGTGGGTGTGCTGGGTTACTGTTGCACAGTTGTGACCTCTAGGTTCAACTGCGCATGGCTGACCAGTGCGATCCCTTCTGCTGGATGTTTGTGTATGGTTAATCCAGTCCCTGGTGCACCCTCAATAGAGTAGTCTGGGAGCAGCCAACAAGTGCGGCTGTTTCCAAAGTACTGGTACCTGCCCTCAACTATCTGGTGGCAGTTAAATTGGCTCAAGTCGCCACATTTCAACATTTCTGGCAAATGTTTACTAATTACATACAAAGGATAGGCCATTTTTAGTAGCCACATGTAGCATTGATATCACAATCACTCCAAATATGTAAAACAATGGGTATTCCTAACGCAAAGCTAACTCAGTGTATATAGATTACCCACTACTATGAGGGTTATACCGAAAGTAATGCAAAAGTGGCCATAACTTTTTTATTAACTGACTGAGGTCGTTCAAATTGTACATGTTGGTAGAGTAACCCTTTCTCTATACAAAGGTACTACTCAACCCATAATCTCAGTCACAAGTGATGAATTTGTGCCATCGTTGAACCCGACTCTGGAATCCTCTTTGAAAAAATTCAGGTGTGGACTGTAGTACTTACTTTTTCACAGCCACTTTCACATCATCTGTGTCATCAAATTGTTGTCCCTGGAGACTGAACAGGTGGAAGTAATTGTTGTCATTGGACCAAACAGGTGGAAGTAATAGGGTGCCAGATCTGGGCTGTGCAATGGATGGGGAACCACCGACCAGCCTAATCTGCTGATCGCCTGATTTGTTGCCAAAGATGTGTGTGATCTCATATTCTCACGGTAAATGTGGATCCTTTTCTGATTCTTGTTCGGTCTCTTCCTCCTTATGGCTTCTCTAAGCTTATTGAGTGCCTCGATGTACCGCTCGCTGGTCACAGTATGACCACGTTCTAGAAAATCAAAGAGAATGACACCCCTGTCATCCCAAACCACAGTACCCCATGACTTTCTGTGCTGATCGCTGGCTCTTAGGCCTTGGTGAAGAGGCATGATGCCATTCCATGGATTGATTCTTCATTTCTGGATCAACAAATAAAGATTGTTGGTACGCTAGTTACGTTAAGAGAATGAACTTTATTGTAAAAGTTCATTCTCTTAACGTAACTAGTGTGATCAATTTACCCATTATTTGTTATTCTTGTTATGTGTTTTGCCCATCATCGTCATATTTCCGGATCATAAATATACTCTCACATTTCATCCCCTGTCTCACCAGATTGGAAAAAAGCGTGTCTTCATTGGCTTCAAATGCTTCCAGAGGATCAGAGCAAACTTCCACCCTTCTCTTCTTCAAGTTGCGTGTTAACTGCCGAAAGTACCCACTTTGCACATATTTTCTTATGCCGTAAGTCTTCCACCATCTTCCGTATGGCATTGTGACCACAGTCCAGTTATGCAATGAGCTCACGGATTGTGACACCTCTACATGTGAATCAGTTCATCCACTCGCTGATGATTCATGTCAATGGTCAGAGATGATAGTCTCCCTCTGTGTGGTTTGTCTTCAATGCTGGTTTCCCCTTCTTTAAACTTCTTCATCCATCTGTGCATGTTGCTCTTGTCAGTGGTGTCATCTCCATAAACATTCTGTAGCCTTCTGTGGATGTCGTACAGCTTTCACCCTTCCTTCGTCAAGAACTCAATGACAGCATGTTGCTTCTGCTTGGAATCCATTATTTACCTGCAATGAAGAACAAGGGTTACTATAGAGGAAGAGTTACTCTACCAACACATGCAATTTGAATTACTTCTGTCAGTTAATAAAAAAGTTATGCTGCTCACTTTTGCATTACTTACGATAGAACACTCGTATTATTCTTTATAGTGCAATAGGAGGAGACAGGCTTAAGACAGAAAATTGTGGAAGGAAATTTGAGACTTTCATCCAGCAGTGGATTGTAATGGATGATGATGCAGCACAATCAGTTTGATTTACCTTAGCTTTGACAAATAAAATATCCAAGTCACTAAAAATTTTCTATGAGACTTACCTTTGTTTTTATTGTAGCTTTCTTTTTTTTTTTTTTTTTTTTTTGAATTCCTTCTTTAAAATTGTGGAGATTGTCAAATGTGGTAGACATTGATTGAATGCAACAGACAACAGTATTTTATCTTGTTTGTTTTTTTTTTTTTTTTTTTTTTATTTTTTTTTTCGCTTTGCTTTGTTATTTTTATTTTAAAATTTGTTTCTTTAGTCACAATCTTTATCACATTCCCTCTTACTTCTTATGATGTGCACAAGGTAAGTAATAGTAAAGCAAAATTAAGCAGGATCATTCAGATATTCATTCAGATATTCAGCAAACTGATGCAATTAAAAACAATGGAATTAGAAATTTGGACATTGCCTGCATGTTGGGCAACCCGCATGGACTTAGTGCATGCACCTTTCAATAGACTATTTGCAAAGCCAATAAAATGTGTCATGACTATAAATTGAGGAGTGTAAAATAATGCTTACAAGATATTAATAATTGTCTTAAGCTAGCTCATATAATGCCTTATTTTCTTTCGTTTTACTTGTAGATGCTTATAAAATATTTAAACATTTGCACTCAAAAAGTTTTTTCAGTATGTATTTCTTTTTCTGGTTTCAGCATAAACTTTAGTAATAACTCCGACTTCTTATGTGCATCCAGTGACAAAGGAACAATTCATATATTTGCTGTCAGGAATACAGAGCTCAACAAAAAGATCCACGTAAGTTGAAAGTGCATAAATGTGCTCACATTTTTCTATTGTACCATTGGGAAACCACCAAATAAGTCAGTTCTCAACAAATCTCTGGCACCAGGTGCCTAGAAAGCTGGCACTAGTGCCCGATTTTGTTTTGTTTTATTTATTTTTTTTACTTCAGATTTGTAATCTGCAGTAAATACCACAATTTCTGCCATGTAAGCCACTGATTATCTGCTAAAAAGTTCTAAATCTTGGTTCTGTGGGTAATGCACAGGTAACAGAAGAAATAAATAAATAAATAAAAAAACGTTTATTTGGTGTTATAAAAATCCATGTGGTAATTGCCAGGAGAGGTGGTGTTATTGGAAAAGTACCAAAAATGTGGTAACAGAAAAATTTAATGCAATACAAAGATAGAGGAATGCAAAGATTGAAAGAATATATACATATGTTTTATTTTTTTTACTGAAAAGAATTCTGACAAAATATATGATGCCACGAAGGCAGTGTTATTTGTGCTCATGAAAGCCTACGTGCTGTGAGAAGCCCACAGAGCTATTCTGTGGCATGTAATCAATTTGTGAATTGCACTTGTTAGTTTTGCTGTGCTACTCATTTTAGTTATGGTTTTTGTTCGCTATTCAGGTGAAATATATCCAGAAAAGCAACATACTACTAGAATTGCTGTTATTTACAGGGATTTTTTTTTTTTTTTGGTAACTAATGAACTATGGTAATGCTGCAAAAAGCCAGGAATTTTAGTACTTTATTTTTTTTAAACTAACAGAAAAATACTTTAAAATGACAGTTGTGTTTTTAATGTAACTATATTTTTCTTCCAACTTCTTTGGACTTCTGGGTCTGTCATCCTGTTATTGTGGCTTTTCTGTCAAAAATTGCAGTTTAGGTCAACATGACAGGTGCAGATTACATGACGATCTTTTTTCTTCTGAATTTCATGGTCTGCGGACATGCCACCAACTGTCACAAATGTCAGGTTTTTTTTTGTTTTTTTTTTCCTCTTGGTCTGTGGATTACTTGCTGCCACAGATCTTACATAGGATATTTTTTTTTAATTTTATGCTCTACAGATTATATGAAGGAAAATATGGTGCTATGAATTAATATGTACAAAAATTTGACTTCCACAAATTGTTTTAATGAAATCTAAGTAAAATTTTAGATTTTTTGAGAGTAGCAACTGGAAGAATGGGAAAGAAAATCATGGAGCAAATTAGAACTTTATTTTGCAATTAGTGATTTGGGTAAAAAGAAATTTGATAACAAATATACTTTATCACTTTTCATTCCAGCATCCATGCCTGCCAACTACTACGGAATGTCCATAGTTTCTATGGATGTTGTTGTCTGACTACGGATTCTACGAATTTTCATTTTGTTATTTTTTTCTTTTTGCTATTATTTTATGATATACATGATATTCTTGGTGGATTCACAGAATTCTGCTTTTTTTTTTTTTTTTTTTTTTTCATCATTTAGATAATGCTCAAGATTGATGCAAAACTGCAGAGAATTTGGATGGGGGGTGGGGGGTCATTGCCTTTGTGTCCAGTATTGTTAAATATCTTACATAAATGTTTGTATTCAGCTTGTAACTGTAGGCAGCATTTTGCGAAAATGGAAGTTAGACCCCGTGAAAATTCAGGCATGAGATAGTTCCGCGAATTCGAGGAATTCCGCCATTTTCGTTATTATTTTGGTCATTCATGAGATCAACACACAAGAGAACAGAAATTGGGGCGGGGAGGGGTCTTTGGAGGACGGAATTCCGTCTTTACGAAACTTTTGAAAACAGGGTTGGTGGAGTTCAGATTCTTTCTGTAATTGTAATTTCTTTTCCTCACAATGTTGCCTCTGTCCAGTATTGTTAAATAACATTTTACTGTATAAATATTTGTATTTCAGCTGGAAAATTAGGGAAAAATTTCCAAACCGGAAGTCGGACAGAGCAAAAATTTCCCAACCCAATGCAATGTTCCCACTCTTCTGCATTGTTAAATATTTCCCGTCCCATAACTTTTTGCATTTAAGCTTGATAAGGGAGGGGGAAATTCCCAAAAACGGAAGTGACGAAGTTGGAGGAATTTGTAAAAATTGATGGCCTGGTATTCAAAAGTATTAATATTCTCAAAGTTACATCATTTATCTAAATTAGTTAAAGCTTTGATATCATGTGCTTATGGTCCTCAGACTGAAATTTCTTTCAGTATGATGGATGAAATTATTGTTATCAGAGGGCATAAAAAAAAAAAAAAAAAAAAAAGAAAGAAAAACAATGAAGAAATAGGGAGAGAATCATCATCTGACTGATTTTTACTGATGGAAGTTTCAAACTTAAATCTCACAATGCTACCTATTGTGCCCTCGTCAGGGCAATCAACTTTGTGTTTCGCACTATTAAGTTTGTTTCATTAGTGATTAGTGACCTTGTTTGTTGTAACGTTTTGTTGTGGTGCATATTCCTTTTTTAACAAAGAGATGGATCGTTTCATAAAAAAGCATCTATGTATGCCACACAATAATACTGGCTACTACTGACAAGGCTCTTGCCAATGTTGGCAGGTATGCAGCAGAGGTCCCACTTGTCCTATATTTCCTATGTGTCCTATATTTCCCATATTTTTAAGTGTTTTCTATATTTTTTAAATTAAATATTTATTTACATTACTTATTTATAGATTTCTTAGTTATCAGTACAGATACAACCATAATACTTCTACATTTAATGTGAAAGAGAAACTAATTTTTATAGTATGCCTACAGATTTGAAGATGAATCATTAAGCACTTCCACTCCTTAATTCTTTCTTCTGTCAGGAAGGAAAACGTTACGTGGATCCACAGCTTTCCACTTCCCTCCCCCAAGAAGTTCCGCTTTTTCCTAAAAAAAATTCCCCAGAGGCTCTGCTTTTTTCGAAAATTTTCTCTGTGGCTTCTTTGCTGTGTTTTCTGGGTGGCAAAAACTGGATTTCATTTTTCCTGAGTATGTATTTGGAAGAAAGCAGAGACTAGCGGCAACTGATGACAAACACCTACACCAGTGCAGCCATTAACCAATCGTGAGGTTGGGGTTTATCCATTTAGCACGGTCTTTAAAGCTCTTGCCTTAGTTATCCACACAAAGGAATGTTTGCCTACAATTTGACTTATACCATGATGGCTGTGGTGAAAACCAATATTGTCTGCCACCTTAAAAAGGTGAAGACAATGTTAAAATGATCAAAAAAGGCATTAAAAATGAGTGGGAGGGTTGGAGAAAAAAGTAGAAGGGGTTTTTCTCTGAGAAACTATCCGGAAGTTCAAAGCAGCAGGGACTGCTTATTGTGCTTCATGCCATCGGGAAGTGATGTACGGATCAAGAGGTTTGGCCACACTCGTCGATCATGTGAAGTTCGAAAAACACAGAAGAGTTCTTGAAGTGTAAAAACTAATTTTGCATTACCTGGTAAATTTATATTTTAATTTATTTTAAAATTAAATTTGATTGGCATATTATGTACTGGATTAAGCATTGTTTGCATGAAAGTTGTATCCTTTTTTTTTTTTTTTTTTTTTTAGTCTGTCAAAAATAGAAAACTGGTGAATTGAGTAAAATCACAATATTAAAAATAAAATTTAAAATAGGTTACAAGTTCCTTGTTTAGGATACCCGAATTATCACTGATTGGCCTCACTTATAGCAAAATGGCGATTTTGAAATTAGAAATCCAGCTATGTTGTTCTTACGCCATACTGTTCCAATCACTTTGGTCCTGTACAAACTGCACCAATTTACGTATTTTCCTAACTTATGCACCAATTAGTTAAAATTCCTAAAATTACAAAAAAAATTACCCCCAGTGCTTTTTCCCCAGATCAATTGATCCTTTTTCCTCCCCCGTGCTATAATTTGCACCACAAGGGAAAATAAACAGATCTACGACGTTCTCCTTCTGCCCCCCTCCCCCTCCTGCTGCTGACAAAATGCCTCTGTTAGTCACTAACCATTTAAAAAGCAAGTGAGCTGTGTGACCCACCAATTTGGGTGGGTGGGGAGGGTGAAGAATATAAAGAATAGTGTTCACATCTACTGGTATCACCCAGCAAAAACGTGCAGTTGAAAAACAAACATTGCAATACTCCGCGGCCGGTTTCCTGCACCAAAATGCTCATGCTTAACTGCAGTTTAGTAAGTATGTGCTGACTAGTTTATGTTTTCCTTTAAATCAGTTGTCATGTCATGTTTTAAATCCCATTGTTCTGCCTAAGTCAATTAAGTAACTTCAGAAGAAAGGGGGCTCCCTTGTGCAGCATCACATGATTCCTTCAGAGTCATTCTTAGTATGTTGGTAACACTGGCATTCTGGGATTGTTTGACCCTGTGAATCGACAACTAGCGCTGTGCACCTGCCTTTTTTTTTTTACTTTGGATGTAGGACTCCAAGTAAAATATATGAAAAACTATCTTTGCAAATTCTTTACAAAAATAGGTGATTTTTAGTATGACATCATAGTTAACTAAAAGAAGCTAATATCTAAAGTTTCACAAAAATCTGTTAAAAACGTTTTAAATTAGCATGATTTTTTTCCCCATTCATGAAATGCTGCTCAATGTCTGTAATTAAAAAGTCATGTCATGATTTTGGTGGAATTTTGGGGATTAGTTTCTGTTAGTTCTCACATTGGATTTCATAAGTTAATTTTTTTAATTATTTTTGCACATTTTATTTATTAATAAGATTTTAAAGTATTCCGATTATAGAATTAAATAGCTTTTTAGAAGGAAAACTATAGATGATTTTTTATATATATGCTTCTTACTTCTAAACAGGGAATAACAATTAGATTGCAATATGACACTGAACAATTGTTATTGGTAGAAAGTGTTTTTGATGTTGCATTTTGCAAATAGAGTAGCTTTAGCGGGCACCCACTTATGATCGGTCACAAAATGCAGACCTACTAGCTATTACTAATTCTCCATAATTTTTATCGATATCAGTACAGCATTACAGTATTACTGGTGTGATATTGAAAAATTACGGAAAATAGGCTAGGTCATTATGCAGTTCCCCTAACCTTAATACTCACAGATGTGCTCCTGAAAGTCAGTTGGTAAACATTCCCTAAAGTTCGTCAGCTGCCTCTTGCTCCTTTCTTTTGATGGAGAGGGAGAAAAATTAAAATCATAAACACCAACATGGGTGCTCATGTTGAAAGACACCAGAGTCTTCGGCCCACGCATCTGTGTGTGTTCACGTTTCAGTTAAGGTTTAATAATAGAGCAAGGAAATTTAAAAGAAAAATCAGTTACTAAGGAAATTTAAGGATATTTTACACAATAGGTGAAATAAAATACAGAATTGCTCTTTACTTTTATTGTTCATAAGCATATCTTACCAACTTCTTTCACTCGCATTGATCATGCTTAATTATTTTTTAGATAATTTCACAGAATATTGTCAGCTGTAAAACAGTCAAGTGAAATTTTGATAGAAAGTTCAAATTTCTGCTTTCAGAAAAAACTTGCAGGGTTACAAAATAATTAAACTCTGCAAAGAAACAAAGAAACAGATTTTTTTTTTTTTTGCTTCCTTTAGAATTTGCAAAAAAAGTTTTATTTTTTAGGAAAAAGTAAGTGCTTAGACTTATGTAATAGAATTCTTAGATAATTACACTATGAGTGTATGATTAATTTGTTAGGCCTAAATTTCATGCCAAAGTTCAATGTAGTTAAATTTGGCGTGAAATGCCTTTTAATGAATCAAATTATTTATTTTAGACTGATATTATTAGGTAAACTAAACTTTATCTAAAATGTCTGTACTGTATATGTGTTGGATGAGGGGGGGGGGTCTGCTTTTGTTGTCTCAATCGTTCATTATAATCTTTGGTCATGAAATTGGAAATTCCACTTAACACCACAGAAGTTCTTGTGACTGGGAACTTTACATGAAAATTAATCTTGACTCAAAAATTTTTGACAGTAATTTTGATACATTTTCTTTTAATTTAAAAGATTGGGAGTGAAGTTTGCTTCCTTGCACTTCTTAAGAAAATGGAGTTAGAACTTACTTTGATTTTCTTTAGTTTTACTTCTCTCAAGCTTTTTGATTGCTTGCCACATTGTTGACTTGTAACCTATTTTAATCCTGCATATTAATAAATACATGGCAAAATCCTGTATGGCGATGAGATGTCTTTAAAATATAATTTGGCAGTATGGGGATTACTAGGATGACAATTTTTACTTTTTGTGTGTCCAATTGAGTGTTCAGAATATTAGCTTAAAATTCCATGTTAGACTTACTCTGGACCTGAACAATAAAGTTCAAAAATTGTTCCCTCCCATTGAGACGTTCACTGCTGCAACGTTTCTCGGTGACTTTTTTGTACTGCATTACAACTCACTGGTGGGACGTAGACTGTTTGAGTACAGTGCTGTACATCCCACTGGTGGATTGTTTAAAAATATATAGAGTGATATCCACTATAGATTTATGCATATAAACTTTTTTTTCTCTTCTGAAAAATGTAGAAGTTATTGCTTTAGCAAAGGAGGATAGCTCGCATTTCTGGGTGCCACACACAAAACATGCGCATTAGGACCAACAGGTGGGTAATAACCCAGTGAACGTGTTAAACAAAAAGAGAAAAATAGCCTACTACAAGAAGTGACAACTTTGCAGCCATTAGCAGAACATAAAGCTGCTGTAATGAGATTTCTAACAAAACAGGTCTTGACAGACACATACAAAGTACCAGACATTTGATTAACTGGTACTGTTTTAAAATTCTCTCACATGAACAGCACTTTGTAAGATGGAAATTGGTGGAAAGTTTACTGATCAAAAGAAGTGCCACAATTAATAAACAGAAAGGCTAGGTATTACCCCTTGAATCAGTCCCAGCAACAGGTTGGAGTGCAGCCCAAAAATTTGACAAAGAATTAAAAATTAGGTCATCTTAGTAATCCCCGTATTGCTAAATTATATGTTTAGAGCATCTCATCACTAGGATTTTGCTATGGCTTCATTAATACACGTGATTCTGTATTCAAAGACATTGATAATGTAATTACTGAGCAGGGTAATTACATTGTCAGTGCCTTGGGAGAGCTTAACCCTTTAACTGGCTGGAACGAATTAACTCGGGGTTAGCAAAAGTGGCAGAAATCTGCTCGAAAGAATATTTTCGCTGTCCAAGAAGTTTGCCGAACGCAGCTGGTATGAGGTTACCTGCCCAGTAGAAAGCTTTGCTTTCCCTTTAGCTTTGCTATTGAAAGTGGTCGTTTAGGTGGATGATTGACACTAATCCTCTCAGACTTATTACCTGTTAAAAGGAGCTATAACAGTGTCGCCGGACCTAAGAAAGGAGGGCAGAATGTTTGAGTCATTTGTTTCTATCCAGTGATATGATATCCGCATCATCAGGTAGACTAAATCTCTCCTATCATGTCTTCGGTCTTAAAGCAGAGAACTGGATGCGAGCTCTTATTAAGAGTGACAGGCTTATAGTCGGTACTGCTGGGATAAGATGGGGAAAGGGGTTGTCTTGCCATAGCTATGGTAAAACCTAGCCGCTATATCAACATTTCTGTTTGGGCAGTGCAGAAAATTTTGCGCACTATTTGGTGCAGGAACATTGGCCACTTAAAGGGTTAATGTCTGTTGTCTTGGATTCACGCAAGGTAAGGTAATGAGAGGCAGGAAGGCTGGCTTAGAAGTCAAAATTAGAGTTAAATGTCTTCAGCTTTTAGACATTGGTGGAGACACATGCGATCATACCCATGATGCAGCCAAGCAATTTTGCAAGCCTTTTTGGTATGTACATTGGGAAATTAGCAGATGTTCATAGTGACTTTGAATGGTCACTTGATCTCAGGTTAGTACACTGGTTCCAGGATGCTGTATTTGCTTTAAGATCATTATCAGTCTGTGGTGCAGCACTAGATTTCTGCGACCTTTTAGATGCCTTGGTTTTATATTGTTTTTCATTTTTAGGTTTTTCTGCAAAGAGTGTTTGCATGCATATAGCTCGCACGTTCGACGACTAAGGACTTCCTGTCTGAGAGCTTTGTTAATCCTTAAGATCCTTGCCTCAGTCTCCTGGGGTGCAGACAGGACTTCCTTGTTCCGTATTTACCATTCTCTCATTCGGTCTAAGCTGGAGTATGGCTGTATGGTGTATGGCTCTGCGCGTCCTTCCATTCTCCGGCCGTTAGATACCATCCACCATCAAGCGCTGCGTCTTTGTACGGGAGCATTTCGCACATCATCCATTCCCAGCCTTTATGCCAACGCGAACGAACCGTCGCTTCATTTATGCCGTCTGCAGCTGTCTCTTCAATTTTACCTGAAACTTAAATCTCTCTCAGACCATCCTTTATGCGATGCAGTTTTTCATCCCCAGCATGCTCGTTTGTTTGAGATCCGTCCCTCGTGCATTCGAACCTTCGGTCTTCGTATGGCGGCCGCAGCTCGTGATGCTGGGCTCGACTTGTCACTCGTTGGTGAGACCAGGGGCTTTGAGAATCCCCCATGGCACCCTCTTGGTGTCATGGTTGATACCACCTTTACATCTTTTGATAAGTCCTCAACCCCTGCGTCAGTGTACCAGCAGCTCTTCACTGAACACCGTTACGTCAATGCAGACTTTATTCCTGTTTTCACCGATGGATCTAAGGCGGCTGGTGGTGTTGGATCCGCCACCGTCTGCATTGACGAAGTTCCTGTTGCCCGCATTCCTGCCGAGGCCACCGTGTTTTCGGCGGATATGCATGCTGTGTATCTTGCACTTGTTCACGTGCAGTCGAGCTATCATCAGCGTGCTATTGTGTACACTGATTCGTTGAGTGTTGTGCAATCATTGTCATCTTTGGATTTCACTGGCCACCCCCTTCTTTTTACCGTACGGAGACTTCTTCGTTCTTTGCTCGAGGCCGATTTTCAGATTCGATTCTGCTGGATTCCTGGGCACGTTGGGATCCCAGGGAACGAGTCTGCCGATGCTGCTGCTAGATCTGCCTCCTCTTTGGTCGTCACACCCTTGCCACTGTGTTTCACCGTGATTTTCGCTTTCTTGTTCACGATCATACCAGGCGGACGTGGCAGGGTCTGTGTGACCAACAGGTGGAGAATAAACTGCACCATATAAAACCTAACCTTGGAGTCTGGAAATCATCGTGTCGCCGGAACCGTAGGGAAGAAGTTGTTCTTGCACGTCTCCGCATTGGGCATTGTCGCTTCACGCATAGCTATTTGCTGTGCGGCGACACTGCCCCGGTGTTTGAGACATGCGACTGTTTACTCACCGTCTCTCATGTTTTGTGCAGTTGTTTTCGTTTTCGTTATCATCGGTTTCACTATTTTCAGTCTCATCTGCTCGACGAGGGCGCAGCTACGCTTCAAAAGCTTTTGGGCGACCACTGCGACACTTTCGCAGTATTTTCCTTTTTAAAACAGATTAACGTTTCAAAACTTATTAAAAAAAAAAAAAAAAAAAAAAAAAGTTATGATAATTATAATAGTAAATTAATAAATTTATATATAAACCTAATTAACTAACTAGTCTTCACAACTTTCATCATTCTCCTTTCTAACTTTTACCAAGCCTGTCTGCTCTTAATCATTTCACCCCGCTTTTAAAAATCTTTAACTGATAGTTCTGTGTCTGGCGCTCTTTGGCCAAGCCTGGCCCTTGCACCACTAAAATCAATTAACTAACTAACCATGCATATGGTGATTAGAATACACTGTAGTTACAAGCTCAGGGAGGTTACAAGAGATCCTGTGTAAGTCAGTCAGTATTGTCAGCTAAAAGTTGAACTAATGCAGGAAAAGAGCACAAAAAATGAATAGCAGAAAAGCTGCTTAGTAACCAGACAAAAACTAAACTTGTCCAAGGTTTCTGTTTTGCCAATGCTTTAAAGCTCCTGTTTAATTTTTGGAGTGCAATATCTTTTATTCATAAATTTCACAGCAAGCAAAAGGAGCTCTTAACATTTTTAAGCTTCTTTATTAAACCGAAAGTCCTTCAAAAGCTGAATGATTCTTAAAGAAAACAATTAAACACCTAGATGTTGGTAAAACAAGAAACCACCTTCCGATCAAATCAATGTTTGTTGGAGAAATAGCAAAACGAATCATTCTGCTAACACCCAGGTTACGTGCAATTAACCAGTTCAATGAGCTTGCAATCAAGGCATATGTTAACTGTGCCAGATGAAGATGCCAGTTTGCAATCCACTTTTGAGTGCAGTTTCAACCAACATAGCCAGACATGATTTTTTGAGTTTAATGCACTTAAAAAGTTATGTAAAAAGTGTTGTAAAAAGTGAAGAAATAGAATTATATGACAAAGAAGTTCAAAATTTCATAAATGATCCTGTTATCAGAAATCTCGAAGAAGAGACAACCGATGGATGGTGGAGGTATATGGAGTTACTGGGAAAATACAGATTACTCTGCAGAGTTGTATTTTCTCTACTAATGTGTTTTCATGGGCCGAAAGTAGAATCTAGTTTTAGCATTATGAATGGCATCTTCACCTCTGGAACCAGTAAATGAATGTTTCTACTTTTTCTTCTATTCAAACAATGAAATATAAACTTTTCTCACAAGAGAAGTCTGCTTATTACAAAGGACATCTTTTTAACAAAGAAAGTTGGCAGAGAATCCTGTAAAAATTCAAGAGCATCAGCAAGATCTTACAACAAGGAACAATCGAAAAATTTAGCTGTGCAAGAAGAGAAAAAGAAACTGCAATCAAAGAAAGAAAGCTGCTGAAAAAGTGTCTGGAGATTCTGCAAACATCAAAGAGTGTCCTAAAAAAATCTTCCAGTAATAAAGCCTCATTTTCAACTATTGAAAATTTAGTTGTCCTAAAAGAAAAAAAGGAACTGTCAATAATGAAGCATCATCTTTAAAAATCCAGATTTTGTCAGAATCAAAACAGAATTTGATAAACATCGATTGTCCAAAAAAGGGGGAAAGAGACTTAGAATTAAGTAGTGTAGTGTAGAATTGCAGCCAAAGCAAAAATATAAAAGAGCTAATAGGGAAAGAAGTTGAAAAATTGAATAAAGTAATTAATGACTTCATGACTTGCTCTAATTACTGTCAGTAACAAAAAAAATTAACGGGAATTATAGAGAATAATTTTATTAAGGTAACATATTACCTCTCCCTCTCAAATTTTCAATCTACAGGGATGAAAACAGCCAAAACATTCATAAAAGAGGAAAATAAATGTGTTATTTCCAACTATAAAAATAGTTAAATAAGAATATAGATGTGTGTACAGAATATATGTTTATGATTCAAAAACACTTTATTCAATAATGAGAGTTACAGACAACTAGCAGGGGTACCCAGTATTTCCTGGGTAAATAATACTATTCGTGGAATTACCAAGTTCAGCGGGTGAAAGTTAATGAATGAAAAAGATATTCCTGTAATTTTCCAGTAAATTTATTTTAATTCATTTAGGTTATTGTCTTTCTGGTTTTTCAGCTGGGAGCAAAAATGTAGAGATTTTTAGGATTGCCAACCCTTCAGTGGGTGACGTAGAGTTTTCCGTGTAAAAAGCAGGGTTTCTCCAAATTAATGCTCGCCAATGACCAACTAATGCACTTATATTTCTGCCAAAAAAAAAAATAATAATTGAACCGGGAGATGACTGCAAATGTGAAAAAATAAAAACAAAATTGATTTAGTTAATTTACTTTTACGCAACAACAAAAAAAGGAAGAGGGATGGAAATACTCACCTTCGAGGAGACATCTATAGAACTGCTGCCATACATCGCATACTTGCCAACTTTTACAAATTTCTGCTGAATTTTACTGATTTACAGATGGAAGTCGTTTTTTACAGATTTTTTAACATTTCGATTGCTCAATTAAAATATTTCAATCCCCTTCAACCATCCACTTAGATTTTCTACCGGACCTTACGAGCACTGTGTTATGTGATGATGTCATCTTTGACTTGCCGGCTTCGTGCGGATCCAGCAAGTATAACGATGGCTCTCTGTCCACAGAAGTGCTCAAGTGACGTGCCGACCAGAGTTCTCCAAAACACGTAATTACATGTCTAGTACGCATTGAAATTTTACCAACTGATAAAAATATGCATCAGGAATTTTTTCTCGAATTTTACCAATTCGTAAAAATACACATTGGGACGGTGTTTCGTCTTTCAGAGACGGAAGTAAACAAAATAAAGATATTTTCTGTAATCGTAATTTCTTTTTCCTGTGATGTTGCCTCTGTCCAGTATTATTGTTATATACCCTTTTTATTACATAAATATTTGTATTTCAGTTTGAAAATGGAAGAAAATTTTCAGAAAACGGAAATTCGACGGCTAAAAATTTCGCTGTAATCTTTTAGGCATGAGAGTATGCCGGCTTCGAGGAATTTCTCCTTTTCCGTCATAATTTGGGTTATCCTCAAGATCGATGCATAACTGAACAGAAAATTTGGAGCAATTAGCAGTGGTGGAAGATGTTTTCCGCCAGAAAATTGCTAAACTTTTCGAAAGTGGAAGTTTTGTCTTTCAAAACTTTCGAAAACGGAAATTAGACGCAGTGAAGATTTCTCCCGTAATCGTAATTTTCTTTTTCACCTGATGTTCCCTCTGCTTAGTATTGTTGTTAAATATCATTTTATTTAATAAATATTTGTATTTCAACTTGAAAATGGAGAGAAAATGTCCGAAAACGGAAATCACACTTAGCAAAGATTTCCCTCGTAACTGTAATTTTTTTTTTCCCAACGATGATCAGAAAATGTATCCTGTATTCTTAAATACCCCCCCCCCCCCAAGTTTTGCATTTCAGTTTGATAAATGAGGGGGGTGAAAACGAAACTGACGAAGCTGAAATTTTTTGTTTAAATTGATGCATGTGTTCAAAAGTATTTTTTTCAAAAATACAGTATTCGTCTTTTATCTAAAATAGTGAAAGCTGTCATGCATTCATGATGGATAAAATTGTCATCCAAGGGCATTAAAAAACAAAAATCTATAATTAAGAAATAGGAAGGGAAACAAAGATATCAGCACATGAAAATTTTAGTTAACCTTGCAAACCTGTGGTGTTTCAATACTAACATCGAACAAAATTAAGATTTTACTTTATGGTTTTTTAAATTATTATCTTAAACACACATAATACTAGTTTTGTTATTACAGCATATGCAGGGATTTTTACTTCATATTTATTAATGTTTTGTTTTGTGGTAAATGGCATTCACGCAAAAGTTTTACTGATGCACATTTTCCAAAGTTGGCAAGTATGCATCTGGCATGCATGTGCTTCTGAGAATCCTGCAACACTGAAATGCAATGTACATACGTCATGTCGTGTGCATGCGAATTGACATTGGCACTGATCATCCTTTTGTGTACCACTCTGAATTTTGAATATCTGGAATTCTCTATTTACATTACATTGTATTTTTGACAGATGAAGCCACCCATTGGTGGTGAAAGTTAACGTTTATTCATTTGTATTTTTAATACACCATTAAATGGATATTTTTGAATTTTATTGTTATCTACGATCTCTAACTTTGACCTTAGATCGGGTATTAGAGTGCTGAATTGTATTACAGTTCTTAATCTACAGTCTCTAACTTAGACCATAGATCGGGTATTTGGAGTGCTGAATTGTGTTGCAGTTCTTAAAAGTGAAAAATAGAACTTTTTACAAAAATATTGTATGGGGGCTCCTTGACTCTGGGCACTTACCCCATCCGAAAACCATCTACGGTCTCACTTAGAGTACCATGAGATAGTATGCCAAATTTGGTGGTTTTAAATTGAAAACCATAGATTTTATAAAAATGCTGTATGGGGCCCTGCTGACCCAGGGCTTTGGCCCCTTCCAAAAACCATCTACAGTCTAAGTTAAGTTAAAAAAAGATAGTATACCAAATTAGGTGGTTCTAAATTGAAAACTAGATTTTACAAAAAATTTTGTATGGGGGCTTTGACCCCGTGTCTTGACCCCTTCCAAAACCCATCAACGGTCTAAGTTAGGGTACCATGAGATAGTATACCAAATTTGGTAGTTCCAAACTGAAAACTAAATTTTACGGGGAAAAAAAATTTTGAGGGGGGGGGGCTTGACACAATGCTCCAACACCTTCAAAAAAGCATCTACGGTCTATGTTAGGGTACCATGAGATAGTATACCAAATTTGGTGGTTCTAAATTGAAAACTGTAGATTTTACAAAAAAATTTGTATGAGGGCCCCCTTCACCCCTTCCAAAAACCGTGTACGGTCTAACTTTGGAATATCATGAGGTAGTATACTGGTGGTAAAACTGTAGATTTGTTTTTTTTTTTTTTTTGAAAACTGTAGATT
The DNA here is from genome assembly GCA_039090855.1 of Macrothele yani. NCBI lineage: Eukaryota > Metazoa > Arthropoda > Arachnida > Araneae > Macrothelidae > Macrothele > Macrothele yani. The sequence continues at coordinate 106,310,099 of CM077014.1, read as the reverse complement.
TGTTTAGCAGACATACAAACAAACAAATATTCAATTTTATATATATAGATTTTATTAGGGTACGTTACCTCTCAAATATTTGATATATACCCTGGAACATAGTTCAGGAGTTCCTATATCTTACTATGCAGGAAAATCATGATGATCTAGTGTATCTAGTTTATAGATTGAACAGGAATTACAGAGAATAATGTTATTAAAGTACATTGCCTCTCAAATTTTAAATCTAGTGTATAGATCCAAACATGAGATTTTGTTTTGTCGTCGTTTAGGTCATTCTTGATATCAATGCAAAACTGAAGGGAAATTTTGAGCGGATTAATTGGAGGAGGGGTTCGTTTCCCATCAGGGAACAATATTTCATCTTTCAAAACTTTCGAAAATGGAAGTTAAACAATAGAGTGAACATTTCCCCCATAATTGTAATTTCCTTTTCTAGCAATGCTCCTTCCACCTAGCATTGTTGTTAAATAACATTTTATTTCACAAATTTTTGTTTTTGAGCTTGAAAATGGAGGAAAATTTTCCATAAAAAGGAAGTTAGATGTCGCAAAAAATATCCCTGTACTCTTCTGTCATGAGATTTTTCCATTTGTGTGGTCCCGAGATCGATGCATAAATGAACAGAATTGGGGGGCAAGGGAATTTTCTGTCAGAGGACAGAATTATGACTTTCAAAATTGAAAATTAGTGTGGAGATTTCTCCCGTAATCAATTTTTTTATTTATGTATTTATATTTTTTTATTTTTTTATTATTTTTTTTTTTTTTGCAATATCCTTCTGCTCAGTATTGTAAGATATCAATTTATTGCATAAATATTTGAACTTCAGTTTGAAAATGGATGGAAAATTTCCAAAAACGGAAGTCAGATAAGAACGAAAATTTCGCCCATAATCATATTTTTTTCCCCTGCAATGTTTCCTCTTTCATGTGTTGTTAAATGTCAGTTATTTTACATTATGAATGGAGTCATGTGCTCCAGTTTAATATTTACATAAATAAAGGTGAACAATTCTGTATGTCTTGCTTGTGCTACGTTTTATTCACACTGTTTTGCCATGCATTCTGATTTTTACCCAATTAAAAAGTTCAGCTTTTGTTTGTTTTTTCGTTAGTCTCGTGTATGATATTGACATATTTAGTAGTAGTTTGTTATGTTGTGATCCTAGGTGAGCTCAGAATTCTAAACCCTCAAATATAGTGGATAAATGTTGAAGCCACAAAAGTCTGTACTATTGAGGTTTTACTGTAATTTGCTGAGAGTCTACATATTCAGTTAAATCCTTGATTTTATTGTTCATTTTTCTGTTATATCAAAATATTATATGAATTGGGAGAGTTGCATTGAAATACATGTTTTAGTATAACATTTCTGGACTGTTGTTTCATGATACAAATTTCTCTTTGAAAGATTCAGCAAAGTGAGTGTTGGAACAAATTATTTACAATCACAGTGGGCATTTGCCAATTTCACAGTCACTGCAGAATGTGCCTGCGTGTGTGCCTTTGGTGCCAAGTCATCTGTGTACGGTAAGGCGCATTTTACATATTTCTTTTATCTTTAAAATATGCTATGTTTGTTGTGTTGGGCCAAATGTGCAGTTTCAGAGTTACCATTTTTCTCTTCCTTTATATACACTACTGTTGGTGGAAATTGCAACACCAAGAAACAGTTATTTCTCATGTTACAGGAGATTACTGATTACATTTGTAGAGCTATTCCAGATTTTTTGGCTTCAAAACTCAGTGTCTTGTAAAGCCACCTCAAGCAACAATAACAGGCTCTACATGGCATGGCATTGAATAGAAGAGATTTTTTATATCATCATGGGGATAGCCTGCTAGACTGCTTCTATGCAATACCCAAGCTCATTTGTGATGACCTGGCAGAGGCGCTTGATGGGCCAACCGCTTCGCTACCATTTCTCAGGTATGTTCGATCAGGGGCATATCTGGCAAACATGCAGGTCAGAGAAGAAGCGGTACATGCCATGTGTATGGAAGAGGTTTTGGACATTCCGAACCACATATTTGAGCAATTGTCTTGCTGGAATTTAACGTCAGGACAATTCTGAAAGGAAGGGTGTCAGCCCTGCCTCTAAAACATCCCAGATGTATCACTGGCTGTTGAGGATTCCATCAATTCATATCAGGAGAGATCACAAATTAAACCCAATGGCCCACCTAAAACATGGCTTTGGGTTGGTACGATGCTGCAAGGTGCCATTCGCCACGATGTCTTCGAGCACATGTGCAACCAGCATGGTGCATCAAGTAGAATTGTGACTCATCATGAAGCACGACCTGGTGTCAATCAGTGCGCCAATGTCTGTGTTCATGATCCTATAGCAGCCTGAGACATGTTCAGTTGATGATCAAAGGAATGTGTAGAAGGGCTGCTAATGACCAGTCTCAGGCGTGTTCAATCAGGGGCTAATACCAGCAGTCCTCCGTTAAGCAGATGATGTCGAACTGTGCTGGAAGACAAAGCCTGACCTGTGACAGTGTTCCAGTGCTGCATTAAGCATGGATGTCACTGTGCAATCAGTCACTGCCATGCAGTAGAGGCGTCTGTCATCCCGTTAAGTCGTGCAATTTTGCTGTCCATTTCTCGGATTACTGTGTCTGAACCTCATCTGTCCACTGAAACCAAGTTTCGCTTCACTGTACTGACATTTCTTCCCATACTCTCAAGTTCACAGTAGGAAAAATCCAGCTTATCTCATTCCGACAATATTCCTTGCTCAAAGTCCACCAGGTGTTCATAATAAGATGTTCTTCAGCAGCAGTGCATAGTGAGACACAAGAAACACCCTTTGAATTCAATGTCGTCTCTTCATTGATTGTAACATCTCATTCGAGCCAGCTGTTTGTAGCCAGTACCGGACAGTTGAGAAGCTGCTGCTCTGAAACCACATTCACATTTTCACTGACATTTTAATTGTTTGCCTGTCCCAACCTGTAGTTCATATCCGATAACTTTCAAGCTAATACCAGCAGTCCTTCATGGCATTGCAATTTTCACAAGCAGTTGTGTATATTGGTAGTTTGAGTGCTATGACATAAAAGTGAAAGATTAATTAGATAAATACTATGTGTTACTTTTTTTTTCTGTCATGAGATTTCAGGTCAAGAGATGAGCCTGTATATGTGTGTATGTAGTGATGCACAATATGTCCTTGACTAACTAGGCTAGATGCAGAAAATTTAAGCAGTTAAAAACCATATGAAGTAACATACAAATTCATTAAGTTTTACAAAAAGAAATTCTCTTGTGCAATCAGTGTATCTCAACAGGACTAATTGCACAATCATTTGGCATGTTATGTCTTTGCTGGCTGAAGTGAAAAACCTCCTAACTGGACCCATCATCACATTTCCAGGACATTGGTGTGAAGAGATACCAGAGTATGTGTGGGCAAGGCTTTATTGAGCAAACAAAACTCTTAAGGTGTGAGCTGCTGCTGTGCTCATGTCAGGTGTAAGATTCTACTGAAAATTCACGGAATTTGAGGTTCTCAAAATGATAGATGATGCAAAACTAAAGAAATTTTGGAGGATTGATTGAGGGGGTTCGTTTTCAAGCTAGGGACAGAATTCCTTAAAAACTTTCGGTAGGGCTAATAGGAGTGAAAATTTTACCAGTAATTGTAATTTTATTTTTCTCGGGATGTGCCATCTATCCAGTATTGTTATTAAATATCATTTTATTGTGTGTTTGTATTTCAGCATGAAAATGTAGGCAGCAATTTCCAAAAATGGAAGTTAGGTGGATTTAAAATTTTCTTGCAATCTTAAATTCTGTTTCTTGCAATACTCCTTCTTTGTATTGTTTTAAATATCATTTTGTTTCATAAATATCAGCTTGAAAATGGAGAAAACATTTCCTTAAACAGAGGTTGGACACACAAATAAAATATTTCTTCCATAATATTTTTTTTTTTTTTTTTTTGCAATGTATTGTTATACACCAATCAGCCTAAACATTAAAACCACCTGCCTAATATGATGTAGGTCCTCCTCTAGCCACAAAAAAAGCTCTTACCTGATGAGGCATAGATAAAATGAGATGTTAGTAGGTGTCTCTTGATATTTGGTACCACGACTACAACAGAAGATCCTACAGTTCTTAAATTATGCGTTTGGGGTGATGCTGCTTGTACCTGTTAATCCAACTCACACTACAAATGCATGATAGGATTCATGTCCGACAAATTTGGGGGCCATGGCAATTCATGGAATTCTTCTTCATGTTCTTGAAGCCATTCCTGAACCTTCTTTGCAATGTGGCATGGAGCATTGTCTTCTTGAAAGACCCATCTGTGCTAGGAAATATTATGTCGTCATGAAGTGGTGTACTTGGTAAGCTGTGATTTTCAGATACATGACAGCTGTCAGAGTTTGCTCTTCAGGGATAATATGTCCAAGTGTTCCCCAAGAAAATATTGCCCAGATCATCACACTCCCTCCAGCCACCTGGATCTGTTTCGCAGTGCATCCAGGCGAGGCTTCCTTGGGTAAATGTTACACACAATCTCATCTGCTGATGTGGTGTAACAGAAAATTGGATTGTTCTTACCACAAGACCCTCTTCCGGTCTTCTATTGTCCAATGTCAATTATGTGCCCACTGCAAGCATTGATGGTGGTGAACGGCTGAGGTATAGGTGCATGAATGGGTTTGTGGATTGCAGATACCCATATCCAAGAGCGTACCTTGAACTGTGTGTTCGAACCCATTGTGCCCTTCACCACAATTGGAATTATGGGTAACATCAGCCACAGTAGTCTTCCTGTTACTGTGGACAAGATGAAATAGCCCTGTGCTGACCTCTGGCATCGATGAGGCATGGCCATGCCTTGTCGATGCCTCAAAGTGTCAACTGTTTCGGACCATCTTTGATAGGTACTAACTACTGCAATGTGTAAGCAGCCTACCAGCATCACTGTTTCGGAGATGCTTTTACCAAGCCGTCTTGCCATAATGATCTGACCTTTGTTGAAATCAGATAAATTCTTTTCTTTTCCCATGTTGAGATGAAACAGAAATACTGACTGAGAGAGCTCCGACCCAAGCTTTATATATATACACACATGTATATCATTCACAACCTTGGCGTGTGATGCTGATTGGCTGCCTCTTTGCATTGTGTAGATGTGGTGTTTTAATGTTTTGGCTGATCACTGTATATCAGCAAAGACATTAAAACACCTGTATTGTTGTTAAATGTATATGTTGTTAAAATTGTATGTATTGTTATTAAATGTTACTGTTCCCCACATAAATATTTGCATTTCAGCTTGATAAAAGGAAGGGAAATTTTCCAAAAACGAAAGTTGCAAATTTGGAAAATTGGTGAGAATTGATGCATGGTATTCAAAAAGTTCATCCTTTCAAACATACGCCATTTATCTAAAATAGTGAAAGCTTTTATATCATGCATTAATGGTCCTTAGGCTGAAAGTTCTTTCAGCATGATAGGTAAAATTATAAAGTCAGGAAAGATGAACATTAAGACCTGTAAGGATGTTAGGACTGTGAACTGCAAACTTAAAGCACAGGGCAAGTCTACACAGTTCCATTATTCTGTAAAATTTGTTATTTGGAAGAAGCAGTTGATTCAAACCTTGCTAAAAACTGAGGGTATAAAAAAGAAGAAAAGTGACAGAGAAATTGGGAATCAAAATATATCAGCAGAAAGAAAAATTTAGCAATGCGTGCATGCTGCTGCAGAGTCAACAAAACAGAAATATGGCTGTGGAATGTGCTGAGAAGAAAGAATGGCTTGTGTTGCAAGAGGACACTTTAGCTGACGTGCAAGCAAGGAAGTACCAGAACAAAATAATAATAATAATAATAATAATAATAATAATAACTGTTTGAAATAACATGTTTTAAAACAATTTTATTTTAAATTCAGTAATTTTATATTGTGAATGCAATTGATGCATTCCAAGTTATGTAATATTTACAGAAGTAAATTATAGTGAATAATTTTGTTTGGTGCATTATATTCACACTTTCGCTGCAAGTTCCAACTTTTCACTTGATCAAAAAGTTAGCTTTTTGTTTTTCCTTCATCAGACTCGTGCATGTCACACTCAAGAAATTGCATGTGGAGGGGGGGGGTATTTTGATGTGAGAAACTTAACTGCACAAAGTGTGTGTGTGTGGGGGGGGGTCCTTAGCTAAGTCCTTCCAGAACTTAAAGAAAGGAAATGGTCCTCTTAAAGAAATAGTGTGTGTGCCAAAAATGTAGTCAATTTGATGGAGTGATTAAAACTGAACTGTTACATATATGCCATGTTTGTATTTTTCTCACTAGTACAAGCTCTTGGAATATCATTTGTCTGTTACAGAAATATTGTTTCCATTATTTAATTTGCTCACAAACTTTGTTTTGAAATTGAAAGTAAAACTATGCCCCTGTGTACACATATACACTGCTGGACAATTGCTAAGGACGGAACATAAACGGCTATATAGCGCATAAAAAAGTAAGTGTGGTTGGATGCCCAGTGAAATAAAATAATGTCAGAATGCCAGGACATTACAAGAAAGACAATTTATTGTGCTCTGAAATCCAGAAGGCTTTGGAACGTGTTCAAGGGAAAACAAGCCATTTTGTGCAGAATACGTAAACGTTAAAAAATGCAATTACCGTCCGCAGGCGTTCCGGCGTAAGATGTCAATACGGGATATGGCCACCATGGAGGGCGATGCAAGATTCCACACGTCGTGTCATGCTTTGCACAACATTATCAAGCAGCTGTTGAGGTAATTTATCCCATTCCTCTGTCAGTGCACGGATGAGAGTGTCCTTGTTTATTGAAGGGCGTTGGCGACCAGCAAGACTCCTCCCCAAAGCATCCCACACATTTTCAATTTGGTTCAGATCTGGAGAACGTGCTGGCCTTACGAGGCGTTAAATATCCTCGCTCTCAAGACACTCCTGACAGCGACTGTTCGATCACATGTTGCGTTGTCGTCCATGAAAATGAATCTATCACCGACAGCACCACGGAACATGCGAACATGAGGTAGCAGAACATCATTAATGTATCTTTGGCCAGTCATAGTCCCAGTTGGAAGCACATAGAGGGGCGTATGACCATTGATCATGATTCCAGCCCATACCATGACACTACATGTCGGATATCGGTCCCTTTCCTGTATGTTTGCTAGACAATATGCAGTACCACTATCACGCCAGATCAGTTGTCGTCGACAATCAGACGATAGGCTGTATCTACTCTCATCTGAGAATAGGACAGCGGACCAGTCGTTATCAGTCCAATTGCGATGTTGATGGCAGCATTGCAAACGGGCGGTACGGTGACGTTTGGGCAATGGGATGCACACAACAGGACGGCGGGCGTATAGTCCTCCTTCATGCAAACGTCTGGCGACAGTTTTTCGGGAGATCCGCTTGCCAGTAGCAGCCATAAACTGATTTGCTACCTCACTAGCTGTGCTGCGCCGGTGTCTTTTTGTTGATAGCACTATGTACCGATGTTCTGCAGGTGTCGTACTGCGAACACGACCTCCCCGTGACGTTTGCAACACTCTCCATTTGTTTGAAACGATTCCCAAAGCCTTGAAACAACACTGTGGCTGACGTCGAACTCCCTGGCAACATCTGTTATTTTTCGCCCTTTCTTCAATCTTGCCAATAATACGGCCACGCGTAAATCATCTAGGTGATGTCAGGAAGACATACTGAAAATTGCAAGTTCGTCAATTGATTCTTTCCCTTTCAACTTTGCGTTTAAACAACAACGGTCAATACGCGTCAAATCCTTTATATCTCTTATCAGCGCTATGACGTCACGAACAAGATCGGCAATCCAAAATTTGCATACGCACAACACGTCTTACTGTTTCCCGCACTTATGCTAATTTCCACATTTTCCTGTCTTCCATTTCATGGTTGCTATCGTTGCTATTGTCATCCGTCCTTAGCAATTGTCCGGCAGTGTATTATGGAGCAGAGACATGGAGCTTAACTAAAAAAGACATACAAAAGCTGCAGATGATGTAAAGAAGCATGGATAAATGAATGCTTGGTGTAACCAGGGAAGATAAAAAGAAGAACTCGTGGATAAGGAAAATGGCAAGAGTGGAAGACATCATGATCAGAGTAAAATCCCTGAAGTGGCAATGGGCTGGACATGTTGCCAGAAGAACAGACCACTGATGGACAATCAAAATTTTAGACTGGATGCCAAGGGACAGGAAAAGACCCAGAAGAAGACCACATGGGAGATGGGTGGATGAAATTTGAAAGCATGCAGGAGTGGCATGGAGGAGACTAACTCAAGGCAGAATGTTGTGGAAGAAACTTTGGAAGACCTTCATCCAACAGTGGATTGATAATGATTAATGATGATATATATAGTGTGTGCGAGAGAGATAGAAATAAACAGTTGTTAAATTTAGATTTACTTCCTGATCTTTGACCTAAATCCTGCCCTTTTATGTTTTTATCTTTGTCAATATTCTTTTTTTTTTTTTTTTTTTTTTTTTTTCTGTTTCAAAATGTCAGAATGTCATTAAAGTGCTGAGTATATTGCAAAAGTACTAAGGTTTAGGTCTTCATCAAGAATATTGTTTGTTCCATTGACATTTAAGTGTTATGGTGACAGAATTAGTCACCAGGGAATGCAGTTTTTTAAGCTAAACAGCAATGCAGTTTTTAATTAGATCAGTTTGATTGACACAAAGTTAGTATTTGTGTCTCTTATCTTCCCATCCACATAATGTCAGGAATCTGTGAAATATCTTTTGAGGAGGATGGCAGAGAAATCTGCACTGGCTGCTGTGTGGTCTGAGGTGTTACAGATGGGCAACTGCTTATATCCCTTTGAGTTGCTCACAGTAGTTCTAAACATTGAAATTAAAGAACAAAGGCAAAGAAATGTCACCGGGTTACAAACTCCTCAGGAAACATGCAAATTCTACCATTCCAGATTGGGAGTTAAATTGCCATCACCTGGTTCCAATCTGGTCCTGTTACACTAATGTTCTACCCAGGAAAATAGATTTCATTGATTGGTGTGGGGGTGTAATGGTTATTTACTCCTGCAAGATTCAGGGGTTATATACACTATCTGCCAACAAGTAATTGGATACCCCTGCAATCGACGATATCTGCAGTCCTGACACACGTCACGGCCGCCGCCGTTAAATATCTTGTGGGAAACAACAACGCAACCAGTCGCATGCAAGATGCCACGCAGTTTGGAGCTCTCTGATTTCGAAAAAGGTGTAATCGTCGGGTATCACAGAAATGGCCAATCCATACATGACATATCCAGCGAGTTGAAGTACCCAAAATCGACAGTGGCCTACGTGATTGGCAAGTGGAAGATGAGAGGTGACTGTGGAAATGTGCCCCGACTCGGCAGACCCACAAAACTGGGAGTTAGAGACCGACGGGTGCTGGCCAGAGAAATTCGGAAGAACTGCACAAAATCCATGGGCCACATCCGTGAGGAGTTTCAACAGGCATCCGGGAGTGTTCTTTCGATGAATACCATCCGTAAGTAAGCCCATCTGCTCGCTCTGTTATCATTGACGTGCTGCCACCCACAAGCCTTTGATCACCAAGTCCAATAGCGCTGCTCGGCTAACGTGGTGCAAAGAACGTCGACAGTGGACTGTTGAACAGTGGAAACAGGTTCTCTGGAGTGACGAATCAAGGTTCACCCTCTACCGTTCGAATGGCAGGGTCTGGGTTTGGCGTCTGCCTGGAGAACGCCTCCTGCCGGAATGTATTGTGCCAACTGTGAAGTTCTGCGGCGGTGGAATTATGCTATGGGGGTGTTTCTCCTGGTATGGCACGGGATCCTTGGTTGCAATTCCTGGTAGACTCAATGCCGAGACCTACTGCACCATTTTGGATGACCATGCGCTTCCTACGTTGTGGCAGTTTTACAGGGTGGACCCATGTTACTTTCAGGATGACAATGCCACCTGTCATATTGCGAGGCCACCATGGCTTGGTATGGCGACAATGGGGTTAATCAAATCGGCTGGCCTACGCAGAGCTCGGACCTTAACCCTATCGAGCACCTCTGGGATGAGTTGGAGCGTCGACTTAAGGGGTGCCCCCACCGTCCGAAATCGGTGAAGGAACTGACCTGTCTTCTCCAAGCCGAGTGGAAGAAAATACTGCTAGCCGTCGCTTGAGATTATGCCCCGGAGGGTCGCAGCTGTAATCGCTGCTCGTGGAGGCTCCACCAACTATTGAAGGTGAATAAACTTCGTTTTCCTTTGCTATCACAGGTGTCCAATTACTTGTTGGTAGATAGTGTATATATATTCAGTCTCAACTTTTCAAGTTTTCTGAGTTGTCACATAGATGGCACCAGAGATCGTGTTAATGCTTGGACAGGCATATTTCATGCTTCAAAAACTAAAATTATTTCTTAAAAAAAAATCGGGACGTAATTTTGTACTGCTCCAAAAATTATCCATCCTGATCTAAAAACTGACCTCTAGGTTTCTTTTCTTTTTTAATTATCATTATTTTTATTTATTTTTTCCTCGGCTGTTCTACACAGCAGTTGCGCCATCGAGAATGTAATTCCTTCCTCATTCCCCACCCCAGCTCTGTGTTTCTTTTCGAGTTTCGCATATCCCGGGCTGCTGGAAAACAAGACCCAAAATCCTAGGTGTGTGGAAAAATGTATTATCTATGTCACAATGTGGGAGGAGAAATTCCAGTGACCTTGAGCTCCCCCGCACGGGGATAACTGGTTTTCCAGTTATTTGGAGAGCGGCGCCCCCACGGCCCAAGCTCGCCTTGTGACGGAGTACTTTTCGTTTACTCATGAACGGTAACATCACCGAAGGGACAGCTGTTCATCCAGTTGATGGGGGATGGCGTCCCCACGGCCCGAGCCGATTTTCTCTTATTGTTTTGCTTTTTTCGTCTTTAGTTCATATATTGACATGTACCCACCTAAGTTGTAGGCTGCTGAGGTTGTGATGAGGCGCGAGCTCCGGGTTTTGTTCCTCGCTGTCTTTTCTCTTTTATGTTACATTTTCTGTTTTTCCGGAGCTGGTTAGCTTAGACCTACCTGCATGTTTGCCTTGTGCGGTGACCCGTACAGGTGGAAATGGGGATGCTGGAGGCTGAGGTATTTGGGGACGGGTTGTAGTGTCTCCAGATGCCAACACTCCTCTTTGCCCTCTGCTTCACCCTAAACGGGAGGCTGGGAGTTAACCCACTCCTAGTCAGGAAGTCTGTGGCCGAGTGGCGTCCAGGCTTCTAGCGGCTTGTCGTTTTGTTCGGCAGGGTGAGTTTGGGGGTAGGGTGGGCATGCCAAAGGGGTGTTCCCCGGGCACGGGAAAGTCTGGGTGCACGCCGAGCGTATGTCTGCCCTACCAACTTGCTATATCTGCTGACTATCCCTAGAGCCGTGTCCTGCGTCCTCTTGGGCTTGCGGACCTCCGGCTCTCCCTCGTTGGGCTCGGTAATGGGTGGGGAGGTCGGCGGACGAATTTTTTCCTCTTCTTCATGGCAACACAAAGTGTTTCCCATGCTACCACGTTAAAGCACCCTGTGGAGGATGGTACACCTTCCTCCACAAAGAAACTTGTCTCAACTCAATGCAATGCTCTGTTTCTTTTAATAAAATCTGGTGACTCTTCACAGTCACTCGGTTTGAAGAGTCCCTTCTGGATCAACAAGGCTCTGCAGGCCGTTGCTGGCTCTCCAAAGAGTGTCAAGAAGCTCCCTTCAGGGGATCTTCTTGTGGAAACCTCTAATCCACGCCACAGTGCCACCTTGCTGGACACGACCGTTTTGCTTGGCATTCCTGTTCAGGTTTCTCCCCATGGTTACCTCAATTCCTCTCGCGGTGTCGTCAACTCCCGCGACCTGCTTCAATGCAGCGATGAGGAATTGCTGGAGGAACTTGGTGAACAGCATGTCATTGGGGTTTGACGGATTCTTTTAGGCGGGATGGGAAATCTATTCCCTCCCGTAACATCATCCTCACCTTTGACTCCCCAACCCTGCCTACTTCCATCAAGGCAGGTTATTTACGGCTTGATGTTCGGCCGTATATCCCGAACCCCTTGCGATGTTTCCGGTGCCAGCATTACGGTCACTCCCAGCAGTCTTGCTGTAATGTTGCAAAGTGTGGTCGCTGTGGTTCCACAGAACACTCTTTGGCGAAATGCTCTGCAGAGTCTGATCATTGTGTCAACTGCGAAGGGACTCATCCTGCATCTTCTAAGCAGTGTCCAAAGTGGATAGAGGAACAGGCAATCCAACGCCTGAAGACAACTGAGCATCTCTCGTATCCCGAAGCTAGACGGCGGATAGCCCCTTTACAACCAGGCAGGCGGTCATATGCTTCAGTTGTGGTGCAGAAGGCTTCAGTGGTGGTCCAGACTGAGGTGACCATCCCAGCGCGGTGTCCTTATGATTTTGAGGACATCGTTGCTGCTGGATTGGAGGCGCTGAAGTCTCGCCGCATTGCATCCAAGGCAACATCAACATCGTCGCCTAAACCTTCCTCTATGCCGAAAACATCTTCGGCCATCACAGGGACCCAGGCCCAGGGCACTGCAAAGAAGAAGCCGGAAAAGGTTAAACCAGGCTCATCCTCCCCGAAACAGAGCAGGCAAAAACCACCTCTCAACACAGGGGTAAACACAGCCCTGTATTACCTCCAGACACTGCTGATGGATTGGAGGTGATAGACGACATGGAGACCTTCTAGTCGTCTGTCTTTTTGATTCTTTCATTTCATTTTTCATTATGGCCACGCTCATTCAGTGGAATTGCCGAGGTCTGCGATCACGCATTGATGATTTGAAAGGCTTACTGTCTTCGCACACACCTGTGTGCGTGTGTCTCCAGGAGACAAAGCTTCGCACGACGGACACTCCTTCGCTGCGGAGACATTCCTTTTTCCGCAAAGATCACCAGGACGGCGTTATTGCCTGCGGAGGAGTGGCCGTCGTTGTTCCTCATGGTGTTCCTGTCACTGCGGTTGCCCTTCGGACGACTTTGCAGGCAGTGGCAGTGAGACTATCTGTGAACACTCTGTTCACGGTGTGTTCTGTCTACATACCACCAGATGAAGCTGTGAGCCTTTCGAATCTGGAAGATTTGGTCGACCAACTGCCACCTCCTTTCTTCATCTTAGGGGATTTCAACGCACACAATCCGTTGTGGGGTTCTACCACTTGAGACTCCAGGGGCTGTGTTGTTGAGTCCCTTCTCTCCGACACGTCCCTCTGTCTCCACAACACCGGGGCAGTCACTTATTTCCATGAACCCACCCGCTCGTACTCAGCCATTGATTTGTCTCCGAGTTCACCATCATTATATCCTGCCTGGTCCTGGAGCGTGTCTGGTGATCCCCTTGGCAGCGATCACTTTCCCATCTTCCTCCGTCTAGCGAGTGGCGGGTACTGTTACCCTACTCGCCCTGCTAGATGGAATATTGATCGAGCCAAGTGAGACACATTCACGGCATCGGCATTTATTACTCCAGCTATGGTGACCTCAGGAACTGTCAATGATGCTGTTGCGGCGGTAACGGATTGTATTGTGCAAGCAGCAAAACTTACCATCCCCAGGACGTCGACTAAACTTCCACGTTGCCCGAGACCTTGGTGGAATTCCACTTGCATGGCAGCTCGTCGGGCCCGACATCGGGCTTGGGGTAGGTTTCGTCGGTACCCCACTGACGCGAACCTCCTTGCTTTCAAGAAAGCCAAGTCCTACGCGCGATTGATTCGTAGGCGTAGTCAACGGGAGTCCTGGATACAATATGTATCCGGGATTAACACCAATACTAGCCCTAAGATCGTTTGGGACAGGATCCGTAAGATTCGGGGACAGTACCCATCTGGGGAAATCTCCATTCTTGAGAGTGATAGAGGAATGGTTGCTGACGCTCAGGGTATTGCTGACTGTCTGGGCGCCGCTTTTCTTCGGTGTCCAGCAGCAGCAATTACCCTGCTTCGTTTCGGCAGTTACAGCCACGGCTTGAACGGTCCAAGATTTCTTTTGGACCGTTTTCTTCCGCAGATTATAACAGCCCGCTGACTGCCGTGGAGCTGAAGACCGCTCTAAATAGGTCTGGCCGGACATCTGTCGGACCAGATAACATCCATTACGAGATGCTGAAGCACCTTTCTCCATCCTCTCTTGAATGTCTGCTAATCCTGTTTAACAGGATTTGGCAAGAGCATGTCTTTCCCGAATCTTGGCACACTGCCATTGTCGTTCCTGTTCCCACACCTGGTAAAGATCCCACCGACCCATTGAACTACCGGCCAATTGCTATGACGAGCTGCCTATGCAAAGTACTTGAGCGTATCATTAATTTTAGTCTCATTTTTTATTTGGAGTTTCATCGCATTTTTTCACCTCATCAGAGTGGATTTCGCAAATCTCGATCCACCACCGATCATCATCTTCGCCTTGACATCTGTCAGAGAGGCGTTTGTCCGGCGTCAGCACATGGTCTCCGTGTTCTTCGATATGGAAAAAGCTTACGACCGCACCTGGAGATATGGCATTCTCCGTGATCTGCATGAGTGTGGATTGCGGGGAAACTTACCATCTTTCATCGCCGGATTTCTCCAGGACCGGAGTTTCCGTGTGCGCGTCGGGTCGACCCTCTCTGCGCTGTACCCGCAAGATCAGGGTGTACCTCAAGGCTCCATTTTATCAGTCACTCTGTTCATCCTTCGTGTGAATCACATATTCAAACTGCTTCCTCCGACGGTTCGTGGAACCATGTATGTGGATGATCTGCAGATCTCTTGCGCCTCTGTTAACATGCGCACCATCGAGAGACAGCTCCAGTCTGCCATTACCAAGATCTCTCACTGGGCTTCCCAAAATGGGTTTGGCTTCTCGACGCAGAAGACCGTTTGCGTGCATTTTTGCCGCAAACGGGGTCTTCACCCAGACCCCAGCCTCCGTCTGGGGTGTTCTACCATCCCCGTGGTGTCAAAGCCAAGTTCCTTGGGCTAACTTTTGACCAAGCACTCACCTTCCGGCCTCACAATCAGTCTTTGAAGGTGACGTGCACGAAGTCATTGAGTATCCTGAAGGTCCTCCCTCGAACATCTTGGGGGGCTGACAGGTGCTCAATGCTTCGCATTTACTACTCTCTCATTCGGTCAAAGTTAGACTTCGGATGCATTACGTACGGTTCAGCACGTCCATCGGTTTTAAAGCCTTTGGACCCCGTCCATCACCAGGCATTGCGGCAATGTACTGGTGCTTTCCGTACCTCTCCCGTACATAGCCTACATGCGGAGGCTCATGAGCCGCCGTTATGCATCCGTCGTAAGCAGCTGTCTCTTCAGTTTTATACAAAACTGAAATCTTTTCCTGATCATCCACTGCATGGTTCCATCTTCCAACCGGACTGTGTCCGCTTGTTTTCCCACCACCCCTCCTGTGTTCCGACGTTCGGGATTCGGATGTCTGCCATAGTGCGCGATGCTGGTCTCAACTTGTCTAGGATTGGTTTGACCACCTTTTTCAACCATCCTCCTTGGCAGCCCGTTCAAGCAACGGCTGACCTTTCTCTTTGTGTGTGGCCAAGGTCATCCACTCCTGCTCTGATGTACCAGCAGCTCTTTGCTGAAAAACTGTCTGTCTACCCGGATTTCGTGCCTGTGTTCACCGATGGCTCGAGTTCCGGGGATGTCGTTGGATCCACTTTTGTGTGTGGCGATGCCTCACATGCTGAGAGGCTTCTGCCTGAGTGCACCGTCTTTTTGGCAGAGATGCGTGCGGTACACCTCGCTTTGTGCCACATGCAGTCTCGATCACATCGTCGCGCTATGGTTTGCTCTGATTCCCAGTCCGTCATCCAAGTTTTATCTTCTCCAGAGGACACGGACTCACCTGTCATCCGTGATGTCCGTCGTCGTCTTGGAACTTTGGAGGGTGATGGCTTCCTGGTCCAATTCTGTTGGGTTCCTGGCCATGTTGGGATCTGGGGTAACGAGCTGGCAGATCTCTCTGCTAGGTCTGTTTCCTCCATGTCGCCAGCTCGGCTGCCACTGTCTTTCCGCGATTTTAGACCTTTGATCCGGACATTTCTCATGGACGAGTGGCAGTCCCTGTGGTCTCAGCAGGGCAGCAATAAGCTGCATTCTATCAAACCACAGATCGGACTATGGAAGTCTAGTTTGCGGAAGAACCGTCGTGAGGAAGTTGTTCTTGCATGTCTCCGCATTGGGCACTGTCGTTTTATTCACCGCTTTTTGCTGTGTGGCGAGGGTGTCCCGGTGTGTGAGGCGTGCAACTGTCGTCTCACTGTCCTTCATGTTTTGTGTACTTGTGTTCGGTTTTGTGATCGTTTTCATCATTTTTGCTCTCCTCTGTTGGACGAAGGAGCAGCTACGCTGCAAACTATTATTGGCGAAGCCTGCAACATGAAAGCAGTGTTTTCGTTTTTACAAGAAATTGACTTTTTTAAACTTATCTAGATTTTAACTTGTTCACTATCATATTTCATTTTTACCACATCAGCCTGTTTTTAACCTTGTGTACGTTTTTTATTGATTTAGTTTTGTTTTGATGTCTTTTGTTTGGCGCTCTTTGGCCAACCATGGCCCTTGCGCCATTAAAATCAATTAACCAACCAATCGACCTTGAGCTCTCTTGTGCTGTGCCTGGCATAACAGAGCTGCAAAAAGGCTGTTGGGTGCGTGCGTGTGTGTGCACAAGCCCAAAATAAACTGGAGGAAGGTAACATTTTTTAAATTTTTTATTTTTTTTATTTTAGAGTTCTGAATGTTTGTGGACAGCATTGTTGAAGAAGAAATAATGCTACTCTGCATCTAAAAAAGTTGGGGGGGGGGGCAGATTCCCATTATTTAAAACTTAAATGGTTTTTTTATTGTACAAAGGATATTCATACATTTTAACGATTTTACAGCATATCAAGTTGAAAACACAGAATAATTAAATATGGTGTAGTGGTTAGCATACTTGAGCGCAAATCGGGAGATGTAGGTTCGCTTCCTGTTCCAAGATGATGAAATTTTCAAATTTCTGCGGTTACATTACATGGAAGAACAGCTTGATTCATGTCCAGATTTTCCAGCAATATAATTAATGTTTAAAATTAAATTATTGCTTTTTTTTAAATGTTCTATCCGATAGCCCTTTCTCTGGAATGAACTTACATCAAAATTTCCAAGATAACATAGCATTTTTAAAAATTGGTATTGATATTTTATTCCATTCCTCTTCCACTGCTTTCCATAGTTCAATCATTGTTTTAGGTCTGCGTTTAGAAAGAATTCTTTTGCCGCCCCAGTGGCACATTGTTCTTAAGCCCTGGCTTATGATCGTTCATCCGTGAAGGATCCAGGTTCGAATCCCGGTGAGGTATGGGTGTTGTGTTTGTCTTACAGCACTGGCTCTCTCCCTTCCCTGGAACCAGTGATCCTAAATTAGAGACAAGCGACTACTTATATCCCATTGAGTTGCCCATGGTGGTTGTTAAACTTTCAATAAAAAAAAAAACTCTTTTTAGCAAGCCAAAGGCACAGTAGTCCATTGGTGACACATCATGGGACTTTGAAGAAATATGAGCAAAAGGTATAGACTTGATACCAGTCTCTTTTTTCATTTGTTCAAGAAACAGTGGTAGAGTTTGACGTATGACTGATAGCCTTGTCCTGATGGAGTTACACTCTTTGAAAGCTCTGTAGGTAAAGGAATGGTATTTCCTCTTTAAATATAGGAGTTGAAACATTATTTTAGCAATATATATAATTGATTTTAACATTCTTTTCAACTTTTCTTAA
Source organism: Macrothele yani (assembly GCA_039090855.1). Lineage (NCBI taxonomy): Eukaryota > Metazoa > Arthropoda > Arachnida > Araneae > Macrothelidae > Macrothele > Macrothele yani. Next base: position 106,292,286 of record CM077014.1, on the reverse strand, counting down.
CTTTATTTTCTCATTGTATGAGCATGGTTTCCATGGTCCTTGAAAACTCTGTAAATTTAATTTCCCCTTTTCCAGGGTCCTTGAAAGTACTGGTTGTTTTTGTTTTGTTTTTTCCTTTCACCAAATTTCAGAATAGCTGCAGTTAGTTGAAGAGAAGCTATTGCCAAAATGTTGCAGATGACTGTGCCAAATTGTGGAATCTTGTAATCAAAAGCATGTGGGTGTCACATTTCTGGTTTTTATGTCATTGTGATTCAGAACTAAAATAAGCGAATGTGAGGGGGTGTAAGGTACTAGCATTTCAAACCAGGCATGCGATCTGCTGAATGCTTGTAGCCCAGTGCATGTGTGGAGGAATAGTCCTTTCAAATACATCACTGGCCAATCGTCCCCGGCTTGGTAAGTGTGGCTGTTTTCTCCATGGTATAATGTTTACTTTTTCGTGTGGCTGTTGATTCTGATTGTGTGATGAAACAGCAGTCAGCTAGTATAAAGTGGTAAGGAATAAAACTCCAGTGGAGGTTTACCTGTGGGACTATGAAGTGTGCTTTTCTAATATGTTTTGGACTACAGCTGTTTTAGGTGTGTTAATGAACTAAACTTCTAATTATTATTTGATGAGCATTTGAACCATGCTGCACAGTCAAAGCAAATGGACATTCATGTTTACTTCTGGAGTGCAGATAAGAACCTAGTTCTTAGCAGGTACTGTACCTCTGTTTTTATGGGTCACTCTGTTATTAGCTGAATTAACATTGGCATCTGTGTGTGATGCTACACAAAAACTTAATTAGTCCAAGGTGTTAAACCTATCGACAGATAATCCAACAGTTAACTGGAAGTTTCTTAGCCTTCTGTAAGCAGAAATTAAAAAAGAGTTTGGTTGCCAAATGATTAACATAGGCATTTGTGGTATTCCTGCACTAAACAATTGTTTTAAACCCAGATGCAAAACTTCTTCATGGAATGTAGCTAGTTTTCTGACAAACCTTTATCAACTTTTTAAAGACTGTCCTGCAAGAAGAAAGGACTATTTGAATTCAACAAAATCTGATAAAATGCCCTTAAAGTTTTGCAACCATCGGCGGCTATAAAATTGTCCTGCTGCTGAAAGAGCCGTCAAGATGTGGGAGAATGTACAAAATTATGTTTCCCTTAGTGACAAAGGGAAATCTGCAAATATTCCAAAGTGCAAATCACACCTTGTACTTTCACAGGCATGCAAAGATGTCCTGATGAAAGTGAAGCTAAGCCGCCCCGGTGGCGCAGTGGTCTAAGGCGTTGGCCTCTGATCATTCGTCCGTAAGGGGTCCGGGTTCGAATCCCCGGTCAGGCATGGATGTTGTGTTTGTCTTACGGCACTGGCTCTCTCCCTTCCCTGGAACCAGTGACACTAAATTAGGGACGGGCGACTGCTTATAGCCCATTGAGTTGCTCACGGTGGTCGTTAAACCTCCAATCAAAAAAAAAAAAAAAAAAAAGAAAGTGAAGCTAAATTTTCCCTTTCAATTTCCAAGATTTTGCAACCCTTCCTAGCTGTGGCACACCCAGGATTTCTTTATGGCCCAAAACATTAAAGATGCAGACAAAAATACCCAAGAGAAAACAACTTCTAAAATATTGGGAAGCGATAAAAATATATCTGCCATATTAAAATGCATTTCCGATTATTTGTAATATATATATATTTAAAAATGCATAAAAATATCATTGAAAATAAGCAGCCAGTAACAAAGAATGAAGAACCAAGTGATACCTTATGCAGAAGTCCCGGGCCCCTGGGTAAGTACCACTGAATGCACCACTGCTTCCTAGTTCACTACCAAAGTGACTTTTCATTGTTGCCATTTTTAGCTGAAGATATTAAAAAAAATAGTATTGGACTGTTTAAAATGTTTTGGTATATTGAAACTTCAGAAACTAAGTGAGATCAACACTGCATATGACTTGACCATTTTTGATTTCACTCGTACGTGTGCATATTCATGCATCAGTAAAGTGAGCCTTGGCTTCACTGGGGATAAATTGTTAAAGGTACTTAGTTCCAGGGGAAAAGTGTCAGAAAAGCAGGTGCAGGAATTTAAAATATGAAGGCTGAAATGTTGTTTCTGTAATGTTACATAACCTGGCGAACAAAGTCTCCAATCGTTTATCCACTTGTTAGAAACCTTTCTCGTTTAGATTTGAGGCTGATGTCTGCAAAGGCATGTGACTGCTATGTAAGAATAAAAAAAGTGCTAACTGTACTTTCTTCTTGTAAAAAAGTGGATGAAAAGGATTGTGATGCCATACTTTGTGAGTTCAATGACTTCCTGTTTCTATTGATGTTCTGTTTGGTGACTTTGCTCCAAGTGTTTCATGCCTTGATCAGTTTCTCTGCTGCCATCTAAATGGGAAGCAGAAGTATGGAAAAATATGGGGAGTGATTAAGATGTCTTTTTAGGAAGACAGTGCCTAACCCTAATCTTAAATAGCCATTTGAAAGGTGATTAGCTGTATGTTACTCCAACAGAAAAAACAGTGAACTGCAGAGTTTGCCTGCCGTCAGCATAAAGCAGGAACAGAACCCTCCCAAAACCAATCGATACTGCAACCAATGGGCAGCATTTAAGGCACCTTCCACCCTCACCTAACGCAGGGCTGGGGGCGGGACTGAAATATACACAGGATATGGAGCTCGCCTTAAGTAATTGCCGCCACACGTCGAATTAAACTTTTAACTCCTTTATTTTTGCTTAAGCATTCCATTATACCTTCTGTAATGCATCTATGGCAACATTCTCTGTCCCCTTCATATTCCACCAGCTGAAGTACCAAAAAACTGCATAAAATCCTTATGAACAAAGTGTCCATTAGACCTTCTTCAGGACAGACTGGGGTGTCCGTTGTTAAGTATTCCTGTTGTTCGGAGGTTGTCACTAATGTTACTAATGTTAATCATACTGCAGCTATTCTGTACTGACCATAACTTGCTGCTGTTTAGAGGTTTCCATCAATGGAGGTTTTACTGTATGTATAATGCGGTACATTATACATCTGTATCATCTGTAGCTGTGTGCAAGAGTCACAAGAATTTCAAATGGAAGTAAAAGCAAATTGCATTTTATAAGTCAAATCAAATTATGAATAAAAGATGAAATTTTGGCATAGAAAGTTTGCTTGCAACTTCATGATGTTTTTGGTTTTAAGCAATACTAATGGAAATTAAGTTTCTACCGTCAAGCATTACTTTTTTGTAGTACACACACACACACACACACACACACACACACACACACACACACACACACACACACACACACACACACACACACACTTAACTGTTTTTCTTAAAAGGGTAATGTATTCTGTCTGTGATAAGGAAACCTGAAATCGTTTGGAACAATAATACCTCACCAAAGTATGCCACATGTTTAAATATAATTTTAATTGAGTATTTTGATTGTTTGCTTTGGTGTTTCATGAGAGTTCTTTATTGGGCACAAATATAATCTTGAAAATTTTATGAGTCCTTGAAAAGTCCTTGATTTTTTTTTTTTTTTTTTTTTTTTGTTTGTTTGTTTATGGAAAAAGAGTGGGAAAACTATCTATGAGAAACCAGCAATAATCGTGAATCCTTGACTGAAACTTTCTTTGGATTTTTGGAACCAAATTTGTAAGGTTTTTTTTCTGCTCTTCTGCAATAGTAAATCGACCTTTTTTTTGTTATAGTCATTTAGGTAGATCCATGCTTCATCTATAATCACAATAAATTTTCATCTGTCTCTGGCTAAAGGATTTTCATAAAGAAGTCTACACCATGTTCTGTGCTCGCCACATGCCTGGGCAAAATGCAGTGGAACATTTTTATTTATTTTTTATTCAAATTTTTGTTTATTACCTTGTTTACAGTTGATACAGAGATTTCTAACGACTTAGTGATTGCTCTTTGGGTCAGTGGTTTTTCTTTTAAGACCAGGGACTTTACATTTGAAATAGTCGTAAAAGTATGTACCTTTGGATATTCACTTGTTCTTTTTTCCTGTTAAAAGCAATGCTTGGAGATTTCCCCCTCTAATATTAATAATTTTGCTGATTTTTCATTTAGAAATGCTAATTCCATGATTTTCACAGCATTTTTAGAATACAGAATGCAAATATTTCTCTTTGTAAAGAGCAAAAATATAACCTTCTATCTACAGCTTGTTTGTGTGTGCCATTTTCTTAGCAGATGATATTTTTAACTGCAGCAGATGTTTCTTTCATGCTCATCTAACACACCGTTTCCAGTTTCAATTCTTTGAACTTTTTATTTTCTGTTAATTGTTTATCAAAAACATTCTAAAAATACATGAACATCCTCTGTACTTCGATGTTTTGGAAAAACCTCAATTTATGAGCAAACGTGTTGTGAATGCGAATGAAAATTGCAGACAGTAGAAAATATAGATGTATATTTTCTTGACACTAAAACATCTGGAAATATCACAAATGGGCCTTCAGATAAATTTGCTTTGATCTTTTTCTGTTTTACTGTAACATGAGCTTCCAACCTTCTCTCCATTAAACAAAGATTGCATGACATTACGGTATCTGTATGATTGACATCACATTTTCTTGGTGTCTTTAATTATGCCCACCTCCTTCCATTTTTTAAAACATTTTCACCACTTTTGTTCACTGGAACTGAGAACACCTTTCTTCCCTCTATTTCATTTATAAACCCATATAGTGCATCTTGACAATCATAAACTAAAGTGGTCCTATTTAAGTAAAACACATGGGATGAGAGGGTAGCAAAAGGGAGACAGGAAGTATTCTTATCTTTATTGTTTAAACATGGCCTTTAAGAAAGAGTATTATTTAGGGATAATTGAAAAGGAATCTTGGTCGCAGAGGTCAGAATGCATGTTTTTAACTGTAAGGATTATTACTTTATTTTAAATTTTGCTATAGTTATTAAAATTTATAATTAAAATAACTGCTTGTCCAAAGAACAGTTTTTTATTGTAATGAATATACAGGGTGTCCGAGAATTATTGGACACATTACAAAATTATATAAAACAAAACATTAGACAGATAGAAACTGACTGTACTAACTTACAATGTAACTACACAAGTTAATAAATTTTGATGTGAAATCCCTTGGTTGCTTGTAGTACGTCCAAGCGATACTCGATTTCATGCCATGTATTGGCAATCATCTGAGGAGTTATGGAATTAATAGCAGCTGTGTTATGCTGCTTCAGTTCCTACAAATCAGTACAAGGGGTCTGATAGACACGATCCTTCACATAACCCCACTTGAAATAATCCAATGGAGTTAGATCTGGAGAGCGAGGAGGCCACGGAATGTGACCACCACACCCAATCCATCTGTTGGAGAAATGCTCACTTAGGCACTTATGTACATAAGTTGACCAATGCGGAGGCATTGGTCATAGTTCTCTGCTTGCTTTATGAACGGATTTCTTGGGGCTTTGTCAGGAACTTTCATTAACTTGGTCAACCGTCTCACCGTTGACGCAAGGCCTTCCGGCTCCTCCGCGATGTTCCACATTGCCAGTTTCTTTAAACTGTTTCATCCACTGCTTTATTGAATTCGTTGATGGAGGATTACAACCATACTTTAAACGGTACCGTCTTTTAACTTTAATGACAGACTTTAATTCTGCAAGCCATAACACACACACACACACACACACACACACACACACACACATCGCCTTCTGCTGTACGGATAACATGACTACTGATTGCGCTCTCGTACATTCCTCATCAGGCCACACCTAGCACCATTCAGAGTTGTATAAAAATAAAATGTATCTGCGTACACAACCATTCAAACAGAAAGCTTGCTGCAAGCCCGTGAACCACAATAAAAACAGAATAAGATCATTTAAAGAACAATTTATAAAACAATAAATATTTATTAGAACACTACAGATTCCAATAAAAACAAATTAAGTACACTGCAACTGAATGTGCATGAAATGGATCTTTATGGCAAAATATTAAAATATTGGACTATGAACCTCATAAAATCAAAATACTAATTAAAGAGAATTTTATATCCAAAAAAACTGTTCCATTAATGAACCTTCAAAAATTATAAATGGCATTTCAACAACTTAATTGAAAAATAGTAGACTTACAAAGTACATAACGAGAAGATTTTAATTTAATACCTGGCAATGAAATTTAAATTCTTTCTGTGTAAACTGAAACTTTTGATAGAGTTCCTATTCATTGAGAACAAGCCTTGATAAAATCTAGAAGCCAGAAAAGTCTGTAAAAGCAAAAGAACTCAGAAGATGTCAAAAAAAATAATTGAATGTTCTTCAAGTCAAAATAAAATTAAGGATTTTAATCTGAGTAAAGCCTTGAGTAAGTTTTTTTAATTACAGTAATATTTTTTTTTTTTTACCTACAAGCAAAAACTATCTGCAAAATCTGCTAACAATTTGGAAACTACCCACGTACGTCTACATTCTGCTACTCTGGCGCCATGTATCGGATTCTGGGAATAACAATTCTGCAAAACAAAAATTAGAAACTATGTTAGTAATGCGTGACATAGAAAAACAGACAATGCTCATAGTTTGTTTGTTTTTTTGTACATAATTTTTTAATGTGTCCAATAATTCTCAGACACCCTGAATTTTAATAGATTAAAAAAAAAAAGTTTTGGTAGTAAAAATTCTTATGGCAGTCATTTGCAAACTTGGGGGGGAGGCACTACTTCTTGAATTTGAAAAGTATTTTTACACCCTGTCCAGAAACTTGCCATGACCACTGGATGGCACTCATAATGACAAAATAATAATAATAATCTTACGTGCCAGCCTGGTACTTTTTGAGATTAATTCTTCACCAGTGTATCTGACTTTCTGTGTGAGTTTGTTGTAGACATAAGCACAGGTACTTCCATTGTGAATCTAGCAGTCAACATTCTAAGAGTATAGGCATGACCTACCTTCATTATTATTTATTTTTTTTACAAAACAGGGTTCTCCTTCCCAATGAATGACTAGTAAAAGTAGCCTCCTTCTGGCTAATCACCTGAACTGGATCCCAGTACAATTCTTAGATGGGGCATGGGTGTTCACTTTGTCGTTTGCTGCTGGTTCCGTCCCTTCCCTGGTGTCAGCGACCCTAAATTAAGGGCAAGCTTAATTTAGGGTCGCTGAGACCAGGGAAGGGACGGATTATGGAACTCTGGAACAAAGAAAGGTGTGTTTGATTTATTTTTAAATAGCCTTTTCTTTCGGGAGCAGCAGGCTTGGTTCATGACCACCTCATTGGGTCATAAGCATATAAGACAAACACAACAGCCATGCCTCATCCAGGATTTGGACGAATGATCAGAAGCCAGCATTTAGACCACTACTCCACTGGGGTGTCTTGTTGATTTCTGTGACCCGTATGTAGTGCTTTAATGAAGGCTAGACTTGAATTCTCTGAAAAATATGTTGAGCTTTTTACTCAACTGATTTTGATACTGTGTTCTTAGTAAAGGTAATGTTGTTGAGCTATAATTTTATTTTGTATAAAATTGTTGTTATTGGTTATAATGATCAGTGTTAATCATATAGCTTATTCTGAACTTATTGTTTTGCAGCATGTAAGAATATTCATTTAGTAGTTTTTGTTTTGTTCCCCTCTTCTATACAGCAATATGTGTTGACGGTACATTTCACAAATATGTCTTCACAGAAAAAGGAAGCTGCAATAGAGAAGCATTTGACGTGTTTCTAGATATTTGTGAAGATCATGACTTTTAAACATTCTCCAATTAATAGGACTCTGATTTTATAGACACTGTCTTTCTACCAGACTTTTATTTTGAACATACTGTCATCGTAACAAATAGTGCAAGTAATTTAGTTTTGTTTTCCTTTTGAAAATCCATCATGATGCAGATGTAAAAATAACCCCTTTCCTGAAATTTTAAGTAACATACATCATTTTGTTTAGAAAGTGCATTTGAAATATGAAAACTATGTGTGGCATTAATTTGAATTTTTGGCAAATTAAAATACCATTGTCCACAAACAACCTGATATCTTTTAATGCATGTTACTTTCTTATTTCTTAACTGAATCTAATGCTCTGAAGTAAATTGTGATACTTAGAACAGTTTCAAGGTAAAAGATTAGTCATAAGGGAAAGCTAAATTTTTGTTAATGTCGTTTTCCCTTTTCAGTTGTTAATGTTTATCACCCAGTGGGTGAATGGTTAAGTTATTGGTTTCTCTTACAATGGTGTTCATATCCCAGATGAAATCATTTCTAGTTCTCTTCCTTCCCCAGAACCAGTAACCCTTGAATAGGGTTAAGTATAGCCACTATGTTGTGCAAAGGTTGTTAAGTCATCAAATACACTCAGCACATTGAAGTCTCAAATGTTTGCCATGTGTGTCACATTAGATTCATTGAGAAACAAACTGTTCATTGTCTTTCTTCAACTGGGATTTGTTGATTCAGCGTTTTGTTTAGTTGTACAGTTTTATTTGATCTGTGTTTTGTCAGCATTGTGAATATACTCGTGTATAAATACGTAAATATTGTTGTATAGACATTATAAAAGATTATGTGTGAATTTAATATTTTTGGCATATACACCTAGCATTTTAAGATATATTGGTTAAAGCTAAAAAAAAAATTTGCCTAATGTAAAATATTGTTATATACATTTTGCTGACAATTCATTCTTTACTATTTTTTATTGTAAAATAAAAGTAGGTTTATGAGTTGGTTTTGCGTTGTGTGACTTTGCTGTTTGTATTAGTTATCTTTCAGTTCCAGAGGTTTTGTGTAACATACAGGGTGATTAAAAAATCGTGAAACTCAAATTTCAAACTTGTGCAAATTGTTTCAAAATCATTATATTCGTTCTTTCTGCCACTAAATGTCACGACCATACTATTACAAAGTATCAAAGACAGTTCACTGTGACATGTACAGGTTGTTCTCAGTGCAGGGCTAGAAAAATAAGCTCCAGATCTAGGAGCCAGGTGAAACGAAAGGAAATTTCAAAGTATTGTGCACAAATATAATGCATGGTGATGATGTCGGAACAAAGAGTAATAATATAAGTGTATTAGCACTGCCTATTACCGAAACTACTTACTGCTAACTGAAATTCAAATTTGGTCTATAAATATCAAGATTCTATAGTTTTGATAAAAATCTAAACATAAAAAAGAACGTGAAAAGAAAAAAAACATTTAGCTTCATCGATCTGAGATGAAACTATTTGGAAGACAATAACAGCTAAAAAAATTGTGACCGTCAGCTTCTGGAGTACCGCATAATACGGCTTTGGAAACGAAGTAGGGGACGTTGAAAAACGTGTAAAGATGTGGTTTTAGAAAGAAAAAAAATCCAAGATAAAGCCTTCTGGAAGTAAAACAGGTTAATAAAATAAAATGCGACCGTCAACTTCCAGAAGCCGCTTGGCCACAGAAACGAAAGGGGAATGTTGCAAACGCTTTGTAAAAAAATTAAAAAAAAAAAAAAAGCCCAGTAACAATCTAACTGAAATGAAGCTATCTGAAGGCAAAAAACGCCAAAACTGCGATCAACTTTTGGAATGCCTCGTAATGTGACCGTAAAAAACAGAAGGCAGACGATAAAAAGTGTAAAAATATGGTTTAAAAAAAAAATAAAATAAAGAGAAGCAAAAGGACACCTTATCAATCTAACTGAATTCTGAAGTAAAGCTATCTGGAAGCAAAAGGGGAAAAAAAGTTGCGACATCTACTTACGGAAAGCAGACGGCTGCGGAAACAGAGAAAAACACTTTAAAAATGTGGTATGGCTGTCATAAAAAAAAAAATCGCCTTAATTTAATTTTCAGTTAGATTAAAATTCAGGCCTGCATGCCAAAAAAAAAAAAAAAATAGTTGCGACTGTTAGCTTTTGAAATGTTTTTATGCCCTTGTAACCACCACACACATCAAACGTGTGTGGTGCATCAAAAGTGATAAAAATATCGCTTCCGAGGTTCAAAGCTAGCCGCCCCGGTGGCGCAGTGGTCTAAGGCGTTGGCCTCTGATCATTCGTCCGTAAGGGGTTTGAGTTCGAATCCCGGTCAGGCATGGATGTTGTGTTTGTCTTACGGCACTGGCTCTCTCCCTTCCCTGGAACCAGTGACCCTAAATTAGGGACGGGCGACTGCTTGTAGTCCATTGAGTTGCTCACGGTTGTCGTTAAACCTCCAATCAAAAAAATAAATAAATAGGGAGTTTCATTAGGGAAGAAAACAAAATGCAAACTATCTCTCCACTTATTTCTGATTTGCTTTTACAAAGTGTATCTTGAAATTCAGCACGTAAAGGGAGTGGTATGTTTTGGCAATGAAAGACTGCATCAAGAAGTCTTGTTAAAAGCTGATACAGAGAAGGGTTCTGAAAAGGACTCAGGGGTGGGGTCTGACAAAAAAAAAAATTCTAACAATGTTCCCTCCAGCAATGCAGATTGGATGAAGTTCACACTGCAGCCCCGTTGGCGCAGTGGTCGAAGCGATGGCCTTTGATCATTCGTCCAAACTGGGTCCGGGTTCGAATCCCAGTGAGGCATGCATGTTGTGTTTGTCTTACGACACTGGCTCTCTCCCTTCCCTGGAACCAGTGACCCTAAATTAGGGACGGGTGACTGCTTATAGCCCATTGAGTTGCTCACGGTGGTCGTTAAACCTCCAATCAAAAGAAAAAAGTTCACACTGTCCAGTTATGGATACCAGAGGTATTCATAAGTGGATAATGTCCTATTTTTGTGTATACACACACACACACTACAAAGCAGCAGAACAAGTGGAAGAGCCGCCTCGGTGGCGCAGTGGTCTAAGGCGCTGGCCTCTGATCATTCGTCCGTAAGGGGTCCGGGTTCGAATCCCGGTGAGGCATGGATGTTGTGTTTGTCTTACGGCACTGGCTCTCTCCCTTCCCTGGAACCAGTGACCCTAAATTAGGGACGGGCGACTGCTTATAGCCCATTGAGTTGCTCACGGTGGTCGTTAAACCTCCAATCAAAAAAAAAAAAAAAAAAAAAAAAGTGGAAGAAGTGTCAATACAACGAAAAGGAAGAACTATATAAAGCGCTGATTCTGTATAAAACAGAACAAGGTGTTTAAGCCTGAAGGAGACATAACTGATTTAATCAGATTATGTCTGGTATTTGAACTCATTGTCAGGTGATCTGGGTTTTTTTTTTTAATTGAGAAAACGTCTAGTTTTGTCCACTTTTAACAATTTCTGATTTTCTTTTGTGCTGTAACGTGTCTCTTGTTTGCTACCATACAGACGGTACTACGGATTTTCTGTAGTCATTATAGGAATAGTTGGTCCGCTACAGAGTACAAGAAGCATTGTATGAACTATGGGAATCGAAAATCTCAGTGAAATAACGAAGTTTTCGAAATTCTAATATTTGTTAAACATTTTTGGAATTGTTTGTATCATTTTTTTTTTAATGTGATATTCCTTCAAAGTTTTTCTTTGCTTTTAAGGCTTCATACCATTTACTGTCAGAAAAATCTTCCAAAGGACCGGTAATTACTGTTCTAGCATAGATGAGAAGATTACGTGAGTTTGGAATTTTGAATTTTTCTGACAAAGCTGCGTTTTTCTCGAGGAGGTTAGAAGTAAGAGGAGGTGGCAACAGCCCCTCTCCTTGTGCTTCTGGCGTGACGCCACTTTTTATCAGCTGACTACGCCAATGCGCCCAACCTAAAAATATCCTGTATATCTCTATGGGGAAATCGCGATTTTGAACGGGGTTTTTCGGACCCTTCCTCTACCCATACAGGTATGAAAAAAATTGAGGCTGAAATATTCATTCTCATAATAAAAAATTTCCAGAAAAAAACAAGAAAATATGTGTTGGTATTTCTTTAAAAAATTGAACAAAATAATGATTTTTTGAGCGGAAGTGCATAGTGCGCATGGTTACTGTCCATGTGCAAGTAACCATGTTTAAAATATAACCAAAACCCTAATGTTAAGAAATAAGTCCGAAATATTCCTTCTTTCCATCCTTGGTTTGTATACGCTAAGCAAAACTGCTTAAGCCACAGGAAGTGACTCCACGTTCCCGAACTCTCGCAGCGCAGACTCCCACCACCTCAAAGAAAAGACAGAAACGGCTGATCTGTTTTGGCTTCACTCAAAACTGGTCCCTTCACCTTCTTGGTTTTTCTCTTCCAGATCGTGTTCGGTTTTTTAATAATTTTCTGATCTTAATATGCTTTTTCGATTTATTTGGTAATAAGGAAAAATGACCTCATATTTAAAATACTATGCAGGTCGTGCTGAAATTACCAGTAGAAAAGCAAAGACAGTCTTACGCACAATTAAAATCTTTAATGGTTAAAAACTTTAATAGTCAAAAAACACATTGGCTAAAAACCTGATATCAACATGAGACCTTTCGAGTCGGCAACTAACTCATCCTCAGGTGTGAATACATTTGCCAACTGGACAAGAACCAAGTTATGTAAATGCAAACACTTAGTGAAGTAAGCGTTGCTTAATAGTGGACAACCAATGAAATGTCCAGTACTCATAGTTCAGATTGTACCTCCCCATCTACCACAAGTTTTCCAATGCAGCGAGATTACAGTAAGGTAATCGGCGTTACAACACATAGGTTTTAACTTGTGAACAAGTAGACTTTCGGAGAGTAACAAACAAGATTTTAGTCTTGGAGCATCAACGATCTTGGCTTCTGCCCAGATCAGATAATGGGTACAGCATGAATACAATCTTGACAGGGCTGTAGGTAGGAGCACCAGACTTTAAATTATACTTATTTTTTTTTTTTTTTTTTTGATTGAAGGTTTAACGACCACTGTGAGCAACTCAATGGGCTATAAGCAGTCGCCTGTCCCTAATTTAGGGTCACTGGTTCCAGGGAAGGGAGAGAGCCAGTGCCGTAAGACAAACACAACATCCATGCCTGACCGGGATTCGAACCCGGACCCCTTACGGACGAATGATCAGAGGCCAACGCCTTAGACCACTGGGGCGGCTTTATTTTTAACTGCAACTAAGATTGTGGGATGTAGAGCCCACATAAATCCTGTCGGTTTCATCTGGTTCCGTGGTTTTTAAAGGAATGGCATAGACCGCATGACGAGACCTCATTGGCACTGACTTCCTATCGTTTTCGATTAATGTCAAAATGTTAGCTCTGACTCCAACGCCGGGCTCTACCTCTCGCAATCTTAGTTGCAAAATTTCAGAGCATAAGTATAATTTAAAGTCTGGTGCTCCTACCACAGGCCTGTCGAGATTGTGTTCACACGGTATCCATTATCCGCTCTGGCCGAGGCCACGATCCTTGGCGTTCCAAGACTAAAATCGTGTTTGTTACTGTCCGAAAGCCTACTGATTCACAAGATTAAACCTATGTGTTGTAACGACGATTATCCTACTGTAATACCGCTGCTTTGGAAAACTTTGGTAGATGGGGAGGTACAGTCTGAACTATGAGTACTGGACACCCACCTAATACAGCATTACAGTCTTAGTGTTTTTTTTTATTGGAGGTTTAACGACCACCGTGAGCAACTCAATGGGCTATAAGCAGTCGCCCGTCCCTAATTTAGGGTCACTGGTTCCAGGGAAGGGAGAGAGACAGTGCCGTAAGACAAACACAACATCCATGCCTCACCGGGATTCGAACCCGGACCCCTTCGCACGAATGATCACAGGCCAACGCCTTAGACCACTGCGCCACCGGGGCGGCAGAGTCAGTCTTAGTGTTTTGTGAACTTCATGACTTTCATTGGTTGTCCACTATTAAGCAATGCTTACATCACTAAGCGTTTGTATTAATACCATTATATTCTTGTCCAGTCGGCAAAGCCGCTCCGGTGGCGCAGTGGTCTAAGCGATGGCCTCTGATCATTCGTCCGAACGGGGTCCGAGTTCGAATCCCGATGAGGCATGGATGTTGTGTTTGTCTTACGGCACTGGCTCTCTCCCTTCCCTGGAACAGTGACCCTAAATTAGGGACGGGCGACTGCTTATAGCCCATTGAGTTGCTCACGGTGGTCGTTAAACCTCCAATCAAACAAACAAACAAACCAGTCGGCAAATGTATTCACATCTGAGGACGAGTTAGTTGCTGACTCGAAAGACCTCATGCTGATATCAGGTTTTTTGCCAATGTGTTTTTTAACTGTTAAAGTTTTTAACCATTAAAGATTTTAATCGTGTGTAAGACGGCCTTTGCTTTTCTACTGACCTCATATTTACCGCCCCGGTGGCTTCTGATCATTCGTCCGAGAGGGGTCAGGGTTCGAATCCCGGTGAGGCATGAATGTTGTGTTTGTCTTACGGCACTGGCTCTCTCCCTTCCCTGGAACCAGTGTCCCTAAATTAGGGACGGGCGACTGCTTATATCCCATTGAGTTGCTCACGGTGGTCGTTAAACCTCCACAAAGAAAGACCTCATATTTTTAAGAGTTTTTTTCTGATGAAGTACATATTTTCATATTTCAACAGTCTCTTTCAAAGCTAAGCAGCAAAGCACAAGCATTTCCTTTTTTGTTAAAGCAAAATTAAATTTTAAAATTGGTAATTAAACTCTCCGTTATGGTATCTGGGCCATTTTCGTGATGAGTTTTTACGGCAGAGTGAACAATGCAGTACCAAGTTTTGGTATGTAATCTCTTTTTTTTTTTTTTTGATTCGAGGTTTAACGACCACCATGAGCAACTCAAATGGGCTATAAGCAGTCGCCCGTCCCTAATTTAGGGTCACTGGTTCCAGGGAAGGGAGAGAGCCAGTGCCGTAAGACAAACACAACATCCATGCCTCATCGGGATTCGAACCCGGACCCCTTACGGACGAATGATCAGAGGCCAACGCCTTAGACCACTGCGTCACCGGGGCGGCATGTAATCTTGCTTGAAGCATGCGTTTTTCCATTCCTTAGTCACTTCTTGATGTATCGAGGGCAGAGCAAGCATTTATTTTGTTTTTAAATTTTTTTGTTTGAAAGTAAGATATTAATGCATGCAGCTGTATAGAGAAAACAATTTTACAGGGAGTGGGATACGGTGATGGAGAGTTGAAGTTCTGATTTTTAATTTTTTGGAATTTAAAGGGAAAAGGCTTGCTGCCGCCCAGATGGCGCAGTGGTCTAAGCGACGGCTTTCAGATCATTCCTCCGAGATGGGTCCAGGTTCAAATCCCAGTGAGACATGGATATTGTGTTTGTCTTACTGCGTTTGTCTTTTTTCTGGAACCAGTGGCCCTAAATTAGGAACGGGAAAACTGCTTTATAGAGCACTGAGTTGCTCACGGTTGTCGTTAAACCTCCAACCAAAAAAAAAAAAAAAAAAAAAAAAAAGGATTGCACTAAACTAGGTTTCCCATAGTGAACAATGGGAAACCTAGAGAAAAACCATGAAGCTGTTTTGATGGTGATGTCAAATGTGGAAGGTCCATATTTTCCACAAAAATACAATAATTACTTCTTTGAAAAGACCCAGATCTGCAGCTACATGGGCTCTCAATAAAGACTTAAGGAAAATCAGTGTTTGTAAATATACAGGGTGATTCAGCTAAGCGAGTACAAACTTCTGCGAGGGGTAGGTTGCACAAAGACAAATCGGAATCACATAGCAATGCAGGGTCGGAAACGTCATCTTCATGTGCTACTATGCAGAGAGGACGAGAAATGAAAGAGCAGCACATAAGAGAACAAAATGCTTTTTTTAATCACCAGACATTTGCGAAATGCATTGAGGTTACAGAAGGTGTTTAAAGTTGCGACCATGAGCTGTAACACACGCTTGACATCCTCGGCGCATGGAATCACGTACATTTTGGAAAATTCTTGGTGTATATCGGACTTCCGAAGCAGCTACAGAAATGCGTGCTACAAGGTCCTCATCACTTTCAACGGGGGTTCGTACACCAGTCCTTTGATATAACCCCAGAAGAAGTAATCAAGGCATGTTAAGTCCAGCGATCTTGCAGGCCAATGAACGGGACCATCCACTGATGTCCAAATGTCATGTTTAAGTGATGACGAACGTCATTGCTGAAATGGGCGGAGGCCCCATCATGCTGGAACCAAATTGCACAGCGCAGCAACTGAGGGACCTGTTGTTCGTTCAATAACTTTGGCAAAACGTCCTCCAGAAATATCCGGTAACTCCTTCCGTCCAGACGAGGAGGCATAAGGTATGGGCCAATTAAGTGGTCCCCGAAAATGCCGGCCCAAACATTAACAGCAAAACGGTTTTGTGCTGCACGTGGTCGTACAGCATGGGGGTTCTCCACCGCCCATACATGTGCAATATGTGCATTGAAGCAACCTTTCCGTGTAAATGACGTTATCCCGAAAGAACGTATCTAGGGTCACCCATCTACCGCATGAAGATGTCGTTTTCGACCCTGTGTTGCTATGTGATTCGGATTTGTCTTTGCGCAACCTACCCTTCCCAGAAGTTTGTACACGCTTAGCTGAATCACCCTGTATTCAGAAAGTCACTGTTTCTTTTAGGCAATTCAGTAAACTGTTAGTTAAAATTTTAAAAATCGAAAACCATACCTACAGGCAGTGGCGCAGGAACGCTTTTGATTTAGGGGGGTACAAGCTCATGAACCTTACATCTCAAGAATTAAGCCATCTATGGATGACCCCCTCCGAATTTATTTTTTTGGAGGGGGGTAGTACATTAGAGTTTTTATAAAATACGTATACTGATCAGGAATTCATCTGAATGAACATTGTTGTCATCATATTATTATTAATTATTGCCATTATTATTTTTATTGCTGACAAAAAGTTCACATTATTAATTTCTTATCAGAAAATGTATGGAGAAGGGGTTTTTTTTTGTGTTCTCTCTTTTTTTCTTTTTTTCCATTAAAATATTGAGCAGGGACAAGTCAACATTAGGATGAATTTCTGTCAGCAGGGTTTGGAAAAAAAAAGGGATTTCTCAGGAAATGTTATATAACTCTTTACAAGAACAAATTAAATTTCTTATCATTTTTGTTTACGTTAATAAAGTAAAACCGCAGTAAGATAAAAACTGCTCTACCCGCGAAGATAGTACCATTGAAGCATTAAGAAGTCTATATTAAAAACTTTGAACGATACAAAGGCTGACTATTGGTGTAAAAAGCACATTGGTCTGGTGCAAAGCTAAATGATGGCGGAGATATCGAGGAATTGGAGTTCTATGAATGGTTTGTGAAATCCGTAATGCACTTGTTGTATTGCTACAGATCTTAAGACAGAAAACAATTTTAGTGCCGGGGCTGCGGGCGCTGAAAGGACACTCCGTTTCAACCCATCGCAATGTCATTAGCTGTAGGTAACTGACAGTCGTTTGAACTCGTTTCCCTGCAGAACTAATTTGCTGGAGTTTCCCAGATGGTTAGCCAGTTTTTGGTGAATGAAAAGCCTCCCACTACAAGCTTCTGATATAAAAAAAAACAGATGACCCGGTGATATTTCTTTGAAAAAAAAGAGAATAAAAAAAAATAAGAAGCATATAAATTTTACAGTTCACTCTTTATGAATGGTTGGTTTGTGTTTGCTCATATCAGGAGGGGGGGGGTACAGTAGATATTAATGTACCCCTCTCCAAAATTTGGGAGAGTACATTGTACACCTGTACCCCCCCCGTTCCTACGCCACTGCTTTCAGGGAAATTTTAATTATACGTTTTTCACTTTTATGTATACAGGGTATACCACTTAGACATATGATAAAAGGAACTACAAATTCTGAACTTACCACAATTTATTAACGACATGTATTGTTCCAAATACGCAAACAGAATTTTTTTTGCATACCTAACAAACTTCAACATGAGCTTCACTGGTGGTGTAGCAAACAACCAACTGATATTCTACCTCAGCCCACGTGTTGTGAAGCATTTGTGATGTCACATTGATTGCAGCACAAATTCTGTTGTAGAAGTCTTCCAGATTAAGCGCCGGTGGAGTTACGTCTGGTCTGGGGGAAGGGGTCGTGCGGTGAACGTTGGTCCTCTCTCAGTCCATTCTGTAGTGAAGTGGTCATCGAAGAATGTGCAGACATTATTGGCAAAGTGCAGGGGAACCCCATCTTGGAAAATTGTTCCTTCAGGCAGCTGTATTGCTGTAAATGTCCATCGTAACATTAATCTATTTACCGTGGCCTCCACAAAAATAAAGGGACCAATGATTTTATCCTTCATGATCTCCACGAAACATTGCATTTTAGAAAATCGTGTTCATGGAATCGCATATGCGGCAGTTTGGCTTGTTTACTTTTTCAGACATGGAATGTTGACCCGTCTGAAAAGTATATCCGGTCTAGGAATGTACTGTCGGCATCAATTTGGGCCAACATTGTCTCTACAATTTTTTTCCATGCCGTCCTGTCATGCGGCTTAACTTGTTGATCGTACATGAGATTCTTCCGCGGATTCCACTTCACTTTTTTTTTTTTTTTTTTTTTTTTTTTTTTTTTTTGTCATTTGAGTTTTTCAGGAGATCGATGCGAAAATGAAGAGAATTTTTTGGGAAATTAATGGGGAGGGGGCGTTTTCCATCTGGGAACGGTATTACTAGTAATACCGTTCCCAGTTTTGGTAGACTCTACCAAAACTTTCGAAATTTACGTAAAAATTTAAAAATAATACGTAAGAGTGAGCAAAAAAATGTACGGTTATAAATTCGACTATTAACTTAGTAAAATATGCAGGCCGCCCCGGTGGCGCAGTGGTCTAAGGCGTTGGCCTCTGATCATTCGTCCGTAAGGGGTCCGGGTTCGAATCCCGGTCAGGCATGGATGTTGTGTTTGTCTTACGGCACTGGCTCTCTCCCTTCCCTGGAACCAGTGACACTAAATTAGGGATGGGCGACTGCTTATAGCCCATTGAGTTGCTCACGGTGGTCGTTAAACCTCCAATCAAAAAAAAAAAAAAAAAAAAAAAATATGCAGATTTACGATTCCTGAAATGAAGTGTTTACTGGAAATCCTGTCTCACGGCCTATGCTATCATGCCTTCTGATTTATGGCTATTTTCCACATAATCAGGCATTTTTCTTCAGTTGGAAAGCGATAAAAGGAGGTTCCACTATCTTACTCGTACTTTGAGAAGCACCCGTACGCCACACAACTTTTACCCATTTCTAAAACTTCAAACAATCGAGTGACAGAGGGTCCAGAAATCGCTTGCCCATGTTAATCCTATGGGAACCTTAGCAGCCGAACTTTCTCTTAAACCACCCGCAAGTAACAGGGACGTCCAAAATGACGTCGATGCAAAGGCTCTATTCCGAACTCATAACATTGCGTAAAAACTTCCAAAATTAAAAGTTTCTTTCTCGGCGATATTAAAATGATTTTATGCATTACTTAGATTGCGAAACACGACTTTCATTTAACTAAATCACACAGTTTGCGAGAAAGGGAAATCAATATATATATATATATTTTTTTTTTGATTGGAGGTTTAACGACCACCGTGAGCAACTCAATACGCTGTAAGCAGTCGCCCGTCCCTAATTTAGGGTCATTGGTTCCACGGAAGGGAGAGAGCCAGTGCCGTGAGACAAACACAACATCCTTGCCTCACCGGGATTCGAACCCTCCGGACCCATTTCGGACGAATGATCAGAAGCCATCGCTTAGACCACTGCGCCACCAGGGCGGCAAAATATATTTGTCTGGTAAAATAAGCGATGTTTCTCTTCAGTTATTTCATATCCCACAAAACTACGAGAATGATGTTATGTTTAAACGTAAGTTAAAAGGGGCAATGTTTTTTTTTTTTTTTTTTTTTTTTTGCAATGTTTTATTTATCCTCATTGAAAATAAATTAATACGTAGTATTTATGACAAAGCAAATTTAATTCTATCGCACAGGCACGGCGTGACTCGATAGAGCGTGCGACGACACTCTGTACGGCCTGTACGATAAAAAGAAAACGATGATTATGCCAAGGACGACTTTTGAGTAGTTCCGTTTTTCTGCGTCTGGAATATAGGACAGGTGATATAAATTTCCGTGTCCTTAATTTATCCAAAAAAAAGTTATTCAAAATGTTACGCGATCATAATTATGACGCTGGCACCTTTCTGCAGCTGTATTACTTCTGTAGCACTGATTTTATAACGGAAGCCTACCTTGGCTTCCGTTATAAAAACAGAGCAACACGAATGTATTATCAATTCATAAACACAATTCCCTTCATCCCCAGCTTCCACTGCTGTCGCCGCCCCGGTGGCGTAGTGGTCTAAGCGATGGCCTCTGATCATTCGTCCGAAAGGGGTCCGGGTTTGAATCCCGGTGAGGCATGGATGTTGTGTTTGTCTTACAGCACTGACTCTCTCCCTTCCCTGGAACCAGTGACCCTAAATTAGTGACGGGCGACTGCTTATAGCCCATTGAGTTGCTCACGGTGGTCGTTAAACCTCCAATCAAAAAAAAAAAAGAATCACTGCTGTCGTTTAAAGGTGTGTCATTCTTACATGGAATTTTGTCTTAAAAATACGCCCTCTTTTTCTATTTTTATGTTGGTCTGTTGGCTTACTTAATGTGTAAGGACTAATAATATTTTAGTAGTACAATATGGCTATTTCACGCTTGAAAAACACATTGCAACAACAAACTTATATACAGGGTGATTCATAAAGAAGTATACAGTTTCAACGCACTGTAAAACAAGAACAATGAAAGATATTTTATGTTATCTGTAACATAATTGTAGGGGAATATTTGAAGTTATTTTAGAGACCGTCACAGATATTCTATGTGTGCATCCTTAGTCACACGGCACACATAGAGTCGGTAATCCATTTCCGCCCAAACGCGAGGTAAGATATCTGAATCAAGTGCAGTGATAGTGGCTGTGATACGCTGTTTCAGCTCCGCTAGATCAACAGGAAGGGGAGGTGTAAATACCTTGTCCTCTACGTACCCCCACAGGAAAAAGTCACAAGGTGTTAAGTCAGGACTTCTAGGTTGCCATTGGGTCAGTGGCATGTTGCAGTCCGCGGCTCGTCCAATCCATCGGTGAGGAAGATGTGCATAGACTGACTGCCGCCCCGGTGGCGCAGTGGTCTAAGCGATGGCCTCTGATCATTTGTCTGAACGGGGTCCGGGTTCGAATCCCGGTGAGGCATGGATGTTGTGTTTGTCTTACGGCACTGGCTCTCTCCTTTCCCTGGAACCAGTGACCCTAAATTAGGGACGGGCGACTGCTTATACCCCATTGAGTTGCTCACGGTGGTCGTTGAATCTCCAATCAAAATAAAATAAAATTGACTGACTAGTCACGTGACACGCGCGATATCGCTACGTCACTTCTCTCAGTAGAGGGACACACACTTTATGTGTTACATTTACCCAACGGTTCGCAGTTGTGGTCCGTGTCTTCAACTCTTACTTTTTTACAGCATCTGAAAACTGTATACTACTTTATGAATCACCCTGTATATCATCGTGACACAAACTGCGGTTTACTCACCTCCTGGAATTGATAGCCCCTCGATGTATGGCCCGCATCTCCCCAGCGTCCTCTGGTGGCTTATTACATTAAGAGTCCGCATTTTAGCTGAGAGTTGAATCACCTGTTTATCGTTTACCGTGGTTACCATTTATGAAAATACGGACAGGTGTTTACCCATGTTGTGCCGATTTTTTTTCGATTGGAGGTTTAACGACCACCGTGAGCAACTCAATAGGTTATAAGCTGTTGCCCGTCCCTAATTTAGGGTCACTGGTTCCAGGGATGGGAGTGAGAACCAGTGCCGTAAGACAAACACAACACCCATGCTTCAGCAGGATTCGATACCGGACCCCTTTCGAACGAACGCTCAGAAACCATCACTTAAACTACTGCGCCATCGGGGCGTGCGGCGAATTCTGGAAGTATTGTAGATTATATGATATATGTATATATAACTGGATGCGTATTTACAACTAAAGCTCATTTTTTTTATTGGAGGTTAAACGACCACCGTGAGCAACTCAATGGGCTATAAGCAGTCGCCCGTCCCTAATTTTAGGGTCACTGGTTCCAGGGAAGGGAGAGAGCCAGTGCCGTAAGACAAACACAACATCCATGCCTGACCGGGATTCGAACCCGGACCCCTTACGGACGAATGATCAGAGGCCAACGCCTTAGACCACTGCGCCACCGGGGCGGCCTAAAGCTCATTTAATAATGTTCAGTAATTTTCTATCATAGCAATAGCCGTCTGATTTTAAATCATGATGGTCCTCATGTAAAACTGTTGGGGCCGCCCCGGTGGCGCAGTGGTCTAAGGCGCTGGCCTCTGATCATTCGTCCGTAAGGGGTCCGGGTTCGAATCCCGGTGAGGCATGGATGTTGTGTTTGTCTTACGGCACTGGCTCTCTCCCTTCCCTGGAACCAGTGACCCTAAATTAGGGACGGGCGACTGCTTATAGCCCATTGAGTTGCTCACGGTGGTCGTTAAACCTCCAATAAAAAAAAAAAAAAAAAACTGTTGGGGCCGCCCCGGTGGCGGAGTGGTCTAAGCGATGGCCTCTGATAATTCGTCCGAACGGGGTCCGGGTTCGAATCCCGGTGAGGCCTGGATGTTGTGTTTGTCTTACGGCACTGGCTCTCTCCTTTCCCTGGAACCAGTGACCCTAAATTAGGGACGGGCGACTGCTTATAGCCCATTGAGTTGCTCACGGTGGTCGTTGAACCTCCAATCAAAATAAAATAAAATTGACTGACTAATCACGTGACACGCGCGATATCGCTACGTCCCTTCTCTCAGTAGAGGGACACACACTTTATGTGTTACATCTACCTAACAGTTCGCAGTTGTGGTCCGTGTCTTCAACTCTTACTTTTTTACAGCATCTGAAAACTGTATACTACTTTATGAATCACCCTGTATATCATCGTGATACAAACTGCGGTTTACTCACCTCCTGGAATTGATAGCCCTCGATGTATGGCCCGCATCTCCCCAGCGTCCTCTGGTGGCTTATTACATTAAGAGTCCGCATTTTAGCTGAGAGTTGAATCACCTGTTTATAGTTTACCGTGGTTACCATTTATGAAAATACGGACAGGTGTTTACCCATGTTGTGCCGATTTTATTTTTTCGATTGGAGGTTTAACGACCACCGTGAGCAACTCAATAGGCTATAAGCTGTTGCCCGTCCCTAATTTAGGGTCACTGGTTCCAGGGATGGGAGTGAGATCCAGTGCCGTAAGACAAACACAACACCCATGCTTCAGCAGGATTCGATACCGGACCCCTTTCGAACGAACGCTCAGAAACCATCACTTAAACTACTGCGCCATTGGGGCGTGCGGCGAATTCTGGAAGTATTGTAGATTATATGATATATGTATATATAACTGGATGCGTATTTACAACTAAAGCTCATTTAATAATGTTCAGTAATTTTCTATCATAGCAATAGCCGTCTGATTTTACATCATGATGGTCCTCATGTAAAACTGTTAGGGCCGCCCCGGTGGCGCAGTGGTCTAAGCGATGGCCTCTGATCATTCGTCCGTAAGGGGTCCGGGTTCGAATCCCGGTCAGGCATGGATGTTGCGTTTGTCTTACGGCACTGGCTCTCTCCCTTCCCTGGAACCAGTGACCCTAAATATAGCGTCTAGAAGGGAAAGTGTGCCGAGCGCCTAGCGTACGTAATGATTGGCGTGGATACCGAAATTTGTCCCCTTCGTAGATGGCGCTTCGATCGCCTTCCCTTCCCTCTTTCTTACTGTGATGGGAGCGGGAAACTAAATTCGTGTTGCTTACTGTGAAAAGAACGGTAATTTAGACGAAAACGTGTTATGTTTTAGGTTTTAGAAGGAATGTGGATTACCTAAATATTGTATATAAGTTATACTTAGCTCATTATGCGGAAGAGAAATAACCATAGTTTTGTGCCAGGTTGCAATACTCAGTACAAAAACAGTAAGCCGTCACTCTTTGGAATACCCAAAAATGATAAACTTTTACAGCAGTGGCAAAGATTGATTCCCGGTGCAGATGTGCAGATAAAAACTTACGACAAATTTAGTGCTGTATGTGAACTGCACTTTGAGAGATTTGTGGTTCGAAATTTTGTGCATAAAATAAATGAGGAGACTGTGTTAATACCCAGAGATCGGCCCATCTTGACACCAGATGCAATTCCAACAATATTTCCAAACCTTCCCCATTATTTGTCAAAAACTCTGGCAAAATACAGGAAAGTTAGGGAAACCGATGATAAGCCTGATGGTAATTTAAATAGCTTGGAATTCACTTCCCAAAGAGTTACACGGAACTGCCTTCTGAATATCACAGCCTTCAGTATTTTGGGGTAAGCAAATTCCTGCAAATAATTCAAAGTGCATAATTTTCCATGTTCATTCATTCAAATGTGAATTGTCAAATTCATTGACAACAGAAAAACTGGTTGTTGTTACCAAAAGTTAACCAGAGGTTACCTGTAAAGTGTATTTACGTGGAATAAAAAATTAACTCAGTTTCTAATATTACTTCTAAAGATGAATCAAAATCCATTATTCGAGACACTGATAGGCTAACAGTATGTCATGGCACAGGCTCCATTTCAGAATTTGAAAATAACATGAAGTACCTTGAAAGTGGAGTTATTTTTTAGAATAATTTGTACAGCAAAAATTGTGTAACGTAAAGGAACAACAAAGACTTGCCTCAGATGTAAGTATCTGCAGGGCTTACTTTTGCACAAAATAGCTTATCATAGAAGAAAGGCTACATTTAAAAATAAGTATCAAAATACAGTTCGGAAAATCAACAGGCTGAAGAAACTAGTTATTTCGCTCTCTAATTAAACTTAAAAAAAAAAAAAAAAAAAAAAAAGGAATTTTACAGAACTTTCCATTAATGAAAAAATAGCAGAATTACGCATTAAGCAGCAGCAAATGGTTATTCATTGTTATAAGGCAGCAAAAAAGAAATCTGCAAGAGGTATGTCATATACCAAAGAATGGTTACTTGAATGCTTACTAATGCACATAAAAAGTCCAAAATTGTACGAGCACATACGGAAACACAAAATCATGATCCTACCTAATAGAACAACTATTAGAAAGTATATTTCAAATTACAACAGCAGTTTTGGATTCAATGCACTGACGTTTGAAACTATTTCAAAGAAAACAAGTGAAATGGAGCCTTTTGCAAGACATGGTGGTATATTAATAGATGAAGTGAAGCTTACAGAAAAACTGCATGCAAAATCATCTGGTGAAATATTAGGGTTTGTTCTATATTGGGCCATACACTTCAAAAACTGTTAAGTATACCCCATGTAATCACGGACTGGTAATGGTGTTTCAGCCATTAAATGGAGATTGGACCCAAATAATTGGTGTTTTTGCCACAAGTAACAATATAAGTGGAACTTTGCTAGCAAAATTAATTATTAAAGCTGTTATTCTCACTGAAAATGCAGGTCTGTTTGTTAATTTCATTACGTGTGATGGGGCTTCTTGGACCAGGAATATGTGGAAGACATTTGGTATATCAGCAGACTGTTCTGGAACTAAATACAGCATTATGCATCCTACAGATTGTTCTAGTTTACATTTCATATCAGATTTTCGCCAGTCAAAGCGAGCCTTGCTTCATCGTAGCTCAGCTATTTAGAGTCAGGTCGATGCTTAGCAAATTCCCAGTTATACAGGTAAACACTGGGGAAGAAATATTTCTTCTTATTATACGTGGGAAATATATCTCTATAAGCAATCTGAAATCACATATTTACTGTTACGTAACTGAAATCAAACGATCGTCCATGGAATGGAAACATGTCACCTCCCCAACAAGGAAGACGTGAAAAGTCCAACTGTCTCTGTCTGCGGGAGTGGTCATGATGACTGTGAATCTGTTGTTTACACAGAATTTCTGTCAAAAGAGACAACCATCAAGTGACTCATATTGCCAAACACCATTAAATTTGCGAAATTCAATTAAGGACAGATGCCGGGGTAAGTTGAGCGAAGGTGTCACACTGATGTCCAAGAACATTACACAGCACGGAAAACTAAGGGAATTGCTGCATTAATTCAAGTCGGAATTGTGGCAGCATCCACCTTATAGCCCCAACTTATCCCCATGCGGCTACCATTTGTTCGGTAAAATGAAACAGGAGCTTAGTGGACAATGATTCCCAACGGATGAGGCTGTGAAAAGTGCGGTCCTTAACTAGTTGCACCAAACTGGACTTTTCTTGTAAGCAGGTATGGGAAAGTTAATCGCACGTTCCGATAAATGTTTACAGTCCTTAGGCGACTATGTCGAAAATGAATTAATGTTGTAAACCAACATACATCCCCTGAGTATATCCTTGATTTTTTTATTCAACAGTGTAACTAACTTTTTGATCCACCCTCATATTATTAAAGCACTTTGCTACAATTCAGAAATTAATTTTTTAGTTTGTTTTAAAAATTAGCATAAATACTACATTTGGATAAAGTATCAACTTACCTATTGACTATGAATTTGTCTTGTATCTTCAAGCGGAACAAAGTAAAAAATACTATTAAAAATAAACAAATGGGTCCATTCTTTTACATAAATGTACCTCAAATGTCTGTTTCAAATAGTTTGAAAGAAGGAAGTCATCACAAGCTAAACAGTATTCAGCTTCAGATTGTTACCCAAACTTCCTTTATGTGATAGCATCTGCAACAAAGTTATAGATACACACAACAAAATAAAAAAAGAATTCTTGCTAACCAATGGCAGAAATTAAGACATCTGTTTCAAATAGTTTGAATCATCACAAGTTACATCAAAATTATCTCAGCTTTAGATCCTCCAGTGTGTGTTACCATCTGAATATTTTATGTATGAGTTATGTCAATTATTTTCTTTACCTAAAATCTACTTTGTAATGTTCATACCTGTGATCTACTTTTTATAAAACATATTTGATATCACTTTTTAGATTAGACAACATTTTAACAGTATAAATAAATATTTCCCACACATTTCTAAAGGAATTAAGCAGAATTGGTTAGTAGTTTTTCATAACACTAGGGAATTTATACATTTTACTAACATTCTTTACTAGAAGCCAAATTTGCTCATTATAGTAAAATTAAATTTTTACTTTCAATATACCTACTATAAATGTCAAGCTAAGCACTAGTACACACACACACCAGTGCTGAGACGGGCCGAGCTCCGAACCGGGCGCTGGCTGTGTAATACTTACTGGAGTTCGGGCTTGGAGAGAGGGGAAGAATTTTCTTCCTTTTTCTTTTAATGTGATTTTATATAATTTAGCACACGAGACTTTTTACACTTTCTAGTTGTGAAAGAGAATTCTTCAGCAACTGGGTCAAATGGGGAGTAGGAATTCTGCAGGGCTATCCATTCCGGGCTTGGATAACAAAATACCATAGGCCATGAATTACAGGATTTCTGCCAAGGATAAGTTTTAAGAAGCATAGATAGTAGATAGCAAGCTGACGGAATTTTGCTCCCTACCTCAAAGGGGCAGCTCCCTGCTAATTCTATTGAGCAACATACGACATAGTTTGTTGTGCCTCCAGATGTCCCCCCCCTCCCCCAAAAAAACATTTCGGGAATAAATGAATGGTTAAAGGTAACTATAGAAATAGATAGACATCCCTTCTCCACTCCGCAGTTGAGAAAGACATCAGTTAATTGCATGGGTAGGAAAGAGTGGAAGTCTGGAAGACTTTTTCAATGCTTAACAGGTTAATCATAGTTTTCGCTTCGTTCGAGCTGACATACTTCAGGCTCAGGATCTTGAAATTCAGCCCGAACTCAGCTCTGACACACACACACACAGTAACACTTCAGTTAATTTCTCACAGGTGTTTTTATCAAAAATTTTATGGCAATGAAGTCATAGTGGTAAGTATGAAAAATAAGAGAAATTTCCTGGAATTTTTTGGTACAGTATTGAAACATAAACAAAAATGCTACAATATTACTGCTAACATTTATTAATCTGAAAATAAGTGACATGGAACTCGTACGGGTATGGTGTCGTTGAGGGACTAGCCGGACCCCATGACGCGAAGGAGTACAGCATCATCTTCCACGGAAAGAAAATAGTCCATAGATTTTCAAATGAATTTTGACAGATGAAATCAAACCTGCTAGTAAATGAGGACCTCTGGTCCATTTTGAAGACGGGCAACCACTGCACAAACAGTATTAGTTCCAATTTGAAAAAAAAAAAAAGACACCACCAAATATTAAATACAAATCTTCAGTACAGAATGCCACCAACCACTCCGCATCACTGTGTGAATATGTGATGAAGCAGAAAAAAGATTGGAAATATGTTACGAGAAGCTAACTGAAGTACTGCTTCCTGGTATACAAGTTTCAAATAAAATTAAACCAAATATGACGGATCTTTACTTTCCAGTTTCAAAGATAACTTTTCAGAAATGTTATCTTCATTTATTACAGAAGAAAAATACATTTCAATACTTTAACCAACCTGGCTATACACTTTTGCATATAAAATATTTGATAAGTTTGAACTCTTTTTCCTATCTCAGGACTTACTCTGTGCACACTATGCACTAAGGAGAGGCACACAAAACTAAGCGTTCTAGACTTTCAACTTCTTAATTTTCCTTTCACGTGATTTCAAATAATTTCAGTTGTCATGTTTGGCTTTCACTAAGTTGTTCAAGAGTATTTTCCAGCTGAGGAGAGTTATGTTTTCCTATTTAGTTTTCAAGCTACTCATACACAAACATTCCACGGAAAATGAACAAGGAAATCTAAAATCAGAACTTTGTCTGTTTAAATGTATGCAGCAGATTTTGTATAAGACAATTGGTATGGCAAAAGTTGTAAGTCTCCTTTTGACTTCTATAATTTAACTAGCAGCCACTAACACTGCAACACTGTGGCATGGCAAATTTTGGCAATTCCTGTAAAAAGAATTACACCTTTTAATACAAGTGAAGAACTAGATATGAAATTTTTAATCGAAAAGTAGTTCCCTATGTTTTGTACAGTTAGAATAAAGTTGATCATGCAAGTTTTTCAACATAATCTGTCCACACTGTTCAGACAGCTTTAGTAAATTCAATCAGACAAATGCTATATCACAGTTGCATTAAGTTACGAAATTAAAAAATGTACTCTTTAATTCAGAGACACATTACAATGCAACAACAGTTCAAGCATTAATTTCGTAAAGAAAGGGCTAACGATTGTTGGAGATGCAAATGTTATACAAATTACGAAGGCTAATTTCCTGAAAAGTTGCCCTGATTTCTGGTAATATTCAAGCTCTATGTGAATCGGCATTGGCAAAATATATTAATTATTCTATTTGAAATAAGAATTCAACACTACAGAATAACTCACTTCTTTATACTTCACTATTCACGAGACATGAACAGATTTCAACACGTGTGAAACTAAGATCTACTCATTAAACCTATAATTATTACTAAAACTAAATAAAACGTTTACTAAGAATTAACCTTACCTTAGAAATATAATAATACCTACCTTACAAAACTATACGTGTATCCAAATGGCAATAAACGGAACACTCACTCAATACAAACAAATGTGAACCAACAATGAAACGCAATGGCTGTTCAACCGATTGACTTGGCGACAGCACTAAGTTGTGCACGTGACTATTTCGCACCGTAGCCTGTCTTTTTCGTCAGATTCGACTCAGCTTACCACTAGCCGCTACTAAGTGACATACATTTAAATTTTCCAAACAGCACTTCTTTACTTGGCACATACAAGCCATTTGTTAGCCTTTTGGTAGGCATTCTTCGAGGAGGTAGCATATCAATTTAAATCACGCATAATTATACTTTCAATTACATTTGCCGACGCTGCACTCTGCGCCAGACGTAGACATTTCACTGAACCATAAAATGTGTTTCCATAATCACACACTTAAGAAAATCGTACATATCCTAATCCAACCCCTGTTGTTTGGTTCACATTGCACAACTGTACACACAATCTTTGACACAGACGCCGTCTGCAGCGCCGCGATGCGGCGTGGGACATATTTCGAACGCAGATTTTGAGTTCGCACGGCACACTTCCCCTTTTAGACGCTATACCCTAAATTAGGGACGGGCGACTGCTTATAGCCCATTGAGTTGCTCACGGTGGTCGTTAAAACTCCAATCAAAAAAAAAAAAAAACCTCCAAAGAAAAAAAAAAAAAAAAAAAACTGTGTACGTGGGAAAATTTGTGATTGAAAGGGAAATTTTAGCAAAGTATGTGTGGATTTTAGGTAGGACCTTTGGCATCACTGTTCGAAAGGTAGGTAAACACTAAACACATAAGTGTAAAAAGTAAACACGTTGTGTTTAAACTTGTTACTGCTGGATTTGTTTTGTCGAAGTCTTTGGCTTTTATGGGAAGTTGATTAGTTTTGGTAAGATTTATTTTCGTTCATGCATTTAGCCATAATAGTGTCTAGCGCTGTATTTATCTACTCAAATAAGTAATTTTGCTGTATGTAGTCATTTTTTTATATTAATTTTTTTGGGAAAGAAGAGATTAAGACATTTAAAGCAGAGTAAAGGCGAACTTAAATTTGATAAATAGGAGTACTTGAAATAACGACAGCAGGAAGTATCAACCTCATTGATTCGAAGAATTCAAGTAGTTGGAGATGAGTCCTGCTTTTGTAAAATATGTCGGTGTTTAATTAAAACACTGTAAAAGCAAAATCTAAGCGCCTACGAAAAATGTGATAAGCATACAAAAGAAAAGTGGCCTCCTTAAAGAAAATACCTTGAACACCAATCTCACAATGCATTGACCTTATGAAGACATTCGAAATAAAATATAGTGTCACTATGGCATGCCATTGTAGCCTTAGAGCTGTTGATCATCAAATAGACGTTAGAGAATTTAGCATTGGAAAATATCAGACTTCATCGGACAAAATGATAATTTGCTACTAGCGTCGTTAGTGTGTTATGTTTTTGAAGATGGTGGAAGAACTTCAATGGTGAAAATTTTCTCTTCTTGTTGATGAGTCCACAGATATTTATTTTTATTTTCCTACAAGAAAACTAACTATTTGCTTGTGTATCAGATATTTTAGCAAAAAAAAAAACAAACTAAGTGTATTGGAAAGGAGTTTTTATGTCTACTTTTGGTTATGTCTACAACAGTCAAAAGGGGAAGGACTCTTTACGGTTATTTCAACTCTTATGGAAAAGAATGGTACTGATAGGCATAATTATATTGGCTCTTCATCGGAAGGGACCAGAAGAATTTGTGGAGTGAAAAATTCATTCCTTTTGTGCATGAGACAAGTCGCAACAGGAATGTCTGTCGTAAAATGCATTTATGTTGTGGATGCACATTCAAAACATTACCTTCAAATTTGTATATATATATATATATTGTATTTTTTTTTTTTTTTTTTTTTTTTTTTTTGAGAAGCAGCGATGTGGTTGAAATGCAGCCCCCTTTGACGAGAAGAATTTGAGAATCTGTTCAAGGTGATTGTAGTGGTTTTATTATTTATTTTTACATCACTGTGGTGCATAGCTTTGTGATCAGGTAATTACTGGAGTTTTAGATTTAGGTTAGTTACTATGGTAGTTGCTGCCACCTGCCAAACCCTCTTGTTCTCGGTCTGACAATACTTATCTTACACTTTTAGTTTAAGTTAGATCCATGAAATCAGTCTCACTGGTTCTATTTACAGGTTTTTATTTATATCCCCTAATTGCAGAATATGTACATAAAATTCAATTCACTCGTACACAAGAATCTTCCGTGAATTTGCGGAATTCCACTTTTTTTGTCATAATTTAGGTCATTCTTGAGATCGATGCAAAACTGAAAAGAAATTTGAGGGGGGGGGGGTTCTATCTGGGGATGGTGTTTTGTCTTTCAAAACTTTCGAAAACTGAAGTTAAACGGAGTGACAATTTTTCCCGTAGGACGGCACGAAGATTTCCCTGTTGTCTTCAGGCATAAGATTCTTCCGTGGATTCGAAGAATTACACCATTTCCGTTATCATTTTGGGCATTCTCGAGATCAATGCACAACTGAACAGAAATTTGGGGGTAGGGTAACGGTGGGGGAGAGAGATTCGACTGACGACAAGATTCCGTCTTGCGAAACGTTCGAAAACGAAAGTTAGATGCAGCGAAGATTTCTCTTGTAATCTTTTTTTTTCTCGCGATGTTCCTTCTGCCCAATATTGTTCTTAAATATCCATTTGTTTCACAAATACTGCATTTCAACCTAAAGATGGAGAAAAAAGTTTCCGAAAATGGAAGTCGGTCGGAGCGAAGATTTCTCTCCAAATCGCATTTTTTTTTTCTTCCCGCGATGTTCTCACTAACCTGTGTTGTTGTTAAGTGTTACTTTCCTCCATAAATTAAGCTTGATAATGGAGGGGAAATTTTACAAAAATGGAAGTGACAGAGTTTGAAAATTTGTTAAAATTGATGCATGGTGTTCAAAAGTATTCATATTCTGAAAGTCACACCATTTATCTAAAGTAGCAGAAACTTTGATATCATGCATTTGTGGTCATCAGGCTGAAAGTTCTTTCAGCATGATGGATAAATTGTCATCTGAGGGAATAAAAGGGGAGGAGGAAAGAAAAGTGGTGAAGAAATAGGAAGAGAATTATATCAACAGAAAGAAAAACTAAGCAAAGTTTTTCTTTCTGTTGATATAATTCCCTTCCTATTTTGTGCAGCTGCAGAGTCAACAAAATGGCCATGGAACTTGCTGAGAAGAAACCAACACAAGAGGAAAATTGAGCAGTGTTCTAGCAAGTACAAAAAAGAGAGAGAGAGAGATGTGTTTGAAGCAGTGTCTTTTAAAATCACTTTATTTTGTTTTGAAGTCAGTAATTTTATATTGTAAATACAATGAACAATTCCATCTTGCTCATGCTGCTTTATATTCACACTTTCTTGTTGCATGTTCTTATTTTTTGTGTCCGATTAAAAAGTTCAGCTTTTTTTGTTCGTTGGTCAGTCTCATGTATGTCCACCCCATTGTTTCACTATGAATCAGTCGTTCATTCAATATATCCAAATGAGTGAATTGAGGAGTCCATCAGATGGTAAGTTCTTTGGTGAGTTCACAGAATGAGATGACATTCCTTTTACACAGGTTTAGAGCAATAGTAGTGCCAGGTTCTCTGTGTTGATTGCTAACAACTCAATTTTATCGAAATCTCCCAGTGCTACTTGTACCGCAGTACATAAATGATCACTTAATGTGTAGATAATCTTACGTTAACCAAATGATCTCTCTCATATCTGTAGATATTTCATGAATGACCTCGGCCATTCTGTCCTACTTACCGCTTGCCTGCCTAACAAGCACAACCATCAGCATCTTTCTGTTTGCAGCAAAATCAAGAGAGTGCCCGCCAGATTTCTGGGCCTCTGGTCCAAAATGCAATTTCACCCAGCTCCCTCGCCATCAGCCAATCCCATCAGTGCATTTTCTGCAGGATACATGCTCTGGCAGTCTCATTGCTCACCAAAACTGTCAACCCTTTCAGGTCTCAGACATCCCGTTCCCGGGCAAGCTGGATGCTTCGCAGTCATGTCCGTCTTCCTCTCTCATGTCTCCTAAAAGATATTCCTTACTCCACGTTATGCAACATTTCATCTCACCTGTCTTTTTTCGAAACTGACCTCTCAAACTAACTTTTAGACGCGGATTGCATTCTACTTCACCACAGTGATGAATTCCAACTTTGTTCAACCTTTGAAATTGATAACTCCTAGTGATAACAGGTGGTTCATTAAGGAAAAATGTATTTTTTGTATCTTTATCCCAGTGGCACAAATTAAGCCTACATTGTGGTTATGTTTGGAAAAAAAAAAAAATAGAAACTTTCATGAAAAAATTCTAAACAATGTTTTCAGATGAAAGCAATTTCCTCTAACCTTTGCCCTTTATATTATTCAAGATTTTGAGAAGACAAATCCAGCATTACCAACAAATGCAAATCCACACACTCTTCAGTGAACTAGAATAACATGGATATTTGAATGCCAGAATTTTCCCAAAAGGTGACTCCAAAGCACCATTTTTACAATTAGACCAAGTAACCTTTGCAAAAAATTTAGTCACATAAGATGAGATTGAACAGGAATAAAGAATCTCAAATAAGAAATGGATATTTTTATTATTTCAAAGCAGCTGAAAAAAAGATTGGGTGACAAGATAAAAGATTTAGTGGCTTTCTCATACTTATACCAAACGGTGTATTTGAACTAATCTATAAGGAAGAAATGGCCGGACTTTCGAATCAGAATGATTTCAAGTAGTTCCTGATTCAGGGTGTGTCATCATTCTGCTTTGTTTACATAGAACCTGACCACACCTAATGTAAAAGAAAATAAATAGTTCACAATCAATTTTATGCAAATTTGTTTCTTTTTTAATTTTGGCTAGGACACCTTAATGGCTAATTTTATTTGTACATATATTTTACGAAGGGAATATTTCAAAAAATAGTACTGTGTTTTTCGTTGTTTTCATCTGGAGCAATTTAATTTTGGCTAGGACACCTTAATGGCTAATTTTATTTGTACATATATTTTATGAAGGAAATATTTCAAAAAATAGTACTGTGTTTTTCGTTGTTTTCATCTGGAGCTGGCGTGTTTTTTCTGCAAAGTTATTTTCAATTTTTGAGAAGTCAAAGTGCATAAATCTGACCCCTAATTCTTTGGTAGTAATGAAGTGAGATGAATATTAGAAAAAATTGGGATTTTCAGATTAATTGAAAAGGAGTTCCACTTGGAACTTTTCCTCGAAATAAAGATAATCTGAAGCTTTGCTACCCTTATTCAAAAGCATGTTAAACCAGGTACTACCACAATCAATGGAAAGGATATAAACATTTGTCGCAACATGGTTTCACTCATTTAACAATCAATCACACAAAACATTTTATGGATCCTGACAGTGGAGCTGATACTGAAATTATTGAATCCAATTGGAGAGCTTTCAAGCAAAATCTGAGAGTCCATACTTCCAAGTTGGCTAAACTATTGGCTGATGGCCTAATGGAATATTAGTTATGACGATTTCGTAAAAAAAAAAAAAAAAGATCCATTTGAACAGTTCAGTAAAGTACTTCATTCTACTAAGTGGAAATGAATGAGAGACACATTAATTTTGTGCTAGTGTGCCACATGAAAAAGTGTGTTGCGTTGTGATTATTTATGAAATTATGATGCATAAATTTGTGATATGAAATAAATGTATTATTTTCCATAATAAAATAAATTCCATTATTCTTTTTCAGTTAAAGCCATTTAATGGTGGTTTAACTGTTGTAACTTTACATGTTATATTTCCTTTGTGGGAAATGGAATTTCTCAGTTGAAATTATTAATATGCACTGCGAACATATATCTCGGTAATCAAATGTAATTCAAGGAAAAATCCTTGACGTACCTCTTGGTTGTAAGTGGTTGATGTTCAAATCTTTGCACGGTTGTTTTCATCAGGTTCTTAGGTGTAGACTTTTTTAGAAGTTAGTCCGCACATTTTCTTGACTAGGATATACTTTTTTAGTTGAACTACGGGAGGCACGTGAAGACAAAGATGTGAAATTACGCTGGAAAACTTGAAAAAACGGAAAAATTGACCACTCGAAAAAATATTCGCATGAGGAAATGCAATCACCAAAAAAACTTCGTCAGATTTCCTGTATGTATTGTCCGATGCATTTCAGCAGATCCGTCTGCCACCTTCTGAGACCTTTGCAGTCCCCGTTGAATATGCCACGTGCTCAGTCTGGGAATTTTTGCGTGTTATACGTCATCGAATGTGTTGCGTTGCCACTCCTATGATTTGAAGACTGTAATTTTTTTTTATATTTTATGTCTGTGTGTTTGCATTGTTTCTGTTCTGTTTGCCTTCCCATTTTTTGTTCTCTTTTTCTATCAGTATTTTCCATGGAATCGGCATTTCTACTCCACTACTAATGTTGCAGTTTTTTTTTTTCAATTACTATTGCTTCGGCAAAACAGATG
Organism: Macrothele yani; assembly: GCA_039090855.1. Classification (NCBI taxonomy): domain Eukaryota; kingdom Metazoa; phylum Arthropoda; class Arachnida; order Araneae; family Macrothelidae; genus Macrothele; species Macrothele yani. Next base: position 106,256,276 of record CM077014.1, on the reverse strand, counting down.
GACTTTTCGGTTGGTTGTTTGCAGGCAATTTCCATATTTTCAAATTCTGGCATTGTGTTATTTTTTATGCAATATTGTATAAGTTCTATTTTTTTCCCTTTTTTTCCCAGTTCTTCATGTGTTGTGTCTATCTTGTTTGTAATTTGTTTCTCGTGCTACCTATGTATTTCACTCTATTGTTGTTGCTGGTTGGCTTAATTAGAATGCTATATACTCCTGCACTGTCCAATAGTTTTGTTTTTACTCTGTTATTGATTATTTATATTCTTGTAGTCTTTTACTAAAATCCCAATATCTAGATGTTGTGTTTTGCATTCCTTTTTGATTACATTTGTAACTTGTTTTATGTATTGGAATTTACCACAATATTTTATATTTTGCTTGGTTTTATTTTTAGGATGTTTATACATATAAATTACTTTCTTGACATCTGTGGTGGTATATCCAATTTTTTTGGCTGTTGTTATTATCCATTGAAGTTTTTTTCCTTGAAAAAGTTATTGCTGGAATGTGTGAAGGCTCTGTGCACTAAACTTCTGATTGCCGATATTTTATATGTCTTTGGATAGTACAAGTTTACAGGTATAAGTAATGGCACATAAGTGGGTTTTCTATACACATGGTATTTGCAGGATGTTTGAGTTTTTATTATTGTAATATCTAAGAAATTAATCTTATTTTCATTTTCTGATTTCATTGTAAAGTTGATACTTGGATATTTTTCACAGAAATCTTTTTTCAGCTTGTCTAATTCTAAAGAACCGGCATTCCAAAAGAGTAGTGTGTCGTCGACATATCTTCCGTAGAAGAGAACCTTTTCTTTTATATTTGTTAAGGATGTCTTCTTCTATTTTCTGTAATATAACCTCTGCAAATAAAGAAGATAGTGGGGAGCCTATTGGTGCTCCAAACTTTTGTCTGTATATTCTACTGTTAAATTGAAAGAAGTTGTTGCGATATATTATTTCTTTAACCCAATTTTTGGAAATTATTTCTTTAACCCAATTTTTGGAAAGTATATGCGTAACATCACAGCCTCTCCTTGACAAATGTCAACCCCGCCTTCTCGTGGTGCATCCTGTTCCCACTAAAGGGGCTCTGACGACCGCAAATAGCGGTATAACTATACCATCGGGATCAGAGGAAATGCTATCCCACACTCACCAACCCGCTTGGCCAGCGTGGTGAGTTATGGCCAAACACCTCCAAAATGACTCTACAACTTAAATCTTGGCCCTCAGTCTCCGGCAGCTGGAATGTACCTGGCCAAGGCAGCGGCCAGTGCGACATGAAGGCAGAGGGTGCTAAGAATCCCGGAGGACCGGACTAGGCTGCCATTTGATGCTGACCTTGGCTACCTATAACGGACGCTCCCTATCTTCTGATTCAAGGCTTCTTGAATTGGAAGAGGAACTACAAAGGATCAAGTGGGACATCGTCGGGCTAAGTGAGGTAAGGAGAAAAGGAGAAGATCTCATTGAACTGAAAAGTGGACATCTCTTCTATTATCGTGGGACAGATACTGGCAGAACTAGTGGTGTTGGATTTATAATAAACAAGAAACTGAAGGATAAAGTGGTAGAAGTTGAAAGTTCCTCTGACAGAGCTGCACGACTCATTATCCAACTATCGAGAAGATACCAGGCTCAGATTATTCAAACTTATGCACCCACCACAAGTCATCCTGAAGAAGAAATTGAAGAATTTTATGAGGAAATTCGTCATCTAAATAATAAAGGTAAGCAGCACTTGAAGATAATTATGGGAGATTTCAATGCAAAAATAGGGCAACGGCAACAGAATGAAACTTCAGTAGGTAAATTCGGTCACGGCAACAGAAACCAGCGTGGAAATACTCTCGTTGAGTTTGCAGAGGCAGAAGGATTTTTCATCTTGAACTCCTTTTTCAAGAAAAAGCCACACAGGAAATGGACATGGAGACATCCAATTGGGACGACAAGTGAAATTGATTTTATTATGTGTAACAAAAAATTCATCATCGAAGACTGCTGTGTGCTGAACAAGTTCAACACAGGTAGTGACCATAGATTGGTGAGATGTAAGATGCACTCAACACTAAACTGGAACGTGGCAAGCTCATAAGACAAACAAAATGTATTGACATAACCAACCTTAAAAAACACCATAATACTTTCAAGTTGGAACTGAAGAACAGATTCTCTGCTTTAGAAGGCCTAACATCGGAAGAAGTGGATATTTCGGAAGTTAACAGAAAAGTAACCAAAGCTCTAATGGAAACAGCAACAAAATTAGCTGGGTCTAAGAACAAGTTGCATGTGAACAAATTATCAGGAAAAACCAAAATGTTGATGCAAAAAAGAAGAGAGATGAGGACAACTAAAGAAGATGTGACTTCCAAAGTGGAATATATAGAGCTATGCAAGACAACACGAAAAAGTATCACTGAAGACGAAGGAAATTCAACTGTGAGCTAGTGAGGAAAGCAATTGAAAACAACCAAAGCCTTAAGATAGCAAAGGGACATCTCAGTAAGGGAAGAAAACAGATTATGGCTCTGAGAAAAGAAGATGGTTCTATAACAAGAAATAGAGGCGAAATTTTGACAAGAGTGAAAGATTTCTACTCCAAATTATATGAAAGGGATGATACATGTACTCCAGACATCATGAAAGGTACCAGAGTTCTTCCAGTCCTCCCAGCAGAAGTTGCTCATGCAATCAAGAACATGAAGCGGGGAAAGCTCCAGGAGAAGATGGAATTACTATAGACATCATACAAGAAGCAAGTGGAGAAATTGAAACAGTACTCGCCCAAATTTTCACTCGATGCCTTAATGAAGGGAAGATTCTGAGGATTGGAACAACGCTACAATGATCCTGCTACATAAAAAAGGTGACATTGAGGATCTCAGGAACTACAGACCTATCAGCCTCCTATCAGTGGTTTATAAAATCTTCACTAAAGTTCTTTCACACCGCTTGAAGGTAACACTGGACATGGCTCAACCGAGAGAACAAGCTGGATTCAGGAGTGGCTACAGCACAATAGATCATATCCACGTACTGAGAGAACTAATTGAAAGAGCGAGGGAATATGAACTTCCATTGTGCATGGCTTTTATCGATTATGAAAAAGCCTTTGATTTGGTGAAACCATCAGCAGTTACCACGGCTCTGAAATCCTGCGGTATTGAGGATGCATACATTAATATTATTAATAACATCTATGAAAATGCAAGTGCAAAGATTCGGCTGTTTGAAAATACAACACACATAAAAATTGGAAAGGGAGTGAGACAAGGTGACACCATATCTCCGAAGCTCTTTAATGCCACATTGGAAAATGTCTTTCAATCACTGAACTGGGAAAACAAAGGGATAAAGATTAATGGAGATTATCTAACCCACCTTCGTTTTGCTGATGACGTAGTCATTTTTGCAACTACCCCATCAGAGCTGCAGAGTATGATCCAGGAACTTGCTGACAAGAGTAAAGAAGTGGGATTAAAAATGAACTTTCAGAAGACAAAAGTGATGTTCAATGCTTTTACAAGAAATGAAGATTTATCGATTGATGGAGAAAAACTGGAGATAACAGATACATATGTTTATCTTGGACAGCAGATATCAAGTGAGGGTCACATTGATGAAGAAATTAATCGGCGTACAAAACTTGCCTGGAGAGCTTTTGGAAGAAACAGCATAATTTTCAAGAGCAATATGCCATTATGTCTTAAAAGAAAAGTGTTTGATCAATGCATCCTTCCAGTGCTTACGTATGGTGCAGAGACGTGGACCTTAACTAAAAGAGACATACAAAGGCTGCAAACAACTCAAAGAAGCATGGAGAGGTGCATGCTTGGTATAACCAGGAGAGATAAGAAAAGGAACTCGTGGATCCGAAAAATGACGAGAGTGGAAGACATCATGATCAGAGTTAAATCCTGAAATGGCAATGGGCTGGACATACTGCCAGAAGGACAGACCATAGATGGACAGCCGAAATTTTAGATTGGATTCCAAGGGACAGGAAAAGACCCAGAAAAAGACCACATGGGAGATGGGTGGATGAAATTCGTAAATATGCGGGAGTGACATGGAGGAGACTGGCACAAGACAGACCGTTGTGGAGGAAACTTGGGGAGACCTTCGTCCAGCAGTGGATTGATAATGGTTGACAATGATGATGATTACTGTTGTAAAGTCTTTCTGCTATGATGTCAATAGCTGCCAAGACGGGAGTACTCGGAAACATCGAAACAACATCGAAGCTGGTCATGATTGGTGGGTTGGAGTCAAATTGGATTATCTTTATTTTATTTATTAAGTCAAATAGACTATGTAAGGTATAATTATTTTTCATACATATTGGTGCAAGTATTTTATATAAATACTTTTCTAGGTTGATAAGTGGAGCATTAGTTTTGGAAACTATGGGCATACTGGTTCTTCTGGTTTGTGGGTTTTTAGCTTTCCAAAAATCTTTGATACCTGGTTGAATTGGTGGATAAACTGAAGTCAGTCTTGGAGCTAAACAACTGTGATTTTGTAATTGTGACAATTTTGTCAAAAGTGTATTTGTTGGATCTCTTTGGACTTTTTCTATATTTAGTTCTTGCATTGCTGATATCATTTTTTCATTATAAGCTGTATTATCAAGGATATGCACTTGTTTGGTCTTATCGGCTTCAACAATTTTTAAGTTGGGGTTGTTTCTTAAAGCCAACAGTTCATGATGAAAACAACCGTGCAAAGATTTGAACATCGACCACTTACAACCAAGAGGTACGTGAAAGATTTTTCCTTGAATTACATTCGATTACCGAGATATATGTTCGCAGTGAATATTAATAATTTCCAACTGAGAAATTGCATTTCACACAAAGGAAATAGAACATGTAAAGTTACAACAGTTAAACCACCATTAAATGGTTTTAACTGAAAAAGAATAATGTATGTAAAACATGTTTTTAAATCTCGATACATCGAGAAATACATGCGTAAAATAAATTCCTAATAACTATTTCCATTACAATAAGATTTATTTTGATGACAGTAGTAATAAAAATTCTGTATTGTATTGTGAACTACTTTCTTTCACGTTGGGTGTGATCAGGTTGTAAGTAAACAAAATAGAAAGCTACATTCAAAATTTGGAATCACTTGAAAATGTTCTGATTCAGAAGACTTTCAAGTGATTCCTATAACTTCATTTACATTTGGCAAAAATATTGATGTGGTAGAACTTGAAGCACAGTATGAAAATCTAATCTTGGTAGACTAGAAGCATGAAAGTAAAATGAAGGATATTCCTTTAGACCCCATTTCATTTCTTTTTTTTTCTTTTTTTTACAGTTGGCCAAGTGTTACTAAAATTCAATTGGAAATAAGTGATTTAGAGAGCTTTCAGCATTCTAAATTTCTAAGAACAAGGCTCGATTTCGACCAGTAGTTAGTAGCAAATTACTAGCATGCAAATGCATTTTGTTAGTGATAAAAAGTGGTTCTAGCAAAAGTTGCTTGTGGAAAAATTTTGAATGTTTTAGTGTGAACTGTAAAGCGCCACTTCATTGCACTTGTGGAATATTTTAGACACATACAAAAAGGAACAACTGCTTCCTAGGAATGAATGTTTCTGAAAAGTACAAACATTATAAAAACATTTTGGCACTAGTAGAAATATCCAATATAATTTCCTTATCTACTTCTGCATGTGAGGTTGGGTTCAGTTTCATGAAGAGAATTCAGAGTGATTGGAGGAGCAGTTTAAACTTACAAACATTGAATGCTCTCATAAGTATTGAGGTTGAAGGTTTGTCCAAAAACAACAAGTTTGACCCCAGGCCTGCTGTTTTAAAGTGGTATGATGAAAAGAAAGACCCAAAACCCAGATCATAAACCATACAGAAAATAACTTAAGGTTTTGAATAGTGTTCTTGAATTTTGTGAATGAAGTAAAAAAAAAAAAAAAGTTTTGTAGATACTTGCATTCAAATTAAATTGTTGGAAGTAATCTGTCAGGTCATGAAAAGGTGAGTTATATCTAAATATATGTAATCTTTTCAGCATTATAATGTAATAGTTACAGGGGTGCAGGGGCGGATTGGCTCACCGGGATATTTCCCGGTGGACCACTGGAGTAATGGCCCAATATTTCTCGTATCCTCCTTGTCTGCATTGTTTGGAAAGAACGAATGATTATTTTGGTACTTGTGAATAACAATCGTTAACTTCATTTGAGCTTTATACGTATTATCTGCCTGAAACGTTATTATCTTTAAAAAAAAAAAAATGGCATTTTATTCTACCTATGTATAATGTTGGGCGATTGCTCTAAAATGACAAAGCAAAATTCTCTCTACTTCAGTGAAAACTTTGCCGATGGACCAAGCACGCTGTTATAAATAAATTAAGCTATCTACGGTTAGGCATAGGTCGTTGGACTTTGAGCCAAAGGTACACTGAAGTGCCAGAAAAACTGGTACACCAGTCTAATGCTTGGTAGGTCCCCCACGAGAGCGCAGGACTGCAGAAATACGACAGGGCACGAACTCCACCAGCTTCTGGAAATATGCTGTAGGGAATGCACACCATACTTCCTGCAGAGCATTCCACAATTCGGGTGTATTCCGAGGTCTCGGATTTCTGTGTTCGATAGCGCGTTGCATGACATCCCAAATGTGTTCTATCATGTTCAGATCTGGGGACTTGGGTGGGAATGGCAACACCCCAAACTCAGATGAATGCTCCTCTAACTATAATGTGGCATCCCGACACTTGTGTGGAGGTGCATTGTCCTGTTGGAACAGGCCCAACCCATCAGCATGAATGCAGGACATGAACGGGTGTACCTCGTCAGAAAGGATGCGCACATAGCGTTGGCTGGTCACAGATGTTTGTAGACGTACCAGGGTCCGAGTGAAGTCCAGCTAAACACACCCCATACCATTACGGACCCCCCCCCCTCACCAGCCGGTACAGTTCCCTGTTGACAGGCGGGATCCATGGCTTCATGGAGTTTGCACCACATACGAATCCTTCCATCTGCCTGACACAGTTGGAAACGCGACTCGTCAGACCAGGCTACTTGCTTCCAGTCATCAAGTGTCCAGTGGCGGTGTTGCCATGCCCAAGCGAAGCGCATAGCTCTGTGTCATGCACCCATCAAGGGGACTTGAGTTGGGCGTCGGCTCCCAAAGCCCTTATCGTGCATGGTATGTTGCACAGTCCAGACGCTGATGCTTGTTGAGGCTCCAGCATTGAATTCCCATGATACCTGCGAGAGTGTTGCACACCTATCGCGTGAAACGATTCTTGACAGTCAACGATGGTCACGTTCACCCAATGTCTTTTTATGGCCACACTGGTATTGTAGGTTGGAGGTTTTGCCGGAATTCTTGTAGTCACTGTGCACCCTTGCAATGGCCGTCCGTGAAAATCTGAACTTCGTTTCTACCTCCGAAATACTATGGCCCATCTCACGAGCACCAACTATGACACCACGTTTAAAATCGCTTAAATCGTTATTACTTGTCATTCTCATGCTGAAAACAGCTCTGACAGCTGGTAAGGATGCCTATCGCTTTATATACGCACTGGTGGACGCAACTGAGTACGCACGTAGGTGACGTTGCTATGTATTTTGCATAAGCTCGTCTGTACCAGTTTTTCTGGCACTTCAGTGCACATTGATAGGGCCTACCCTCATTTTGTAATCTTGAAGGAGGCACTAGTAGCAGTTTTTATGGTCCATCAACCCCACATCGTTATCCACATACAGAGATAGAGCGCAAAGCGATTCTTTGGCAGATATGTTCCAAAACTTTCATCCCACCCATCTTAAAAGAAACAACGATTTACTGGTACTGGTTCATGGATCAAAATGGTAGTTCATATGTAAAATAATGGGTAGATTTAAACAAGTTAGTAAAATCATGCAATGCATTGATTATGATACGTTTTCCAACAAACCAGAAATCATTACTCAAGTTATGAGGATAATGGCTGTGGAACAAACCTCGCTCCTGTGCCCTGACCTTTGAGCCCATTTTGATCATATTAAACAGAACTGGTTCAGTATACCTCCAGAACAACTTGATAAAGTTTTGTCGCAATCGAAGCATTTTTACGTAAGTTATGATGCATAAGTGCAATGGAATGGGTCCCGCTATTATGTCCTGACCTTTGACTCCATTTATGATGCATAAGTGCAATGGAATGGGTCCCGCTCCTATGTCCTGACCTTTGACTCCATTTCGCCCATTTTCAATAGGGTTCATCCTCAGGTTGTCCCCTACCGCATGCTAAAATTTGCTCGAAATCGAGCCATTTTTACGCCAGTTATCGTGTGGACAGACAGACGGACAAAGCTGGAGCATATACGCTTCTTCAGCCTACAGTAGAAAAGCGTAAAAAGGTGTCCATTCAAGGAAGTGGTACAAACACTGTTGAGCAGTTGGCGATCACTACCAAATAAATATAATTATCTGGTACAACACTCCATTTTGGGCATGGTTTAATATGCTACATTCAATCATGAGTGGATTTTTAAAATTCTTTCACTCTTAAATTGCTGCTAAATTTGTTCACGACTCAATTAGTTTTACAATGCATTTTTCAACAATTCTGTTTCATCTAAGAGTTAACAGAATTTTTTTCATGAGGGAATTTATGGGGTGTTCTCCCAAGGCTGTAGCTAGCAGGGGGCTAAAGTGAAGCTAGCCCCTTAGAAGATGGACATTTTTGTAAATTCTCTGAACTTTCATTTTCAGTGGTTTATAAAAATTAATCTTCTGTTTTATTGTAAACATAAATACTTTATTTATTCACGTATTGAATTTCTTTTAAAAAACAAAATTGAAATGATACAGCACGGACGATTAATGACTGAACAAAAAAAATTACTTCTTGGGGTGTGTCTGTAGGAATAGTTGCAACACCGATGCTCAACCACACAGGGGCGTTGCTTGCTGGTGTTAAAAGTCAGGGGCGGAAAAAATGGCACTTTTTTTTTAAGACACATAAAATATGGAAGAACGTTACCACCTACATGAACAACAAAAAGAACACAAAGGAAAAGAAAGAAAAACTGAATCTGAGGTAGATGCGTAGTTGCGCAGAAGGGCAAAACTCTTTTCTTCACTTTATAAACGACTATGAGATACAACTCTGCTGTTAAGGAACTAATGTCGAGGAGGGCATGTGGGTGGTAGCTAAATATGCATCCCTCTAGGCATTGGAAAATAGAGAGAGAGAGAGAGTCAACTTCTTCCTATTCATTGCTTTGGGGTCAGTACAGTCGGTTTTATGACGTGTGTGTGAGAGAGAGAGGGAGAAAAATAATTTGTTGGCATGAATTTGAGGGGTCTTTGTTTTTCAGTGGGGAAGGGAGGGAGTTTTTACCACTGTAAGAAAAGGCACCAGCAAAGGGGAAAAGGGGAACGCTTGATAAAGGATGGAGAAAAAAGTGGAACCAAAGACGGGGAATGGGAGTCAAAATATCAGCAATATATATATCATCATCATCATCATTGTCAACCAATATCAATCCACTGCTAGACGAAGGTCTCCCCAAGTTTTTTCTACAATGGCCAGTCTTCTTCCAGTCTCCTCCATGATACTCCCGCATACTTTCGAATTTCACCCACCCATCTCCCATGTGGTCTTCTGGGTCTTTTCCTGTCCCTTGGAATCCAATCTAAAATTTCGGCTGTCCATCGATGGTCTGTCCTTCTGGCACACGTCCAGCCCATTGCCATTTCAGGGATTTAAGTCTGATCATGATATCTTCCACTCTTGTCATTTTTCGGATCCACGAGTTCCTCTTCTTATCTCTCCTGGTTACACCAAGCATGCACCTCTCCATGCTGCTTTGAGTAGTCTGCAGCCTTTGTATGTCTCTTTTAGTTAAGGTCAACGTCTCTGCACCGTACGTAAGCACTGGAAGGATGCATTGATCAAACACTTTTCTTTTAAGACATAATGGCATATTGCTCTTGAAAATTATGCTGTTTCTTCCAAAAGCTCTCCAGGCAAGTTTTGTACGCCGATTAATTTCTTCATCAATGTGACCCTCACTTGATATCTGCTGTCCAAGATAAACGTATGTGTCTGTTATCCACAGCTTTTCTCCATCAATCGATAAATCTTCATTTCTTGTAAAAACATTGAACATCACTTTTGTCTTCTGAAAGTCCATTTTTAATCCCACTTCCTTACTCTTGTCAGCAAGTTCCTGGATCATACTCTGCAGCTCTGATGGGGTAGTTGCAAAAATGACTACGTCATCAGCAAAACGAAGGTGAGTTAGATAATCTCCATTAATTTTTATCCCTTTGTTTTCCCAGTTCAGGGATTGAAAGACATTTTCCAATGTAGCATTAAAGAGCTTCAGAGATATGGTGTCACCTTGTCTCACTTGACTCCACAACTTAAATCTTGGCCCTCAGTCTCCGGCAGCTGGAATGTACCTGGCCAAGGCAGCCGCCAGTGCGACATGAAGGCAGAGGGTGCTCAGAATCCCCGTAGGACCAGACTAGTCTGCCATCTGATGCTGACCTTGGCTACGTATAATGAACGCTCCCTATCTTCTGATTCAAGGCTTCTTGAATTGGAAGAGGAACTACAAAGTATCAAGACGGACATCACCAGGCTAAGCAAGGTAAGGAGAAAAGGAGATCTCATTGACTGAAAAGTGGACATCTCTTCTGCTATCATGGGACAGATACTGGCAGAACTAGTGGTGTTGGATTTATAATAAACAAGAAACTGAAGGATAAAGTTGTAGAAGTTGAAAGTTCCTCTGACAGAGCTGCACAACTCATTATCCAACTCTGGAGAAGATACAAGGCTCAGATTATTCAAACTTATGTACCCACCACAAGTCATCCTGAAGAAGAAATTGAAGAATTTTATGAGGAAATTCGTCATCTAAATAATAAAGGTAAGCTGCACTTGAAGATAATTATGGGAGATTTCAATGCAAAAATAGGGCAACGGCAACAGAATGAAACTTCAGTAGGCAAATTCGGTCACGGCAACAGAAACCAGCATGGAAATACTCTCGTTGAGTTTGCAGAGGCAGAAGGGTTTTTCATCTTGAACTCCGTTTTCAAGAAAAAGCCACACAGTTAATGGACATGGAGACATCCAAATGGGATGACAAGTGAATTGATTTTATTATGTGTAACAAAAAATTCATCATAGAAGACTGCAGTGTGCTAAACAAGTTTAACACAGGTAGTGATCATAGATTGGTGAGCTGTAAGATGCACCTCAACACTAAACTCGAACATGGCAAGCTCATAAGACAAACCCCCGCACGGGGATAACTGGTTTTCCAGTTATTTGGGGAGCGGCGCCCCCACGGCCCGAGCTGACCTTGTGACGGATCAATATTTCATTTCGTCTTGAACGATTATATAACCGAAGGGACAGCTGTTCATCCAGCTGATGGGGGATGGCGTCCCCACGGCCCGAGCCAACATGTACTATATGTGATGAATTTCACATTTTTTATGTTTTTTCACTTTACATGAACCCGCCTCAGTTGTAGGTTGCTGAGGTTGTGATTATGCGCCAGCTCAGGATTTTAGTTTCTCGTTTTCTTTCCTGTCTTCTCCATTTCATGTTTCTTTCTTTGTTTTTCCGAGCTGGTTAGCTAGACCTACCTGCACGTTTGCCGTGTGTGGTGACCCGTAAGGTGGAAAAGGGGATGCTGGAGGCTGAGGTTTCTGGAGGCCTGGGTGTTGTTGTCGCCAGTTGCCAACACTCCTCTTTGCCCCCTGCTTCACCCTAAACGGGCGGCTGGGAACTAACCCACTCCTAGTCAATGAGGTCTGTGGCCGAGTGGAGCCCAGACCTCTAACGGCTTGTCGTCTCGTACGACAGGGTGAGTCTGGGGATAGGGTGGGCATGCCAAAGGGGTGTTCCCCAGGCATGGGAAAGTCTGGGTGCTCGCTGAGCGCATGTCTGCCCTATCAACTTGCTATATCCGCTTGCTATCCCTAGAGCCGTGTCCTGCGTCCACTTGGGCTTGCGGACCTCCGGTTCTCCCTTGTTGGGCTCGATTGTGGGTGGGGAAGTTGGCGGATGAATCCTTTAAATTTTATATGGCTCTCAATGAAATTTCCCATGAACCCAAAACTAAAAGAGGTATGGAGGAAGGTTCAGGTCCTTCCGCCAAAAAATTTGTAGCAGATGTTTCCAATGCTAGATTCTTTTCTGTGCACTCATTGGACCCTTCAAAGCCTTTGAGTGCCAAAAGTCCATTTTGGATCCACAAAGCGCTGCAATCAATTGCAAGCTCTCCTAAGAGCGTCAAGAAGCTCCAGTCTGGAGATCTTCTTGTTGAGATGTCTACTGTGGCCTACAGTTCCACACTTATCAACACCAGCATGCTGCTCGAGACGCCTGTCAAAATAACACCACACGGTTACCTAAATTCATCTCGAGGTGTTGTCTCCTCTCGGGATCTTATTGATTGCTCTGAGGATGAACTTCTCGAAGAACTGAGGAGCCAACATGTTACGGGTGTGCGACGCATTTCTTTTAGGAGGAATGGGCAGTTTGTTCCATCCTGGAACATTATCTTGACTTTCAACTGCCCTTCCCTGCCTACATCCATCAAGGCAGGGTATCTCCACCTCGAGGTACGCCCGTACATTCCCAACCCGTTGAGATGTTTTAGGTGCCAGTCGTACGGCCACTCTCAGCAGTCATGTAGGAGTTCTCCTAGGTGTGGACGCTGTGGTGCCACAGAGCATCTCCTCTCAGAATGTGTGGCCGAGGCAGAGTTTTGTGTGAACTGCAAGGGTTCACACCCAGCATCAGCCAAAGATCGTCCCAAGTGGAAGGAGGAGAAGGAAATCCAAAGGCTCAAAACGGTGGAAAACATTTCCTATCCTGAGGCCAGAAGAAGAGTGGTTCCCGTTACATCTGATTGGCGATCATACGCTTCAGTGGTGGTTGCCAAATCTATGGTTGCCATTCAGACCGACGTTCAGATCTCCCCTAAATGTCCATTCAATATGGAGGAAATCATCGCAGCCGGACTGGAGGCACTCCAGTCGCGAGCTAGGAGTCTGAAAGTGGCACCCGCCACTTCACCGAAGCAGACTCACTCCAACACCAGCAAGGGAACTCAGTCCACTTCTTCTGGCAAAAACGCCAACATAACACCAACACCAAGGTCAAGGATAAGAAGAGCATTTCTTCTCCTTCAAAGTCTCAGCCAAACAATCAACGGCGAGCAAATCCCGCCAAGACACTTGGGACAAAGCATTCACCAATCTTGGCCCCTGGTCACACACCACCAAATCTGGGGGAACGCTCACCAGAGGAAATGGAGGCTGACCAAGTTTAATCATTTCCTTTTTCATTTCATTTTTACCCATGGGTTCAATAATTCAGTGGAACTGCCGAGGTTTTCGCACCAGTTTTGATGAAGTGAAACATCTGCTTTATTTGTACTCTCCGGTGTGCCTTTGTCTTCAGGAGACAAAGCTTAAACCATCGGACCTGCTTTCAGTTCGAGGCTACAGTGCATTTCGGACAGACCACTCGTCTGGAAATATAGCCTGTGGGGGTGTCGCTATTCTCGTCCCTCACAGGGTTCCGGTATCTTCTGTCGCGGTTTCCACAACTGTGCAGGCCATGGCGGTTCGTATTTCTATGCCTGTGCCTCTTACTGTTTGCAGTGTTTATCTACCACCGGATGAGGATGTTAGCGTCTCTGTTCTGGAGAGCTTGATTGATCAGCTGCCCTCACCCTTCCTTCTTTTGGGTGACTTTAATGCTCATCATCCTTTGTGGGGTAGTGTCAGCGCCAGCGCTAGAGGTCGTCGCATAGAGTCTCTTCTGTGCTCGGCCTCTGTGTGCCTTTTAAACACCGGTGCTGACACTTACTTCCATGAGCCGACATGATCTTTCAGTGCGATCGATTTGACCTTGGGTTCACCATCGATCATTGCTGACTGGTCGTGGACGGTGTGTAAGGATCTCCACGGGAGCGACCACTCCCCAATCGTCCTCTGGCACCATGCAAACGTGCCATATTCTGCCTCCCGCCCACCTCGATGGAGGATGGATTGTGCCAGATGGGAGGTCTTCACATCGTCCGCGGTGATATCTTCTGAAATGGTGACCCAAGAGTCAATCGACGCAGCTGTACTTAAAGTCACAACTTGTATTCTTCAGGCAGCTGATCTTTCAATTCGTAAGACATCTACGAAGCTCCCCAGAATTCCGAAACCTTGGTGGAACCCTAAATGCGCAGCGGCTAGGAGAGCTCAACACAAGGCCTGGTCTACTTTTCGGCGTTATCCAACCGAGGCTAATCTCGTTGCTTTTAAACGTGCTAAATCCTATGCTCGGTTGGTGCGTCGACGTAGCAAGAGGGAGTCTTGGATCCAGTATGTATCATCTCTTACCTCACGTGCCAATTCGAAAACTGTGTGGGAAAGGATTCGTAAGATCCGGGGAACCTACAGTTCACACCAGATTGCCATTCTCGAGAGTAACGGCTGCACATATGCTGACGTCGGGGAGATTGCAGATTGTTTGGGGGAGGCGTTTGCCTCCGTTTCGAGTGATCTGGCGTATCCGGCCTCCTTTCATAGGATTCAGTCCTCCGCGGAACGCCAGAGAATCTCTTTTGCGCCATATACCGACACTGGTTATAACTCCCCCTTCAGCATGTGTGAACTTCGGGTGGCTCTGCATCGGTCCGGGGCTACTTCTGTCGGTCCCGATGACATCCACTACGACATGCTCCGTCATCTCTCCCAGTCGTCTCTCGAGAACCTTTTAATCTTATACAACCGCATCTGGTTAGAACACAGTTTCCCGGAGTCTTGGCGAAAGGCTTTTGTTCTACCTTTTCCGAAGCCTGGCAAGGATCCTAAGTCTCCCTCTAGTTATCGCCCAATTGCTCTCACTAGCTGTCTGTGTAAAGTTCTCGAACGCATGGTTAACTCACGATTAATTCATTTTTTAGAACATCATCAATTACTTTCACCATCACAAAGCGGTTTTCGGCGTCATCGTTCACCTCACGATCATCTCCTGCACCTTGAGACATCTGTGCGCGAGGCGTTCGTGCGTAGGCAGCACCTGGTTTCTGTATTCTTTGACATCGAGAAAGCCTATGATCGTGCGTGGCGGCACGGGATTATCCGTGACCTCCACGCATGCGGATTGCGAGGGAATCTTCCGACCTTTATTGTAAATTTTCTTCGCAATCGGGTGTTCCAGGTGCGCCTGGGTACGACGCTATCTGCAACATTCCATCAAGAACAAGGTGTTCCTCAAGGTTGCATTTTATCTGTCACATTGTTCATCCTTCGCATTAATTGTCTCCTCACAAATCTTCCTCCTGCGGTTTCGGCTACTGTGTATGTCGATGACTTGCACATCTTCTGCTCGTCATCGAGCATGCGTTTCATTGAAAGGCAGTTGCAGTCTAGTATTAATCAGATTTTTAAAGCGGCAAATAGCAATGGTTTCGTTCTTTCTCCCGACAAGACAGCGTGTGTTCATTTCTGCCGGAGGCGTGGCCTCCATCCTGACCCCGAGCTGTATTTGGACCGTGCAGCCATTCCAGTTTTGCCGGAGACCAAGTTCCTTGGACTGACCGTCGACCGTGCGCTTACGTTCCGTGTGCACGTTCGGCGGCTCAAGATTTCCTGTCTGCGTGCTCTTTCTATTCTAAAAATCCTTTCGAGAGTTTCGTGGGGCGCAGACAGGATCTCTTTGTTTCGCATTTACCACTCCTTAATTCGGTCGAAACTGGATTATGGCTGTATCGTGTATGGCTCGGCTCGTCCTTCCGTTCTCCGGCCTTTGGACGCTGTTCATCATCAGGCGCTGCGTCTTTGTACGGGAGCATTTCGAACATCTCCGATTCCCAGCCTTTACGCTGATGCGAACGAACCATCGCTTGAATTACGCCGTCTGCAGCTGTCTGTCCACTTTTACTTAAAACTTCGGTCTCTTCCAGACCATCCTTTGTACGGTGCAGTTTTCCATCCTCAGCATGCTCGTTTATTTGCGAACCGGCCCTCGTGCGTTCCAACCTTCGGTCTTCGTATGGCGGCCGTAGCTCGTGATGCAGGGCTCGACTTGTCGCTTGTTGCAGCGACCAGGGGCTTTCGGGATCCTCCATGGCACCCACTTGGTGTCATGGTTGATACCACCTTTACGTCTTTCGACAAATCCTCAACCCCTGCATCAGTGTACCAGCAGCTCTTCGCTGAGCACCGTGCCCTCAAAACTGAATACACTCCCATTTTCACTGATGGCTCTAAGATGCATGGAGTCGTTGGATCCGCAGCTGTCTGTGTTGATGACGTGTCAGTAGCGCGGATCCCAGCTGAGGCCACGGTGTTTTCGGCGGAGATGCATGCTGTGTATCTTGCACTTCTTCATGTTCAGTCGAGTTCTCATCATAGTGCTATGGTCTATACGGATTCCTTAAGTGTCCTGCAGTCTTTGTCATCGCTGGACTATTGTAATCATCCTTTTCTTTTGAACGTACGAGGGCTTCTTCGTTCCTTGCTCGAGGCCGGTGTCCAGATTCAATTCGTCTGGATTCCTGGGCATGTTGGAATCTCGGGTAACGAGTGTGCTGATGCGGCCGCTAGATCTGCTTCCTCTTTGGTCGTCACACCCTTGCCACTCTTTCATCGCGATTGTTCGATTTCTTGTTCGTGATCATATCAAACGAACGTGGCAGGGTCTGTGGGACCAACAGGTGGAAAATAAACTGCATCGTATAAAACCTATTCTCGAAATCTGGAACTCCTCATCTCGTCGGAACCGCAGGGAGGAAGTGGTGCTTGCGCGTCTCCGCATTGGGCATTGTCGTTTCACTCACCGCTTTTTGCTGTGTGGCGACACTGCGCCGATGTGTGAGACGTGCAACTGCCGACTCACCGTCACTCATCTTTTGTGTAAATGTGTTCGTTTTCGTGATGTACGTTTTCATTTCTTTCATTCTCATTTGTTGAACGAGGACGCCGCTACACTGCAGCGGCTCCTCAATGACCACTGCAATACTGTTGTTGTTTTTTCATTTTTTAAACAAATTGACTATTTTAAACGTATCTAGATTTTAGCCCTATCATTATACTCATTTTTCAGTTTTACTGAATCATCTAGATTTTAATCTTTGTATCAAGTGTTTAGTACTGTTTGTTTCATTATCTTTTTTAGCCCTTTCATCGTTCTCATTCTTCAGTTTTATTTGCTTAGCCATATTTTAAGCTTCATCGCACGTTTTTAATACTGTTTGTTTGTCTGTCTGTCTTGTAGTTTTTACCGTATTCATTTCCATCTTTCACTTTTACCGCTTCATCCTGTTTTTAGCCTTGTGTACGTGTTTTATTAATTTTGTTCTCTTTTGATGTCCTTTGTTTGGCGCTCTTTGGCCAACCATGGCCCTTGCGCCAATAAAATCAATGAACCAACCAACCATCATAAGACAAACAAAATCTATTGACATAACCAAACTTAAAAAACACCATAATACCTTCAAGTTGGAACTGAAGAACAGGTTCTCTGCTTTAGAAGGCCTAACATCGGAAGAAGTGGATATTTCTGAAGTTAGCAGAAAAGTAACCAAAGCTCTTATGGAAACAGCCACAAAATTAGCTAGGTCTAAGAACAAGTTGCATGTGAACAAACTATCAGGAAAAACCAAAATGTTGATGCAAAAAAGAAGAGAGATGAGGACAACTAAAGATGTGACTTCCAAAGTGGAATATATAGAGCTATGCAAGACAGTACAAAAAAGTATCACTGAAGACGTAAGGAAATTCAACTTTGAACTAGTGAGGAAAGCAATTGAAAACAACCAAAGCCTAAAGATAGCAAAGGGACATATCAGTAAGGGAAGGAAAGAGATTATGGCACTGAGAAAAGAAGATGGTTCTGTAACAAGAAATAGAGGCGAAATTTTGACAAGAGTGAAATATTTCTACTCCAAATTATATGAAAGAGATGATACATGTACTTCAGACATCATGAAAGGTACCAGTACCAGAGTTCTTCCAGTCCTCCCAGCAGAAGTTTCACATGCAATCAAGAACATGAAGCGGGGGAAAGCTCCAGGGGAAGATGGAATTACTGTAGACATCATACAAGAAGCAAGTGGAGAAATCGAAACAGTACTCGCCCAAATTTTCACTCGATGCCTTAATGAAGGGAAGATTCCTGAGAATTAGAACAATGCTACAATGATCTTGCTACATAAAAAAGGTGACATTGAGGATCTCGGGAACTACAGACCTATCAGCCTCCTATCAGTGGTTTATAAAATCTTCACTAAAGTTCTTTCACACCGTTTGAATGTAACACTGGACATGGCTCAACCAAGAAAACAAGCTGGATTCAAGAGTGGCTACAGCACAATAGATCATATCCACTTACTGAGAGAACTAATTGAAAGAGCGAGGGAATATGAACTTCCATTGTGCATGGCTTTTATCGATTATGAAAAAGCCTTTGATTCGGTGAAACCATCAGCAGTTACAATGGCTCTGAAATCCTGTGGTATTGAAAATGCATACATTAATATTATTAATAACATCTCTGAAAATGCAAGTGCAAATATTTGGCTGTTTGAAAATATATATATATACACTACCTACCAACAAGTAATTGGACACCCCTGCAATCGACGATATCCGCGGTCCTGATACACGTCACGGCCACCGCCGTTAAATATCGTGTTGGAAAGAACAACGCAACCAGTCGCATGCAAGATGCCACGCAGTTCGGAGCTCTCTGATTTCAAGAAAGGTGTAATCGGCAGGTATCACAGAAATGACCGATCCATACGTGACATATCCAGCAAGTTGAAGTACCCAAAATCGACAGTTGCCTACGTGATTGGCAAGTGGAAGATGAGAGGTGGCTGTCGGAATGTGCTCCGACCCGGCAGATCCACAAAACTGGGAGTTGGAGACCGACGGGTGCTGGCCCTGAGAAATTCGGAAGAACCGCACCAAATCGATGGGCCACATCCGCGAGGAGTTTCAACAGGCATCCGAAAGTCTTTTTCGATGAATACAATCCGTAAGAAAGCCCATCTGCTCGGTTATCGTGGACGTGCTGCCGGCCACAAGCCTTTGATCACCAAGTCCAATAGCGCTGCTTGGCTAACGTGGTGCAAAGAACGTCGACAGTGCACCGTTGAACAGTGGAAACAGGTTCTCTGGAGCGACAAATCAAGGTTTACCCTGTACCGTTCGGATGGCAGGGTCTGGGTTTGGCGTCTGCCTGGAGAACGCCTCCTGCTGGAATGTATTGTGCCAACTGTGAAGTATGGCGGCAGTGGAATTATGCTATGGGGGTGTTTCTCCTGGTATGGCACGGGACCCTTGGTCGCAATTCCTGGTAGACTCAACGGCGAGACCTACTGCACCATTTTGAATGACCATGCACTTCCTACATTGTGGCAGTTTTATGGGGTGGACTCATATATATATATATATATATATATATATCATCATCATCATCATTGTCAACCATTATCAATCCACTGCTGGACGAAGGTCTCCCCAAGTTTCCTCCACAACGGTTTGTCTTGTGCCAGTCTCCTCCATGTCACTCCTGCATACTTTCGAATTTCATCCACCCATCTCCCATGTGGTCTTCTTCTGGGTCTTTTCCTGTCCCTTGGAATCCAATCTAAAATTTTGGCTGTCCATCGATGATCTGTCCTTCTGGCAGTATGTCCAGCCCATTGCCATTTCAGGGATTTAACTCTGATCATGATGTTTTCTACTCTTGTCATTTTTCGGATCCACGAGTTCCTCTTTTTATCTCTCCTGGTTACACCAAGCATGCACCTCTCCATGCTACTTTAAGTTGTCTGCAGCCTTTGTATGTCTCTTTTAGTTAAGGTCCACGTCTGTACACCATACATAAGCACTGGCAGGATGCATTGATCAAACACTTTTCTTTTAAGACATAATGGCATATTGCTCTTGAAAATTATGCTGTTTCTTCCAAAAGCTCTCCAGGCAAGTTTTGTACGCTGATTAATTTCTTCATCAATGTGACCCTCACTTGATATCTGCTGTCCAAGATAAACGTATGTGTCTGTTATCTCCAGCTTTTCTCCATCAATCGATAAATCTTCATTTCTTGTAAAAACATTGAACATCACTTTTGTCTTCTGAAAATTTCATTTTTAATCCCACTTCTTTACTCTTTCAGCAAGTTCCTGGATCATACCCTGCAGCTCTGATGGGGTAGTTGCAAAAATGACTACGTTATCAGCAAAACGAAGGTGGGTTAGATAATCTCCATTAATCTTTATCCCTCTGTTTTCCCAGTTCAGTGATTGAAAGACATTTTCCAATGTGGCATTAAAGAGCTTGGGAGATATGGTGTCACCTTGTCTCACTCCTTTTCCAATTTTTATGTGTTGTATTTTCAAACAGCTGAATCTTTGCTCTTGCATTTTCATAGATGTTATTAATAATATTAATGTATGCATCTTCAATACCACAGGATTTCAGAGCCATTGTAACTGCTGATGGTTTCACCGAATCAAAGGCTTTTTCATAATTGATAAAAGCCGTGCACAATGGAGTTCATATTCTCTCGCTTAAGTTCTCTCAGTACGTGGATATGATCTATTGTGCTGTAGCCACTCCTGAATCCAGCTTGTTCTCTCAGTTGAGCCATGTCCAGTGTTACCTTCAAGCGTTGTGAAAGAACTTTAGTGAAGATATTATAAACCACTGATAGGAGGCTGATAGGTCTGTAGTTCCCGAGATCCTCAATGTCACCTTTTTTATGTAGCAGGATCATTGTAGCGGTGTTCCAATCCTCAGGAATCTTCCCCTCATTAAGGCATCGAGTGAAAATTTGGGCGAGTACTGTTTAGATTTGTCCACTTGCTTCTTGTATGATGTCTACAGTAATTCCATCTTCTGGAGCTTTTGCCCGCTTCATGTTCTTGACTGTTTGTGCAACTTCTGCTGGGAGGACTGGAGGAACTCTGGTACTGGTACCTTTCATGATGTCTGGAGTACATGTATCATCCCTTTAATATAATTTGGAGTAGAAATCTTTCACTCTTGTCAAAATTTCGCCTCTATTTCTTGTTACAGAACCATCTTCTTTTCTCAGTGCCATAATCTGTTTTCTTCCCTTACTGAGATGTCCCTTTGCTATCTTTAGGCTTTGGTAGTTTTTAATTGCTTTCCTCACTAGTTCACAGTTGAATTTCCTTACGTCTTCAGTGATACTTTTTCGTACTGTCTTGCATAGCTCTATATATTCCACTTTGGAAGTCACATCTTCTTTAGTTGTCCTCATCTCTCTTCTTTTTTGCATCAACATTTTGGTTTTTCCTGATAATTTGTTCACATGCAACTTGTTCTTAGACCCAGCTAATTTTGTTGCTGTTTCCATAAGAGCTTTGGTTACTTTTCTGTTAACTTCAGAAATATGCACTTCTTCCGATGTTGGGCCTTCTAAAGCAGAGAATCTGTTCTTTAGTTCCAACTTGAAGGTATTATGGTGTTTTTTAAGGTTGGTTATGTCAATACATTTTGTTTGTCTTATGAGCTTGCCACATTCAAGTTTAGTGTTGAGGTGCATCTTACATCTCACCAATCTATGGTCACTACCTGTGTTAAACTTGTTTAGCACACTGCAGTCTTCTATGACGAATTTTTTGTTACATGTAATAAAATCAATTTCACTTGTCGTCCCATTTGGATGTCTCCATGTCCATTTCCTGTGTGGCTTTTTCGTGAAAAAAGAGTTCAAGATGAAAAACCCTTCTTTCTCTGCAAACTCAACGAGAGTATTTCCATGCTGGTTTCTGTTGCCGTGACCGAATTTTCCTACTGAAGTTTCATTCTGTTGCCATTGCCCTATTTTTGCATTGAAATCTCCCGTAATTATCTTCAAGTGCTGCTTACCTTTATTATTTAGATGACAAATTTCCTCATAAAATTCATCAATTTCTTCTTCAGGATGACTTGTGGTGGGTGCATAAGTTTGGATAATCTGAGCCTGGTATCTTTTTGAGAGTTGGATAACGAGTCGTGCATCTCTGTCAGAGGAACTTTCAACTTCTACAACTTTATCCTTCAGTTTCTTGTTTATTATAAATCCAACACCACTAGTTCTGCCAGTATCTGTCCCATGATAGTAGAAGAGATGTCCACTTTTCAGTTCAATGAGATCTCCTTTTCTCCTGAACTCACTTAGCCCGATGATGTCCCACTTGATCCTTTGTAGTTCCTCTTCCAATCCAAGAAGCCTTGAATCAGAAGATAGGGAGCGTCCATTATACGTAGCCAAGGTCAGCATCAGATGGCAGCCTAGTCCGGTCCTCCGGGGATTCTCAGCACCCTCTGCCTTAATGTCGCACTGGCCGCTGCCTTGGCCAGGTACATTCCAGCTGCCGGAGACTGAGGGCCAAGATTTAAGTTGTGGAGTCATTTTGGAGGGGTTTGGCCTTAACTCACCACGCTGGCCAAGCGGGTTGGTGAGTGTGGGATAGCATTTCCTCTAATCTCAATGGTATAGTTATACCGCTATTGGCGGTCATCAGAGCCCCTTTAGTGGGAACAGGATGCACCACGAGAAGGCGGGGTTGACATTTGTCAAGGAGAGGCTGTGATGTTACGCATCACCTGACCTTATATATATATATATATGGAAATAATAATGAAAACAGACCAAGGAAACACCCAAACAAAACACAATGTGTACCACTAAAGGAACAAACAATTCCCACATACTTGCAAAAAGCCCTGAACCCAAAAACACAAAAGTACTCGAACCCATTACACTGCTAACGTACCGAATGGAACCCAAAATACAAACAAGAAACAAATACAGAACAGCGCCACAGCTGCCTCACTGTAAAAGGTGAAACACAAACAAACAAAGAACCGAGACGACACTAAAATCAAATTAAAACGGTCATCATCAGGGAAGCACCCGTTTTTTTAAGTGGCTTTTCTGAAACCAAGAATGGGACGGACAAAATATAAATGTCCCCTTGGTCATGTTCCCAAAGCCACAAGACCAAAAGAACAGAAATAAAGACAAAAAAAAGTATGATCATGATTAGTCCTACCTGGACAAAGAAGGCCGGAAACAAAAATAACTGAAGAAAGCAAGAACGAACACAAAAGTGAAACCACAAAGATCGTTGCAACACCTAACACCAAGAACCACTGATAAAGAATCAAGAATATATATATATATATATATCAGTAACTCCTCGATGCTGCTACACGGATCCACAGAATGGACCAGAACAGTAAACTAGATAAAAAAATTAAATAGTTTATTCAACAATAAGAAACCTGCAGTTAAACCATAATCAAGTAAATTCAGAGGATGTGATTTTTTTTTCTTTATATTTCAAGAGTTCAGCTTCTTTCAGCATCCACTTTTTCCATATTGTTTGTTATTTTTATTTTTTTGTTTTTATTTTTTGGGAGGAAAGAAATTATTCACTAATGAAGTAAATTAACAAAGGAAGTGAAAAAAAAAAAAAAAAAGCTTGTCTGTATTCGTCGAAAACGTTAGCTTGTAATTAAACACCGAGCCACTGCCATGTGACCCTTCAGCCTGCCCCCGGTCTGGGACCTAGCTATGGCCCTGTGTTCTCCTCCTGTGGGTACACGTGTTCCTATAGTGGACCACAAGACTAAAATTTTCGGCCTGGTTTCGTTGACCCAATCCGCCCCTGCAGGGGTGAAATTAAAATTTGTCATGATTGACTAATGGAGGGGGATATGTTAAAGTTTCTTTTGTATAATGTTAATTCATTTTTGCGAGTAGATAATGCGATTTGCTAGTAAAAAAATAAGGCCACTAGCAGGTGTTGCTACTGCTAAAAAAAAAAAAAAGTCGAAATCAAGTCCTGTTTCAGAATCAGTTCTATTATCCCACAGTATTCCTCTCAGCAATGCTTTTGTTGAGAGAAATTTTCTCATGTTGCTTTTGCCAAAAATAAAATTGGAAATAAACTTAACATTGACACCTTTTCTACTGTTTTGAGAATCAAAACTCATTTGTATTCCTTGGGAAACAGCCTCAAACAGGGGTGTATTTAGAAGGGGGCAAGGAACCTTATAAACAAAATTTAAGTTTTATAAGAAAAATTAATTTCCATGTAAATTTTGACTAAGGCTTTATTAAACATGACATAGGCCTTTTTGTATCAAGAAAATCTGGCAATCCTTTATTTGAGGCCTTTTTTTTTTTTTTACTTAACATAAGCCTTTTTGTGTCAGAAAAGTCTAGCAACCCAGGTGTGTATGCACATGGAACAGTTTCAGACTAATATTTTCCTATGTAGTGAAGGAATGTTTCATCTTTGCTTTAGCTGAATATGATGTCCCAACTGGAGGTAAGAAGAGCATTCATGATTTTTGCGCAATTTTTCGAGTTACGTCAGCACACAGTTAGCGTTTTATCGCACAACATGTGATCTCGTTCCATTCAATTGCACCAATTTTGAACACAAATTACATTTTGCAGTGTTATAAATTTTCATGTCTATGTATCAGTCCTAGGAGATACTGACATAGTATAGTAATTTAACACTATAAACCTCTTATGTGTGTAACAAGGTTTTATTATAAATTGATTAGCAAGAAAGAGTGTCATAACATAACAGATTATAGATCTATTAGGTTCTGTGCTGTTGGATTTGATAGGATTTGGTGGTAGTACTTACTTCAGTGTTTCCATTTGCGGAAATATTTTATCATTAAACCAAAAATTATTTTTCCAAATTGAAACATTAGTTACATTAGAATTGCTAAAAAAACCTTTTTTTTTTTTTTTTTTTTTTCAAGAAATATGTTCAACCCTAATTTATTGGTCATCACCATATTTTGCATACTAATTTTTTTAGCCATTTAAAAATCGTTGCTGTATCCTCTTGCCCCTTGAGAATACTATTGAAACCATATGAAGTGCAGAAGGCCATCTCAGTGGTCCAAGCATTGGTTTCTGATCATTCGTTCAATATTGGTCTGGGTTTGAATCTTGGTGAGACATGGATGTTGTTTTTGTCTTACGGCACTGGCTCTCTCCCTTCCCTGGAACCAGTGGCCCTTAATTAGGGATGGGCGATTGCTTATAACCTGTCAAGTTGCTCACTGTGGTTGTTTAAATCCCACCAAAAAAAAAAAAAAAAAGTACAAAAGCTGTGGGGGAGAAAACCATGATATCACATGCACTTCTCTTTTCATTGTTAATTTAAAATATCAAATAATGTATCATTAAGATTTGAATGACAGACAGATTATTACAAAAAATTAACATGATTTAAATCTAATTCTTAGGGTAAGGTGACCAGATATTAGAACACTGATTTGAAGATAAAATGGCACAGTGTATCTACCTCTGAAGATCATTTAGGGGCACATTATGTACCTAGACTAAATATGCAAACTTTTTGTCATAAAACTGCATTGCATCAATAAGTGAAATATTATATCGGAAAATGTGTATCTTTAAAAGGGATATCTTTTGCAGAAGTTTGATAATTTGTTCCTACAAAGCAAATATAAGAAATGGTTACTGGTATTCAATATTTCAGATTTCATTTTCAATCAGAATTTTTGGTAGCACAAACCAGTTCTTCAAATAAAACAGGGCAACTTCATGATGTGAAGAGTGTATTTACTATCTGGAATTTGTAATCACTGTTTCTCTAAGAATGACTATTAACTGAAATTATAAGGTTTAATCAAGCGAAAGGGTGACCGTAATGCACCAAAGTTCCCTGACGAGGATATGGAACAGCAAACCACTAATAAATGTGGCTGTGACCGTAATGGGTGTGATGGGGGAGAAACAGGTTTGTGACGTCACGCAGCAAGGAATGACAATGCGCAATAGTGCTGTGTGCAGTATTCGTTGGCTTCCAGTGGGATCAGCAGGTGTGTTTGAAGCGTGGGTTACATAAAAATGGCGTTTCAACTGTGAACTGCATCAGCAAGTGAGCAATGCGTGGTCATATGCTTTTTATCAGCTGACGGCAACAAGGTGATCAACATTTATAGGAGGATGCTTGCTGTGTATGGGGAAAATTGCGTGTCATGAAAAACTGTCCATAAGTGAAATGCATGTTTCCGACGAGGTCGTGACAGCCTGTTAGATGATGCGTTACCCAGCCAGGCCAACATTGTCATTACACCTGAACTCGTGGAACAAGTGGATGAATGCGTGAAGGCCGATTGTAGGGTGACCATACGTTCTCTGGAACAGACATTCAATGTGAGTCATGGCACCATGTGGATAGTTGTGCATGAGAAGTTGGGATACAGAAAGTGTGTGCACAATGGGTGCCAAAGTTATTGTCTGATGCACAAAAAAGTCTTCGAATGGGCCTTTCACTGGAGCATGTGGTGCAGTATCAGAGTGACCCTGCCTTCCTTTCCAGATTAGTGATAGGTGATGAAACTTTATGCAGTCTCTTAAAACTGGAAGCAAAACACAGCAGTATGCAGTGGAAGTATCCCGCATCACCACCACACAGAAAGTTCAAAGCTGTGCCACGGACTGGGAAGGTTTTGTTAATGGTGTTCTTTGATGAAAGGGGTGTGCTACTCATCGACTTCATCTATCAGCGGGGTACCATCAACAGTGCAGCGTACTGTCGGACATGGCAGCGACCGCGTACCGCCATCAAAAACAAAAGGCGCGGGATGTTGAGCTCCAGTATCGTGTTGCTACATGATAATGCTCGGCCACATATCTCCCATGAAACCACCACTCTTCTGACAAAATTTTGATGTGAGGTACTGCCGCTTCTGCCATATAATCTGGACATGTCACCCTACGATTACCAATTTTTAGCCCCTTGAAGAAACATCTCAAGGGTCGATGTTTCCCATCTGAGGCTGAACTGCATGCCTGTGTGACATTGGCTCCTCTTCCAGCCCAGATACTTCTTTGAGAACGGTATTCATTGGGTACCACAACAGTGGGACTGCTGCCTACAAGCCTACAGTAACTACTTTTAACTGGTACGTATATGTGCCTTTCCATGACTTTCATCACCTTTTCATTTGACAAACACTTACAGATAAAGAAGGTTATAAAGGAAAGAACATTTGGGATTTTTAATGCCAACATCCATTTCATTTTTTATTAACTCCTTAAAGTAGCCCAAATAACTTAAAAGATTATGAAATATGCTGATATTTCAGATAGTAATCCAAATGTGATGCAGTGTTATTTGTTGAAGCTCTTGCATCAGTGGTTAATAGACTGCAAAATTTTGGAGTGTGGTGTTTATGCCAGAGCAGCTCTAATATGAATTTATTTCATAAGTAATGGTTCTTGTTGGGTGTGGCACGTAGTCTAATTTACTATTTAAATCTATGAATGCAGTCTGTAAGAGCATACATATAAAGATTGTCCTCTGAATTTGCACTTTTAACTGAAGCCTGAACGTAAAAACATAGTTAAAATGTACCGATAGTAGCTACTTTTTAGGGAAAGTAGTGTAACTAGCTACTTTTAAGAAGTAGCGTTCCTTTTACTGTAGATAACTTTTCCTCCTTCCCACATGTCTCATTCTATTTATTCTAACTGCTGCTTTCACTGATCTGCATTTCACCGTACCGCAACTTTTTATTTTTATTTTATAAGATTGAACCCACATCAAACTGTTCCCGTTCTGATTAGTAAGTTATCTTCTCTATCGAACAAGTCTTGTTCACCTCTTGAATTGACCATCGTCTTTATTTTGGTGACATTTATCTTTAGATGTGCCATTTTAAAAGCCGTGTAGCAGTATGACTAAATTATCTGCAAATAAAATATTTCATGGTGTACCTTAGGCCCTTAGCCATACTTTTGTTTAATGCATCCAAGATAGATACAAAATGTAAAGGGGTACAATGCTGGGACGTTTAAGGGGAAGGCCCACTGCCCTCTCTCCAATTTTTTTTTTAAATGGTTTGAAATTTGTTTTATATAGTCAATTCACATTACATTTTTTGTTTTACAGTATAATTATACCATTTCTACACTATTTTTCTCTTCCAGTTATGTAAGAGTGATGAGCTTAGCTGTGACTTTTGAAATGAATTCAGATGTACTTTACATTAAGCATTCAACTTATTTTCTTCAAATATTTTATTTGTTATGTGTGTGTGTTTCTGTGTATTCTCTCTTGGTTTGTACATGTGTGCAAGAACAGAGTGGCCTTCTGTAGCTCCATGGTCTCACAGTAAGAGCAAGTTATGTTTAAAAAAATATGAAAACTATGTTTGTATTTCAAAATGCAAAATGGTGACAAGCTAAGTGAAAGTTTCTCTTTCAAAATACTTTCATTTTATATTGGATATACCAGTACTACAATGGGTACTTCCCATGTAAAATGTTATACACAAGAAGTTGCAACCTATTACATTCTTGTCACATAAATTTCTTTCTGCCATTCCTTGTGTCATTATGCCTTTCACAATTGATTCAACTCCAATGCAGATTTTTGATTAGAATGATGATTTGATCAAATTTTATAATGGTCAAATCAAAGTTGGTTCTTTGTTGCCAACTTCATTTCCTCATCAAACATGATCTCAATCGTCAAATAAATGCCACATGTTTTATTGTTTTGCATGTAGCAGTGCTTCAGAAAACTTGTAAATTACATCTCCCTAAAATGGGTGACTAATCTATATGTTCTGATTTATGTTCAAGCATGCTACCGTTACACCACTGATGCCAACAAAGTTCCAAGACGTAACTGAAGACTTGATTACTTTGACTAGTCCAGAATTCTGTACATAGTATTCTGGAGGTACACTAGTTAAAGCAATCTCTGCTTCATCGTAGCATAAATGATGCTTTCTCATCCATCTGTGAATGTAGATCAACATATCTCTAGTTTTCTAGACCATAGAAACCAATGAAAAGTTGATCCATGGAATAATTAATTCTTCAGAAGTGCACAGCAATTCATATCCCATTCCAGACCGATGTCATTTTGATATTAATTCTGTAACATGGTTGCATGGTAAACAGTAAAAAGTATGGCATCTCTATTTGGACAATGATATTTTGTAAATAGCCTGAAAAGTGAGCATGCTGCCACTGTGGTGCAGTGGTCTAAGTACTGTCCTCTGACCATTTGCCCTAGATGGGTCCGGGTTCGAATCTCAGGGAGGCTTGGATGTTGTGTTTGTCTTACAGTTACAGCACTGGATATCTTCCTTCCTTGGAGTCAATGACCCTGAATTAGAGACATGCAACAGCTTATGGTTCATTGAGTTGCTCACTGTAGTCATTAACCCCCCCCCAAATAAGTGTTCATTGTACGTCATTTCAACATTAATTACAAGGATTCGTTTGATAAGTACATTAAAAGGACAAACTACAGTGAAATTTGCCTAAGACTTAATCCTAGGGACTGGAATTATTTTCTGTTTTATGCAAGTGCATCCATGGAAGACATTAAAATGTAGACATTTGAATTTTTGTCATGCTAATAACAGATTCCACATGACACTCACATTTTCTATTTCATGCTTTCAACAATTAACTTCTGTATCCAAATCAAGAACTGTCTTTGGCACCACAGCTAGAGACAAAATGCAACTTACAACAAGCAAATACTGTGAATAATCATCTCAATAAATAAATATCAGAGAATTAAAAGGGAGCATCTTGTTGAAATCCATAGCTTCCAGCAAAGAGCGATGTTGGTTACATGACCTAAACTTGAATCGTGCTGCGTGCTTAAGAAGAAGCCAAGCAGTGGATATGCTAGTGTGTGTGTTTGTGTAAACAACCCAAAAGTAATCTATCTCTATTTAGTTATATGTTATCTTCATCCTCTAGCAAATTTGTTTCATTTGAATTTATCAGTACACTTTATCGGGTAATGTTCTGTATTCCATTAAAATACTCGACTGCACTGGAACATCTGGGAACTAACTTTTCATTGTTATAAGGTTCATTTACTGTCTTGCCATTTCTGTTTCTGGATTGGACAGGATATGTTTTAGACAGATTAAATAGTATACAATTTCCTATCTTTCATTTCAGGACCAAAAAGAAAGAAAAAAGTTCTATTTTGGACTGGTTTTCATTTTATACAGGTTCTGTCTCAAACAGGTTTTACTGCATTTTAGTTCTTGAACATTCTGTACACTGTGTTAGCAGATAGCACATGTCAAACAACTGTTGAGATAAAAAATGGATATGTTCAAAATAGTGTATTGTTTCTGATTACTGAGTGTCATCCTCAGTCTTCTGATACCCTCAGTCTCCCTAATGAACTACCATCTTTTTGGAAATGCCTTGTATGTGAAAGGAAATAAACAGAAACAAAAACTGAAATAATTTCAAAAAAAAAAAAAAAAAAGAGGATGATGCTCACATCAATACTCACCAATAAATGGTGCTAAAGCTCGTGACTGCAATGCAAAGAATGACGTTAACCACTTGATTGCTACAAAGAAACAAAGATTAATTAAACTGTAAACGGCCACAGCAGTTGTGCCTTGAACAAATATTGAAGATACTGAAATTATTGGTTAAAGTACATTTTTTTTATATTGATTGCGATTTTTTTACAACTCTTGACTTTTGTAATGGTTTTTGTACTTTAGACTATATGTATTGCCATGTTTTTTTAACCTGTATATTGCCTTGCACTTTTATCTGAGCTGTAACTCTTCCCCACCCAAAACCCTAACACCTTTTTTCACTTTGTGTTTTATGATGAATTGTGGCAGTTGACTAAGGTAAGCATACTTGCTTGTTTAGAATAAGGACAACTCAGGACAATGCCCCAGTAATAAGTTATTTTGAACATATTTTTTTATCTCGAGTGTTGGTGGACTATTGTTATCTGCTGTTATAGTATTGCAGTAAATTGTCAGTGTCATGAACAGAATATTCGAGGACTGACTTAATTTGTCCTTTTAATATACATACTTATTTGCAGTGTGATTTTCAAAAGATTGCTGGCATTTGTTGTTGTTTTTTCTACATCTTGATTGTGGATTTTTATTTTGAGATAATGTTAAGGATATCTTCGCCTTTTATCTAAGGATATATCATTTTCAGCAGTTTCTCACTCATTTGGAGAGCAGATACTGCTGATGATAGTTCTTGCTTTATCACCGTTAAGATACTTTGTTTCCTTTTCCCCATTCTTCACTGTAACTGTAGGCAGGGTTTGATAATGGTTATTGTCACCAAAACCAACTGAGTAGAAATGGGCAAATGGATTCTTTTGAAAGAATCGATTCTTTCAATTCGACTCTCTAAGAAGATTCATTTGGACTGTTTTGATCATTTCCTGGTTTAGAGAATGACTTGTGTTTAGGGAATCAACTCTGAGTTGGGTACTTTTGTTCGTTTCGGTCAGTGATTATTCCGGTTTAGAGAACGAATTGCATCTAGGGAAATGATTCTGCATCAGATCCTTTCATTCGTTGATAGTTTTCAGTTTAAATTTGTTTTAAATTCTTACAGAAAATTTGTTCCACGGTTTTCTTATAAGTTCATTTTGAAACTTTCACGTAATTTATAGCATTTATACACTTTTGAATAAGATTTTCTAACTAGAACATGAACCTCACAGAGACACTGTGATAACATTTTGATGTGTAGTAAGAAGTAATTCTGGCTGATTCATTCAGGGAATCGGTTCTTTTGCGGAATCAATTGTTTCAGAAAAGATTAATTCGCCAATGTCTCAATATGCTGGTTCGTTCTTTTTCAATGAATCATTTGTGAACAACACATCTCTACAGTTGAGACTATTGTTCCTGATAATGTATGCTCCTTATTTCTTATCTGTGTGTGGAGCTGGTAGTGGGTGAGTTCTTCCTCAGTATTTTTGTTTTGTGATGCATATATACATTCGTGGTATAAAAACACACACACACTTTTTTTTTCTTTGTAAACAGTTAAGCAATATCATTACCCAGGTTTTCCAGTATTCCTTAGTATAAAAATTTCGGTCTTAGTGACAGTGCTGTACAACATAGTTGAAAGGGAAAAACTGCATTTCTTCTGTGGACATGTGTTGTTTTGCAGTTTCTTGGATGTTTTGTATAGATTAAACATCCATACCCAAAACCCTCCCAAACTAAAAACCTCCAAAATCAGAAACTTTTTTAAGTACCAACATGATATCACAAATGGAAAATTCGAGAATGCTTTGAGAAGGTCCTTCGGCATTGCGCAGGTTTCTGCAGCATACCCCTGTGGTTACAACACTTGACCTCAGGTACCCTAAGTGAGGCTCTGATACCCTGTTGTGTTATAGTGATGGGCTTGCAAATTCTTTTGAAATGATTTGTTCTTTCGGTTGGACTAACTGAAACAATTTGTTCGCACTGATATGTTTGTTGACACTTCCAGTGAATGATTTCTCAAGGGAATGACTTGCGAATCTGTCCTGAATTGGGCCTGTTTGTGTTGTTCGTTTACTCTTCTGATTTAGGGAATGATTTTCTGTTAAAATCTTACAGGGAAATTTTTTTCTTAATTTTTAAGTGGATTTCAAAATGTTCGTCAAATTTATTGCGTGTTGTACACTTCTGTTAAGGTTATATTTTCTGACCAGACCATGAACTTCAACGGGGCATCGTGGTGAACATTTGATGTCTGGTGAAAAGTAATTCTGACCGATTATTTAAAGGAATCAGCTATTTTGTAGAATCGGTTCTTTTTAGGAAAGAATCATTTGTGAATGATGCAGTTTGCCGATTCATTCTTCCCATAGTCTGTCGATTCATTCTTCCCATATCTATTATGTTGGCACTGGTTTGTTATCAACAGTCATCACTGCCAAACTTCCCCAAAACAAAAACAAATCTTGGACATTTCCAGGCATTTCAGATGAAGGATGTTCAACCATAACATGATTTTATATTGTGAAAAGTTCTAAGTGTATTTTATCAAAAGATGTGCCCCTTGTTTCCAGTGCAAAATGTTCATCCTTCCTATAATTTTCTTCCTAGGTCAACATGCTGCCTGAAGCTTTAGAAAAAGACTGTAGAAAGAAGTTGACAAAAATTGTCATTGAAACAAAGGAGTTTTGCAGATCTGTTGAAGTAGGGAAATTCACTTTAAAATTATCTGCAGTGAATCAGAAATTTTTCACCTTGTAAAGGCATTCAATCATGAATGTCTTCCTGCCTTCGTAGAACACAAAGATGCAAAGTCTTTGATGTTAAGGAAATGCCAAGACCGAATGCATGCAGACCTTGCAGAACTGAAACCCATTATGTAAGTTATAAATTTGTGAAAATAAACATGCATAAAATGTATACATGAAGTGTTTTTAATCCAAAATTTACTGTTACAAGAAATTAATATTGCAATATAAATGAGTTTGTTTTGTGTTTATAACAAAAAGTTAAGCTTCATCATATATAATAGTTTTTTGTGAATGTGATGCAATCTCTCCAGTTAGAAAAGTTTGTTCTTCTTGGAAGTTAAAGAGAGAGAGAGTGCAACAGATGGTAAAAAAAGAAATAGTAAAAATTCTTAAGGCTTAAAATTAAAACCTTTTAAATGTTTTCATTTTTATTCTATCAAATGTGGGCTTTTAAAAGTTAAATCATTGGATAATTACTTCTTAACACTTTCCTGTTGTCTTCATATCAGCAATCTTCTTTTCTCCTTAGGTGTTTATAGATCACATTTTTTTCTGGGTGAAAATGTTACTTATTGTTATAGATAATCACTTCAATATAAGGACATTTAGTGGACTTTTCTGCTTGCTTTATACACTACTGTTTGTGAAAATTTCAGTACCAAGAAAGAATCGCACTATTCTAATGAAATTTATATCACAGATTCCTCAAGGCACAGAAGATAACTGACTACTTGTAGAACTGTACATGATTTTTCGCTTCAAAACTCAGTATCGTTTGAAGCCACTTCAAGCAACAGTAACAGCCTCTGTGCTGTGTGGCATTGAATGGAAGAGGTTTTTAATATCACCCTGGAGAAAAGCCTGCCGGGCTGCTTCTATGCAGAACTAAAGTTCATTTGTGGTACTTGGGGGAGGCACTGGACGGGCCAGTCCCTTAGTTACCCCGTCCTGGACATGTTCGATCAGGGGACATATCCGGCGAATGTGCAGGTCAGGCCAGGGAAGAAGTATCTGCAATGCATGGAAGAGGTCTTGGACATTCTGGGCCACATGTGACCAAGCATTGTCCTGCTGGAATATAGCATCAGGACAACTCTGAAGAAAGGGTATCGCCTCTACCTGTTAAGGGTTCCCTTAATTCGTATCAGGTGAGATCATGAATCGAACCCAGTGGCACCCCAAACCTGGGTTGGATTTTTGCTGGCAAAAATGAAAAAAAAACATCTTTAAATAAAAATAGATGAAAAATATATGAAATAAAAGAGAAAGAATTCATGTTACCTGTTTTGATAATTTTTTCCTGACTGAGGATGTTATACTTGGTTTTGAAGAATGC
Organism: Macrothele yani; assembly: GCA_039090855.1. Lineage (NCBI taxonomy): Eukaryota > Metazoa > Arthropoda > Arachnida > Araneae > Macrothelidae > Macrothele > Macrothele yani. The sequence continues at coordinate 106,221,829 of CM077014.1, read as the reverse complement.
CGAAACAAATCAACAGTTTTGTTGCTGTTTCCAGACTAAGTCTGTTTCAAATTTTTGAATGAATAAATTCCAAGTTTGAAAAAGTCCTTTCAATTGCAGCTGAACTTGCAAGACAAATCAAAAGATGATATACAAAATCACAAAACTACTTTGATTTGTCACTGATACACGTTGGCTCCTGACACATTATTCCACCTTTTCTCAGCAGTCAGTGAAATTATCACATTTGTGAAAAGTATATTGGAGGGAAATGCCTCTCTGAATCTTTTCAATCAAATTTTAAAGCATAAGGCAGAAACTCAGCTTTTATATCATTGCTGAGATATTTGCCTCTATCTTTTGGATGTAGTATGAAGCCAAGTGGCATGGTTGAATAACTTTCTTAAGCTTTTTCTCAACTATATAACATAGTGAAGACACAAGACATTAATACTTAGCAGGGAACACCATGAATTACAAGTGTCAGCAAATATAGCAAAATCACTTTGTAAAATATTTAATGCATCAGCTACAGATTTCAATTGCAGAAGCACATCTCTGACTTGACGATAAAGATTAAAATCTCGTATATTATGCAGAGATGCCAACTTTTATGGATTTTCCGTAGTTTGTACGGATTTTCACTCCATCTTATGGTTTTACGGAAGTCACCCAAAAAACTACAGAAAAGCCCAAGCAAGATCCCTGCGTGCAATTTTCTATTTTTTACCATCTTTTGGTCGAAAAAACGCACTTTACAGATAGTCCCTATATGCCTTCGATGTTCTGACTTCCCCCCTCAATAGATGCGGAGCTTCTCCTCGTATGATGTTTGTCACGTAATTCCCTGTACAGCCATTTGAGAGTGTTGTGTGCAAAAGCTGAGAACAGCGCCTTTTGCGAACTCTTTACATTGATTACATGTGGCTTTGCGTTTGTGATTTCAGTGCAAACATTTTAATTTAGATTAAAACAAAATGAAACAGTTGTGACAACAAAAATAACTAAGTCTGATAAAACTTATCATCAAGTGTGTCACAATATATATAGTAAAGAATGGACTTTTTATGAAGCATCTAAAGTTTTTCTGAATCTTATATTTTGTAAGACACGTGGCTGTGATTTTAGCGCAGCGCATGGCAGCCGCGATTATTGTAGGCATCATGTGGAGAGCAAAGAAGCATGAAGATTATATGAAGCTGAAATATCAGTCTTTAGACAATTTTTTTTCTGCAAGAACTAATGATTCCACTGAAGCAGAGCTCTTATTTACGTTGTTCATCATTGAACACAATTTGCCTATTGCAGGGGCCGACCATGCCAAAGATCTGTTTCATAGGATGTTTCTGGATTCAAAAATCGCTAAAAATTATGCATGTATTAGAACAAAAACATCACCACTCATCCATTGTTTAGCTAATTCAACCAAAAAAAAAAAATATTGTCTGTTATTAAAGAGCAAGCATTTTCTTTAGCAACTGATAGAACTAATGATACAAATGATGAAAAAATTGATCCACTTGTAACATACTTCGATGTGATAAGCAGCTTCAATAAAACAGTTATGCTTTCATTGATGGAAACATCAGACAACACAGCTAAAGAAATTTTCACTGCCATTGATAGTGGGCTGAAAAAAAATAACATATCTTGGAAAAACTGTGCAGCATTTTCATGCGGCAATGCAAGTACAATGGTGGGCAGTATAAAAGGTGTTGCAACTCTAATCAAAGAGATTCAACCTTCTATCATCATAGCCCCTTGCACTTGACATCTTATTCATTTAGCTTCAAAAAAGCTTCCTCAAAGCTTAAAAATTTTGATGCGGAGCAATTTGTAGTTCAGTTATTTTTCTACTTAGAGAAAAGCTCAAGAAGAAAAATGCATTAAAAATAAGCCAAGCAATCTGCAATTCAAAACCACACAAGATATTGAAGTACATAAGTAACCGATGGCTATCGCTTCTTGAAAGTGTTAATAGAATTTTAGAACAATGGGAAGCTCTTGAATTTTTTTTTTTTTTTTTTTATGCTGATGAAGATCATGGACAGTTTAAAAACTTGATTTTGGACAGTTTACTTCAGTAAGGAACCCAGTATCCAAGTTAAACTGTTTGTTCCTATCTTCAGCACTTCTAGTTTTTACTGCTATTAATCAAGAATTGCAGTATGAAAAACCATTGATATTTAAGTTTATAGAGGTAAGGTGAACAATTTGTTAATGAGTTTAATTTCAAGGTTTATTAAACCTCATGCTTTTGACACTACCAAAAATGTTAAACTTATAAAATATGACATGGCTAAAAACCAAACAGCTGATAATGATTTGGTGATAGAGCGAAAACTTGTGCATACGTTAATAATTCTGCTTTGAGCAAAGATGATGTTGGATTATTTTATTATTGTGTGATAGAATTTTATGCCGCTGCCTGTCGTTATATCATTAAAAAAAATTTCCTTAGATGATGATTTTTTATCACATGCTGTAGTTGCTGATATAAGTTTGCAAAAAGAAGTTTCTTTTTCATCAATACAATTTTTATCATCCATCTTTAATTCTCCACTGATGAAATGGATAAGTTGGAAGTAGAATTTGCTAACTATCAAAATTAAACTTTTGATTTTGATAAATTAGATAGTAGAATGGATAAAGTGTGGCTTGATATTTCTGTAATGAAAGTCGGTAATGGGAAGACAAAATACGAAAATTTAAGTAAATTGATGAAAAATAATTTAGTTCTTCATAGCAATGCTGCAAGTGAGAGAGTTTTCTCTTTGGTGCGGAAAAATGCCACCAATTTCCGACCCAACTTGTCAACAGGAATCATTAAGTGTGTTGATGGTTGAGAAAACCATGAACATTGCAAAATCTGAACTTTGCTATGAGAAAAAGTTTACAAAAAGAAGTGAACAGAGCTAAAAAAAAAAAAAAGCAACTAAATTGAGTCTTAATGGCAATTAATCATTTATGGTATTTTAACATTTTGTATTATAAAATATTCTCTGTTTTATGACTGAAATATATATATACAAAAAAAATTAAAAAATAATCAACAGTCGTTTTTGGTTCCCCTACTACATTTTGGAACTTATTCATTTTATTAAAAAGTGTTATAAACAATTCTGAGATTTTAAAATAAATATTTTTGATATACTGAAAATCTTACTGAAGGTCAAAGTGGTTTTACTGCAAACCAAATTTTTTACTGATGACCCCTTTCTCAGGTTGGCATCTCTGATTATGTACAATGTTTTGGTCCATTATGTCATAGCTTGATCATTAGAAATCTTTGTATAGACACTGTGGTTGTGTATAAATGATTCTAGACAACTAACCTGACTATATTCCATTGAGTGTTGCATGGTAATTGAGGTTTTCCAGAATCAGTACACTCATTAAAGCCAAGTTTCTGAACTGCAGCATGATAGTTTTGAAAATATTTCTGTATTTCAACATTTTTCAATACACTTGAAGGAGTTATACAGTATCTTCCCCTAAAAGATTTAGCTGATGACCTGAACTGCCATATTCAATCAGTGCACTTTTTTGTGTGCTATTTCTGTGCTCATCTTGCCATATTTTTGGTGTTGTCTGTACCAATAATTTTTATTTTACACTAGTACTCGTTTTCCACTTTATCAATGATTCCGTTGACCTTTTCAACTAAATATTCAGCAGTCCTTTTTGGTTGCCCCTGAATTTTCAACAACCACAACATATGAAAAGTTTTCTGCTTGAATACACACAACTGTTATAAGCTTGTTTTGAATGTTGCTCCAGCCATCAATTACCGAAGTGCCCTGCTTATCTTTTACATTTTATTTCATTTGTCGTTCCATTTCAATGTAAACATCATTTAGTACTTCATTTGAAAGAGCTTTCCGACTAGGAGGTTTGTGCTCGGGTCGTAATGCATGAATTAAGTTCACGAATGCTTCTTTTTCAACGACAGTAAAAGGTATGTTGCACCTATGAAATAGTTTTGCAATGAAAATATTAATTTTAGCCTTTACATCACTTGGTGTCTTCATTACAAATTTAAGTTGTCTTGAAAAATCTTTGCTTTCTTAGCAGCAGACTCATTCAGTTCTGTTCTCAAATGCGGAATGCCATCATCATTGCTATTAATGAAGACAGCAACAAATTATTGAAATCATTTGCTGAAGGAACCTTTAAGCACTTGCATACGTGTGTTTTCATTCTTGTTGCGTTGTGGCTCTGTATATTGCCACACTTCTTGCATTTGGCTACCTGTTTTCCATTAATTTCTAATTCTTGAAAATGCTCCCACACAGGATCTTTTTTCTCTTCCACCCTTAAACAGTATTTAAGTTTATCGAGTCAGAACAGACAACTAAAAAGAAAGGGTTAACTAGCACTGTCTTAACACACAACAGTTTCCAATTCTTTGTGTCACCTCACTTAGCAGCAGTGTTGCCAGACAGTTCAATGAAAAAGTAGACTTAGCTCTGAAAAGTAGCCAAATCAATTCAAAAGTGGCCCAGTTTTATTATTTCTTCAATAGAAAAAATGAAAAGGTCCTTTTTTCATTACAAACTGAAATTTGTCAGTTTTTTAAAAGATTGCTTTCAAATAAATGGCAAAATGTAGTAAAAATTGCCTGTTATAGAATACTAAATTTTATTAAACTGTCTATAGTATATACATAGTAGTCCATATAGACAGAGGTGTAACTAGGGCGTGGCAGGCGGGGCTGCTGCCCTAGGTGCAGCTTATGAGAGGGCACAAAAATCACTGCTTACACTCAGATTAAAATCGGAATTGAAATTTTTGCACTAATGTCTGGTACAGTTTTTCGGGCCATACTTCATCATTTGTCCATTTACAGAATTTGCTAATAATATGCTTCGTTAGTTTGAATAACTTTGTCAAATTCATTAAAATTCGTAATTCCTCCTCAAAACGTTCAGGGATATTAGTTTCTCATATTCAAAAGTGAAGGCGTGGTTGTACACACTTCGCAAGAGAAGAATGTTGTTCAGATTGTTGAAAATTCTCTGGGGGCTATATGATCATTACTGCGACTGGTCAGTTTGTTGTGGTTAAAAGTCAAAAGTCCAATGCAGTTTGAAAAAGCCGTACAGGCAGATGAGGGAGGGGGAGGGGTTGCAATATTTTGTGGTATGTCCCGGGCGCAGAAATATCTGGTTACACCACTGCATATAGATATTTACCAGTATGTCCATATATATTTGAGACAAAGTTCAAAAATATATGTGACAAATTAAAAAATATATAATGTATATATATACAAATAAGGTAAAATCTATTTCAAAATAAAAAAAAATAATTTAAATTATTAAATTTTTATAATTATTTAATTCATTCATTATATGATTTCCAAATAAATGAAATTGAGATTGAGACATGTTGATTAGCGTATGCAACTCTTTGGGGAAAAAAATTGTCCCTAATTTATTATCACTTTCCAGAAAAGGGAGAGGGTCAGTGCCGTAAGACAAACACAACATCCATGCCTCACTGGGATTTGAACCTGGACCCATCTTGGACGATTGTCAGTAGCCAATGCTTAGAAAACTGTGTCACCAAAGGCGATTCAGTATTACATTACCTACTCAAGATTCTTAAATAACCTACTGAGAGAATTACCTAAAAGGGGCAGGGGAAAAAGTAGTAGACTGAAGAAAACAGTAGCTGATTGCTTTTCAAAGTAGGCCAATCTGGTAACACAGCTTAGCTGATAAACCATCTAGTGCTGACCAACAGCAGGTGAAACTGGTTCTGCCTAATACCTGATTTGTGATTACTAATCATTTACCCCTCTGTCTCAATTCTCTCTGGGGTATTATCTTTCAGTGTCAGCTTGTCAATTGGAATTAGGAAACAGGTTATGATCTATAGTAGTGATCTCCCTATCCTAGAGCCTTTTTACTGGGTTGTCTGCCCAGTTAATTTTGTCTGCTGCCCAGTTATATTTCCTTTAATGAATGTTTTCATAATGCACATAATAGTAAGAATGAAAAACTTATTCCCACATACACCATTAGTGTTGATGAAAACTGGCCGAAACTTGTGTCACTGCCCCAGTAGTGTAGGCAAAGCGCTTGCTTATGACCATTCATCCAAGAAGGGTCCAGGTTTGAATCCCAGTGAGGCATGGATGTTGTGTTTGTCTTGCAGCACTGGTTCTCTCCCATCCCTGGGACCAGTGCCCCTAAATTGGGGACGAGCGACTACTTATCTAGGGCAGTGATTTTATCACGGGGGAAAAAAGGCAAAATTCGTGGGGCGTGGTAAATTATGAAAGTTCATGCCCGATGATATACACTAACATTTCCAGAAAAAAAAAGTCTACTAAGTTACGAAGCAGTAATATAAATGATTAGTACATAACTAAATTAAGCATTATAACTTTCTAAATTTTTAAAATTGATACTTACATTTATAAACCATTCAAATTCTGACAATGTTATCAACACCGTTACACGAGATCAAGATTTCCATTTAAGTGGACAGCATTTTGATACATTATATTGTACGTACACAGATTTTCTTCTTTAATGCTGTGTCTGTTGTCCTGTAACACATTTTTAAATTTAGAAAAGGATCGTTCAGTATTGACGCTGTTTGTGGGTACTGACAGACAACAGATGGTGACCTTATGTAGCTTAGGATAATGACCTTTTTTCATATACCAGAAGTCTAGCAAACCTTTGCTGACACGAAATTCTTTTACATTCGCTTTATATGAATGAAATTCACATTTTCGTTGGTCCTCATCTTCAAACATAGGAATGTGGCTGAAAACAAACAAATCTTCTTCATCGTCTAAAAGATTCAAGGTCTTAAATATATCGGGATCAAACACCCTACATGCTTTGAATAAATTTGCAGCTGGCTGACAAAATCAATGCTTTTTATCTTAAAAATAATAATACTTAATTTTTTCATTTGTTTCATAACAAGTGGATAGAGCTCTTTGTGCAGCGACATGATTGCAGCCTTGATTCTTGCTAAGAAGACTGTTGGCGATGTCCGACATTTCATTATATATTTTGTGCCGGAAATTCGCTGTTTTTCAAATAAAGTGAGCTTTCCGGAAATATATGGTGCACGAACCTCAACCTGCTTAAGATTTTCTTTTAAATCCCTATCTTGACAATACCCAATGATTATATCCACAATACAACTGCTACTGTTGTCTTTTTCTTTTTCAAAAAACTCTGAGTAGTCTTCTAAATGTTTGCAGTGAAAAAGCACGGCCTCAAACCAACTGTTCCACCTAGTCTGCACAAGTACTGGTGGTAAGCAAGGTATTTATTTCCCCTTCTCTTGCAAAAATAGTCGAAAATGCCCTTTACAGGAGGGACAAGCTGTGAAGGCACGTTTAACAGCAATTACTAAAGGGTTAACATTTTCAAATTCATTCTGCCAAATTTTGCCCTAAAGATTTCAAAGATGCGCATTGCAGGTGATGTGAACACCATTCAAAAATACGGCTTTCAGGCTTTTCCTTACGCTTTGGACATCTAAGATGCATTGTTCTTCACAAAAGCGGTTATACTAGCAAAAGGTATTTCATACTGATTAATGCATTGAAGTATTGCCTCACTGACTGCTTTAAAATTTACGGATTCCAAAGTGATGTACTCAAGGAATATTGCATTCAAAGAGGTTTCATCATTGCAGCTTTCAACATTCGGTTCAGCTGATGGAACAGCAAGAATATTCAAAATGCATCTATCTTCTGAATCAGTTGTTCTGTCTGCTACGATGCTTACACCGGATACTGATTTAAAAAAACAAATCTTTCCCTTGTTGCTTGTGAATATCATATATTTTCGGCAAATAACATTTCCACATCCAATTTGCATTTGGAATAACACCAATATCTTTCAAAGAATTTTCCAAGTAATTTTTTAATGTAGGGTTATCCAGTTTGGAAAGTGGGATGTTAGCTGCACAAAAGGCACCAGTTAATTTCAAAAGTTCCATTGAGCGATGCTGTTCTTGTTTAGTTCTTTTCTCAATTAATTCATGAACACATTTCTGCGTTATTTTCGGTTGACTGTTCAGACACCTTTCTTTTATGCAGCTTGCTTGCTAAATGCTTTTCACAACTGTCCTTTCTTTAAAAATCCACTGGTATGTTGCAACACAAATAGAACAATAAATAATAGATCATGAAAGAAATACGGGATTACGCCATATAATACAAATTTTGAAGATGACAATTCTATTTTTGGCGTAAATGTGACAAGGATGGTAAGTCAGATAATATCCGAAAACTTGAATTTTTTTTTTCGTCCTGGAGCGGGACTCAAACCCACGTCTCCCAGAAAACGCCCGGGTATGCTAGCCACTACACCACCCAGAATTTCCAAGTTTCAAGTTTTGGATATTATCTGACTTGCCATCCTTGTCACATTTACGCCGAAAATCGGATTAGCATCTTCAAAATTTGTAGAACAATATATATTTGTTCACATGAAACGTTCCCTTGCTGTACTGCTTGCTTAAAAAACAATATGTAGAAACTTTATAAACTACTCGCACAAAAGCACAAATTTTCTAAGCTAAGCATCTACAAAACACTTTTTTGTGAGCTGCTTTCCCAGCTAAAATTACTAACACAACTAACAACATCTGGTTTATGGTTTACTAGTCCGGCAAGTCACAAAGGTAATTCAACAGTAGCAGGGGGAGGGAGGTCATGAAAGACCACATGTGCACTCTTCAGCAGATTGCATGTGACCTTGAATTACCCATCAAGCTTGTTTGAAAAGAGAATCTTTGTAACAAACAATCTTGAGAGGTAATTCAAGGTTTAAAGCTCTGGTTTGGACTTTCAAGTGGGATTACTTTGCAGTACATTTTTTGTGTAAATTCTAACGAAGGCAGTATTAAAATTATTTAATTATGAAAAATACAGTAATCAAAAATTATAATAGAAATTAGGTAAAAATAGGTAAAAAATCTGAAATTCGTGGATATATTTGATATTTGCAAAATTACAAAAAAAACCCCCTTAAAATCCTTGAAAAAAAAATCGTGGACATTTGCGCTGTGATAGAATTACTGCCCTACTTATAGCCTATTGGTTGCTCACGGTGGTCATTTAACCTTTAATCTATATTTTAAAAAAATCTGTATCAAATATGATTCGTTAGTAATACTAATTTTTTTTTTATCATTTTTGTACAATTTTCTAACTTTGTTGATTATGTTATGTTACATTAATGCCTACCACCCCACTAAAGATGTTTAATAAGAATAATAATGTTAAGCAAAACAACATTTTTTTCTTTTTTTCAATTGGAGAAGGGGTCATTAAAAGTGCCATCCAGCTAAAATTTCTTGCTGCTTGGCTGTAAAAAAAAATGTAGAGTGAACTAACTCTGTATAGGTTATGGTCATATGGCATGCTGAACCAGTTTCAATAAATTCACAGAGTAGGATATCTGTAGAGCATCCCCAGTTTAGCAGCAGCAGCACACACACACACATCTTGATACAGTCAAACCTCGATTTAATGAACTTCAAGGGACCAACTGTCTTGTACGTAAAATTGCGGAATTCGCTAAATCGAGGAAGCCTTTCAAATGAAACATTCAACTTAAGCTAGTGTTCATAACAGAATATGTAAGCAGTTAAGTTATTTCTTTCAGTGAAATTTAAATTAGTATAGTACCTACTTTTAATTATGAAATTTATTATCGAAAATGGTATAATGCATACACACTTACTTTGCATATTAAATACATAATTCGTAGATACTGGACTTCAGTATGTAGCATCAAAATTTAAGCATACTTTAAAATTGTGAAAGAACTATGATAGTTGATTTTTTCATTTAGCTTCTTAAATAACAATTTCAGTATTATAAACTTCATGAAACAGAACATCAATCAGTACTAATTAACTTGTAAAAACAGAATATGCATTGATTACCTTTTTACTTTGTAGAAAAGAAATGCTTTAGAGAAGACTGCTTATTTTTTTCTGAGCATTTAGCTTTATAAATTGCAGCTTCAATTTTATGAAGTGCATGAAAAGCGTCATCATTAATATTGAAGCACATAAAGTAGTTTTTAACGCATTCTATACCATTAGCAGCGTCATTAAAGCAGCTAACTTTCGGTTCTGTTTCATCAGAATCTGATACATTTAGTACAATTTGTTCATCCGAAACATCATCAAAGGATTGCATTTGGCAGGTACAAGTATGAAAATTTGCATTACAATCAACATAATCGGAAAATACAATACCAGATGAGGCAATTTCATTCCATTCTGTAAGATTGGCATCCACAAAATTGTCAGCAGGATTTTCAATATTGGACCCACTTTTTTCTTGTTTTACAACCTGAGAAGCCTGCTTTTTTAAAGTGTTTTTTATGGTATCTGTCGTAACTGTATTCCTCGACTATCACACAAAATGCATTGCATGGAGAATGCTAACTTTAACTTTAGATGCATCAATAACAGAAAGTACTTTTCGCATGAGAAACTTTCAATAATGGGCTTTAAAAGACCTAATGACACCCAGATCTAGCAGTTGCAATTCACTAGTACAATTTGCTGGGGAAAAAATTACTTGAACATTTTTCAGATAGTTTACCCGAGAATGTGCAGCACACTGATAAATGAATAAGAGGATTTTTATCTTTTTTCCTGCATCTGAGTATCCAAGGCTTCTACATAATTTTTGAATAAAGCTGTGGTAACCCACGATTTTTTATTTGCTTCATATTTTGATGAGTAAAGATTTCACATTTTTTTTAAGCAAGGTGGTGTAGTAGATTTGCCTATAACTAATGGCTGCAATTTATCTGACCCATCTGCATTGGCAGCTAGAAGAACAGTGATTCTGTCTTTTGATTTCTATCCTCCGTGGCAGGTGTCATTTCCAAAACACAGTGTTTTATTTGGCTGCAGGTTATAAAAAGGTTCAGTTTCATCAGATTAAACATGTCACACAGCATGTACATTTCAATAATTTCTGGCAGCTGTTCATTTTTCCACGTTTGTTCCATAATGGGATCAACACTCCTTTATAAACTTACAAATTTCAAAACAAACTGAAAAAAAAAAACCCGTACTGGCCACCAGGGCCAGTTAACATAAATTTTTTAGTGGTCCAATGGAATTTTTACTAGCCAATGGCCAGTGGACCACCAGGTAATTCGAACGCTGCATAGTAACCCAAGGATCTTGTAGTAGGGTTTGAAAACAAAAAAATGTAATTTACAATAACACACATAGCTACATTTTATTAGTTTTGTTTAGATGAGCCTTTTACAAACTATTTACAAACCAAAGTAACAACAAGTATTGCAGCTTTCACCTTCAACATTATTACACTTTCCACCTCCAATATCACTGGCACAGTTGGGACATATTTTACAGGAAGAATGATCCCAAATTGCATTATGTGTGCATGACTTGTATAAGTCTGTTCCAAGTTGGAAAGCCCGAGGTGAGCCCACAGCTTATTAATAAAAAGTTGTCCATGAATGATAAAGGTTTCCATTATTATGATAAACCCCTATACATACACTAAAAGTGTGAGTCAGATTCCCAGACTCCCTACAAAATGAAATCCTGTCTACATCACTGTATATGAGCATATATGTGTGAAATCTGCTGATGTACCAAAATCTTTAACATAGGCCAATAAACCAGTATGATAACAGCTATAATAAAGAAAGTTTGGTTTTTGACTTACATAACATAGTCTGCTATTTAACTATTTAATGTATGTGTTATTGTCATGAGTTATAATATGTTTCACTGTAGTAATTAAAGTAGAAGTTTTTATGAAATGTGTGGTTTTTTTTTTCTCCCGTCTAGGAAAAGTCTTGAGGCCACCAAAAAAAGAATTTTGAAAGAATGTTCAGGTCTCATGAGCTTAATTAAAGGAGCTAATTTGTCAGGTGAAGAACTTTTATTACCTGTCGTGGGAGGTTTCACCCTTGGAGACATATTTGAAATGGTTTGTGGTATGGAACAGCTAATTAAGAACCAGTATCCTTTTTCTTGTTGTTTGGTGCCCAACATGTATTATGAAAGATTAAAATAACAAATTTAATAAGTTAAACTTATAATAAAAGTATTAAATTTTATATCTCAGGGGAAGAGCCTTATACAGGTTAACAGGTATTATCTATTTGGGTGTTGTAAAACTGATTAGGCAGTAGAGCTTATTAAAAAGAATTAGCAAAGCCGAGAAAGCTGTATGAGAAAGACTGTCATTAAAGAGGCAGTTGGTCATTGAACAAAACTGGCTGCATGCAAAGTTGTTTTTAGACTTGGTCTGATGTAAATGGTAGCAGGGGTCAATCCAGGTTTTTATAGATACTCATTTTTAATTCAACTTCAACGCTTTGGTGTGTTTCCTGAATTTTTGTTCACCTTCACAATCACCCCTGTTTGTTTTAGCTTTAAAAGTTTGCTTATGTTATTGTTCAGTTTTCCATAATTACGCATTGGTACGTATTCAGTGAGGTGGAAAGATGCATTGACAACAGACCTTGATATTACAGTGTTGCCGTTATACTGATTTTGACTCTAATCTATTGATAGATTTTCATAATCAATTGTGTTTTCTCTGTTTTAAGACCATCTACACACTCAGGGACCTGTCTAAGAATGCTTGCATTCTTTCAGAATTTGCTATCTACTGATCCAGTGGACAAGACTCACCTCAGAACTGATCTGCAGAGAACATTCTGACAAAGACTAAAATTATTCAACACCTGCCACCAATTATTATTATTTTTTAATTCATACTGGTTGCCATAAAATATTATTTTTTCAGTATTATAAATATTTAACAGGAATTATCAAGGATAAATTTATTAAGGTACATTACCTCTCAAATTTTTGATCTATACACTAGATCTTTCGTGAGGAGTTCTTGCGTGTTACTACTTCCACAGGTCTGACGACCAAGCCTGATGGATTTTCCATCCAGCATGGTTATTGATGTTACCACCTTGTGTCTCGTAAATTTCCAGGGATTCCTCTAATTTCCGGATAATTGTGTGGGATTGATTTTTGATCACTTTTAAGGAGTCCCAATCCAATTTGTGGCCAGTTTGTTGTATGTGCCTGTCTAATCCTGTTTTATTTGAGATGTTCCTTATTGCTGCAATATTGTTCCTTATCCCTGCTTTGTGTTCTTTAAAGAACACTAAGCAGCAATAAGGAACATCTAAAATAAAACAGGATTAGACAGGCACATACAACAAACTGGCCACAAAAGGGACTGGGACTCCTTAAAAGTGATGAAACAACAATCCCACGCAATTATCCGGAAATTAGAGGAATCCCTGGAAATTTACAAGACACAAGGTGGCACCATCAATAACTATGCTGGATGGAAAATCCATCAGGCTTGGTCGCCAGACCTGTGGAAGTAGTAAGACGCAAGAACTCCTGACGAAGATCTAGTGTATAGATCGAAAATTTGAGAGGTAATGTACCTTAATAAATTTATCCTTGATAATTCCCATTAAATACTGAAAGTAATAAGAGGAAGTCATTAATTCTTCTTTTTTTTTCCAGATAACATTAGGCTGTTATACAGAATGTGAGTCGAAAGTTTTGCAATATTTGCATAAACGCATGTGCTGCAGCAGTTATGTCACATGTTTAAACTAGTTCAAGTCTCATGCTGCAGTCAGTTGAAAGGGATATAAAGTGGTAGTTGTTGCTGTGAACAGCATTGCATGTCATTGTTCTGTCTGTGGTTTGGACACCTAAAAGATGAGCAGCCGCAACTGGCTAATTAGGGAACTTTTGCTTTACGAGTTTGAACTTAGCCATAACGTTGCTCAAGCAACATGAAACATTTGTCATGCGAAAGGGGAAGGTTTTGTGTACCACAGCACCACAACCAGATGGTTCAAGAAATTTTGCTCAGGTGACAGAAACCATGACGAACAGCCAAGGTCAGGTAGGCCATGAACCGTGGATTCTGAAGCCGTGTGCCAGGCCATAGAGACAAATCTGACAACCAGCACTCTGAGACTATCAGGTGAGTTGGGTATATCACAGACCATCCTGGTTCCTCACCTTCAGGACCTCGGCAAGGTCTACAAGAGCTGCCGCATTGTCCCTCGCGAACTGACGCCAGCTGAAGCAAACCGCCAAGTGGAAGTGTGCACGAAACTCCCAGAAAACCTGCAGGATGTACGTTTCATCAAGATAATTGTTATGTGCGATGAAAAGTGGGCCTACTTCCATAATACTAACACACAACCATTGTGGTTGAGCCCGCACCAGCTTCCTGAACCTGTTGCCAAACGTGTGCGCTTTGAGCACAAGGTGATGCTCTGTGTGTGGTGGATTTTAAGGGGATGATCCATTATGAATTTATGCCAGATGGTCAGACCATCAATGCCAACCTCTACTCTGAACAGCTGGAGTGGATGTATGCCATTTTGGAGCAGAAGTACCCAGCACTGGTGAACAGAAAGCACGCTCACCTACAGCAGGACAACACTTATCCTCATACCGCTCGTACAACCTAGGCAAAACTCCAGGAACTTGAGGGCATCGAACTGATGCCACAACTAGTATATAGTCTGGACCTTGCCCCCATGAGATTATTACTTGTTCCAGTCCATGGCCCACTTCCTTCACGGTCGGCACTTCGACAACCAGGAGGAGGTGGCAGCTGGGGTGACAGAGTTCTTCACCTCGGAGGACAAGAACTAGTACCGCCATGAAATCGAAAAACTGGCAGACAGATGGTTAAATTAGACAATGCAACACAATGAGTCATACTTTGAATGCTAGTCAGCTTTCATTGTAAAGGTACGTATGAAGACAAAGTGATCCAAATATTGCAAAACTTTCAACTCACCCTCTATACAAAGATTTTCTCTAGTTTTGTTAAAATGCAGAATAATAGGAAAATGGCTATGGTATGATATTTGTGTTAATGATACTTTTTTTTTTTTTAGTATAGCACTTATTTCACATAATTTGGGAACATCTGGGTATCATTTAGTAAGAAGTGTAACGATCTGCACAATGGGTAAGCAAGGCACAGCCTGCTGGACGGCATCCTAAGCTATTCCTACAGACCAAGAAGGTGATGTTCCTTGTCTGGTTATCCACAGCCGGAGTTTCTTGGCAAGAGGCCAAACATTGCACCGGAATGTTATTGTGTTGAATTACACCAGATGCACCGGAAAATTGCTGCAGAAACAACCGGCTTTGGTCAACAGACATGGTGTTCTTTTGCTCCAGTACAACGCCCGCCCTCATGTCGCACAACGAACGATGTTGACACTAAGTGCCTTGGGCTATGAAGCACTGACTCATCCTGCCTATTTCCCTGACAGACTATCATCTGTTTCGTCACCTGGATCACTTCCTGTCCGGGAAACAGTTCACGACAGATAACGGGTCCTAGCCACAAGACTTTTTTCGTTCCGCAATCATGTCCTTGCCGGACAGATGGCAACTATATGTCGATGCGGGGGGGGGGATTATTTTGCCTAGGTAAGTTGTCCTACTTTTCCGTTCTCGCCGTCCACGTGTGCTAGTCCTTTGCCGGACATTTCATTCGCACCAACCCAATAGCAGCTAACACAAGTGGATCTGAAAAATTAAAGCCATTAATGACAGGCAAATCTGAAAATCCTAGATCATTTTCTAGAGTAAAATGTTCTACTCATTGATCAACAACATAGGCATAGCATGACCAAAAATTTTGGTGGGGCACAAATAAGTGTAAACTGATGTTTTCCTTGGGGGCAGGGGCATTCTCGGAAATAGTTTCTCCAAAAATGCTTCTTTTCGATTGCTGTAAATTCGGTTTTTACATGGGTAATACCGGTATATCCACACCTATGAAATGTACCAGGCTTGGTTGATTCACCCTAGTGAGGATGAAAAAGAAACTTGCCTTTCAAAACACTTCATGCAGTTATCTGATAATGTAAACCGTCATCAGATGACTGCATGCTATCGTGTATGGAATGACTGCTGAAAAGGAGTTGTAGCAATGCTCGTTATTGCGTAGTGTTGTTCCCTTGGATGTGTGTCACACTTTATAACATTTAAAAGGCGGACGACTGGGTGTTACTTTTTTCAATTTTTAAGTAGAGGGGGCACGTGTCCCTCCTTGCCTCCCCCTAACCCTACACCTATGATCATCAATCAAATGAAAATACTTGGATAACCAAGGAAATTCTTTAATATATATTTTTTTTAGTTTGAAATATAATATAAAATTGTTATTCAAAATAATAGTTTGGTGATAGTCTACACCCACCCTCTGGCAAAAAGTTTCAGGGTGTTTCAAACTTTTTTCCGCAATCACCTCTGTATTTGTCAAAGCTCTTACATCAATGGCTAAGATAATGTAGAATTTTTGGGTGTGGCTCTTACAATGAATTTGTTCTCGAAATAGTGATTTTTGTAAAAACTGCTCTTACCCGGAAGTGGCACTTTTCCCGAAAATTATGTTAAATTGCATTGGATATTGTGTGATGTTTTTATAGCTTATTCTGTCATATTTTTATTGAATGATGCAAGCCAAGCATCCTTTGATTTTTATTCTTTCTGTGTAAATAAAACATATCCTTAACAAAGAAATAGATACTTACTGTGTAAAAGCCGAATTTCTGATATACATGGTGGTTTAATGAGCACTAAATCACCAGTATGGTCAGATATGAAAAAAATTAAAGCTGTTCTAGAAGGTAAGTTTTCTTGTGTTTACAGTGCATTATTGCAAACTTACTATTTCAATGCTCACTAATTCTGAACATATATAGTGTTACACAGCAAAGTTCTGTCCAGTGTTGGTTTGCATAATTCTGATTTAGTAATCATGTGGAAATACACTCATTGTCATAAAAATCCACACACCAAGAAAAAAACCGTGTGATTAACGCAAAACTAGACGAATTGCTACGGGGAGAGCAAACATGCAAATGATGAAAGTTTCGTGCGATACCGCATGCTTGTGCATCCAAGACCGGTGCTGCAATCTCAGTCTATGGGGGCTTATAAGGTGCTCTTCAGGGGACTCCATGTTCATGCCGAAGTGCACAGTTAGAGTCAGGTGAGATCCATGAGTGATAGACATGCCAAGGAGTCGCCGTAGGTGTGCGTACGGGTAACTGACAGAGTTTGAACAAGGCTGTGTAGTCGAGATGAGAGAGGCAGGGTGGCCGACGTTCCAAACTGGCCGCCGTTTGCGGCAGTCGGACAGTATGGTGCGATCATGTTGGGAGCAATGGTTACCCAGACACAGAAAACTGACTCTGGATGACCCAGACATACCACCAGCAGAGAGAACCATGGAATTGTGAGAGCAGCATGCACGGATGCAATGATGTCCTTGTCCAATATCCGTAGATGTGGCAGCTGTGCAAGAGACTGACTCCTGTGTCTGCCAGAACCATTTCCAGACACCTGGCAGAGGCAAATCTGCACTCTCGACGGCCCTTACATTTTCTGCCATTAACACCTGACCATCGTCGCCGTCGATTGCAGTGGTGTCAGCAACGTGGTCTGCTACGGACTGGTGACGTATAGTGTTCAGCAATGAATCCCGCTTCTGTATGGGAATGGACGACCACTGTGTCTGAGTGTGGAGGATCACAGGTGAGCTCTACAATCCAAACCTCACTACAGCAGCACACATCCCGAACTGCAGGCATGCTGGTCTGGGAAGCCATAGCGTATGACAGCCAAACTTCCCTCTCAGTGATCCGAGGGATGTTGATAGCCCAGCACTATGTACAGCAGATCCTACAGCCTCATGTGCTGTTTTTCGTGGGGGAGGGGTGGCCTGGAGCCATTTTCCAACAATATAACACCCATCCGCACACAACTCGGGTTTCCCAGGACCGTCTACGTCATGCTTCGACTCTTCCGTGGCCTGGCAGATCTCCTGATCTCTCGCCCATCGAGCACATGTGGGACCAGATGGGATGCCAACTTTCTCCATGTCCCAGTATTCGCGATTTAGAGTGTCAGTTGCAAGAAGTGTGAGCCAGTCTGTCCTAGGATAACATACGGCTTCTCTTCGACTCCATGCTGGACCATATCACCGCATGTATCTGAGCAAGAGGCTGTCCGATGCAGTACTTAACACTGGCCAGAATGTGTACTGTATGTCTGCAGGAAATCGCTTTGCTGCTGTGATATTGTAATCACTTCTGTCCTTGGTATGTACCATCTCACTACGAAAATCTCATTTCAATGTGATGCCTCTTTCTTGGTGTACGGATTTTTATGACAATGAGTGTAAATGTGAACAGTTTTTTGATGAACGTGGATAATGTGCTATTTATGGGGTCATTCAGACAAGCTATAGGGATTTCACACATATTCATAATAAAATAAATTCCTGTTTATTGGGCCATTTATTAAACGGGACAACTGTTTATCTGAGATAATTCTTGAAAAACATCCCAAATTAGCTCTTTGGGATTAAGCTTTGTATAACTGGGACAGCCGCTAAAATGTTCTAGCCCTGATGTTTTCCAATTAACCAGAATCTACTGTGTATGGAAACAGATATGCGCTAATTGTTTCACCTACCACACTGTACATCAGCTGCCTTCTCAGTGTTGTCTGTGCCCTTTTAGTGCAGAGAACTGTTGCTAGGGTATGACGTTAGCTGAGAAACAGAGATTTCAGGTAAGTTGTGAAGTACAGAAGCAGCGGTAAACATTCACAGTTATTTTGGAGTTTGACACATAATTTTGTACTGGTATATTATTTTGCGATCCAATTTTGTGATTAAGTGTAGTTCTGGTATACGGATTTCCATGGATTTTTCTGCAACAGTGTATTCCTGCCCTTAATAATCCCTTTCAGTATGAAAAGAGGGTTCGTTGAAATTTCATGTTGTGAAGTGCTTGTGGTAAGCATACTTAACAAGTCCAATCATTTCATGTTTATCAGTTGACATTCATGGCTGTAACAAATTATGCATAGTTGCAGAAGACGAAGTGGAAAGGCACAAATGCACCGATTCAAAATAACTATTAAAAAAAAAGAGTTGGGTGTGTGTTATAGCAAAAGAATTAGAAGAGAGCAGGCAATATATGGAATAATGTAATAATAACTTAATAGTTGTCAGCCTGGGTAATTTTTATATGAAAAGTTAACTACTTAACCTCCTAATAAAATAATATCATCCACCACTAATATTCATTTGTGAAAATTGACATGTAAATATACATTAGCTCTTGGAGGAGTTGAATGATTACGGTTTTCATTCTATACCATCATTAAGAATGTTCATTCCTGTGGAACATATCAACAGCAGGATTCTGTGCATACTGCTGACCCCTAAGCATGTTGGATGGTAATGGCTTTGATACATATATTAGGTGTACAAATAAGTTTTAAAGCATTTTAAGACAATGCAACATGCAATTTGAGAGAAAAACAACAATACCTTTACGAATGAAAATATGCGCCATCGATCCGGCAGCTGACGGATTCCAGCCATGAAAAATATATACTTCGTCGTGTGATGCGACGAAGTCGTCAACCCACTTTTGCATTTCATCACATGTCCGGAACTGTACAGCAGATAAACCATGTTGCATCGATCTGAACAGATGATAGTCTGAAGGGACTGTGTCGGGACTATACGCCAGGTGCTCCAAAACTTCCCAGCCAAGCGTCAATTAAGTTTCTTGACTGATTTTGCAGCATGCAGCCTAGTGTTGTCATGCAGTAATTTCATGGGGCACAATCCTTTGCCTGTGAATGGACGTTTCCGACAGATTTCCTGGTTCGATCGCAGCAATTGTTACTTGTAGCAATCAGCAGTAATAGTTTGACCCTGTTCCAATAGTTAATAATAGAGCACACCCTTCATATCCCACCAGATGCACAGCAGAACTTTCTTGGAGTAAATATTGCATTTCGGTGTTGAAGTCGTTGCTTCACCAGGGTCTACCCAGTGTTTTTTGCGTTTGAGATTATCGTACCATATCCACTTTTCATCACTCATAACAATTTTCCTCTGGAAAGACTTTCTGCTTTGTTTATTCAACAGATTCAAACACTTCATGACATGCTCATCCTTGTTCCTCTGGCTCAGATCATGTGGCATCCATTTTCCTTCCATCTGAATCTTTCGCACTGCGCATAAACGATTGGAAATGGTTTGTTGAGTTACCCCAAGTTGTTCATCTAGTTCCTTTTGCATTTGAGACGAATCTTCATCCAGCAATGCTTGCAGTTCCTCATGTGCAACCTTCTGCGGGGCGCTGCTACGTTCTCGTTCACTAACATAAAAATCTCCTGCTTTTAGCCATCTAAACAAAAACTCACGCGTGTTTTTCGATACAATATTCTCCCCCAGAACAGATCGATACACATGCTTTTGCAGCACCTTTTCCTCGACAAGATTTGTAACGAATGCAGTGTTGCTTGCCATCTTTCACCCACTGATGTGCAAGTGCGTTTGACTGTTGAGCTAACTTCTATGTCACATTTTTTACTCTGGACCAGTCACATGACAAATGCTTCAAAACTTATTTGTACACCTAATAGTATACAGCCATGTTGCAGGTAACAATTTTTCATAAATCACTTTGTAGCAGGTGACAAATCCTAGAACTACAGTACTAGTATGACTCTGAGATATGAGGTCACTAATGTACTGGTTGCTTGTGGGCTGTACCGGTGCTCCCAGGACTCACCCCTCCTCTCTTTGAATGCATGGCTATCTTTTTTGTGACATCATGCTGAGTGATGGAGTTTAGCTGCACAGAGAAGGTTACAGCACTATGTTTCTTGGTATTCAGTCCTACTTAATGCTTGAAGAAAGAGCTTAAATAAAGTCCATATTTTAGTTTTCTGCAAATTATTTTATGACAGCAGTTCTATCAAAATTAAAAAAAAAAAAAACGGAAAGAAAACTGCATCTAAATCACCCTTTTTCAGGAATTACGCTTTCTCACTATTTCTGTTCTGTATGAGTATAAACTGCTGTACTGAAAAGAGCTCTGTTAATGTAGTTGTAAACAGATGCAGAAAATAACTGAAATGTAATCTATTAGTATGTTGTAGTGTTACATTTGCAATTTACATCTGTGAAAGAAAAACTGGCAAAAAATTAATAAAACAGCCTCCAAAATTGCGTTTTTAGACCTTAACTTTTTCCGATCAAATAACATTGCTTTCATAAATAGCGAATCTTCCTAATAGCACAATGATCTAGGTGATAAGACAGTTAAAAATTAAAAGATTCAGCGGTGGGGGAAATTGGTGAATTTTTGTCACTAAGAATTTATTTAGTTTCTTTGGCAAAAAACAGGGTAATTTTTTGTTCTTCAGATTCCCATTGCAAATTTACTGATCCATATTTTCAATACAGCTAATCCTTTTTTGGAAGTGGACAAAACAACTCCCTTTGATTCTCACCTTATCTCAAAAGCTTCTGACAAAGTGAACAGTTCACTATCTTTTTTCGTTCAGCAAACAGTAAATCACCAACACCAAGAATGTTAAAGTTCACAAAACAGACTCGTACAATTTCTTTTGTGGTTTCCAGTTGGTTTTAATAATATTTAATTCAGTTCAGTTAAACAGCATTTCTGTTAGCAAGCCTCTGATACACAAGAGACAACATTTAGAAGTCAGTGAAAGAACTAGGAATGGAGAAGTTTAAAGCTTCAAACAGGTGGTACAAAAACTTTAGATCCAGTCACAGTATTTTTTTTTTTAATGAATTTGCTTTGAAGCAAAATCAGTAGACACGAAGTAAGTGTCATGTAGAAGGTAGACACGAAATACTGAAATATGTAGAAGGTAGACACGAAATATAAGTGTCTGATAATAAATGAATTTAATAAAGGTTGGAACATTTCCAGTTCGAACAAAACGTGAGTCTGTGGAATTATGTGGTAGATGAATGTAGTGGTGTTAAAATGTCAAAGGACTGACTTGTGCTGTTATATGTTAAGAAAATTTAAGACACCTTGTTATCAGCAAATCATGAAAAACCATAGACATGCATTGATGATGTAGCAGCTAACTGCTTTTAATGCCTAAGTGAGAGAAAAATGGAGAAATGTTCTTTTGTTTCTTGATAATGGAACTTCTCATCCAGCAGATTTGAAGTTGAAGAATGTGAATGTCATGTTTTTTTGTTTTTTTTTCTTTCTCTCAATACATGACTTCTATGTGTCAACCACTTGACCAGGGCATAATATGCAGCTAATTTAAATCTCATGGCACAGGTAGTTTCTATACCATGCCATTTCAAATGTTGGATTCTTAATAATTAATTACATGGCTATTCCTAGATTTAATGAACTACAACGATCTCAAAATTATGGGATTTTTACTAAGGAATAAAAAGGATATTATTCATACAACAAATTTTCTGGTAGTACCTGTACCCTTCCTCAGGACTACAGCTATTGTAGGTCTTCCCATTACGTGTCTAAATGAATGGCAACACCTACTATAGCTGTAGTACTGAGGAAGAGTAGAAGTTCTATCCAAAAATTTGATGTGTAAATAATACCCTTTTATCAGATTAAGGACTTACAAAATCAGTTAGTGTTCTCAGTACTGTTACTTGGATATCATCAGCTGTGAAAAACATAAAATTGCAATCTATTGCCGAGTCTGAGAAAAGTAGATATTGTTTCTTCGTTCAAAGAGAATGGAGCATTTGTTGTCAATCCAGAAGAGGATTTAGGCACCATTTTGGAACTAATTACAGTAGTGGCCAAAATTGTGGAAACCTTTTGGAAAAAGCGCATGTTTGAGGTTTGATGGCTCATAACACCACTTTTGTTTGGAGCAATACCATAAAATTATATATCAATGGAAAGATAATTTCATCAAGAATGTAATGCATCAAAGTTTGTTCAATTATCTGTATTCTATGAAAAGTTATAGTCAAATAACCAGAAAAAAGAAGCACAACTTGCTTAGGTTGATATGAAGTAGCTTTCCTTCATTTGAATGTAGCCAATGAGCACGAGTGTTTCGAGAGCCAATCAGGTCACAGTAGGATTCAGCAATTGATGTCATGTATTGGAGCTGAGAGGAGGACATTTGTCAGTGTGTTATGTGATTGCTATCAAGTTGGTTGTGTTTTTTTTTTTTTTGTGTTTTTTCATTTAGTGAGCTGGTAAAACATAATAAAATTAAAGAAATGAAGAAATGGTGCAAAGAGTTGACTGGTCACCCAGAAAGCAATGTAAAATAGTACTATTAAGTGAACAAGGCTTCAGTTAGGAAGAAATTAGAAGAAAAATTGGTGGAAACTTAACCAAAGGTGGCATTTCTAAATTTTTGAAGAGGTATAAGGAGACTCAGTCACTACAAAACCAGATAGGTAAAGGCCAGAAACGGCGCACAACAGCAAGTGATGATGATAGAAGAATTAAGAGACTGTTCCTAGGCGACAAAAGAAAATCATCCGGGTGTATACAAGATGAAATGGCACAATGCAATGTGAAGTTGAGTACAAGAACTCTTCAGCGCAGACTGCAGGAATTTGGTCTAAAAGCTAGAATTCCACAAAAAAAGCCATTTTTATCTCTCAAACAAAGGTTGAAAACATTAAACTGGGCTAAAACCCATGTTAACTGGGCAGCAGAACAATGGGATGCTGTTATTTGGAGTGATGAGACCAAATTCTTCCTGTTTGGTAGTGATCTGATGACATAAAATACATAAGGAGAAGAATTGCATCCTGATTGCATTACATGTACCGTGAAACACCCAGTTAGTGTTATGATCTGGGGTTGTATGACATCAAAGGTGTGGGCAGAATTTGCATGATTAATGGGAATATAAATGGCCAAAAATTCATTAATGAAATACTTGAGCCCAAACTGAAGCCTTTCGTTTGTGATATTTTCCAAGATAATGAAGCATTTATATTTCAACAGGATTCAGCTCCATGTCATGTTGCTGCTATGTGCAAAAAGTGGTTTCAAGATAATCATATTCTACTGCTGGAATGCCCAGACCTTAACCCCATCAAAAATCTATGGAGCCGACTAAAGAAACTTGTTAGTCAGAAGCAACCCAGCAAT
The DNA here is from genome assembly GCA_039090855.1 of Macrothele yani. Classification (NCBI taxonomy): domain Eukaryota; kingdom Metazoa; phylum Arthropoda; class Arachnida; order Araneae; family Macrothelidae; genus Macrothele; species Macrothele yani. Next base: position 106,197,812 of record CM077014.1, on the reverse strand, counting down.
AAAACCCAATTAATAGAAGCAATAATTCAATCTTGGTTTCACATTATAACAGCTGCAGAACTAAAATACTTGGTTCACTCCATGGTAAGGTGTTGTAAGGCCGTAATTAATGCTAAAGGTTAGCCAACTAAGTATTACTGACATGGTGAAAATTTTTGTATATCTAATTTTTTCTATGTGTTTCACTTTTCTTCTTTATAACTGCTGTTTTAATACAGAATCCTTCATAAAAGTTATTGCATTACATCCTTGATGAAATTATCTTTCCATTGATATGTAATTTTATGGTATTACTCCAAAAAAAAAAGTGGTGTTATGAGCCATCAAACCTCAAAAATACACTATTTCCAAAAGCTTTCCACAATTTTGGCCATTACTGTATGTGCCTAAACTGTGAAGGAAATGAAAATGATTTCATTACTGTCCATGAAGATCTGTGTATTGAAGAGGCAACAAACAATATGCACAAGTTCATTGCGTTGCAAACATCAGAAGAAAATTATTTGGTTGAGGAAGCATCTGATGCACTTGTTGAAGAGTCAATTTTAAGATCCAATGAAGGGTTACAAAAAGTTCTTTAAAGGTCCAATGAAGGGTTACAAAAGTTCTTTTGAACAAAGTGGATGCTGAAGGATTACACTATTGAAGAATTTAAAAATACATATTGAAAAACAGGCTATGAAATGCAAAATAAAAAAACAAATGCTTTTTTATCAGATTATTTGCAGTCAAAAGTTGCTGACTGATTTAATTCAATAATAAGCGGCAATAATAATAATAATAATAATATGTGTATTTTAAAATTCAAGTTGTTACATACGAGGGTTGTACTGAAAGTAATGCAAAAGTGGGCATTTATTAACTGGCAGATGTCGTTCAAACTGTGCATGTTGGTTGAGTAACTCTCCCTCTGTAGTAACCCTTCTTCTTCATGGCAGGTAAATAATGGATTCCAAGCAGAAGCAACGTGCCGTCATTGAGTTCTTGACGAAGGAAGGGTGCATGCTGTCCGACATCCACCGAAGGCTACAGAATGTTTACGGAGATGACACCATTGACAAGAGCAATGTGCACAGATGGATGAAGAAGTTTAAAGAAGGGGAAACCAGCCCAGCACAGAAAACTACCCACGCAGTGGGAGACCATCGATTGCGACTACTGACACGAATCATCAGCGAGTGGATGAATTGATTTGCATGGAGAGACGAGTCACAATCTGTGAGCTTGTTGCACAACTAGACTGTGGTTGCAATGCCATACAGAAGGTGGTGGAAGATTTAGGGTATCGGAAAGTGTGTGCAAAGTGGGTAACTTTGCAGTTGCTTCCCGATTTGATGGAGAAAAGGGTAGAAGTCTGCTCTGATCTGCTGGAAGCATTTGAAGCCAATGAAGACACCTTTTTTTTTTTCAATCTGGTGATAGGGGATGAAACGTGGGTGTGTCTTTATGATCTGGAAACAAAGAATCAATCCATGGAATGGCATCACACCTCTTTACCAAGTCCTAAGTTCAAGAGCCAGCTATTAGCATGGAATGAAAGTCATGGTGATTGTTTTTTGTTGGAATGGCAGGGGTGTCATTCTCTGTTTTTCTGGGACGTGGCTGTACCGTGAGCAGTACATTGAGACACTCAAGAAGATTAGAAAAGCCATAAGAAAACAATACTGAACAAGAATCTGAAAAGGATCCACATTCACCGTGACAGTGTGAGACCATACACATCTTCAGGAACAAATCAGGCATTCAGGTTGGTCGAAGGTCCCCCATCCACCGCACAGCCCAGATCTGGCACACACCAACTTCCACCTGTTCATCCAATGAAGGACAGTCTCTGGGGACAACGATTTGAAGACACAGACGAGGTGAAAGTGGCTATGAAGAAATGGGTACAACAGTCCTCACCTGAATTTTTTCAGAGGATTCGAGAATTGGGTTAAATGATGGCGTAGATGTATCGCTTGTGATAGATTATATTGAGTAGTACCTTTGTATAGAGAAAGAGTTCCTCTACCAACATGTGCAATTTGGACAACCTCTACCAGTTAATAATAAAGTTATGCCCACTTTTGCCTTACTTTCGGTATAACCCTCATATTTTACTCTCACACACGCGTGTTGCAATGTGCGTCAAAATATGTATATTTATGTACTGTATTTTAAAATGAAAATACTGTATGTATCCACATGTATTGTTTCCCACTGTAAAACAATAGCAAAAAAAACATTTAATTAAAAAGCATCGTTTTAGTTACATATTGTACAAATGTATTTTAATATGAAGTGTTTTGTATTGTGAGCCAAGTTGGGCTCAGAAGTGAACCTCTTGAATGGCAGACAAATGATGAAGTCCCAAAGTGTCAGCTATTCAGAAGTTTTACTGTAATATGTGTATTGTGTTTTAACTTAAATGTGTTTATGCAATGAATCGCATAATGTTTACCCATTTGATCTCAGATGTTACCGAAATTAAATGTGTTTGTGTTTGTTTAGAGTTAGAAGACTGTGTGGCTACCTGAACACATATGCACGGGTGTTTGCCAGCCAGCTGCTGTGAAGAATGAAAGGTATTGAGTTTTCTCACATGCCACAAACTGTTGTGACATATTCAGTTGGTACAAAATTAATGACTGATCTGTGATAACCATCTTCGGGATTGTATCTTGGTTAAGAATAAGAATGTTTTTGTCATAAAATGAAGTCTATTTCATTCTATAAGTTCCTTCACAAATCACAGCATCATTACTGCATTTAAAAATTATCAACATTTTCTTAAAGTGTGCTTTTTTGGCCTTTTATTGCTTGATGCATTATGTACATATACACTTTGACTCAAGAATCCTTTTGACCACATTGCAAGTGATAAGCATATGTCTATGGGGATATTTTGTTATGAACTTGTCAGCTATTTCCCCTTTCTTTTGTTCTGTGTACCCTCAGGTTGCAAGGCACAATCTTTGAAACGGCATACCCTAATTACTGCCAAACTTGTTTTTGCTTTTTTTTTTTTAATATCAGTTGCAAAAAAGTCAGTAAATTTTAACACATTATTTTCAGATTTCTGTTGGTCAGTTTCAATATGATACAGGGTTCCCACAGTCCTTTTAACCTGTTGAGGGCGACATGCCTCATATGAGGTTTTCACACTTTCCGCATTTCGCGCAATTGTTTTGCGTGCAGGGAACGGCAATGCCTTTTGTACCACTCCTTCCATCTCACGAATGATTGATCAACTACCATGCGAGATGGGGTACTGCAGTGGCCAAAAAACCTAGTCCTCAAACAAGTTAAATCCTTCATATATGAGATTATGGAGGGGGGGGGGTCGTTTTCAAGAACGAAAGTTAAATAGAGTGAAGATTTTTCCTGTAATTGTAATTTATTTTTTCTCATGATGTTGCCTCTTGCCAGTGTTGTTAAATATCATTTTATTACATAAATGTTTGTAGTATTGTTGGTGACATGACACTGAATGTGTTGTGGTGCACAAAGAAGTAATTGTCAAAAGGCAGGAGTTCTGATGAATGATTGGTATGAAGAAAATGTCATAGCCCATTTGTTTCCAGGTTTTACTAATGGTTCCAAAATCCCTGTTAAGGTGTCACAATTTAGTCTTAGTGACCATCACATTCTAAGGTAAGTATCCCCCACTGCAAGGAAGTTTTGCCCTAAGGGCTGTTAACTGCTCAAGATGAGCTGAGCAAGATTGTTGTCACCCTAATCCCCATTGGGGTATATGGTGGGAAGGTGAAAGTGCCAGTCTGGTTTTGCTGAATAGGGGGAACAATACCTTTCAATTAATTATTTTCTTCCATTCAGTGCTCAGCATCTGTCACAGTGATTCTTCACTCTGTTTTGTATCATATTCATCACAAACAGTGATTTTGTCACTGTTACAAGTAAGATGGTGATTTGCAGTTCCATCTTCTTTTCAACTCCATCACTGCTGTTGCAACCAATGATTTTTTCACGATCTAAAGTCCCTGTTACTTCCGTGGAACTGTCACTGTGACTGAAAAATCACTGGTTAAGCCTACGTCCAATTACCTTTATACCCAGTGGCAGAAACAGCTTGACATGGCGGCAGGCGCCGCAGATTACTTTAACCCTTGCAGATTGGTTTCAAAAAGTTTCAAAAGTTCATATTATTTATTTCATATATTAAGAAAATTTCGTTTTTTTTTTTTAACTATTTGCTCAACTCAACCCCAGGAACAGACGCAGCGTAACACGGTGACGCCCTTCGCAGTTTTTTGGAAAGGTGTGTAGACTGTTTTTTCTGACAGTTTCTTTAGCATTCATTGTTTCTAGCATTCCTTTCAATTTTAAAGCAAAGGAAGGAAAAGTTTTGCACGATTTTAGAATTGTGTCCCACTTCCAGACGGGAAGTTATATTGATCGATCACGTAGCAATTGTTTTATTTCAATTTTCTTTGTTCCTTGTTTTACAAACAGATTACTTCGAGTTGACGAGACATGTTTGCTTTCTTTCAATAGTGAAGCTAGGAAGCGATACTTTTGCGCACTTTTAATGACCTCCGTTTCCACCATGTCTGCCTTGCGTTGCATTCTGGAAGCTGGTAGCCACCATTTTTCATTTTCAGTATCCGTATAGAATTGTGTCAGTTAGATTTATGGGATTGTTTTCTTATTTTTATTTTTATGAGAGCAATATTTTTAAAGCTTTTTCAACGTTTCCTCCATTTTCGTGGCCATCCGAGTTTCAGAACTTGACATCCAGTTTTTTTTTTTTTTTTTTTTTTTGTTTCCGGAGGCTTCACCTCAGTTAGATTTATGAAGGTTTTTTTTCTTCTTTTTTTTTTTCAAAAATCTGTTTACACGAGCATATTATGCAGCATTTCGGTAGCTGAGGGTCACAAATTTTCGGTTTTTGGCTTTCACATAGCTTTGTTTCAGTTAGATTAGAGGTGTGTGTGTGTTTTGCAAGAGACATATTTTTTAGCATTTGCAACGTTTTCTTTTCTGTTTCCATGGCATTCCGGAAATTGACGGTCGCAGGTTTTTTTTTTGTTTTTTTTTTCTTCTTTCAGATAACTAACTGCATCTTAGTCAAATTCAGGTGAAAGTTTTTTTTTAGTAAAATCATATTTCTGCGCATTTTTAATATTTATTGTTGCATTTCCATGGCTGTATTATGCAGTATTCCAGTAGCTGATGGTCACAATTTTTTTCTTTGTTTACTTCCATATAATTTCATTTCAGATCAATGAAGGATTTTTTTTTCTTTACGAAAGCTCTTGCCTTGTTTCTCACTTTAATTTTATAATTTTTTGGGATTTAGTAGTGTCAATAAAAATGCCCCCACCACATTTTCACAAATCTAATAGATTTTTCTCAAAACCTGCAGCCAATTCACGAAAGGGATTTCAAACAAAAATCCTATATGGGCACCAGTTTTACAAACAAATGAAATGTGATATATATATATCACATTTAGAATATATCATTTCCAAAGTTGACATGATCATTACTCTTACACAGCTGTCTAAATTATAAGCTGATGAGGCCTCCAATACAACTTAATTGCTGCAGGAAATAATAAAAGCACAATGTGTGCATCAGGTAGAACATGCTTTAAAGGAGGTAGTTGAAAGTTCAATCGGTTAACTAAACACAGAGAAAAAAATCATTTTAAGAATTTCAAATTGTTGTTTACACTTTCACATTAAAAAAAAAAATTCAAAAGCATTTAAGGAGGGATGTTTAAATTCTGAATAAAATAAAATCTTTCTTTTTTTCTTATCAGGGAAAAGCTAGTTTGACTATAAATTTTATTAAAAAAATAACATTTAGGCTTCCATTTGTCTTGCAGACAGTTTTTAGCTTTTCCTTTCTGCATTGCAGACTCTCTTCTGCTTCAGGGCCAATAGTTCTTAATTACTTTTCACCGGGGGCCACTTTTTGGGTTTTTTTTTTTTATATGGAACCAAGCCAGATGGTGTGAACACTTAATTTGGTAAACATAAGTTACATATCATACTTATTCTCATATAAAGATTTTTGTTTTAAGATTTGTTAAAGGTAATGTGAAAATTATAAAATGAACTTTACATAGGAGACAAATAAAAAAAAAGAACAAATTTCAGAAATTAGGTACTTGTAGTAATGTAAAATTACAAGAGATGATTTTGAATAACTTGCACTTAAAGAAGAAATTTCAGTTTTCCAGTTGTCCGATCCAGGAGGGGACTTCTGATTAAAACTCGCATGTTTAGTACTGAAGTGGCACTTTATATTGTGTTCTTTGCATACAGACACAATTTTGTTGTACATTAGGCATAAAGGATTAGCCCCTTTTCTCCATGGTAAAATAAATAAATACTCTGTCCAATCACTGTTAAATTCACGATTTTCATTGTCAATTTTTCTCATCTTTAGCGCTGAGAATGATATTTTGAACGATCACAATGAGAATGACATTTTAAATAAGCTGTTATGCTAGGCACTTCATGAAGCATGATATGGAATAAACGCCGGGAAGAGTTAGTTCCAAACACTGCCAGCTAGAATTCATCGATATCGTGTTGAGTGGAGAACCGAACACATGGATGTGGGAGTCCGTCCTTCTTCTCCCCTGCGAAGCCTAGCAGAGGGTTGCATAGAAGCATCAGAGAATCCCGCTGAAAACTGCCCAATTACATTTATTATTTGTCACATGTGAAATCACATTCTGAAACCTACAAACACGGAACTAAATCAAACAAAAATATTTATACTGTTTTATAATACAAATATTGAAAAAAAAATTTTTTTGCCTGTGGATTTTATACATTTTTGATTTACATTTACTTTTACGCATTTAACTGTTCTTTATGATTTTACGCATAGATCGCTTTGTTTTTATACATTTCCACATATTTAAAAAAAAAAATCTTCCTTGAGAAACATTTCTTAATGTTTCAGTTAGATTTTATTCATGTTTTTCAAGAAATAAAAATTTAATCTCCTCATTTCTGAGCTTACTAACTTGAAATTCGAAAATACTGCAATGTCCCTTAGGCTGCATTCAGAGCACATGCGTGATGCAAGGCTTGTGTGTCTGAAACACAGCTACCTCCACCAATCTGTTCTGAACACTAACCTGTATAATAAAATATGGTTCAGTAGGGCCACCATGCTGTGTACACCTAAGCCTTGCGTTACACGCGTGCCCTGAATGCAGTCCAACTTACACGGCCTCTTGGACAGTAATTTCACTGCACATTCATCCACTGCGTTATTGATTGGTTACACAGAAACCAGCGTCACCTTGTAGGCGTGGCATTAGATTCTTTTCTGAGGGGATGTGTCATTCTTGTTCAGTACAACTCGCTTGCTCATCTTGGCATTGGCTCAGTTGGCAGTTCATTTTATTCACATGTTCGTTTTGTGAAAGTTCGTTGCTTGTGATGGCGCTTAGTAAAACAAAATCATATTTTCAATTGTTCAAGGAGAGTTACTCTACAGATTTTCCTTGCATAAAGGCATCAAGAAAAGGCAAAAAATTTGCCTTTTTGGAATTATGTGGGTGTGACTTTAGCATTTCCCAGGGTGGAAAGTATGGCGTTTCTCGCCATGTAAATTCTACAAAACATATGGACTCTGCTAAATGTAGTAACAGCAACATTAAACTAGATTTTTTTTTTCAAAAATGGCACGCAATCTAATGTTATTCAGGCAGAATTGCTCTTTGCTGCTTGCTTTTCTAGTGGAGCATAATGTGCCTCATGCTGCAGCCGATCATGCCGGTCCTCTATTCCGGAAAATGCTTCCCAAGTGTGGCATTTCAAGCAGTTTGGATCTGCAAGGACAAAGACAATGATCTTAATCAATGAAATGTCATCAAACATAAAGCAGATGCAACTTGGCCCATTTTCTGCAACCTGTGATGGCAATAATGAGACTGATTATAAATTGTATCCTATTGTAGTTTTTTTTAACTCAGTTGAGGGATACAGTAAAAGCAGAATTGGATGACTGGCTAAAAATTGGAGTAAGAAACAAAAATAAGAAATTTGTTAAAAAGCTGAACCTTAAAGAAGAGAAATTTTTGAAGAAAAACTATTCCAGTAAAAACAAAAAAACTGCAGTTCTTAGTCATGTAAAGGACAACACTGCTACTGGAGTTAGCCAAGAATTATTACAAGTGATAAATAAAGGAAGTAATTTCAATCTATCCAAAGAAAAAATAAATCCAGAAAAATTGGTAATTGAATTGGAAAGCATCTGCAGCACTTTAGAAAAAGAGGACAAAATTAAAGCAGACCTCCTCAGAAAAGATTACTACAATAGCCTTACAAAATTCCAGAAGCAAGTAAGGAAACCTCAAAAAAAATTTGATAATAGTCAATTAAAAGCTCTTAAAGATTTCAGAAAAAATGAAAGTGTAGTTGCTGTGAAAACAGACAAAAGTAAGTTGATTACTATTATGGATAAGAAAGATTATCTAGAAAAGATGGAAGAAGAACTAAAAAAACCTATGTATGAAGAAGTAAAAGAAAACCCACTACCAGATTTGATTAAAAAAGTCTCTAAGCTTATTTCACTTCAAAAAAAGAAAAACCAGCTTCCAGAAAACTATAAACAATTCTCAAAATTACAGTTCAGATTACCTCAAATATATGGAATAGTCAAACTGCATAAAGAACACCAACCAATTAGACCAATAATAGACTCAAAAAACTCTATTCTTTCAAATCTAAACTATTTTTTAAAGTCACACCTTCAGAATTTTTTAAAAGAGCCACCTAACTTGATAAAAAACTCAATGCAGCTAAAAGAAAAACTAGAACTTCTTCCTAAATTAGATTCTCCTATTATGGGTAGTTTAGATATAGTGTCTATGTATACTCACATTAATATAGATCAACTTATAGACTTTATAGCGGAAGACTTGGCAGACCTAATAGTTTTTCACAACAAGGAAAAAAACAAATTAGTAGGAATTTTTGAAATGCTTACTTTCTCTTTGCAGAACAACTACTTTCAATTTGGGAAAACTTTTTTCATTCAAAAATCGGGGCTAGCAATGGGCTCCCCACTCTCCCCACTCTTAGCTAACTATTATGTGGGAAAACTAGAAGAAAAGATACTAGTACAACCCACATACTTCTGCTTATATAGCAGATACATGGATGACATCTTATTTATAATAGATAGCTCAGAAATTGTTCCAGAAAGAATTCTAGACTCATTCAATGAATTAGATGATTCCCTTAAGTTCACTATTGAACTTCAAAAAGAAAGAAGAATAAACTTCTTAGATATTACTATCTATTATGAAGATGAAAAATTCCTCACTAGTTGGTATAAAAAACCAATGAATACTAAAAGACTACTGGATTTCAATTCGTATCATCCAGTTTCTATTAAAAAAAATGTAGCAAGTCAGTTTTTAGAAAAAATTAATAAAATAGTTTCTACTGCAGATAAAAAAGAAGCCCAAAAAGAAGAGCTTAAAGTCATACTTGCAGAGAATAACTATCCTAAAGAAGAAATTGAGAAGCTTCTGAATTTTAATGGTACGAAGAACCCACAAAAGCAACAAGTAAAATTCACTAGAAAAATTTCTTATCACAAAGGTTTATTTGAGGCTTTAAAGAGAATTAGTAAAAAATACAATATTAGGCTAGCTCCAAGTTTAGAGAATAAAGTTAAAAAATTTTTCCCTAAAATAGTTCAAAGAGAAGAAGATATTTTAAAAATGCAAGGAGTAGTTTATGAAGTAAATTGTAGTTGTGGACTATCTTACATAGGTGAAACAGGTCGCAGACTAAAAACTCGTATAGCTGAGCATAAAGCAGCTATAAAAAATTGCTCCAACCAGACTGGATTAGATAGGCATGTTAGAGAAACTAGGCACAGCATGGATTGGAATTCCCTTAAAGTAATCAGTTTCCAAAGCAATTTCCAAAAAAGAAAACTGAAAGAAGGAATAGAGATTGAGAAAAATCAAAATTCCATCATCAATGACTGCAAAGGATTTTCCCTGCCTAACATCTGGCAGGATTTGTTGAAAAATAACCTAAACCGTCAAGGTTAACCGTAACCGTCAAGGTAAACCGTAACCGTGATAGTGACAAGTAAAAAGTGACAACAACAAGACACCCTGAAGAAGAAGAGTTTTCTCCGAAAATTTGCTATTAATGAAAAAATTTCCTAGTAAAATCCCATAAGTTGCTTTAGATTATTAATTCAATTAAACTAGGAAGCCATTTCTCAACATGAGCTTTATTCAAAGAATCAGTTTAGGGTTTAGTTCAAAACAGTCTCCTGTCACTACCAAATCTGACTGGAGATGCAACTGGGGAAAATATAAGTGCATTATTTTAAGTGAATTCCAAAGAGTAACAGTTCTGCGTGAGAATTACGTAGCATTTATGGCTGATAACGCTTTACTTATGCAAGGCAAAAAAAAAAAAAAGGAGTTGTTGCATTTCTGAAGTGTAAATACCAAAATTTAATAGCAATGGGCTGTTCTTGCATCAGAAAAAGGTGCTGCCACTTTTTCTGTTACAGTAGAGGAAGGCATTTATTATTATTTGAACAAAAGTGCAAAAAGGAAAGACACTTTAAAACATTTCCAAGCACTGCATGACAAGGAAGCACAAAAAAAAAAAAAAAAAAAAAATACTGAAACATGTGTGCACTCGTTGGCTGTCTCTCTCGGGCGAAATTTAACTTGTCTTGTTCATCAGTGGGATCCATTATTAAGTTTTTTTAAAGATATTGTAATAGCTCAAGCATGTAGTGTATCTGTTGGTTTGTCAATGTATCAGATTCCAAAGAAAATTTCACATGTTCTTTAAAAGTAAAGACCTTGAAAAATGCTTCTACATCTTGTAGTAAAAGGAAGATTAGTAGCACCAGTGCTAATATTGAAAATTCATAAAAAAAAAAACAAGCAACAGGAAAAGGGTGCAAAAATAAAGTCACTGAGCTGCATTTAAATGCAGTATTAAAAATTCTAAGTAGTGAAGAAAAAATATTTGTTTCTGTCTTCTGCAGAAAGTAAAAAAAATATTTGTTTCTGTCTTCTGCAGAAGTCTGTCTTCTCCTTTTTAAGCATCATACCAATATTTGAAAAAGTGAACACATCGTTACAATCTGGATCTCCACATATTCATGAACTAAGAGCGATCTATCTTGAACTACTAAAGGAACTATTTTGTAGGTTCTTAAAACCTTCTGTTGTTAAAAATAATGAACTGCTAAGGATTAATTATCACATTAAAGAAAACCAAAAGGAATTTTCAGATACCTGTGTTGGAACCTTAACTATTGAAGAAACTTCAAAATTAAGTGATGAAAGTAGGAAAACTTTCTTTTGTAATATCCTAAACTATTACATGTCACCTTGTGAGTACATAACAAATAAATTTCTAATTAATGATGAGGTTTTAAAGATTGCGGAAGTAGCAGATCTAACAAAAATTGAAAATTCGAAATTTTCCAGCATAATTTTTTCATAAAGTTGTTTCCATGTCTACTGAGACCAAAACCTGGTCAACCCAATAATGAAGCCATTGATGAACTTGAAAACCAGTTTTGTTGTCTGCAGGTTGAAGATATCTCTGCTGTTTTAAACAGTTATAAACATATTGATGCTCAGTGGGTTGCAAATGGAAAAAATCATAGGAGCCAATGCACTTCCAAAGTGTAAAGAAATATCAGATATATCTATTTTACTTATTCCTCACAGTAATGTTGACTGTGAGAGAATATTTAATGTTGTTAAGAAAAATAGGACTAAGTTTAGATCAGGATTAAGCAACAAAACTTTAGAAAACCTTCTTATTCTAAAGACTTAAGACTCAAAACCATGTTTTGAACATGTTTTCAGCAAAGACACATTAAGCAAAGCAAAAAAAAGCTACTGCTACATCCCTGAAATGAACTTTATAAGTAAATGATATGTTTCTAAATTTAAGTGTAAGTATTAATATTTAATGCAAATTGAGCAATTACGAATCAGATTTTTTTTTTAATTCAGAGAATCTGTGATTTTAGTTACAGTTGAACTCATTTTTTTCTTAACTTTTTTGTAAAAATTTAATATAAAATGCTTTGAACAAAACAGTGATTGTTCATTCTAGTTTGAAATGAAATGTGATAATTAAAAATGCTCAAAGGTAAGATATTTATCAAAATGTGATATAATTTGTTGGTTTTATTAACATCTGAAAATTATCAAATGCATAAATATTTGCATTTATTTTTTCTTATATATAGTTAAATTCATTATAAAAAAAAGCTTGCGCATAGTAAAAAAATTCATTAGAAATGCCGTTCGCGCACAATTTTACACATTTGAATTTTCTCAGGTTGGCTGGTATGAGATTGTTTTATGCAAAAAATGACTTATAAATTAAAGTTAAAAACTAGTGATCTCAAAAAGCTGTTAAGCAGTGAACACGTACAACAGTTTGCTGTTTATTTGGCACTGTTATTGTAACACTGGATTCTTGTAATTTGATTGGCATTAAATTCATTCAAGTGAAATATATTTTAATGTATCACAAAACTTTGAACTTGACACCGTTGATGGGAGTAAGGCATTAGTTACAGAAAGAAAATATTCAATGATATGTCTAATGTGGCCATGTACAGTGCTGGACCATCTTCAATTTTTGGATTTATTCATTTGTTATGTTTTTTTTTGTGCTTGTAATATGTGTGCAAACATGAAAATAAAAATAGTGATATTTTAACAGCATGAAAAGTTGCTCATCAACTCTGAGCAAGAGTTTTTTTGTTTTGTTTTTTCATCATTATAGACGCAATACTTAACTATAACCATGCTGCCATTTTCTCAGAAAACTTGAAAACTGCATTATCCTAGAGAAGGAATCAGACCTACATCTCTGAAGATCCATTCATTCAAGCATGCTATTTTATTATCTTATGATTCAGGACAATGAATTTCCATCCTGAACAGAAATTGGAAGGTTGTTCAATTCCTACACAGAGACAACAGGATTTTCAAGCTTTCTGTGGGATGACTTCGTGGTAACAGTTAAATATGACTCTTCTATGCCAAAAAATAATGCTTGTATTGCTGGCCCGTGTTTTGCGAAGATTCATTCATCACTAATATCTGCAACAAGTCTTGATTTTTAAACCATTTGTTTACATTTCACACGCACTTGTGTCAGAGTACTGTTCAGGTTAAAGTGATGCATACAGAACACAGATGTAGAGGAAATTATTGTATATGTACCTATATAACAAATTAATGCTCATTTAACACAAACTTACATTTGATTTCAAGGTAACTGCTGCAACTTGAAAAGCATTGCTACTGAACAAGTCAGGGTTGGCAAGTATTTGATAAGTGGCAGTGTTTGACAGTTTTATTCATGGTTTAAACTATCATATCAAAAGCCTCAGGTATCACATTTTAATTTTAAAATAGTCTTTTAAGATAGCATGTGTGTATTACAGAAAGTGATCTGTAATACACACATGATATATTAAAAGGCAATTTTAAAATTAAAATGGTATATCTGAGGCTTTCGATATGATACCACAGAAACAATACAGAACTGGCAAAAGGCACATGAGAAGGAGATCTCAGCTGAGTGAGTGAAAGATCGGTGTATGGAATACTAAAGGTATAAATGGAAATGAGGTGATAGAAGAAATAAATAAGTTTAGATTGGATGTGCAGTGTATAAGTGAAACAAAAAAGAAAGAAACTGGGATTGAAGAGATGAATGGAATGGTGAGTGTGTGGTCTGGAGTGATGGATAGTGTGAGAGGACATGCTGGTGTAGGTGTGATTTTAAGTGAAGGATGAAAAACAACCTGATCCGTTACAGCTGCATTTGTGAGATAATTCTTTGGATATGTCTGAAAGTGAAACTTCAGAGAATAGTAATTGTTATAGTGTACGCACCTAGTGACTCAAAACCTTCTGAGAAGAAGGAAGATTTTGGGGATGAGCTAAAGGCTGTTTTGAGTCAGTTTGGTGCTAAAGAGAAAGTTATAATAGTGGGCGATTTTAATTCTAGAGTAGGTGTTCAGAATGGGATTTCTGATTATGTTCTGGGTAAGTTTAATGATTCTGGTGTGAATGATAATGGTGAAAGGTTAGTTGAGCTCTGCATTTAAACTGGGTTGTGGGTATCAAATACATTTTTCAACCACAAGTATATCCACACATGCACTTGGGAAAATCCAACTCTGAGACAAAAGAGTGTAATCGATTTTGTTGTTTACAATCATTGTCTGAAACACTTAGTTGTTGACACTCGTGTAATGAGAGGTGCAGATGTTGGTTGCCGCCCCGGTGGCGCAGTGGTCTCAGCGATGGCCTCTGATCATTCATCCGAAAATGGTCCGGGTTCGAATCCTGGTGAGGCATGGATGTTGTGTTTGTCTTATGGCACTGGCTCTCTCCCTTCCCTGGAACCAGTGACCCTAAATTAGGGATGGGCGACTGCTTATAGCCCATTGAGTTGCTCACAGTAGTTGTTAAACCTCCAATCAAAAAAAAAAAAAAAAAAGATGTTGGCTCTGATCATTGCTTGTTAGTGTCACAAGTGAAACAATGTCGGCTGGAGAAAGAGGAATAGGAAGAGAACTGTGATGAAAAGAATAAAGGTTGAAAGGCTCCATGAAGAACACCGGCATTACCCTGAATTACTCAGAAAACGACTGAATGAGTTGAAGTCTTGTGAGAGGGATGTAGAAAAGAAGTAGGCATATTTTAAGAACTGCATTGTCACTGCTGCTGAAGAGGTCCATGCTACTGCAGTGGTAGGTAATAGAGGTGATGCTTGGTGGAATAGTGAGAAAAGAAGGAAGCATATTTTTTTTTTTTTTTTTTTTTTTTTGATTGGAGGTTTAACGACCACCGTGAGCAACTCAATGGGCTATAAGCAGTCGCCCGTCCCTAATTTAGGGTCACTGGTTCCAGGGAGGGAGAGAGCCAGTGCCGTAAGACAAACACAACATCCATGCCTCACCGGGATTCGAACCCGGACCCCTTTCGGACGAATGATCAGAGGCCAGCGCCTTAGACCACTGTGCCACCGGGGCGGCGAAGCATATTTGGGGATGTTAAAAGGGAGAGTTTCTGAGGATGAATATTGCTGTAAGAAGTGTGAAGCAGCCAAGCTGGTTCACCAGAGTAAAGCAAAAGATAGGAAGGAAAAAGTGGAAAGGCATGAATCGGCTTTTTGAAAGATGGAAAATCTTTCTTCCACCGCTCAGCTCTAGTTGTACTGGCTGAGATCACTCTCGAGACGAAATGAAAAATCCCCAGTTGAAATGGAGCAGAAACAAGAAGGGTCGTAAATAATTACAGGCAGAAAGTGGAATTATAGCAACTTTTTGAAATATTCAGTTTGCAGACTAAAGTAGACATTAGATAGAATATTCAAAGCAAACAAAATGAATTTGCTTGTACCACTTATTGGTCATCCATGAAATGCCTCTCAGAAAATTTCATCCCCGTGGTGCGGAAATCGAACCATCCTCTCCCGATTTCCGTTCCAGTATGCTATCCGTTACACCACCCAGGACAGTGAAGTTCTAAGCAATTGAGACTAAACAAACTTTGCTTAGAAACTGGAACATCCTTAGATTTTCGCTAGTAGAAGCATCGTTGCTTCCTCAGAGCGTTTTTTTTTTATTGGAGGTTTAACGACCACCGTGAGCGACTCATTAGGCTATAAGCAATCGCCCGTCCCTAATTTAGGGCCACTGGTTCCAGGGAAGGGACAGAGCCAGTGCCGTAAGACAAACACAGCATCCATGCCTCGCCGGGATTTGAACCCTGACCCCTTTCAGACGAATGATCAAAAGCCATCGCTTAGACCACTGCGCTACTGGGACGGCCATAGCGTTTTGACCCATCTCGTCCAGAAAACGGATGTAGGTCGGAATTCGACTAGCGAAAGTCTGAGGATGATGTTCAGATTCCTAAGCTAAGTTTGCTTAGTCTCAATTGCTTGGAACTTCACTGTCCTGGGTGGTGTAACGGTTAACATACTCGAACGGAAATCGGGAGGTGCGGGTTCGATTCCAGTTCCAGGGCGATGAAATTTTCAAGTTTTCTTAGAGGTATTACATGAATGACCAGCAAGTGTTACAAGCAAATTCAGAATTTATATTTTGTTTGCTTTGAATATTCTATCGATTTCCCATGTATTATGGGGAATATTTCTTTCTTCATTGATTTATCTGAAGTAGGAAGCAATTTTTTCCGTCTATTCGGCCAGATTTAATTTATAGAGCGTTGTCAGTTGTGCCTTAACTAAGTGGCCATAAACAACGTAAATTTCCACAAAGCAAAGGCATCAGCTCAAGTCTCCGCGTGCATGGGGCACAGTGCAAAGTAAATGTACTTGGTTTTTCTTTTGGCCTATATAGGGCGCTGCCATGGTTTACTGTATTCATTTTTTTTTCTTAATTTCAGAAAACGAGTATGTAGTGACAACCAAGGTTTGGTGACGACAACAAAAAAAACAAAATGCCAAAATGATAGATTTTTCTTGAGATATTGCGTCGACAAGCGACATATTCGACGACAAAACGGTGATGATGTTTCCATATATGGTAAACTGCACTGATACATGAACTGAATTAATTTCTCGCACAACACTACAGGAAATGCCAACGGGCGTCTTTTGATGCGGTTTATTTTCATTCTCTTGTGCACTGCTGACGTCATCATGTCAACTTTAAACGGAAATCATATTTACGGGAGAAATACACAGTCGAGTCACATTATTGTGACCACCTCCTACTTTTGACGTCAACAACAGCGCGTAGGCAATGAAAGAAGGCACGTGTCGTGAGTTGGCTTAGAGGGTATATCTGAAAACATATCACTCGTTGCTGTCATTAATAAAAAGAGCGATATATCAGATTTGCAAAAAGGGATGATCGGCTTTCGGGCCAATAATGGCAGTATTTCTGAAACAGCGCAGTTTGTGAACGGTTCGCGTGCTGCTATGGTTAAAGTGCATCGTGATTGGAGAAATGGCACCATTGCGAATAAGCGATGTGGAAACTGCGGAGTACCACGTGCCATTGATGTGAGAGGTGAACGTCAGCTTCGAAGGTGTGTGAGGGCCGATCGACACGCTACAGTGGAGCAACTCACTAGCCAAATGAACCAGGGGGATACCGGAGGTGTGTCTAAAGCAATAGTTCAACGCACCCTGCTGCGTATGGGGCTCCGATGCAGACGGATGGTCACTGCACCTATGCTAACGAAGGTGTATCGGCAGAAAAATCTTACATTTGCACGGCAATATCAGAATTGGACCTCCGCTGATTGGCAAAGTATTGCCTCCTTCGATCAGTCACGTTTTCTGCTTCATTGAACGGATCGACGTTGGCGTATAAGGCGAGAAACATCGGAGAACAAGCACTCTTCAACCATTGCTGGAAGAACACAAGCTGGTGGGAGCAGCGTTATCGTCTGGGAAATGTTTTCGTGGCATTCTCTGGGTCCGTACCTGTGGAAGGCAGTATGGACCGAATTCGTTATGAATCCACCCTTGCAGACCACGTACACCCATACATGCTGATTGTCTTCCCTGGGGTGTATGGGATCTTCCAGAACGGCAATGCGACGTGTCACACAACTAGAAATGTCCGAGAGTGGTTGGAAGAACACGATGAAGACTTCAAACTATTCCCTGGCCCCCAATTCCCCAGACTTAAATCAAATTTAGCATCTGTGAGACAACCTCGATCGTGTTGTTCGCTCTATGGATCCTCCACCGCGCACCCTCCAGCAGCTGTCAGGTGCAGATTCACTGCAATCAGAATGGCTCCACATACCTGTGAAAACCTTCCAGTACCTTATTGAGGTACTGCCATCCGATCTTGCTGCTGTCCGCGCTGCACACGGCGGTTACTCTGGATATTAGCTGGTGGTCACAATAATGTGACTCGACCATGTATTTTGGTATGGGAGAAGTAAGAGGAATGTCATCTCTTCAAAAAAATGTTGTTGTTTTGCGAAAATTCGAGTTCACGTAAGAAAATTATCAAGCTATGAAGCGAAATACTCCCCTAAAAAACCAGAATGATTTGAAATTATTGGAAATCATTGCATATTTTATGATAATCTTTGTTTTTATTCTGTTACGGCCCTACTGGAATTTATATAAAAAATTCGCACTATATAGAACCGTTTAGTGACACTCAGAGTGGTAGTTCCATTTATTCTGTTGTCCCCACCCAGAATTTCACAGAAGTACGATTTCACCAAAGCGGTCTGTAAGAAAGGTAGTACTTTCAAATCGTAAATTTCTCTACTTGCAGGATAGTGGTGTTCATGATCTGTGATGGTGTGGAGCTGTTTCTGCTGGAAAGGACTCTCGTCGTTTGGTTATAGTGCTTTCTAGCCTAATAGCTACTAGGTACAAAGACATTCTGAACAAATCCATGATATATACGTTGTGGCAGTACTTCGGCACAGATCCTGTGAAGTATTGCAACAAGCATCTTGACTGTTTCAGCAAGACCGAGGTCCTTGTACACTGCAAAGTTTGTTCAGGCCTTGTTTGAGAAGAAGAAAGTCCAAGGGTTGGATTAGACGGCCCAAAGTTCCCATCTAAATTCAATAGAAGATATGTAGAACGAGCTGAAATTCTGAATCTGATCTCGACCGGTAAGACCTTCCTGACGCTTCCCTTTCCAAACCCTCCCACGTCGTCGTTCTGACACCACTGTGTTGCTGAGTGTCTGACCTTGACGTGACGTAATCATTTTCCAGATTGAATTATACTCTTCCGTTTTAGATTAACGTGTGCAGAACTTCTGTCATGACCCTCGTGTTTCGAGGAAAGCATGCCTAGAAGGGTCTCTGCAGTCGAAGCGGCGAAAGATGGGCAGGCTATGTACTGATTTCAGCTAATAAATGCTTTTGTTTCCAATCGGCCTATATGTGCCCAAATATTTTTATCTACATAGTGGATATGTGTAATTCATAGGTGCCAACCAATACGGATTTCCCGTAACATTACTAAATTTTGGTTAGAAGTACGGACATAACGATGAAATTACCGAAAATCGCTATTTGGTTTTACTGCTTCGGGCACATGCATGAGAATCTGTGGTAGAATTCCTCTTTTTCATCATCATTTGGGTTATTCTCGAAATTGGTACTATACTGAATAGAATTTTAGGGTAGGGAGTAGTTTTCCGTCTTTCGAAAATGGAAGTTAGACGGAGTAATGATTTCTCTCGTAAATGTTTTTTTTTTTTTTTTTTTTACTAGTAGTGTTTCCTCTGTCGATTACTGCTGTTATACACTGGTGTGCAAAAATTAAGGACGAAGAGGAGAAATTAGCATAACAGCGGAACGAGCAGGCAGAACGGACCGAAAGACCACTCAGGAGATAGACTAGGGTCCGGTACGGTAGGGCATGCACATATATGCAGCATGACGTAGGGCGGGTAGGGGGAGTGTCGGAAGGGTATAAAGCTCACCGGCGGTGTACGCTCAGCAGTTCGGTGAAAGCTATTGCACGGTGTACATCGGTTTGAACGACGTCGAGTTGCTGCCACCGTGTGATATGGCCATCAGGCAATCCAGTAGACGACATCTGGATGACTTTACCCGAGGTCGTGTCATTGGGAAGTTGGAAGGTCGAGGTGTGACTAGTGTGGCCAAGGAGCTTGGACAGCATTTCAAACGACAGGAACAGCTGTCCGAGAGTTTAGCAGTGGTCGTCCACGAGCAACCACGGCGGCGGATGACCGGTATATTGTCCTGCAGGCGAGAAGAGACAGCGGGAGAAATCGCGAGGCACATGCAACAGACAAATGGACGTCCGTTACTGCGTTTTACCGTAGCCAGGAGGCTGCACAAAGGTGGTCTATTTGCACGACGACCGGTACGGTGTGTGCCATTAACGCCTGCTCATCGGAGACGGCGGTTTCTGTGGTGCCAGGAACACAAGAACTGGACACATCAGCAATGGGGTCGAGTTCTGTTTACGGATGAGAGCCGATTTAGTCTGACGAGCGATTCTGGACGTATACACATCTGGAGAGAGCAGGAAACACGCAATCACACCTCCAACATCATCGAAAGGGACTGGTTTGGAGGTGGCGGTGTTTTCGTTTGGGGCGGTATCATGCTTGGTGCCCGTACTGACCTCCACATCTTCCAAGGAGGTTCAGTCACTGGTGTCCGCTTTTGTACCGAGGTTCTCCTGCCTCACGTGCGTCTGTTTAGAGGTGCTGTGGGTCCTGAGTTCCTCTTCATGGACGACAACGCTACACCTCATCGTAAAATGGCTGTCGCATAGCTGTTGGAGAGTGAAGATATTCAACGTATGGATTGGCCCGCAAGGTCCCCTGACCTAAATCCTATCGAACACGTGTGGGACCTTCTCGGGAGACGCTTGGTGGAACGTCACCAGCCACCAGCAACGATTCCGCAGCTGCGATTGGCGCTACAAGAGGAATGGGCCGCGATGCCTCAACAGCTCCTTGACAACCTCGTCCTCAGCATGGACAGACGTTGTAAATCCTGGAACGCAATCAGGGGTGATCATATCCCCTACTAAAGACTGGATTTTTCTTGGCAGCCGCCTGTCACATGGACGTTTCTGTCTTCTGTCCAGTTGTGCTCGAAGCTACCTTTTCAATAAAGTGCCTTTGTATCCTTTGGGTTCCTTGTTTGAACGGTTTTGCTCACTTGTCCCAAATTCTTACATCTTGGGGATCTTATGGTATGATTTGAGTCGATGTGGAGCACTTCTGCACGACCTTACATTCGAAAAACAGTGTCGTCCTTAATTTTGCACGCCAATGTATATATACAGGGTGATTCATAAAAAAGTATACAGTTTCAACGCACTATAAAACAAGAACAATGTAAGACATTTTACGTTACCTGTAACAGAATTGTAGGGGAATGTTTCAAGTTTTTTTAGAGACAGTCACAGATGTTCATGTGTGCACTCTAAGTCACACGACACACATCGACCCGGTAATCCATTTCCGTCCAAACTCAAGGTAAGATATCTGAATCACGTGCAGTGATAGTGGCTGTGATTCAGCCAAAACTGCCGAGAGGGGTGACCCCATTGGGGCCCCCTCCCGTTGTAGGTAGATGGTACCATTAAACCAAAAAAATGTCCTGTTATACACAAGTCTTAAGGCATTAATAATGCCCTGGATTTCACTGTGGGTGTAGATTCCCTGGGCTGACAACCTATTTTCAATGATACGGTGAACTACAAGGATGGGTACGTTGGGATATAACGAAATGATTATAAACTGCGTGCTGGCCGGTATGCCAGAGTATTTTATTCAAAGCCTCGATGGAGCTTGATACCGAGTAACTGGATGATGTGGTTAATGGGGCTAGACATTTTTCTAGTGCCCCTCGAGAAGCATAGTTGGACTTGCGTATTCCCGGACGAGGGGCGTACGGGATCACCTATTTTGTGGGTTTTGATTTTTCCGAAGAGTTCAGGAACACGGGGTTCTGGTGGTGGGTGCATAACTTTAGTAATAGATGATGGAAGAAGAACTGAATATTTGAACCTGGATAAGGCCGCGATTGTAGCGTTAGTGGGATCCTGGGTGCTGATAGAATGTGGGATCTTTGCTATTGCTTGTAACATTTTATCATTATAGTCAGTTCTATTCATAATAATGACTTGGGAAGTTTTATCCGCACTGATTATAGAGATGTAAGGGTTCTGACTCTAAGGTGCTTCGGTTCACGTTTAAGGTTTTTGTCTTCATGATTGTTCATAGGCCGTTTATGAAATGTTTTGATAGTCTTAGCTGCTGGATGTCTAGCAGCATCTTGAACATTGTAAGGAAAGTGCTTCCACAATTTGTTCAACCTGTGGAATTAGCTGGATATTATTGACAGCATAGATGGGATATGCATACTTACGACCTCTGTCTAGTGCACTTTGCTGAGCTGGGTGCAATTCGGTATCACTAAGGTTGAGGTAGCATGACCTTGAGTTCAGGCTCTGTAGATCAGATGGTGCTCCATGCCTCATAACTCGACTATCAACTTCATATGCAACCAGTTGTCGGAGCTTTTTAATATGTCTCTCCCGGGTTTTCAAGTCCTCGGATAGATTTACTGGTAACGATCAATATTTTGTGCAAGAGGACAGAATGAGTCCTCATTTTTGCCGAATAGTATTGGCAAGTTTTTTAGTTTCGGCTTTGTGAATGATAATCGCATCACGAAGAGAGATTGGCTTTTGCCGTATCAATAAGAACTTCGGTATGGCCCCCAGATCTCGGCAGTTGAGCAGAAAGTTAAAATGCGCTTTCTGAAGAGTCAATGTATGCCTCCATTTTCTAGAGGACTTCACAAGGTTGTTCATAACTCGGGAAATAAGCGATAAGACAACTTTACATACCCAAAAAGTAGCTAGGTACCATATGAACTACTTTATTCGCGCTGGAAGATACACTGACGGAAAAAAATCCCAACACCAAGAAGGGTTTGTGTTAGATAAACGACAGTTGGTAGGCGGTGAGAGTACATCTGTAAGATGACGTCTATGCAAATTTTGCGCTCGGCGCATACGTGTGGCGCTAGTAGCGCCCTTCGGAACATGCAAAGCAGGTTTGCTGTAAATACGCGCTGCAACGTTCGTGAGCGTTAGTTATCGTTGAGATTCGACGTAGGTGTTGATGTTAGTCAAGAATGCCTTTAAGAAGACGAAGAAGCCATTATCAACAGCTCACGGAGTTTGAAAGAGGTCGTGTAATAGGGCTACGAGAAGGTGAATTTTCTTTCCGCAATATTGCAGAACGACTTGGCAGGAATGTAGCCACTGTGCATGATTGTTGGTAGCGGTGGTCAAGGGAAGGTACTGCCTCAAGAAGACCGGGTTCCGGCTGGCCACGTGGCACTACTGAGAGGGAAGACCGCCGTGTACGGCGTATGGCCGTGGCGCATCGTATCACGTCTGATGCAGCAATTCGAGCTGCAGTTGCCACCACAGTGACACAACGAACTGTTACAAGTCGGTTACTTGAAGGACAGCTCCGAGCCAGACGCCCTGTAGCGTGCATTCCACTTACTCCAAATCACTGCCGTTTGCAACGTCAGTGGTGTCAAGCTAGAGCTCATTGGAGAACGGAGTGGATATCTGTTGTGTTTTCTGATGAAAGCCGGTTCTGCCTGGGTGCCAGTGATGGCCGTGTGTTGGTTAGAAGGAGGCCAGGTGAGTGCCTGCAACCAACCTGTCTGCGGCCGAGACACACTGGACCTACACCTGGAGTTATGTTCTGGGGAGCAATTTCCTATGACAGCAGGAGCACTCTCGTGGTTATCCCACGCACCCTGACGGCACAGTTGTACGTCGGTCTGGTGATTAAACCTGTTGTGCTGCCATTCATGAACAGCATTCCAGGCTGTGTTTTCCAACAGGATAACGCTCGCCCGCATACCGCTGCTGTAACCCAACATGCTCTAAGGAGTGTCATGTTGCCGTGGCCTGCTAGATCACCAGATCTTTCACCAATCGAGCACGTATGGGACATCATTGAACGACAACTCCAGCGTCACCCCCAACCAGCATTTACCATCCCTGTATTGACCGACCAAGTGCAACAGGCATGGAACTCCATCCCACAAACTGACATCCAGCACCTGTACGACACAATGCATGAACGTTTGCGTGCTTGCATTCAACATTCTGGCGGTTACACCGGTTATTAATGTACCAGCATTTCACATTTAAAATGGCTCTTCTCGCGCTTACAATAAGCTGTGATCTTGAAACCTTAATCGATTAAATATGTTACCTATACAAATGTATTGCCGCCATTTCATTCCTCTACAACTATTTTTTCGTGGTGTTGGGATTTTTTTCTGTTAGTGTAATAAAATACACATTGCCGTCTGTATACGATTCTAAAAGGAATATTTAAAATATATAGTGATTTCACCATAAGGATTTTAGCATTAATTAAAGCAGAATGTAAGAAAAATTGAAATGTTGATCATTTGACAATAAGAAGTCACCCTTGTGACTCTTGTATTTCAATGATCACAATTTTCTGGACTATTTCAAATAGCAAGAAAATGTATTTATGTTCAACAAATAGGAACATCACACCATAATGAGATGTGTTGGAAAGGATTTGTTGGTGGTGAACATCAGTTTAATGAGCTAATGTCTGAAATGTGAAGTGCATTGGTTAGTAAAGGATTCTCTTGCAAGTACAAAACAAGAATTGCCTTGATATTTAAAATTATTTTAGGATTACCAATGCCTCCTTTTGAGAGCAATTAAGATAAGGTGGAGATGTTCACCATTTTGCATGAGTGACCAGAATTCACACCAGTTTAAAAAAACAACAACATAGTATTTAAAAAATGTATGTGAAAGAAAATGAAAACTAAGCACTGTAAATAATTCAGTAAGTTTATTAGGTTTGTTTACAATATCAAATTATGTGGACAGATTCTTCAAAACTTTAAAGTGTGCTTCCAATACTTAAAGCAATTTCATCAGTGCAGAGTTTTAAGACTGACATGTAAGATCAGAAGTTACTTTTTTTTCTTATGAATTCTGTTATACAATATTAATTCGGGGTTTGTACGCCTCCTGGAATTTAAGGAGAGCTCCTTAAATAGGCCTTCACTTCTTTTTTTCTCAGACTCCTAGAAAAGTACTAAATTTACTTGTGACTTCTGGAAACTACTGTGCTTTTTAAATGTCTTCTGTTGCTCATTTAGGTGGGCAGGTAGTGAATCCTGCACCCCCCCTCCACGAAATACTAGATTTCTCTTCTGAGTTTACCTTTCCCAGCTGACATGCACTTAATTCGTTATTGGATAAACTTTGTCACGTGTCTCAACTTTGCTTTGTGAGAATACTCACATACTCTGTAAGTGCTACGGATTCTGCAGTCATTACAGTAATCATTGGCCCGCTACAAAGTATGGGAAGCTGAATATACTATGAGAAGCTCAGTGAAATAATGTTATTCAGCATCTGCGTTAAAGTCTGTTCTCAAGTTTTCAACATTTATTCTTGGGGTTGCTTACTGAATATCACGAGGTTTTTTGGACATCCTCATGCCATCGGAAATTGTTTTTGCCACAGGAATTGTCAGATGCCATCGTGTAGACCACTGCACAGCCATTGTAGCACAGTTGTTTTTTAATTCTCATTTTTTCCATGCTTTCACCAAACTTTATTGACACGCCTTGTATGTTAAAACAAAGTAAATAATTGTGAACAAAGCTGTTAATAGATGGCTTCTGAATACAGTAATATGCATATTATTTTACAGTAATATGCGTATTATTTTCTTTTGACTTTGCATTTACATCTGACATTCTTCATTCAAAATCAAAAAGCAATGTAGGTTCTACTTCTGTAGAATTAGGAATGATCATTAAAGCCCATCAGTAGTAAATCTGGTATTTCCTAAATAATTGCATCAGTGAGATGCAAATTAACAAAGGAAAATTATTCGTCTTCCACAAGAGAACAAAATAACAGAATAAATATTCTGTAAATTGCATCGGTTTTTTTTTTTTCTTGTTTCTTGTTTTTTTTTGTGTGGGTAACAAACAGTCACGCCAGCAGTGAAAAATGAGTTACTGTCACAGACTTCAGCCAGTCACTGAAATTGAATAAATCTGCTCAAAGCTTTCACAAGGGTATCACTATGAGGTTTCATTGGAATTACTTTGACATTAGTGGTAACTATTTCTAATCTGGACACATCTTGGACGCTACACTTATCTATTGTGTTTAAAGGCGTAAGTTTTATTTGTTGGAACCCTTTGTGGCGTCTTAGTAATCATCACGAATACTCATTTATGACTATCATAAATTTCACAACACATAACATTTAATTTAAAAAACAAAAACAATACGATTCTTATGCCCTGTCGTCCTCGCTACAAATCAAAACAAACTCTCTCTCCACGCTCTTCACTGTCTGCTTGCTTCTGCTGTAGACCTCAAAGTTCTCCTGTCAGCTCTGACGTCAGCAATGACGTCACTATACAGGAGTGGGAACGGCACACCTTTGATTCAAGGTCTTAACTTCGTGCAAATTCTATTGAGCCAGGGACAACATAAATTTACCGAGCAAAACAGAAAATTTTGAGGCAAATTCAGAAATAAGCTCAAGAACTATACTGTGCAAATTAATTGGGACAAAGTAAAAAAATCACTCTTTTTTCCAAAACTATGCCTTTATATCATTCTATGTCTTGATATACACTGATAAATACCTGTATTAGTATGAAGTATGTCCTCCTTTAGCAGAAATGACCTCTTGAATTCGTTTTCGCATTGACTCCACTAATTGAGTGCACATATTTTTGACTTCATAATCGTGGAACCACACTTTTATAGCATTCGTTATCATGCGTTCTTTGGTTGTACAGTCCATTTTACCTAAACGTCTCTTCAAAATATTCCACAAGTTTTCTATGGGATTTAAGTCTGGTGAATTTCCAAGCCAATCAAGCAAATGAATTTGATTTTCCAGCATGAAATTCTTGACCAATTTTGAATTGTGACATGGCGCCAAGTCATGTTGAAATGTCTCGTCAAAAGTTTGCAAGAATGGGACAATCCTACGTTTAATATTTCTACATACTTGGCTGAATTCATCATACCTTGAACAGGAACTTAGCTTCCAGTGCCATTTGATGTGAAAAAACCCCAAAACATCTGTTTCAGAGGGTGTTTTATAGTTTGTTTGACATGTTCAGGTCTAAAGGGTTCACAGTTGCTTCGTCTAACGACATTTGCTTGGTAACCCTGCACAAATAAATGAGTTTCATCACTGAAAATTACCTTTTTCCAGTCGTCAGCAGTCCATAATTTATATTTTTTTGGCCCATGCTAAACGTTTGATCTTCATTTTCGCATTCAAATATTCTTTTTCGTTGGTCTTCTTGCCTTCCGGCCAACTTCCAGAAGCCTACGGCGTACAGTTGAATCACTAACATCACAACCACTAGCCAATAAATCTCTTTGAAGGTCGGTGATTGTGTTTTTTTGGATTCATTTTACTATTTCTTATTAGATATTTATCGGTTCGTGGAGTCGCTTTTCGTTTTCTTCCACATTTGCCTCTCCTTTTTGGATACGATGATCCAGATGTATTGCATCGCGTAAGCAGTCTTGATACACTTGATTTGCCTACACCAAGTGCAGAAGCGATATCTCTCACTGTCATAAAAGTGTGATCCTTCAGAGCAAATATTTTTGCACACTTCCTTGGGGAAATATCCATTTTTCAATACACGAAAGCAACATGTACTCACAGAGAGCAAAAACTAACATCCACCTGTCACACACGAAAGCTCACAACTGAAGCTGAAGTGTGTATTTCCTGTTTAAAACCGGTGAAACCACATTCTTACTATCAAGTTCTAACAGTCACACCACCTCACAGCTGAAAAACCGGTCTACGTGGGTTTCAGACATCAACTGGCGATCACATTACATTCTGAGAATAAAATAGCTTGTCCCAATTAATTTGCACGGTATAGTATGATACACACATTTACCTTAAAGCAAATAATATGGACTTAAATATGTTAATAAATAGGTGATGATAGCCACCAATTTCAGTTTTCTGTATTAGCAATACGTAAAACACTTGGTTTGATCAGTGAGTCTTTGCTACACAAGTACAGCAAATCATCTATGACGAACGTTTGTATGGTTACTAACAGTTCCTAACTCTTAGGCTTATTCATTGCATGAATAAAAATAAAAACAGGTGATTTACAATACTCCTAGAGTTTCCACTCATGTAAGAGTTTAGACACAACTACCTGTATCCCGTGAGGACTTTTGTGTTGTCTATTGAAAATGAAGTTTCATTAGATTGACGCTCAGATAAGCCACTGACCAGGAACATAAGAGTTTCAAATGATTGGTATGAATAGTTTTTAAAGATAGCCACGCCACGACAATTCAGGATATGAACCAGAAGGGGGTCCAATACCGCAAGTCCTATGGCTTTATGTGCCCACCCGACGCACAGCAAGTGTACAGTTTATCGATCTTGCTGATATCTGGTGTAGAGGCAGTTGCTCTTCCCACTTTTCCCAGAATACCTGTTGCATGTTTCATCATGAATTTAAGGTACCCGTTAACTCACTTTTCTTTGTCATAAGCATGCACAAGCAGCAGAGAACGTCTCTTGATCACACCCCTTTCGATGGTAGCCCTCAGAAAGGGTGATATAAAGTAAGGGTTGGATGATAAGATTCAAAGCAGTAAATATTCTTAGCTTTCTTTCTTTGGTGAAGACATAGGGTATCCAGGTCACTGACCTTTGTCTGGCAGTGACGACAGGTGCAATTCCTTGATCTGATGTTAGTACGACAGGGCTGTTCGTATTATCATTCTCTTACCTAAATCACGGCAGCCAACGTTGTAGTGCTGTCTTTTGTGCCGTTGCATTTCAATAGGTGTTTATCAAGCCTCTTTGTCTCTCCTTCTGCGAAATATGCTACGAGCTTCTGGGCCCTATTGAGGCCAAGATTGACTGTGTCGTTTAGTAGTCAGGATGTATCAGATTTTTTTTTCTCTTCGTTTTTTGCTTTGCTTCAGCCCTTGTTAGCTCTGCATTTTGTCAGCAAATTAAGTGCCCTGTGAATTACGATGCAAGGTATAAACGTCTCACACTGGTTTCTTTTCCATCCACCAAAACTGGAACTTTAAGGCTTTGTTTCCATTCCGCACTGTCAAACCAGCACTTTTTCTGAAGTTGGTGGTTTTGGGGTGCGTGCCAGCTTTACGGCATTATTTTCAACTCTAGTATCATGATACCGAGTGCCGGTAATGGGAGACATTTTTGAGTCTCCCAAATTTCTGTGTAAATGAAAAAACAATCCTCTTTGGCAACTGCAGACAGATTAATATGTAATTGAATTGAAAGTAAAATTACTTAGTAAAACAATGATAGTTGCAAGATAGGAAGCATGTTGAAAGAAATCTTTGAAAATTTTAAGAAGAAAGAAACCACCTACACTGAAGTGTTCTTGCTTGTCATGATCAAATGTTTCAGGAGAACACGTTTTCTGCAATTATTTATAAGCTGATGAAAAGCATGGTCTATTACACACAGCTCAAACAGTGCTGACTGTTAAAACTCGGCACACTGCTCTGAGGCGCTAACTTCTGAATATTTGTGTGATATGGGCCCGGGTTCTAGTCTAAAATAAGACATAATTTATGCATTTGCCTTACTGCACTGGCTTACTCACCTTCCTGGAACTACTGGCCCGAAGGTAGGGACTGAAGTTGGTGGGTTTGGGGTGACTGTTTGCAGTTCCGCAAGTTGCTCAAGGTGGTAGTTAAACCCCGAAACAAAGAAAAGAAAATTATCAAGCGCAAAAAGCTCGATATTTCTCTAGGTGCAGCTTACCTTTTGCCATGCTTTCTCATAGAATGTATAAGATAGGATTTTTTTTTGTTTTGTTTTTAATCACCTTTCTATGTGGTATCAGATTTTTTTTTTAATTTGGTATCTGAAATAATTCTTGTTTATGCTTTCCAACCGTAGGTTGAAGAAGCGTATATGCTCCAGCTTTGTCAGTCTGCCCGTCCGTCCGCACGATAACTGACGTAAAAATGGTTCCATTTCGATGAAATTTTAGTATGTGGTAGAGGAACACCTGGGAACTAACCCTATTGAAAATGGACGAAATTGGGTCAAAAGTCACCACATAGAAGCGGGATGCATTCCATTGCCCTTATGAGTCATAACTTGCGTAAATATGGTTCGATTTCGATGAAATTTTAGTTTGTTGTAGGGGACCACCTGGGCATGAACCCTGTTGAAAATGGGTGAAGTAGGCTCAAAGGTCAGGGTATAGGAGCGGGATGCATCCCATTGCCCTTATGCGTCATAACTTGCGTAAAAATGGTTCGATTTCAATGAAATTTTATAGTATGTGGTAGGGAACAGCCTGGAGACGAACCCTATTGAAAATGAGAGAAATAGGGTCAAAGGTCAGGACATAGGATTGGGGTCCATTCCATCGCCCTTATGCGTTATAACTTACGTAAAAATGCTACGATTGAGGCAAAACTTTATCATGCTGTTCCGGAAGTATACTTTACCGGTTATGTTGAATATCATCGAAATGGGGTCAAAGGTCAGGTCATACGAGTTAGATTTATTCTACAGCCATCATCCTCATAACTTGAGTAATGATTTCTGGTATGTTGGAAAGCGTATCATAATCAATGCATTGCATGATTTTAACTAACTTGTTTTATAATACTGGATTTTTTACTAGTGAGGAGGCAGAAGTTCAGTTAACAGACACCAATGTTCAGTCTCCTAAAACTAGAAATCCTTGCTGCAGATTAAATAGCAAATGCCAATTTGATCTGAATTTTAGAAGTTCAACGAAAGATAGTCACTTTGTATCCAAAGTAGTGCAGAACAAAATATTTTGTTGAAAAGAAAATAAATGAAATAAAAGAGTACAGAGTCTCAAAAAAATTAAATTAACACAAAAATTTAGCTCCAGAATTTGAAATGTTGGTTATGGTTGAACAAAAGCAGCTATAATAACTCCACCTGATATGAAATAACCTTATACATATATCTCTACGCCATTACATCATTGAATGTTAGCACAGATTATGTATACATTCTTTTTCTACCACTAGTAGGTAACAAAACGCAGCAGTTTTCTTACGATTGCTTCAGTATGCGGATGCAGTATGGAAAAGCAAGTATGTGTTTCTAACTTCAACCAGAATCCCATGGTCAAGAATGATGACATTGAATTTTTAGGTGTAGGCAACACATCTTTTGAATTCTTCCCGATACAAAGAGCTTTTCAAAATGGAAAAGAAATGCATTCGTGGCCCTTATTGCATTATTTTTAATACACAATGTGCACAGAGTGCAGTGAATAATGCAAGATTTTGATTTCAGCATACACATAACATCACCCTTGTATTAAAAGGATCCAGTGACTAGCAAAATTATTATGAATTAAATCCCCTTTCTTTGGTGAGTGATTACAACAGGAGCTGGAAGCGGTATGTGTTTGAGGCAGATTTGAAAATTTCCAGGATGACTTTTAGGAAACAGCAAGAAACTCCCACACTCGACACCACTTTAGCTTTTGTGTTGGTCTACCTGCTTTTGATAAATATCGCGCCTCTCGGGACTGTTTTGCAATAGATGCGACTTCGATGAATACTTAAAATTTTCTGGATAGCCTCTAGGGACCTGACGTAACTGTAAGTACCCCATGTAAGTAATAGGTGAACAAATAAGTTTTAAAGCGTTTTGAGAGAAAACAACAAAACCTTTACGAATCAAAATATGCGCCGTCATTATCTATCACCTTCCACCATCGGTCGGGCAGCTGACTGATTCCAGCCATGAAGAATACTTCGTCACATGTCCGGAACCGAGCAGCAGACAAACCATGTTGCATCGATGGGAACAAATGATAATCTGAAGGGGCTATGTCGGGACTATACGCCGGGTGCTCCCAAACGTCCCAGCCAAGCGTCAATAACGTTTCCTTGACCGATTACGCGACATTCGTTGTCATGCAGTAATTTCACGAGACACAATCCTTTGCCTGTGAATGGACGTTTCTGACAGATCTCCTGGTTCAATCGCAGCAATTGTTGCTTGTAGCGATCAGCAGTAACAGTTTGACTCTGTTCCAATAGTTCATAATAGATCACACCCTTCATATCCCACCAGATGCACAGCAGAACTTTCTTGGAGTGAATGTTGCGTTTCGGCGTCGAAGTCGTTGCTTCAACGGGGTCTAATCAGTGTTTTTCGCGTTAGGAATTGTTGTACCATATCCACTTTTCATCGCCCGTAACGATTTTTTACAGGAAATACTTTTTGTGTTGTTTATTCAGCAGATTCAAACATTTCATGACACGTTCATCCTTGTTCCTCTGACTTAGGTCATGTGGCGCCCATTTTCCTTCCTTTTGAACCTTTCACATTGCGCATAAACGATTGGAAAGGGTTTGTTGAGTTACCCCAGTTGTTCAGCTAGTTTTTTTTGCGTTTGAGACGAATTTTCATCCAGCAATGCTTCCAGTTCCTCATGTGCAACCTTCTGCGTGTCGCCGCTACGTTCTCAATCGCTAAAATCAAAATCGCCTGTTTTAAACCGTCTAAACCAAAACTCGCACTTGCTTTTCAATACAATATTCTCCCCCAGAACAGATCGATGCACATGCTTTTATAGCACTTTTTTCTTGATGAAATTCGTAACGAATGCAGTATTCGTTTGCCATCTTTCACCTACCAATGTGCAAGTGCGTTTGACTGTTGAGCAAATTTCTGTGTCACATTTTATACTCTGGACCAGTTACGGTCTCATGACAACAACGCGGGGGGAATATCGGATATGTAAATTGGCGGTATACATCACACAAAAAATTCTTTAAAACTTATTTGTACACTTAATACTTTGTCCACGTGCTTCGATTAATATCTGGGGAGCCGTTTCAGGTAGAGGTTGTCAAGTTTATACAGAAGTGATAATAAAATAAGTTTTTTTTGCAGCACAAAATTGTCTTTGCTTTTTTTTTTTCTCTCATTTTGCTAAATACTTCATAACACACACACACACACACACACACACACACACACACACACACACATGCTGTCTTCAACTTTAGGGTTATTTTTATTGTTTTTACAAGGGGGAGGGGTCCTGGACCCGTTGGAACCCCTATTGTCAAAGCCATCGGCACAGTGTTCTTCATAGTGAATGGAACCAATTATAATATTTTTTAATCTGGATTCCGCAGAATCTGTGAGATCAAGTAAAACTAAGTACGCCAGGAAGCAGTAAACACACGTGTTACCAAAATGTTTCTCATAGCCAATGAATTTTGGTAAATATCACAACTTAAGTAAACATTTCGTAGAAAATATGAGAAAATATTAAAATTGCCACACACGAATTGCAATCGTACACAAACAAAGACAAGTGTTTCGATTAATTCGCAGAGATGTGAAAATAAAGATAAGAAAAGGTTGTGAAAATAAATGTTTGATGGCACTTACTGTGATCAGAAAGATTTCCTCCGATTGCCTGTAGCCGTCGCTGTTTATTTCAAAGACAAAGTAAAACTCCGATGAGGTCTCTAGTCTGTCTGGGTCTTGGTCAAGGGATCATCTGCGATTTTCATTTTGTCAATTTCTTTTCCCATTCTTTCTTTTGAGAGTGCTGCCAATTATTTTGAGATTTCAACTTTTTTTTTTAACCAACTCGTGGAGTATCAAAAGCAGCAGCACCACTGTATGTACTTTACCTGAACAGCTCTAGTTTTTTGAACTTCGAATTCTTCTTCTGAAGACTAAACATAGATTATGAGCCAGTTAGTATCCCAGAATCTTCTGTGTACTCTTAGCACTTTATTCCTGTAATTAAAAAAAAAACATTACCAATGTATGTAAACAACAGAAATAGAAAGAAAATGTACTTGAATCGTACGGAAAGATGGAGAAAGTAGTGAAATTAGACTTCAGCACAGTAAGCCTCACATAAGGAAACACTGACAGTGAAATATGATTCCAAATTCCAGTCCTTGTCGAAAGCATGTCTCGAAGGGGCAGTGCATGCATTAAGGCCAAAGGTGGACCGACACCGTAGTAATGTATGTCAATAAAAGCTATGTTGTGTTTTTCTTCTAAGTGTCTGGTGACTTTGAACAGTTGACGTGCTAAAAAAAATCATCATTCTTTTCATCAGAAACGGCACCTGAGATTGACTCTACGGCAAAGGGAACTGGTCAAGTTTTGGAAGCTCCTTCGCGCTCTCTCTTTTCTTTTTCGTCGATACTGTGGCACCACTTTTGTGACATTTTGCAAATGGATGTCGTTCCCTTGTATATCAGAATTTCCATACAGAGAATGAGATAGACATGCTTACTGTAAGGAAGAACTAAAAGCAATAGCGACGTTTATTTATTTTTTTTGTCCAAAACTAAAATAATTCACTTTAAGGAATCACCCTCTTATACATTGCAGTCTGCGGCTATAGTAAATAAATGTTGGCGCCTGCCGTATTCGGTATCCTAGGTGACTTTTTTCCCACATCCTTCACGGGAAATCCCCATGTGGCCCCGCACTTTTCTTCAGCAGCACAAAACAGATATGACGATTGAAGAACGATCGTATCATTTACATCCCGTTGCAGAGCGGTCGTATTACAACCTGCAGTCAAAGCGCCGAGTAGCTTCAATCTGTAGGTCATTCAGGGTTTAAAAAGTGAAACTTGACGTTTATTTAAGCAAAGCTAAATACTGTATACATTTTAAAGAAAAACATGAATCTTTGGTTTAATTATTTGTTTTTGTGCGTGTTCGGATTTTTTCATAAACTATAATTGGCACCTGCAGTACGCCCCCCCCCAACAGATAGGGGAATGGTTGTTACGCCACTGTCTCAAATATTAAATCTGTCTACAATGCTTTGGATCACGTCGGGAATACAGGATTAAGAAATGTAATTTGTTTCATTTTTATCTGCACTCCTCCCACGTGTTTTTTCATATTAAGTTAACTTAGTGCATATTAAAGCAAATTAAATATTCACGGTTTTTCCCCTGTGTACTTCTGGCCCGCACTGTATAAACAAGAATGATAATAATTACTAAATAGTTTTGATTTTCCACATGATATATGCAGTTTACCATGGCACGCATGTTTGAAAGTACGATGTTTGATTTAGTGTCCGGCCGGATACAGATAACTAAAGTTCGTGTGAAACAGAGCACATTTAAGGAGACCGGGGCTGGACAGAATTTTGGAGGCCCCAGTATTAGTGGCACATCTAGGATTTCACTATGGGTGGATGAATAAAAATACACAGGAGAAAACATTCCCAAAATATTACGAGGAAGTCATAAAAATATCTCCGCCGTATTGAAGTATGTATCCCATGATTCATATACGAGTCTGGGGTAGCAAGAAAATGTGAAAATGCATGGTTGAAAAATGGGTGCCAGTTCAGTTCTGCTTTACCCCCTCTCCCCAACGGTTAGGTTCAGCTTGTTGAAATTATATTGAAATATTGGGCAAAATAACATGATCCAAATATCATGATTTAAACGAATTCTCAACGTATGAAAATTTCTCCCAAGTACAGATGCGTACAAAAAAAGAAGAAAAAAACAACAACTTATGTAGTGCTTTTGAAAGATTTGAGGATGGAGTGAAGGCGACTATATTTTTTGCGGACTCCTCCTAAAAAACCAGAAAGAACATTTTTTCACAAGGCAGTTTCTTATATTTTTTGCTGTGCTATCTAAATAAAAAGAACTACAACTCTTTCAATTCTTCAAGCATTCCGCATAATTCTGAGACCCCTTGAAAATGTGGGTCCCGTGGCTGACACCCTCCCCACCCCCATCTTAAATGGGTTCTGGTGTAAAGGGTTATTTAAATTAAGATTTTTGTTAAAACGAAACTCCAAAGATTTTACAAAGAGAGGATGTGAACATGAAGAGCTTTTTTTTTTTTTTTTTCACTTTTGACTGCCCACATTAATGGGGGTAACAGACAGGTAAATTTTGTATGTTAATTGCTCTTACTGAAGCTGCGTGATTCTTAATGTTGGCCATCCTGGCATCCTGATGAGGTGAAGCAGTCAGGTGGATGAACAACGAAATATATCATGATATGGCTGGTATTAATTATAACCATCGTACTGTGAATTGAACGTCATACATATAAGCTCTTATCGAAACAGCAACAAAATTAGCTGGGTCTAAGAACAAATTATCAGGAAAAACCAAAATGTTGATGCAAAAAAGAAGAGAGATGAGGACAACTAAAGAAGATGTGACTTCCAAAGTGGAATATATAGAGCTATGCAAGACAGTATGAAAAAGTATCACTGAAGACGTAAGGAAATTCAACTGTGAACTAGTGAGGAAAGCAATTGAAAACAACCAAAGCCTAAAGATAGCAAAGGGACATCTCAGTAAGGGAAGAAAACAGATTATGGCACTGAGAAAAGAAGATGGTTCTGTAACAAGAAATAGAGGCGAAATTTTGACAAGAGTGAAAGATTTCTACTCCAGATTATATAAAAGGGATGATACATGTACTCCAGACATCATGAAAGGTACCAGTACCAGAGTTCTTCCAGTCCTCCCAGCAGAAGTTGCACATGCAATCAAGAACATGAAGCGGGGAAAAGCTCCAGGAGAAGATGGAATTACTGTAGACATCATACAAGAAGCAAGTGGAGAAATCGAAACAGTACTAGCCCAAATTTTCACTCGATGCCTTAATGAAGGGAAGATTCCTGAGGATTGGAACAACGCTACAATGATCTTGCTACATAAAAAAGGTGACATTGAGGATCTCAGGAACTACAGACCTATCAGCCTCCTCTCAGTGGTTTATAAAATCTTCACTAAAGTTCTTTCACACCGCTTGAAGGTGACACTGGACATGGCTCAACCGAGAGAACAAGCTGGATTCAGGAGTGGCTACAGCACAATAGATCATATCCACGTACTGAGAGAACTAATTGAAAGAGCGAGGTAATATGAACTTCCATTGTGCATGGCTTTTATCGATTATGAAAAAGCATTTGATTCGGTGAAACCATCAGCAGTTACAATGGCTCTGAAATCCTGCGGTATTGAAGATGCATACATTAATAATATTAATAACATCTATGAAAATGAAAGTGCAAAGATTCGGCTGTTTGAAAATACAACACACATAAAAATTGGAAAAGGAGTGAGACAAGGTGACACCATATCTCCGAAGCTCCTTAATGCCACATTGGAAAATGTCTTTCAATCACTGAACTGGGAAAAACAAAGGGATAAAGATTAATGGAGATTATCTAACCCACCTTCGTTTTTCTGATGACATATAGTCATTTGTGCAACTAACCCTCAGAGCTGCAGAGTATGATCCAGGAACTTGCTGACATGAGTAAAGAAGTGGGATTAAAAATAAACTTTCAGAAGACAAAAGTGATGTTCAATGCTTTTACAAGAAATGAAGATTTATTGATTGATGGAGAAAAGCTGGAGATAACAGACACGTACGTTTATCTTGGACAGCAGATATCAAGTGAGGGTCACATTGATGAAGAAATTAATCGGCGTACAAAACTTGCCTGGAGAGCTTTTGGAAGAAACAGCTTAATTTTCAAGAGCAATATGCCATTATGTCTAAAAGAAAAGTGTTTGATCAATGCATCCTTCCAGTGCTTACGTATGGTGCAGAGACGTGAACCTTAACTAAAAGAGACATACAAAGGCTGCAGACAACTCAAAAAAGCATGGAGAGGTGCATGCTTGGTGCAACCATGAGAGATAAGAAGAGGAACTCGTGGATCAGAAAAATGACAAGAGTGGAAGACATCATGATCAGAGTAAAATCCCTGAAATGGCAATGGGCTGGACATACTGCCAGAAGGACAGACCATCGATGGATAGCCGAAATTTTAGATCGGATTCCAAAGGACAGGAAAAGACCCAGAAGAAGACCACATGAAAGAAGGGTAGATGAAGTTCGAAAGTATTCGGGAGTGACATGGAGGAGACTGGCACAAGACAGACCGTTGTGGAGGAAACTTGGGGAGACCTTCGTCCAGCAGTGGATTGATAATGGTTGACAATGATGATGATATATCAACGTTTACTGTGAATTAAACGTGTGTGTATATATATAAACTTTCAGAAGACAAAACTGATGTCCAGTGCGTTTTTTCAAGAAGCGATATATATATATACACACTGGTGGGCAAAAATTAAGGACGAAAGGGAGAAATTAGCATATCAGCGGAACGAGCAAGCAGAACGGACCGAAAGACCACTCAGGAGATAGACTAGGGTCCGGTACGATAGGGCATGCGCATATATGCAGCATGACGTACGGGGGGGGGAGTGTCGGAAGGGTATAAAGCACACGGGCGGTGTACGCTCAGCAATTCGGTGAAAGCTATTGCACGGTGTACATCGGTTTGAACGACATCGAGTTGCTGCCACCGTGTGATATGGCCAACAGGCAATCCAGTAGATGACATCTTGATGACTTTACCCGAGGTCGCGTCATTGGGAAGTTGGAAGAAGGTCGAAGTGTGACTAGTGTGGCCGAAGAGTTCGGAATCGCTCACATCATCGTTTCACGAGTTTGGAGAGCATTTCAAACGACAAGAACAGCTGTCCGAGAGTTTACCACTAGTAACCATGGCGGCGGACGACCGGTGTATTGTCCTACAGGCGAGAAGAGTTAGACGGCAGACAGCGGGAGAAACAGCAAGGCACATGCAACAGACAACTGGACGTCCGTTATCGCGTTTTACCGTGGCCAGGAGGCTGCACAAAAGGGGTCTATTTGCAGGACGACTAGTACTGAGTGTGCCATTAACGCCTGCTCATCGGAGACGGCGGTTTCTGTGGTGCCAGGAACACAAGAACTGGACGTATCAGCAATGGGGTCGAGTTCCTTTTACGAATGAGAGCCGATTTAGTCTGAAGAGTGATTCTGGACGTATACACATCTGGAGAGAGCAGGGAACACGCAACCACACCAACATCATCGAAAGGGACAGGTTTGGAGGTGACGGAGTTCTCGTTTGGGGCGGTATCATGCTTGGTAGCTGTTCTGATCTCCACATCTTCCAAGGAGTTTCAGTCACTGGTGCCCGCTATTGTACCGAGGTTCTCCTGCTTCACGTGCGTTTGTTTAGAGGTGCTGTGGGTCCTGAGTTCCTCTTCATGGACGACAACGCTACACCTCATCGTACAGTGGCTGTTGAAGAGTAAAGATATTCAACGCATGGATTGGCCCGCAAGGTCTCTGGACCTAAATTGAATCGAACGCGTGTGGGACCTTCTCGGGAGACGCTTGGCAGCACGTCACCAGCCGCCAGCAACGATTCCGCAGCTGCGATTGGCGGTACAAGAGGAATGGGTCAGCTCCTTGACAACCTCGTCCTCTGCATGGACATAAGTTGTAAATCCTGCAACGCAGTCAGGGGTGATCATATCCCCTCTCAAAGACTGGATTTTTCTTGACAGCCGCCTGTCTTCTATCCAGTTGTGCTCGAAGCTACCTTTTCAATAAAGTGCCTTTGTATCCTTTTGATTCCTTGTTTGGACGGTTTTGCTCACTTGTCCCGTATTATTACATCTTGGGGATCTTGTGGTATGATTTGAGTCGATGTGGAGCTCTTCTGCACGACGTTACATTCGAAAAACCGTTAATTTTTGCGCGCCAGTGTGTGTGTGTGTGTGTATATATCATCATCATCATCATTGTCAACCATTATCAATCCACTGCTGGACGAAGGTCTCCCCAAGTTTCCTCCACAACGGTCTGTCTTGTGCCAGTCTCCTCCATGTCACCCCTGCATGCCTTCGAATTTCATCCACCCATCTCCCATGTGGTCTTCTTCTGGGTCTTTTCCTGTCCCTTGGAATCCAATCTAAAATTTCGGCTGTCCATCGATGATCTGTCCTTCTGGCAGTATGTCCAGCCCATTGCCATTTCAGGGATTTAGCTCTGATCATGATGTCTTCCACTCTTGTCATTTTTCGGATCCACGAGTTCCTCTTCTTATCTCTCCTGGTTACACCAAGTATGCACCTCTCCATGCTTCTTTGAGTTGTCTGCAACCTTTGTATGTCTCTTTTAGTTAAGGTCCACGTCTCTGCACCATACGTAAGCACTGGAAGGATGCATTGATCAAACACTTTTCTTTTAAGACATAATGGCATATTGCTCTTGAAAATTATGCTGTTTCTTCCAAAAGCTCTCCAGGCAAGTTTTGTACGCCGATTAATTTCTTCATCAATGTGACCCTCACTTGATATCTGCTGTCCAAGATAAATGTACGTATCTGTTATCTCCAGCTTTTCTCCATCAATCGATAAATCTTCATTTCTTGTAAAAGCATTGAACATCACTTTTGTCTTCTGAAAGTTCATTTTTAATCCCACTTCTTTACTCTTGTCAGCAAGTTCCTGGATCATACTCTGCAGCTCTGATGGGCTCGTTGCAAAAATGACTACGTCATCAGCAAAACGAAGGTGGGTTAGATAATCTCCATTAATCTTTATCCCCTTGTTTTCCCAGCTCAGTGACTGAAAAACACCCTCCAATGTAGCATTAAAGAGCTTCGGAGATATGGTGTCACCTTGTCTCACTCCCTTTCCAATTTTTATGTGCGTTGTATTTTCAAACAGCCTAATCTTTGCACTTGCATTTTCATAGATGTTATTAATAATATTAATGTATGCATCTTCAATACCGCAGGTTTTCAGAGCCATTGTAACTGCTGATGGTTTCACCGAATCAAAGGCTTTTTCATAATCGATAAAAGCCATGCACAATGGAAGTTCATATTCCCTCGCTCTTTCAATTAGTTCCCTCAGCACATGGATATGATCTATTGTGCTGTAGCCACTCCTGAATCCAGCTTGTTCTCTCGGTTGAGCCATGTCCAGTGTTACCTTCAAGCGGTGTGAAAGAACTTTAGTGAAGATTTTATAAACTACTGATAGGAGGCTGATAGGTCTGTAGTTTCCGAGATCCTCAATGTCACCTTTCTTATGTAGCAGGATCATCGTAGCGGTGTTCCAATCATCAGGAATCTTTCCTTCATTAAGGCATCGAGTGAAAATTTGGGCGAGTACTGTTTCGATTTCTCCAATTGCTTTTTGTATGATGTCTACAGTAATTCCATCTTCTCCTGGAGCTTTTCCCCGCTTCATGTTCTTGATTGCATGTGCAACTTCTGCTGGAAGGACTGGAGGAACTCTGGTATTGGTATCTTTCATGATGTCTGGAGTGCATGTATCATCCCTTTCATATAATTTGGAGTAGAAATCTTTCACTCTTGTCAAAATTTCGCCTCTATTTCTTGTTACAGAACCATCTTCTTTTCTCAGTGCCATAATCTGTTTTCTTCCCTTACTGAGATATCCCTTTTGCTATCTTTAGGCTTTGGTTGTTTTCAATTGCTTTCCTCACTAGTTCACAGTTGAATTTTCTTACGTCTTCAGTGATACTTTTTCGTACTGTCTTGCATAGCTCTATATATTCCACTTTGGAAGTCACATCTTTACTTGTCCTCATCTCTCTTCTTTTTTGCATCAACATTTTCGTTTTTCCTGATAATTTATTTACATGCAACTTGTTCTTAGACCCAGCTAATTTTGTTGCTGTTTCCATAAGAGCTTTGGTTACTTTTCTGTTAACTTCAGAGATGTCCACTTCTTCCGATGTTAGGCCTTCTAAAGCAGAGAACCTGTTCTTCAGTTCCAACTTGAAGGTATTATGGTGTTTTTTAAGGTTGGTTATGTCAATAGATTTTGTTTGTCTTATGAGCTTGCCACGTTCAAGTTTAGTGTTGAGGTGCATCTTACATCTCACCAATCTATGGTCACTACCTGTGTTGAACTTGTTTAGCACACTGCAGTCTTCTATGACAAATTTTTTGTTACACATAATAAAATCAATTTCACTTGTCGTCCCATTTGGATGTCTCCATGTCCATTTCCTGTGTGGCTTTTTCTTGAAAAAGGAGTTCAAGATGAAAAACCCTTCTGCCTCTGCAAACTCAACGAGAGTATTTCCACGCTGGTTTCTGTTGCCGTGACCGAATTTACCTACTGAAGTTTCATTCTGTTGCCGTTGCCCTATTTTTGCATTGAAATCTCCCATAATTATTTTCAAGTGCTGCTTACCTTTATTATTTAGATGACAAATTTCCTCATAAAATTCTTCAATTTCTTCTTCAGGATGACTTGTGGTGGGTGCATAAGTTTGAATAATCTGAGCCTGGTATCTT
Organism: Macrothele yani; assembly: GCA_039090855.1. NCBI lineage: Eukaryota > Metazoa > Arthropoda > Arachnida > Araneae > Macrothelidae > Macrothele > Macrothele yani. Next base: position 106,156,025 of record CM077014.1, on the reverse strand, counting down.
CTCGATAGTTGGATAACGAGTCGTGCAGCTCTGTCAGAGGAACTTTCAACTTCTACCACTTTATCCTTCAGTTTCTTGTTTATTATAAATCCAACACCACTAGTTCTACCAGTATCTGTCCCACGATAGTAGAAGAGATGTCCACTTTTCAGTTCGATGAGATCTTCTCCTTTTCTCCTTACCTCACTTAGCCCCACGATGTCCCACTTGATCCTTTGTAGTTCCTCTTCCAATTCAAGAAGCCTTGAATCAGAAGATAGGGAGCGTCCATTGTACGTTGCCAAGGTCAGCATCAGATGGCAGCCTAGTCCGGTCCTCCGGGGATTCTTAGCACCCTCTGCCTTCATGTCGCACTGGCCGCTGCCTTGGCCAGGTACATTCCAGCTGCCGGAGACTGAGGGCCAAGATTTAAGTTGTGGAATCATTTTGGAGGGGTTTGGCCATAACTCACCACGCTGGCCAAGCGGGTTGGTGAGTGTGGGATAGAATTTCCTCTGATCCCGATGGTATAGTTATACCGCTATTGGCGGTCGTCAGAGCCCCTTTAGTGGGAACAGGATGCACCACGAGAAGGCGGGGTTGACATTTGTCAAGGAGAGGCTGTGATGTTACGCATCACCTGACCTTACATCCCGTATATATATATATATATATATATATATATATATATATATACTTAAGAGCAAAACTGAAGACTAAGGAAAAACTTTAGAATTTAAAACGAAGGTTGCAAAATAACCTGAAAATCAAAACGCGCAACGCAGCAGTTTTGAAAATTCAGAATTCACATTCTATAAAGAAGATACCTAAGCAAAAAAATACATATATAATTTTGACTCACACCTAGTACAACATAGAAAAGGTTATGTATCTACCTGTGTGAGTAAAAGGAGAAAAGATAAAAAAATAAAATAAAACAACTGAATGTAGAAGGTGTCGAGAATACTGAGCCTTGGCTTTATCAAGGACCAGCAAAAACTCTGCATTTTCTCACTTCCACAAAGACCTAGTTGGAAATGGGTTTCTGCAAGGCCATAGATGCAAGTAACATTCCCACCTAAAATAGTTTAACAAATATATATATGTCATGTCCTCCGTAGAGTTGCATGACCTAGCACTAGTTAACAATTTCGCTTGCATCCATTAACCTTCCTGGCCCGACCCATGCTCTTCATCTGTTACTATTAACCAGAGAGAAGAAGATTAAAGAGAACTCAAGCTGTGAGAGTGACATAATAATTAGAAATGATTTTCAGCCATAACGAAATTCCAAGTTCGTTTGAGAGAGAATTTAAACCTGAAAATCAATGCAAAAGAAATCCAAATTTTTACATTGCAATTAAAAAAGGAAATATTAATTTTTAACGAACAGATTTTTGAAAGAAAACTTGAGTCTAAAACCCCCTACTCTACAACTTATGACAGCACGAAAACGAGAATAAGTTAAATATAGTAATTAACTAAAGAAAACTTTGTGAAAGTTATATACCTTAAACAGTTAGTTGCAATATGTACAAAGTATTTCAGCAGTGCTTTAAGTGCATAATTAATTAGTTATTAAGAACTTAACTACTTTGAAAAAACAGCGCATAGACAGCGCATAGAAAAGGAACAAGCTTAGCCATCTTCTGTTCCTAGGTACCCCAAAAAGACGCTCAAAGTTACAGAGAAAAGAAAGAGTTAAAACCCGCAAAAATGTTAACAGACAAACCAATGCCTAAAAGCTGAAAAGCTAAAAAACAACAGAGAAAAAGTACATGAAGTACAAACATTGAACTTATAAAACCTAGAACCCAAAAACAAGGAAGAGAGCTTACCTCTTGTGTGACAAAAACTTTTCTCCTCACAAGAGAAGAACATGGCTGACCTCTTCCGCCACTCCCTAGACGCTGGGGGGCAGTGAGGGTGGGGCTGATGGCCTCCTCATACAGCAAGAAACCAACTCGCGGAGATTTTAACCAGAGAAAAAAAAAAATATAAACTTAAGACTGTGGATCTGTATGATCAGAAAGAGCAGAATTAACTCTCCAGAATACATGAGAAATATTATAAAATACACGAGCAGTGTATTTAATAATCTTTGCATGTATTAAATCACCTTAGTGAGCTTCTATAGATTAATCAGAATCTTATTAATTTTAATGTTGGTTTTACTATTTTTAGTATAGCTATCCTAGTGTTGAATAACTAGTTTTCTTTTTTATTTGTTTTTATTTTCTTTTATAAACAGATTTTTAAGCTTTTTTTGTGATTTTGTTTATAATATTTAATTTTTAGTTTTAATATGACCGTCATATCCATAGCACTAAGGTTCCTTTAGGTAGTTAATAGGCATCCTCTAGCCAACTTCCTTACGACTTTGATTGGTCAGAATCATATTATTAACTGTGTAGAAAATTAAAGCAGATCTGCCAACCTCACTCTATTATTCAGAATAATTTTTCTTAAAGTTCTTTTGATGAAAGAAGAAGGAATTTCGTTCTCTAGAAAACTTTCTAATAGTATATTAATGTGGTAATTGAAGTCCAAATTGTTGCTGCAAATTCTTGAAATTCTTAGGACCTGAGAAATTAGTACATTCTCAATTACTTTGGTTGAAATGTTATTATTCCAGTGTAGATATTTAATTACTTTGAAAGGAAAATTAACTCTTTTATCAAAGAGGCTAATAGATGGGTTACCTCTGTTGAGCTTAATGCTTAAGTCTAGGAACTCAAGTTCCTGATTACTGTGGTTGGTTTTACATAAGTTAAGAGAGCTTGGATAGATATTATCAAAATCACTCTCTATAACTTCTGAATTATTGATACACAGCAGATCATCAATATATCTAAAAGTGTAAAGGTAGTTATCTGAGCAGGTGGGGTGATTTTTAATGAATTTATATTCCTTAAAGAACAGGAATAGATTAGCGATATTCGTGGACGTTGATGTTCCCATGGGAATACCGTTCACTTGCTTATAGAGAGTATTATTATATAAGATATGGTTATTTTTTATGCAGCAATTGAGATAAGAGTTCCAAGTTCCTACATCAACAAATTGGTTAAGTTTAAATTCTGCATACAGCTCTTTAAAGGTAGTGATTATATCTGATAGAGGCAGATTAGTATATAGGTTTTCAAAATCATAACTATTAATATCTAGGGGACAAACTTTGAGTATAGTAGAAATTACTTCTGCATTATTATTAATTATCCAAAAATCTCTGTACATCAAGTTAGAACAGTTTCTAATGTGTTTCAAAACCTTCTTTAAGACATCTTCAAAAGCAAGATCTATTTTCTTTTTATGACTCCTTACTCCACTAGCTATGAACCTGAACTTCACAGGATCCTTATGAAACTTAACCGTTGCAAAAAGAAATGGAAATTCAGGCTCATATCTTCTCGTTTGTGGAATTTTAAGTTTCTTGAAGAATGCCTTAAACCGATTTTCTAACTGCTTGGTAGAATAACTTACGGGCTCGTATGTTACTCTATTATTGAGTTCCATAGTTAACAATTCAAAATAGAACTTCTTACAGATAATTGCAAAATTATTGCTAGCTTTATCCGTAGTGGTAAAAATAAATTGGTCCTGTAGTTTGGAGAGTGACCTTTTAGCTTCTCCAGAGAAAAAGAGATTTCTGTCGAAACAAAAGTCCAGACCTGCCAACTCACCGGTGAAGCTATTGATTATATTATATTTCCATTCTGCGAAGGCCTCAATAGGCTGATTGTACGTTAAACTGGTTTTTACGATGTACCTATTAACATCTTGAGTGAAGCTCTCAAGAATCCTTTCTTTGGAAATTGTGAAGGAAGGTCTGAATTTAGAGCCATACTCTAATAAATTCCTAAGCTTTTCATTTTCAACAAAACTCAAGTTTCCGGTGATAATATGGTTGTAATTCTTATCATAGTGAACTGTTTCTTTATGTTCATCACAAGAACATGTAGTAATTACAGGAATGTAGCTCGAAGAGTTAAGTTTGTAGTTTTTAACTATTGACCCTAAGGTCTTAACATATTTAAAACTTACAATAGACTGGTGCCTGTGGATGGGAAAAAAAATTGCATTATTGTAGAACAGCTTCCTTACATTGAGATTATCGTAGGCTTTATTTAGGAACCTGATGGTAACAAAATTACTGGAAAATTCTTTAAGAGAAATTTTATCTTTAAGAATATGTTTAAGAATGTCCAGAACCAAAGCAAAAACATGCTTATCAACATGGTCAGCAGTTTCATTCCAGAATTTGAAAAAACTTTTAAGGACAGAGTGCTTGAAGGACTTGAGAATTTTGTAAGTATTTTTAACAAAATTAGTGCCAGTTTTAAAGCTTTCCAGAGTTTTTAGCAGGTTAGCAAAATCAACTTTGCTTGATGTGCGAAATAACCTCTGTCCTCTATTACCTCTAGAGCAGCTCTTATTATTAACAAGAAAGAAGAGTTCACGAATTGAAAATTTATGCTGATTATGCTTATTGTCAGATAGAGTGGAATTAAGGCCATAGGGATAAAGAGACTGATGCTGCAAAATTTCAAGGGATTCAGTTTCTAGCCGAGCATTGAGGTCAGGGATAATATGTAGTACCTCTATTTTCACTTTGTCAAAACCATGAGTATGGAAATGCTCTAATTCAAAGGTAGAGTACTGGTTGGCGTTTGTGGAGGGGTTCACTCCTGAATTAGAGAACTTGTTTACTAGAGATCTGTGACCATTAATCCTAAGATGAAGAGGATTTTTACTTTGGCCAATATAGCTAAGGTTGCAGACAGTACAGGTGAGCTTATAGATGGTATTGTAGGCTTTGCAAAACTTGTTGGAGCAATTATCCTCAACAGAAGAATACAGGTTAGGATCTGCAGATTTACATGTCAAACAACGTTTGTCATTTCATAACTTTAGATTACCTTTGCCAGCGAGTTCATACACTATGGGAAAGGGTGCTAGCCTAACCGAGCGGGAGGACTTAAAATATCTGAGCTGACCTCCAATCCTTTCATCGTCCTTAGAACTCCACTTGGGCCAAAACATACAAATTCTGAGCAAACCAACTAGGAAAAACGTTTTAGAAATAAGCAGTCCAAGAAAAGACCAAACTCGAGTATAAACTACACTCCAAAAAGCTGCATCCAAAACATACTAAAGATAAAAATTAGAAAATGAAAAAAACCTCAAATAAAAAAATAGTAATAAAAAAAAATAATAATAAAACATTTCAACTAGAATTTGCGCATGAGCTGCTAAATAATAAATTGAAATTAGTTACTTAAGAGCAAAACTGAAGACTAAGGAAAAACTTTAGAATTTAAAACGAAGGTTGCAAAATAACCTGAAAATCAAAACGCGCAACGCAGCAGTTTTGAAAATTCAGAATTCACATTCTATAAAGAAGATACCTAAGCAAAAAAATACATATATAATTTTGACTCACACCTAGTACAACATAGAAAAGGTTATGTATCTACCTGTGTGAGTAAAAGGAGAAAAGATAAAAAAATAAAATAAAACAACTGAATGTAGAAGGTGTCGAGAATACTGAGCCTTGGCTTTTTCAAGGACCAGCAAAAACTCTGCATTTTCTCACTTCCTCAAAGACCTAGTTGGAAATGGGTTTCTGCAAGGCCATAGATGCAAGTAACATTCCCACCTAAAATAGTTTAACAAATATATATATGTCATGTCCTCCGTAGAGTTGCATGACCTAGCACTAGTTAACAATTTCGCTTGCATCCATTAACCTTCCTGGCCCGACCCATGCTCTTCATCTGTTACTATTAAACAGAGAGAAGAAGATTAAAGAGAATTCAAGCTGTGAGAGTGACATAATAATTAGAAATGATTTTCAGCCATAACGAAATTCCAAGTTCGTTTGAGAGAGAATTTAAACCTGAAAATCAATGCAAAAGAAATCCAAATTTTTACATTGCAATTAAAAAAGGAAATATTAATTTTTAACGAACAGATTTTTGAAAGAAAACTTGAGTCTAAAACCCCCTACTCTACAACTTATGACAGCACGAAAACGAGAATAAGTTAAATATAGTAATTAACTAAAGAAAACTTTGTGAAAGTTATATACCTTAAACAGTTAGTTGCAATATGTACAAAGTATTTCAGCAGTGCTTTAAGTGCATAATTAATTAGTTATTAAGAACTTAACTACTTTGAAAAAACAGCGCATAGACAGCGCATAGAAAAGGAACAAGCTTAGCCATCTTCTGTTCCTAGGTACCCCAAAAGACGCTCAAAGTTACAGAGAAAAGAAAGAGTTAAAACCCGCAAAAATGTTAACAGACAAACCAATGCCTAAAAGCTGAAAAGCTAAAAAACAACAGAGAAAAAGTACATGAAGTACAAACATTGAACTTATAAAACCTAGAACCCAAAAACAAGGAAGAGAGCTTACCTCTTGTGTGACAAAAACTTTTCTCCTCACAAGAGAAGAACATGGCTGACCTCTTCCGCCACTCCCTAGACGCTGGGGGGCAGTGAGGGTGGGGCTGATGGCCTCCTCATACAGCAAGAAACCAACGCGCGGAGATTTTAACCAGAGAAAAAAATATATATAAACTTAAGACTGTGGATCTGTATGATCAGAAAGAGCAGAATTAACTCTCCAGAATACATGAGAAATATTATAAAATACACGAACAGTGTATTTAATAATCTTTGCATGTATTAAATCACCTTAGTGAGCTTCTATAGATTAATCAGAATCTTATTAATTTTAACATCCCTTCTGAATAGAACGTATATTGCCGATATACGGCCCATACAGGTATAGAAAGACAAGTTGCTTGGGAGGCATTATAGACAAGCATGAACAGTAGAATGAGTCGTACAGCAGAACTCAGTGACCTTCAGTTGGGCCTAGTCATAGGATGCCAATTTAGCAACAATTTAATTTGGGAAATTTCTGCCTTATGTAGCTTTTCCGATCAACTTTAAGTGATGTTATTGTGAAGTGGAAACGCCTATGAGTAACAAAGCGCAACCGCGACCTGGTACAATACATAAAACGACAGAGCCGGAACGCCGAGTTCTGGAGAGTGTAGCACGACAAAAGTGCCCGTCCTCGATTGCAACACTCATCACTGAGTTCTAAAATGCCTCTTGCAGTAAAGCTGAAGGGAGTGGGTTTTTCATGGGCAAGCAGCTGCACACATAACACCAAGCTAAGCGTCGGCTGAAGAGGTGTAAAGCTCAGCGCCAGTGGACTCGGGAGCAGAGGAAATGCGTTTTATCGAGTGATTAATCACGCTTCACCATCTGGCATTTCGACGGACCAGTCTGCAGGGGAACGCTACCTGCCCGACTGTGTTTTGTCAACGTTTGGTAGAGAAAGCATCCTGTTCTGGGGATGTGATTTTTTTATGGGTTTGCGCTGGGCTTTTCAGTTCCAGCGCTCGGGAATCCTAAAATTGCTGCCTATAATGACATTCTTGACCATTCTGTGCCTTCAGCATTATGGTAACAGTTCAGTGAAGGCAATTTCATTTTCCAACAGAGCGATGCCCTCGACCACAAAGCGAGGTCTTTGCAGGAACGTTTTGATGAGATGGGTGTGCAAGAACTTTATTCACTGGCCTGCTAAGAGCCCTGATCTCACCTTCATGAAAGCACTTTTGAGATGAATTGGAATACCGACCGAGAGGCGGGTCGAACCGCCCGACATCGGTGACGGACTTGAATAATGTTCTTGTTGCAGAATTGAAGGCAAATCTCTCTCCGCAACGCACCAAAATCTATTGGAAAGCCTCCCCAGCAGAGTGGAGGCTATGATATCAACAAAGAGTGGACAAACTTGATATTAATTATTTTCCTCTTAGAGGGAGTTTGTGGAGATGCAAGTTTCCAGATACTTCTGATCAGGTACTGTTGCTGGGATCCCTATGCTCTTGATAACAAGTAACTCCCGAGCGGCTTCCACCTCTGCCACTGAGTCTGATAGACCAGTGATTACTGAGTCTGCAGGACCCGCTGGGCAATGACAGTAAGAAGAACTCGGTATAACAGGTGCAAACATTCAGCTCCCTAAAAGGAAACCATTTAATAATTCTAACTCACTGTGTATTTTACTTCTGGAGGAGTAATAATTAGCTGTGACCTTTAAATTTTTCCACCCGAAAGAGCAAAATGTCCAAGTTGAAATAAAGATCTCTAGAGGGAGCTCTTTGATCTAGTCAGTCACTAGAGAAAAAAATAAAGTACTTACAATTCATGAAGGTGACTGTCACTAAATATCCTTTAGAGAACTTCCGATGGTGAAGAATACACGCTTCACGATGGTTCTGTTTCGCATTCCCTCTAGCGATAGGGTACACCCAGGAGTGCACTTTTCACCTTTCATACTCATTCTGAGGTTTTCAGGCTAGGATGCGGCAGGCTTCTCTTGGCTTCACGTGGACTGCTTGCTGAGATAGTTTGTACAGCACTTCATTCCAGCAGGGAGTCGGTGTCCATCCGAGTTTTCGGCTTCTCACTTCCTTTCCATTCTGTCTGTAGGGCTGTAGACAGTAGAAAAGTGTTGCGGAGCTGCATACCACGCCAACTTTCTCTGTCGAGTTGAATACCAGTGTAACTCTTTGTTTTTAACAGGATGACGAATTGTGAAACACAAAATTTAAACTCTCAACAAATTAGTATCTAGGTGGACTCCATCCAGAAGGCTTAATGAAAGAGGGCCACGTGCCAAGAAATGTAGTGTCTGTACCACCCTTACTCCAGGCCACAAAAGAGCTCTATTAGTATGAAGAAGTAGCATTGTATGTAATTGGCCACTTGAGAAGTGGGAAAATGTACTCTTCACAGATGAGTCACCATTTTTGCTAACAAGTGATTTTCAGTGGCAATACATCTGGAGAAAAACAGGCACCCGAAATCATCCCTCCTGTAGAATGGAAAGAGACCGTGTGGAGGAGGAGGAGTAATGTGGATAGGAATTACAGTACATGGCCGTACGTTCTGGACAATTCTGCATGTCTTCGAGAGAGGAACTTTGACCGGTCACAGATATCCAGAAGACATCATCAGAATCTACTTGCAAATTTTCCAATGCGCTGTTTTTCGAAAATTTGTTTTCATGGGGAAAATGCTCGTTCTTGCAGAGTGAGGCTTGTCGATGAATACTTGGAAACTGAAGATATAAAAAGAATGTGTTGGCCTGCCAGGTCCCCAGCTCTTAAGCCCATCGAGTACGCTTGGTGTTCTTCAGGATGGCAAGTTGCTAGTCGTCAATCCCCTCGAAGAGCAACTTGTAAACTGCTCTGATGGAAGAATTTGAACGTTTCCCTACTGAGTTCCTGAAATGCAATTAGAGGTGACAATACATCTTATTGATCCCAAGCGAGCCTCGAAAAACTAACGCCTAAAGTGACATTTACATGCTTTCAAAATTTATGAAGGTCAAAATAAACACTATATTGTTTTACAGAATTTTGACGAATTGAATAAAACTTGTATCGACATGTCAAAATATATGTCCATACAAAGTTTTGTTAAATTCTACAATATATCTTATGAAAATTTTAATGCATGTACTACTTCCTTAATTGATTCACATCAGTGTATGTAAGCATCCTAATTAATTGTAGGAGGTCTGGTTTAGCAAATACATTTTTACTGCAAAATAGCAATGAACAAATTTTGAAAAGGTTGCTTATTTGGTAACAAAATGTCTTCCATAATTTGACAAAAATGTACAGTATGATTCCTTGTCAGTTTTCCTCCTTAGGGCTGTATATTCTATAACTAAAACTACGAAAGGCATTAGTTACTGAATAACATTGATTTTCCACAAGCTGTGAACAACTCAACATGATGCGCATGTCAAAGTGCTATACGGTGGGTTCTACGTATTGCTTCTGAAAGTGAAAATTTTTTAAGGGTTATTCATTTGATTGCAAAATGTGTTCGGTTAAAATGCTGCAAAAAGAAAGGCAGGAAATGTAACTCGTTTTCATTAGCAGTATATTTTTCACATTTAAAACGAAAGGAATTAAATAACAGGTCGCCAAATTTTTTTTTTTATCTGTGTTTAACGACTACTTTGAGCAACAGTTCTGGTTATAAGCAGTCATTCGTCCCTAATTTAGGAACGCAGGTTCCAGGTAAGGGAGAGAGCCAGCGCCGTAAGACAATACACTATCCTAATTAATTGTAGGAAGTCTGGTCAGAATAATTACCTATTATTAATTACACAAGGTGCTGCAGCGTTGTTAGCGTATTAATAAAATCGCACCGTAAGCGGACAAATGTTTTTTATTTATTACTCTCTATGTCAAATAGTAGTTGCAAGAATGCCATTGATCAGTCAATGTTTGAATATGACCCCTGTCAAATGGCGGCCCCGCTGCACCACACATTCTTCTAAGCGGCATTGAAAGGAGTCCATTACTTGTCGTAACTTATCGCTAGGGATACTGGTGACGGCAGCTCAGATACGGCCCTTCAATTCCAATATGGTGGCGCAACGTGTTTGGAAGACTTCTTGCTTGAGGTATCCCATAAAAAAAAAAAAACATCAGCACATGCTAGAACGGGGCTGCCAAGGAACGCCACCATAACGAAAGATCAATCTCTGTGATAAGGTCTGTCGTAAAAAATCCATGCATATGCGGGCCCTGTGCGCGGTCGCCCCATCGTGTTGGAACCATAAATTGTCCATATAAACTTTCAGCATCCGCAGATAATGTTCACTGGTGACAGTTACAGCGACACCCTCATCGCCTTCGAAAAACTACGGCCCGATAATTCGAAAGGAAGCAATTCCACACCAGACAGTGACACGGGCGCTGTGCAAGGGCTTGATGTGCAGTTGACCCTGGTTTACATTCCTCCAATAACGCACATTTTGTTTATTCACCGAACCACATAACTCGAAGTGTGCTTCACCTGACATAATCAAGGTGTGTAACATCTGTAGATTTTCACGGAGATCACACATGGTTGTGCAAAACTGTTCGTGTGCAATTAAATCTTGAGGCTCATTACACAATTTGGAGCTTATAAGGGTGAAAATGGTGATCCTCATGCAATATTCTCCTGAATGAACAATCGGAAATGTGCAAAGCTGTAGAGTGTCGCCGAGCAGATCTTTTAGGGCTACGCAAGATTGCAGCACGAACATTTTCAACCATTTCCGGTGTCCGCACAGTCATTTCGCTACCTCCTGGTTTAAAATTACAAGCCGATGATGTTAATCTAAAGGAACTTACCCACCTTGTAATGGCGCGACCATCTGGCACATTCCCGTGACGTCACACTTTGAAATGTCGCCTAAATAGATGTGTAGCAAGTATAAAATCGTTATTCTTGAAATACGTTTCAACGGTGGTATGTAAATTGCGAACTAAAATGTGTAAATTACGAACCAAAAACAGACAATCATTAAAACTCTATGTAAATTGCGAACCAAGGCCCACGACCGCTATATGTAAATTCCGAACCGACTTCTCTGAACTTCTGCTGGAATTACCTAAGCTAGCTCGTCTGTTTTGATGGCTTTGCTTTAGATATATCTTTTGTTGTTCGACAAGTTTTACGATGGAAGTGACGCTCTCGATCTCTGAAAAAGGAAAAGATTTGTTAATCGTAGACGCATACACTTACTGCAAAATAAAGATATTTTCGTGAATACAATAAATTAAGTACAAATGCACATATACTAAATATGGAACATCACACAGAAAATTAACATGGCCCCTGCGCAAGGATGACAAACTAGTTTTGTTGTTTTCGTAAACACATTGCTTTAAATTATTTTACATTATTTTAATCATTTTTTCATACTGGTTTATTTTTTGATATCGTCAGAATGGGAGCAAAAAATTGGTTCGCAATTTACACATCGGGTCTAGAAAAGTTGGTTCGCAATTTACACATAGGGGTCTTGGGCTCTTGGCTCTTAGTTCGCAATTTACATATCGGGGTTGAGAGCGGTCCGATTTTAGTTCCCAATTTACACACTCCGGTTTCAACAGCGAAAGCACAATGCTCAGCAGTCCAGCTCGCCATGCCGAACAAAAAACAAAATGGCAGCTCACTGACAATGCATGATGTCGTTGTACAACACGCGGCAAATTACCCTATGAATGCTCCTGCATCCTTTACTATATATAATTAATTGTAGGTCTGGTTTAGCAAATACATTTGTACTTTAAAATAGCAATGAACAAATTTTGAAAAGGTTGTTTATTTACTAACAAAATGTCTGCCATAATTTGACGAAAATGTACTGTAACATTCATCAGTTTTCCTTATGGCTATATATTCTATAACTAAAACTACGAAAGGCATTAGTTACTGAATATCATTGATTTTCCACAAGCTGTGAACAATTTAACATGATGCGCATGTCAAATGTACTATACTGTGGGTTCTACGCATTGTTTCTGAAAGTGAATATGATTTTTTAAGGGTTATTCATTTGATTGCAAAAATGTTTTCGGATAAAATGCTGCAAAAAAGAAAAGTGGAAAATGGAGCTCATTTTGATTAGCAGTGTGTTTTTTTTTTCACATTTAAAACGAAATGAATTAAATAACAGGTCGCCAACAATACTTTTTAATCTGTGTTTAGCGATTACATTGAGCAACACTTCTGGCTATTAACTGTCATCTGTCCCTAATTTAGGAACGCAGGTTCCAGGTAAAGGAGAGAGCCAGCGCCGTAAAACCAACACACTATCCTGGACTTAACTAACCAGAAACAGCCGCCAAAACGTTTTCCTTTCATTTTTTCTTGCATTAAGTTTTAATAGATTTCACCCTCAAATTTCGCCATAGATCTCTTGCAAAATCAATCACAGATGCACCAAACATAAGGTTAAGTTTCATTCGTTATGAACACGGCCTTCATCAAACACGTCATTATTATGACAAAAGTTTATTAACTTTTAAATCGGCTGGAACGAATTTACTGGGGGTTAGTAAGATGGGCTGAAATAAGCTCGAACGAATACATTTGCTGTCTAGAAAGATGATCGAACGTGAGGGCCGCGGATGGCCTAGTGGGCAACGTTCGTGACTGCCACGGAAAGGACCTCAGGTTCGATCCCAGGCAGGTACGAACGCTCGATCCACTAAATACCCGCCGTGCGTCTAATGGGCACGTTAAGCCGTCGGACCCTGAGTACTGGCCCCCGGTAATAAATAAGGACGTCTTCCTACCTCTTTCTACTTCGCTTCCGTGTCACTTTCCTATCGGGCACTCTAGCCCAAATCTCCTAGCTTCCTATTTCTAAAGGTTGTTTAACACCTGGGGTCTGACACTCCCTTCCTAAAATCCTCTATATATGATCATGATCGAACGTGGTTGGAACGAGTGAACTTGCGCATCAGAAAGCGTCGCTTTCCCCTCAGCTTTGTTATTCAAAGTGGTTGTTTAGGGGGAAATTGACACTAATCCTTTTTGACTGATTACCAGCTAAAAGATCTTTAACAATGGCGACGAAACTAAGAAAGGAGGGATGTTTGGATCACTTTTTGCATGTTGTCGGTGCCAGGAGGACTAGCCACTTCCCATTGGGTCATGAAGTAGAGAATAAACTACAAAAAGCAAGCGCTTATCACCAATGACAGGTTTATGTTCGGCACTGCTGAGATGAGAGAGAGAGAGAGAGAGAGAGAGAGAGAGAGAGAGAGAGAAAATAATTGTTTGGCCCATAGGCGCAGACTTGAAAAATTATTGGGGGTTTCGGAAATTTTTAATCGAATTACCCATGCATTTTTCAGAGTATTTAAGTCTAATTTAAATTTCATTCAGTCAGATGGCAAAATAAGACGCCTGAAATGCTAAAATGAAGCAAAAATTATAGTTAATGACAGAATTTTTTTTTCTTCATAATTATTTATTTCATTTACTTTGCTTTCGCAGGTGTCGATATACAATACACAGATACTGTGTGAATTTCCAACTCAATTGTCTTATAAATGGTAACAAAAACATGTAAAATTTATTAAGTTTTTTTTTTGTACCAATTTTAAAAATGCCAACAATTTTTTTCTTCAAATGATTTCTGAGTTAAAATAGGAGGCTAGAAGGGAGAGGACATGGTATCAGCTGCTCGCTATGCGTTTTCCATGGGCTCTACTTCGTATCAGCTGTATACGCCCAGTATGCCCAACTTAGGCTGCTTCTGTACTTTTCTATGAGGAAATCGTTGACTTTGAAGAGGTTTTAGAGGCACTTGTGCAACATGTACAGTCAGGAAAAAATGAGACCGAAATATACATGCACATAACTAAAAATTTGCAAAAAGTTACAGAAATACTGTTTAGTATTTTCTGAAAAAATTAAACAAAATTATGCTTCGTCGACCGGAAGTGCATATTGCGTACTAACCAACCACGGCCTTGCTAAAGCTGTGGGAACCTTGTTGGCCTTCAGGAACTGCTGCAGAGAGTAAGAGACGGTCGCCATCAACCTGTGCTATACAGCAAAGGTCTTCAGTAAGTGACGTCACGGTACGTCACTGAATTCTCCCCACCCGGAGAGCGCAAGAAACCAGATGATCAAATTTGGCTTCACCAGCGTCTGCTGATGCCATCTTCTCTCTCTTCTAATTTCCTTGGTCCCCGACTGCCCGAAGATAGGGTGGGTCAACTGACTGTACAACATACTTCCGTCTTTATCACTATGACCTCGAATAGGTTCTCCTCTCCGAATGTAAAGCTAGACTTTTGTATTATGTGGGAACCCAGACAAACCGAAAATTTTTCTATTATAAAGGAGGCAGTTTTAAATGCTCTTAAACGATACTTGAGGTATTGTCTGTCGCGTCAAATTTGATGATCACTAACAAACACCAATTCTTTTTGAGGCACAAACAGTCTGAGAGGTAAATTTCTATGCAAACTTTCTATATAGAGTAAACGGGGAATGAATAATAAAAACACTTGAAGAATTGATAACGAAAAATAAAATTTATGCACATATGCGTACGTGTATTTTTCCCACGAAATACGAGAAAAAATATTAGAGGTTCGAGGAACCCACAACAAAATTACAGGGAGTTCAAAAAGTGTCTCGAACCCATGAAGTCTGCGCCTATGGTTTGGCAGTAGCTTCCGTAAAACCCGGCTTCTATATGAACATTTCTATTTGGAAAACGCAGAAAATTTTGAGCACTACGTGCTTCAGCAGTTAGGCCGCTTAAAGGATTATACCGAAGCTTCAGTATAATACGTATCCAAATACTGGGGTACTAGTGCCGTAGAGATACTATACTTATTTTACCTATGTATATAACTTTACGAGAGTTACTTATTCGTTAATCTCTTCAAGTAATTCTATTACGTGGTACATAGGTATTTAAGTATTATGACATGAACTGTCAAATTTTCTGTTCATCACGTTTTATTTGACCTTCGTCGGAAGAGCTACACAGGTTTTTAGTTGGCTCTTATTACTTTTGTGGTAATGTTGTAAATAAAGAAATGTATTTACCTTGAGTCTTTGCTTCTTGTTTTTAATTTTCACTTTATGTCATCAATTCGTCGAGATATTATACATTTTCATTGAAGGTCATATCTTTAGTACGTACGCTATTAATTACATAAAAAATAGTAGACATTCATAATCAGTAGTATTTCGTCATATTCGTTTCTTATAAAGAGACCATAGTTAAAAACTTCATGTTGTAGTTAAAAATACCTCGCAATTGTACCGCCTCGCCGGTTGACGAAATGGTAAAGTGCAGTCTATTCTCTCGAAGGTACTTTGTAGAACTTACATTTAGCCATCAATAAAAATGTTTACAATTAAAACAAAAGTTAAAAAAGTTTTCTTCATTAAAATTTGTACAATGAGAAGAACCCAATGTCTCATAAAAATTTTTTTACTCTATAATCACTATCGTTCGTCGTATGTTCATGCATGCCATTGTTGAGTCGATATTCGTACTCATTGTAGATCGTCTGAGCTTGGTAGTCCTCCAAACATTTCGTCTTTCGTATTAGACTAAAGTCTAGCAACCGTTAGAACTTTTTAATTTAGAAGAGAAAGTTCAAAGGCTAGTTTTTAGCTTTTAATGCTCCCCACATGAAGAACCAATGATTTGAGATACCATGCATATCCTAGTTACGAACTTCAGGTGTGTATATATACGTACGTGTTTTCAATAAGCCGCCATTGTGTAGTTATTTCTGTACAAACCAAAGTCCTGTGAGCGTCGAAGTTCGTCTCGAAATGTTCTTCGTAAAACTTCATAACACAAGAGACTCTCCATTTCAATGTATAACATACAGACTCGTACATCTCTCTTCCTCAATGCAACCGTTGGATACCAGCTCTTGCCGACTTAGGCCTACGCATAGGACGCGTTTCGCCGTGTGACAACCAAATTTTACCTTCTTTAGAATGGATGAAAAACAAAGTTCACATTCTCAACTCTAGCAAGGAGAGAGAAGCTTTGTAATTCAAACTAGAAGCCTTTTTTTTTCTGCAAAATTTATTTTGTTTGTTCATGCTACACAAATATATAACATTAAGTCAATCCCCTCACTTCTCACTAGAGGTTTGCACGGGCCTTATTTGATGAGCCCGGCCAGGCTCACGCCCGTGCTTTTATGACTCGGCCCGTCAATTGCAGCTATTACACTCATTGTCATAAAAATCCGCGCTATTAACGTGAAACTCGGCGAATAGCTACGGGGAGGGCCGCATGCCCGTGCTTCTAAGACCAGCGCTGCAATCCTTGGAGCTTATAAGGAGCCACGCAGGAAACTTCACATGCGTGCCGAAGTGCACGGTAAGAGTCAGGCGAGATCCCTGATCGATAGACATGCTGAGGATGTAATCGATAGACACGCCGTAGATGTGCTTACGGGCAACTGAAGGGGTTTGAACGAGGCCGTATGATCGGGATGAGAGACGCTGGGTGGCAGACTCGACGAATCGGCCGCAATTTGGGCCAACCGAACAGTGCGGTGCGATCGTGTTGGGAGCAATGGACATGGAAAGGCACCCAGACACACCACTAGCAAGCAGAAAGGACCGTGGTATCGTGAGAGCGACACTCTGCGATGCAACGACATCCCTGTCCAGTATCCAGAGACGCGTGGCGGCTGTGCAAGGGACTCCAGTGTCCGTCAAAACCATTTCCAGACGCCTGGCAGAGACGAATCTGCACTCTCGACGGCCCTTACGTTTTCTGCCGTAACACCTGACCATCGTCAGCGTCGATTGCAGTGGTGTCAGCAGCGAACAACGTGGAATGCTACGGACTGGTGACGTATATTTTTCAGCGACGAATCCCGCTTCTATATGAGACAGACGACCACCGTGTCCAGAGTGTGGACGACCGCAGGTGGGTGAGCGCTGCAATCCAAACTTCAGTGTACAACGTCACACGTCCCGAACTGCAGGGCCATACCGACGGCGCAGTGGTCTAAGCGATGGCCTCTGATCATTCGTTCGAAACGGGTCCTGGTTCGAATCCCGGTGAGGCATGGATTTTGTGTTTGTCTTACGGCACTTGCTCTCTCCCTTCCTTGAAACCAGTAATCCTAAATTAGGGACGGGCGACTGCTTATAGCCCATTGAGTTGCTCACGGTGGTCGTTAAACCTCCAATAAAAAAAAACTGCAGGCGTGATGGTCTGGGGTGCCATTGTGTATGACAGCCGAACATCCTTCGCAGTGATCCGAGGGACGTTGACAGCCCTGCGCTATGTACAGAAGATCCTGCGGCCCATGTGCTGCCTTTCCCGGCGGGGTAGCCCGGAGCCATTTTTCGACGAGATAACGTCCGTCCACACACGGCTCGAGTTTCACAGAACTGTCTACGTCATGCTTCAACGCTTCTGTGGCCTGCCAGATTGCCTTATTTCTATCCCATCGAGCACATGTGGGACCATATAGGGCGCCAGCTTTCTCCATGTTCAAGTGTTCGTGATTTAGAGCGTCAGTTGCAAGAAGTGTGGGCCAATCTATCCCAGGATAACATGCGGCGTCCCTTTGACTCCATGTCGGGCCGTATCACCGCATCTATCCGGCCACGAGACAGTCCGACGCGTTACTAACGCTGACAGGAATATGTATCGTATGTCCGCGTGAAATCGATTCCTCCAAGCACAACTCCATTAGTAGATAAATATCTTTGCCTTCATTCTCCAATTCATGTACAAAATTGCGCATTGGTTCCAACTCCCCAAAGTGTTAAAACATATGTTCACGCTGGTAACAATTCTATAACCGTTTAAGCAGTCAGGTTTTCATAAAAATATTTTATGTCAGATTTTCATAGATAAACGAAGCTTGGATATTTCGGTCCTTGCTTTATGGCTCGGTGCATTATCCTGCTGGTACCAACAAGGCTCGGTTCCATAGTATTGCCACAGATTTGGTAAAGCATAATTGTACAAAATATCGAGGTAGACGTGCTGGTTAACAGGTTTGTCCTTGATAACCAATGGGCCGGGACCATACCACGAAAAACACACCAACACGAGTACACTGCCAGCTAGAAACTTTACCTTAGGAACAGTACACTGTGGTAAATAGCGTTCCCCCGGCTTCCGCCATACCCACACACGACCATCAGACTGATGGATGGTGTATATGGATTCTTCAGTCCATAGGACCCGCTTCCATTGATCTACGGTCCACGATAAATGTTCTTTACACCATGCTAAACGACGAGTAGCAATCCGAGTGGAGATGAACGGCTTATTAGCAGCCGCATGACCACGGTAATCCATGGAATGAAGTTCTCTGCGAATGGTACGTGTATATACAGAGGTTCCAGCATTTTTACTCACTTGCACACTGAGGTCTTGTGCAGTACTCCGTCGATTAGCTGTAACGACTCTCCTGAGGCTTCGACGTCCTCTTCAATGATTTTCTTTGGTCTGCCGGTATGTTTTGCAGCTTCACGCACACCATGTGCCTTCACCGTATTCAGTACATCTAAAACAGTTGAGTTGGGTATGTTTAAACGCCTCTCGGTTTCTCTTATGGACAACCAACTAATATAACACACAA
This sequence comes from Macrothele yani, assembly GCA_039090855.1. NCBI lineage: Eukaryota > Metazoa > Arthropoda > Arachnida > Araneae > Macrothelidae > Macrothele > Macrothele yani. The sequence goes on along the minus strand of CM077014.1, from coordinate 106,137,051 downwards.
CAATCTTTCCTTTCTCAAAGTCAGTTCTCTTCCGCTGCGACGTTTTCACTCAACCTCACAGTGCAATATGATCGCGATCAGCTGCAGGCTTGTTTTTATGCCGTTTGCAGCTGTACCGTGCATCTTAACAACACAGTGTATCCGTTCATTTGCTTTTGAAGGGGTGTTCGGTTACTTTTGTCAGTATAGTGTGTGTGTGTATATATATATATATATATATATATATACTTAAGAGCAAAACTGAAGACTAAGGAAAAACTTTAGAATTTAAAACGAAGGTTGCAAAATAACCTGAAGATCAAAACGCGCAACGCAGCAGTTTTGAAAATTCAGAATTCACATTCTATAAAGAAGATACCTAAGCAAAAAAATACATATAAAATTTTGACTCACACCTAGTACAACATAGAAAAGGTTATGTATCTACCTGTGTGAGTAAAAGGAGAAAAGATAAAAAAATAAAATAAAACTACTGAATGTAGAAGGTGTCGAGAATACTGAGCCTTGGCTTTATCAAGGACCAGCAAAAACTCTGCATTTTCTCACTTCCACAAAGACCTAGTTGGAAATGGGTTTCTGCAAGGCCATAGATGCAAGTAACATTCCCACCTAAAATAGTTTAAAATATATATATATGTCATGTCCTCCGTAGAGTTGCATGACCAAGCACTAGTTAACAATTTCGCTTGCATCCATTAACCTTCCTGGCCCGACCCATGCTCTTCATCTGTTACTATTAAAAGTTTTTGTCACACAAGAGGTAAGCTCTCTTCCTTGTTTTTGGGTTCTAGGTTTTATAAGTTCAATGTTTGTACTTCATGTACTCTTTCTCTGTTGTTTTTTAGCTTTTCAGCTTTTAGGCATTGGTTTGTCTGTTAACATTTTTGCGGGTTTTAACTCTTTCTTTTCTTTGTAACTTTGAGCGTCTTTTGGGGTACCTAGGAACAGAAGATGGCTAAGCTTGTTCCTTTTCTATGCGCTGTTTTTTCAAAGTAGTTAAGTTCTTAATAACTAATTAATTATGCACTTAAAGCACTGCCGAAATACTTTGTACATATTGCAACTAACTGTTTAAGGTATATAACTTTCACAAAGTTTTCTTTAGTTAATTATTATCTTTAACTTATTCTCGTTTTCGTGCTGTCATAAGTTGTAGAGTAGGGGGTTTTAGACTCAAGTTTTCTTTCAAAAATCTGTTCGTTAAAAATTAATATTTCCTTTTTTAATTGCAATGTAAAAAATTTGGATTTCTTTTGCATTGATTTTCAGGTTTAAATTCTCTCTCAAACGAACTTGGCATTTCGTTATGGCTGAAAATCATTTCTAATTATTATGTCACTCTCACAGCTTGAGTTCTCTTTAATCTTCTTCTCTCTGTTTAATAGTAACAGATGAAGAGCATGGGTCGGGCCAGGAAGGTTAATGGATGCAAGCGAAATTGTTAACTAGTGCTTGGTCATGCAACTCTACGGAGGACATGACATATATATATATTTTAAACTATTTTAGGTGGGAATGTTACTTGCATCTATGGCCTTGCAGAAACCCATTTCCAACTAGGTCTTTGTGGAAGTGAGAAAATGCAGAGTTTTTGCTGGTCCTTGATAAAGCCAAGGCTCAGTATTCTCGACACCTTCTACATTCAGTAGTTTTATTTTATTTTTTTATCTTTTCTCCTTTTACTCACACAGGTAGATACATAACCTTTTCTATGTTGTACTAGGTGTGAGTCAAAATTTTATATGTATTTTTTTGCTTAGGTATCTTCTTTATAGAATATATATATATATATATATATATATATGTAAGGTCAGGTGATGCGTAACATCATAGCCTCTCCTTGACAAATGTCAACCCCGCCTTCTCGTGGTGCATCCTGTTCCCACTAAAGGGGCTCTGACGACCGCCCATAGCGGTATAACTATACCATCGGGATCAGAGGAAATTCTATCCCACACTCACCAACCCGCTTGGCCAGCGTGGTGAGTTATGGCCAAACCCCTCCAAAATGATTCCACAACTTAAATCTAGGCCCTCAGTCTCCGGCAGCTGGAATGTACCTGGCCAAGGCAGCGGCCAGTGCGACATGAAGGCAGAGGGTGCTAAGAATCCCCGGAGGACCGGACTAGGCTGCCATCTGATGCTGACCTTGGCTACTTACAATGGACGCTCCCTATCTTCTGATTCAAGGCTTCTTGAATTGGAAGAGGAACTACAAAGGATCAAGTGGGACATCGTGGGGCTAAGTGAGGTAAGGAGAAAAGGAGAAGATCTCATCGAACTGAAAAATGGACATCTCTTCTACTATCGTGGGACAGATACTGGCAGAACTAGTGGTGTTGGATTTATAATAAACAAGAAACTGAAGGATAAAGTTGTAGAAGTTGAAAGTTCCTCTGACAGAGCTGCACGACTAGTTATCCAACTCTCGAAAAGATACCAGGCTCAGATTATTCAAACTTATGCACCCACCACAAGTCATCCTGAAGAAGAAATTGAAGAATTTTATGAGGAAATTTGTCATCTAAATAATAAAGGTAAGCAGCACTTGAAAATAATTATGGGAGATTTCAATGCAAAAATAGGGCAACGGCAACAGAATGAAACTTCAGTAGGTAAATTCGGTCATGGCAACAGAAACCAGCGTGGAAATACTCTCGTTGAGTTTGCAGAGGCAGAAGGGTTTTTCATCTTGAACTCCTTCTTCAAGAAAAAGCCACACAGGAAATGGACATGGAGACATCCAAATGGGACGACAAGTGAAATTGATTTTATTATGTGTAACAAAAAATTCGTCATAGAAGACTGCAGTGTGCTAAACAAGTTCAACACAGGTAGTGACCATAGATTGGTGAGATGTAAGATGCACCTCAACACCAAACTTGAACGTGGCAAGCTCATAAGACAAACAAAATCTATTGACATAACCAACCTTAAAAACACCACCATAATACCTTCAAGTTAGAACTGAAGAACAGGTTCTCTGCTTTAGAAGGCCTAACATCGGAAGAAGTGGACATCTCTGAAGTTAACAGAAAAATAACCAAAGCTCTTATGGAAACAGCAACAAAATTAGCTGGGTCTAAGAACAAGTTGCATGTGAACAAATTATCAGGAAAAACCAAAATGTTGATGCAAAAAAGAAGAGACATGAGGACAACTAAAGAAGATGTGACTTCCAAAGTGGAATATATAGAGCTATGCAAGACAGTAAGAAAAAGTATCACTGAAGACGTAAGGAAATTCAACTGTGAACTAGTGAGGAAAGCAATTGAAAACAACCAAAGCCTAAAGATAGCAAAGGGACATCTCAGTAAGGGAAGAAAACAGATTATGGCACTGAGAAAAGAAGATGGTTCTGTAACAAGAAATAGAGGCGAAATCTTGACAAGAGTGAAAGATTTCTACTCCAAATTATATGAAAGGGATGATATATGCACTCCAGACATCATGAAAGATACCAGTACCAGAGTTCCTCCAGTCCTTCCAGCAGAAGTTGCACATGCAATCAAGAACATAAAGCGAGGAAAAGCTCCAGGAGAAGATGGAATTACTGTAGACATCATACAAGAAGCAAGTGGAGAAATCGAAACAGTACTCGCCCAAATTTTCACTCGATGCCTTAATGAAGGAAAGATTCCTGAGGATTGGAACACCGCTACAATGATTCTGCTACATAAGAAAGGTGACATTGAGGATCTCGGAAACTACAGACCTATCAGCCTCCTATCAGTAGTTTATAAAATCTTCACTAAAGTTCTTTCACACCGCTTGAAGGTAGCACTAGACATGGCTCAACCGAGAGAACAAGCTGGATTCAGGAGTGGCTACAGCACAATAGATCATATCCACGTGCTGAGAGAACTAATTGAAAGAGCGAGGGAATATGAACTTCCATTGTGCATGGCTTTTATCGATTATGAAAAAGCCTTTGATTCGGTGAAACCATCAGCAGTTACAATGGCTCTGAAAACCTGCGGTATTGAAGATGCATACATTAATATTATTAATAACATCTATGAAAATGCAAGTGCAAAGATTAGGCTGTTTGAAAATACAACACACGTAAAAATTGGAAAGGGAGTGAGACAAGGTGACACCATATCTCCGAAGCTCTTTAATGCCACATTGGAGGGTGTTTTTCAGTCGCTGAGCTGGGAAAACAAGGGGATAAAGATTAATGGAGATTATCTAACCCACCTTCGTTTTGCTGATGACGTAGTCATTTTTGCAACTACCCCATCAGAGCTGCAGAGTATGATCCAGGAACTTGCTGACAAGAGTAAAGAAGTGGGATTAAAAATGAACTTTCAGAAGACAAAAGTGATGTTCAATGCTTTTACAAGAAATGAAGATTTATCGATTGATGGAGAAAAGCTGGAGATAACAGACACATACGTTTATCTTGGACAACAGATATCAAGTGAGGGTCACATTGATGAAAGAAATTAATCGGCGTACAAAACTTGCCTGGAGAGCTTTTGGAAGAAACAGCATAATTTTCAAGAGCAATATGCCATTATGTCTTAAAAGAAAAGTGTTTGATCAATGCATCCTTCCAGTGCTTACGTATGGTGCAGAGACGTGGACCTTAACTAAAAGAGACATACAAAGGCTGCAGACAACTCAAAGAAGCATGGAGAGGTGCATACTTGGTGTAACCAGGAGAGATAAGAAGAGGAACTCGTGGATCCGAAAAATGACAAGAGTGGAAGACATCATGATCAGAGTTAAATCCCTGAAATGGCAATGCGCTGGACATACTGCCAGAAGGACAGATCATCGATGGACAGCCGAAATTTTAGATTGGATTCCAAGGGACAGGAAAAGACCCAGAAGAAGACCACATGGGAGATGGGTGGATGAAATTCGAAAGTATGCAGGGGTGACATGGAGGAGACTGGCACAAGACAGACCGTTGTGGAGGAAACTTGGGGAGACCTTCGTCCAGCAGTGGATTGATAATGGTTGACAATGATGATGATGATGATACAGTATATATGGTCGAATTAACGATTTGTCATAATGAGTGCATCTATTTGCGTTCTGATGAATTGGCCAAATTGTTTTTCAGAAAGTTATCAATCAACTTATTACCAACATGTGCGCCATGAGATTTGATGGAAAAGAGAAATGCACATTCCCATTACTTCACACATGGCAGTAGATTCGATAACTTTAAACACTAATGTTAATAGTTACTGAATTTTTTTATTTACCACAACTGAAAACAGTTTAACATGATAATCACGTCGAGTTTGTGTTGCTGTGGGTACGACGTATTGTCTTTGGTCTAATGTACCTACTCGTGCTGGAAGAACCGGCCAAAAGGTTTACAAAAATCAATCGGTTCAATGCCAAATTGTCTGCTGCGATTTGATGACAAGAGGAAGGGTGCATGCCCCATCGCTGTTTATGCGGAAGAAGATTCGATAACTGGATACACTAATGGTAATACTTCTTTGAACATTTTTATCATGTCTTTTAAAAAACAAATTACTGAACTGCATTTTCTTTTAATTCAGTCCGATTTTTCGTAACTTACATTTCTACCCCTAGTGAGCCGAAGTAGCAATTTCTGTTTTTGGATGTGTGGCAGATTCTAAGAATCCAGTTGAATTCTGTTTTAGTAACTGGTTCCATTCATTACGGAGAACACTGCTCACAGTCGTACAGTATGTTTCAAATAATCCGCAATTTTCCCACTACAGAATGTAAATGCTTCGCTGATTAAAAAAAATAACAATAATCACGTCAAGTTATATATATATATATATAATTGCAAGGCATATGCAAATCACGTGCGCCCGGCACGCCACCGAGAGGCACTATAAGAAGGGTGCACAGGGGCGGGGTGTAAGTAGTGGAAGTTTGTTGTGCTGCCGGACCTGTGCGTGGGAAGCTTCCTGATGCCTCGTTGCAGAATACGGCAGTCATTCCAGCACGTTTCGGAGTTCGACAGACGACGAATAGTGGCTTATCGCGACAGCGAGACATCGGCACCCGTGTGGGACGACATCCAGCCACAGTGAGGCGAGTATGGATTCGGTGGGTGCAGGAGGGACGGACGGACCGACGTTATCGATTGCCGCAGCCGCGGCACACCACCGATCGAGAGGACTGGCATGTTGTGCGGCGGGCATTGACGGCTCGCACCGCCACATCATGAACCTCAGCGCAGGAATTTGGGTGTGTTCCGCAACAACCTGTGTCAGCACGTACCGTTCGACGTAGTCTGCAGGAGCAGGGACTTGTCTCACGGCGCCCATTGCTCCGATTACCATCTACGTTACACCACCGGCGAGTGCAGCGGCATTGGGTTGAACGCCGCACCTGGACTACGGAATGGCACGACATTGTCTTCTCCGACGAATCCCGCTTCAGCCTGCAACCCCACGATGGTCGGATCCGCGTTTGACGGCACCGCGGCGAGAGACTGTATGTCGCCTGCATTATGCATCGCCATACCGGTCCGTCGCCTGGCGTTATGGTTTGGGATGCAATTGGATATGACACCCACACCCCTCTGGTACGCATCGCTGGTACACTCAACAGCCACCGCTACATCTCCGACGTTTTGGAGCCTGTAGCCCTCCCTTACCTGCAGGACCTGCCAGCGGCCACGTTTCAACAGGACAATGCGCGCCCGCACGTGGCACGCATCGTTCAACAATTCTTCACGGCCCACCAGCTGTCACTGCTGCCGTGCCCCGCCTGTTCTCCCGATATGTCGCCCATCGAACACGTCTGGTCGCTGATCGGCAACCAAGTGGCCCGGCAAGCACCACCCGCGGCTACGCCTGATGAACTGTGGTAACGTGTGGAAGCAGCCTGAACCAACATACCCCAAGCCCACATCCAAAGCCTCTTTCGTTCGATTCCGTGGCGTGTAGCGGCCGTTATTGCTGGCTATGGGGGCCACACGAACTATTGATATCTGCGTGTTCCGCAAGTCGCACGGGCCTGTAAGCTCAATCATTTCATCTTTGTATCTGTTGTTATGTGTCCAGCAAATCTGGCTTTGCTATCTCATGTCCTTCTTGGTGTTGTATTGGTTTTTCTCTTTTTCAACATATTTTAACTCATTGGTTGTTCTAGTATTTTGCTTCACTATTCTGTTTGCACTAGTACTTGTGTTCCTTGTCACGTTCGTGTTCTTGCGTAACTTGTTGATTGTATATTTTTCCTGTTGTGCATAGCCTCGTTTCTGTTTGCACTTATACGCATATCATGTTGTACCATGACCTGATATAATTGTTGCTCGTCCACAATAGCTGTATATAGTGATGTCTTCGTATACCTTTCTATGTTGTTCATCAACCTGTGCATGTACATTGCGAATCAGTTATAGTGTCATCTATTGCTTTTGTCGCAAGGTATTATACCTTATGTTACCGTATTTGCTCTCTATTGATGTTCTTCTTTGTATTTATATGACACTGCCTATGCGCCTGTTGTACATACATTACTATTTTGCTCATCTGATACACATCTGTTTCACTTGCACTTATCACAATATGCCTTTACCTTGTCTGCCGTGTGTCACGGATATACTTATTGTCTCGATTGCACTATATTTCATGGTACTGCACATATTGTCTCATTTTACGGAGTGTCTGCCTATACTGTTTCACCTGTTTCTCTTTGTTGTATCCACTTAAGTATGTGAAACAATCCCTCGAATATGAATTTGTTATCACTGTAAATAGTACATTTTTCATTTGTACATATATCATCCTCGCTGTATATATGTTGTCATTTCATTTTTTTCTGTTTGGCGCTGTAAATCCAGGCCTTATGTACTTGCTTAATTTGTTCAATAAAGTGAAAGCAGTTTTGGGTGGCCAGCAGTGCATATACACAGAGCGAGAGAACAATATGGCACAATGTTTTAAAAGAAAAGTGTTTAATCAATGCATCTTTCTAGTTCTTACGTATGGAGCAGACATGAACCTTAACTAAAAATGACATACAAAGACTGCAGAGACCTGAAAAAAGCCTGGAGAGATGCCTACTTGGTGTAACTAGAAAGATAAGTTGGGAAAATGACAAGAGTGGATGACATCATGATCAGAGTAAAATCCCTGAAATGGCATTGCGCTGGACATGTTGCCAGAAGAACGGACCATCGATGGACAACCGAAATTTTAGATTGGATTCCAAAGTGGCACAAAAGAGATCCAGAAGAAGACCACATGGGAGATGGGTGGATGAAATTCGAAAGCATGGAGGAGAGAGGCTTAAGGCAGAAAGTTGTGGAAGAAGCTTGGGGAGGCCTTCATCCAACAGTCGAAGCTTGGGGAGACCTTCATCCAACAGTCGAAGCTTGGGGAGACCTTCATCCAACAGTCGAAGCTTGGGGAGACCTTCATCCAACAGTCGAAGCTTGGGGAGACCTTCATCCAACAGTCGAAGCTTGGGGAGACCTTCATCCAACAGTCGAAGCTTGGGGAGACCTTCATCCAACAGGGATTTTACTTTGATCATATATCATCATCATCATCATTGTCAACCATTATCAATCCACTGCTGGACGAAGGTCTCCCCAAGTTTCCTCCACAACAGTCTGTCTTGTGCCAGTCTCCTCCATGTCATCCCTGCATACTTTCGAATTTCATTAACCCATCTCCCATGTGGTCTCCTTCTGGGTCTTTTCCTGTCCCTTGGAATCCAATCTAAAATTTCGGCTGTCCATCGATGATCTGTCCTTCTGGCAGTATGTCCAGCCCATTGCCATTTCAGGGATTTAACTCTGATCATGATGTCTTCCACTCTTGTCATTTTTCGGATCCACGAGTTCCTCTTCTTATCTCTCCTGGTTACACCAAGTATGCACCTCTCCATGCTTCTTTGAGTTGTCTGCAGTCTTTGTATATCTCTTTTAGTTAAGGTCCACGTCTCTGCACCATACGTAAGCACTGGAAGGATGCATTGATCAAACACTTTTCTTTTAAGACATAATGGCATATTGCTCTTGAAAATTATGCTGTTTCTTCCAAAAGCTCTCCAGGCAAGTTTTGTACGCCGATTAATTTCTTCATCAATGTGACCCTCACTTGATATCTGCTGTCCAAGATAAACGTACGTGTCTGTTATCTCCAGCTTTTCTCCATCAATCAGTAAATCTTCATTTCTTGTAAAAGCATTGAACATCACTTTTGTCTTCTGAAAGTTCATTTTTAATCCCACTTCTTTACTCTTGTCAGCAAGTTCCTGGATCATACTCTGCAGCTCTGATGGGGTAGTTGCAAAAATGACTACGTCATCAGCAAAACGAAGGTGGGTTAGATAATCTCCATTAATCTTGATCCCTTTGTTTTCCCAGCTCAGCGACTGAAAAACACCCTCCAATGTGGCATTAAAGAGCTTCGGAGATATGGTGTCACCTTGTCTCACTCCCTTTCCAATTTTTATGTGTGTTGTATTTTCAAACAGCCGAATCTTTGCACTTGCATTTTCATAGATGTTATTAATAATATTAATGTATGCATCTTCAATACCGCATGTTTTCAGAGCCATTGTAACTGCTGATGGTTTCACCGAATCAAAGGCTTTTTCATAATCGATAAAAGCCATGCACAATGGAAGTTCATATTCCCTCGCTCTTTCAATTAGTTCTCTCAGTACGTGGATATGATCTATTGTACTGTAGCCACTCCTGAATCCAGCTTGTTCTCTCGGTTGAGCCATGTCCAGTGTTACCTTCAAGCGGTGTGAAAGAACTTTAGTGAAGATTTTATAAACTACTGATAGGAGGCTGATAGGTCTGTAGTTTCCGAGATCCTCAATGTCACCTTTCTTATGTAGCAGGATCATTGTAGCGGTGTTCCAATCCTCAGGAATCTTTCCTTCATTAAGGCATCGAGTGAAAATTTGGGCGAGTACTGTTTCGATTTCTCCACTTGCTTCTTGTATGATGTCTACAGTAATTCCATCTTCTCCTGGAGCTTTTCCCCGCTTCATGTTCTTGATTGCATGTGCAACTTCTGCTGGAAGGACTGGTGGAACTCTGGTATTGGTATCTTTCATGATGTCTGGAGTGCATGTATCATCCCTTTCATATAATTTGGAGTAGAAATCTTTCACTCTTGTCAAAATTTCTGCCTCTATTTCTTGTTACAGAACCATCTTCTTTTCTCAGTGCCATAATCTGTTTTCTTCAGTTACTGAGATGTCCCTTTGCTATCTTTAGGCTTTGGTTGTTTTCAATTGCTTTCCTCACTAGTTCACAGTTGAATTTTCTTACGTCTTCAGTGATACTTTTTCTTACTGTCTTGCATAGCTCTATATATTCCACTTTGGAAGTCACATCTTCTTTAGTTGTCCTCATCTCTCTTCTTTTTTTGCATCAACATTTTCGTTTTTCCTGATAATTTGTTTACATGCAACTTGTTCTTAGACCCAGCTAATTTTGTTGCTGTTTCCATAAGAGCTTTGGTTACTTTTCTGTTAACTTCAGAGATGTCCACTTCTTCCGATGTTAGGCCTTCTAAAGCAGAGAACCTGTTCTTCAGTTCCAACTTGAAGGTATTATGGTGTTTTTTAAGGTTGGTTATGTCAATAGATTTTGTTTGTCTTATGAGCTTGCCACGTTCAAGTTTGGTGTTGAGGTGCATCTTACATCTCACCAATCTATGGTCACTACCTGTGTTGAACTTGTTTAGCACACTGCAGTCTTCTATGACGAATTTTTTGTTACACATAATAAAATCAATTTCACTTGTCGTCCCATTTGGATGTCTCCATGTCCATTTCCTGTGTGGCTTTTTCTTGAAGAAGGAGTTCAAGATGAAAAACCCTTCTGCCTCTGCAAACTCAACGAGAGTATTTCCACGCTGGTTTCTGTTGCCGTGACCGAATTTACCTACTGAAGTTTCATTCTGTTGCCGTTGCCCTATTTTTGCATTGGAAATCTCCCATAATTATTTTCAAGTGCTGCTTACCTTTATTATTTAGATGACAAATTTCCTCATAAAATTCTTCAATTTCTTCTTCAGGATGACTTGTGGTGGGTGCATAAGTTTGAATAATCTGAGCCTGGTATCTTTTCGAGAGTTGGATAACAAGTCGTGCAGCTCTGTCAGAGGAACTTTCAACTTCTACAACTTTATCCTTCAGTTTCTTGTTTATTATAAATCCAACACCACTAGTTCTGCCAGTATCTGTCCCACGATAGTAGAAGAGATGTCCACTTTTCAGTTCGATGAGATCTTCTCCCTTTCTCCTTACCTCACTTAGCCCCACGATGTCCCACTTGATCCTTTGTAGTTCCTCTTCCAATTCAAGAAGCCTTGAATCAGAAGATAGGGAGCGTCCGTTGTACGTAGCCAAGGTCAGCATCAGATGGCAGCCTAGTCCGGTCCTCCGGGGATTCTTAGCACCCTCTGCCTTCATGTCGCACTGGCCGCTGCCTTGGCCAGGTACATTCCAGCTGCCGGAGACTGAGGGCCAAGATTTAAGTTGTGGAATCATTTTGGAGGGGTTTGGCCATAACTCACCACGCTGGCCAAGCGGGTTGGTGAGTGTGGGATAGAATTTCCTCTAATCCCGATGGTATAGTTATACCGCTATTGGCGGTCGCCAGAGCCCCTTTAGTGGGAACAGGATGTACCACGAGAAGGCGGGGTTGACATTTGTCAAGGAGAGGCTGTGATGTTACGCATCACCTGACCTTACATCCCCTTTGATCATATATATATATATATAAAGTAAAATCCCTGAAATGGAAATAGTCTGGACATGTTGCCAAAAGAACAGACCATCGATGGAGAACTGAAATTCTAGAATGGATTGCAAGGGACAGGAAAAAACCAAGAAGAAAACCACATTGGAGATGGGTGGATCAATTTCAAAAGCATGCGGGAGTGACATGGATGGGACTGGCGCAATACAGACGTGGAAGAAACTTGGGGAGACCTTCATCCAGCAGGGGAAAATGGTTGACAATAGTGATATACACTGAAGAGCAATTGAATTTGAGACAGCTGGCGTTTTGCAAATGTGGCGCTGTGGGCGACCCTGTAAACGGAAACGACATGACGTATACAGCGATCCGACAATATAAGGAGTGATGCGACGGGAATCGGTAAGAATCGGACGCAGTATGTGTAAGACGAAGGATCTAAGCGCATTTGATAGTGGGCAAATTGTCGGGGCCCGACGAATGGGTCACTCCATCTCGGAAGTCGTGCAGGCACTGGGATTTTCACGAGCCACTGTGTCACGGGTGCACCGTGAGTACTTCGAATCCGGTAAAACTATTCCTGCAAGGGCCAACTGCCGTGGACAACAGCGTGTGGATGAGCGGGGTCATCGTCGGCTAGCTCGCATTGTAACAGCGGATAGACGGGCCACAGTGCAAGAAATCACTCGGCAATTTAACGCTGGTGCACAAAAACGTGTAAGCAGCCACACAATCTCCTCGTTATGTGGTACATAAGCCATCGTCCCACGAGGGTACCGCTGCTGACCGCACATCACAGGGTGCAAAGATTAGCATGGGTGCGGGAACATCGCCACTGGACCCTAGACATGTGGAAAAATGTTGCCTGGACTGATGAGTCGAGATTCACGTTGGTACATGAGGATGGCAGGATACGAGTACAGCGCAAACCACATGAAGCGATGGATCCTTCTTGCCAGCAAGGTACTCTTCAAACTGATGGGGGTGGCATTCTCGTCTGGGGACTGTTTACGTGGACTGAAATGGGACCCTGGTACGTGTGACATCGTCCCTCACAGGTCAACGTTACCGGGATATACTGGACGACCATCTGCTCCCGTTTGTGCGTCTTCAACATCCCACTGGGGACCTCATCCCCCAACAAGACAACGCACCGAGCCATCGCTCCCGAATTGTATCCGAATGGTTAGGTGAACACTCCACCAACGTGACCTCGCTTCCTTGGCCAGCTGGGTCACCTGACCTCAATACCATCGAGCACATCTGGGATGTCATCGAGAGAGATGTTGGAGGCTCTGACCCTCCTCCATCAAATCTTCGTGAACTGTGGGAGCTTGTTCAGGGGTCGTGGATCCGTATGGCTTCCCAACGCTTCCGGTGTCTTGTTCACTTTTCATTTGTACTATATGTTTACATACATACGAACAGGTGAGATTAAAGATGAATTTAGAAAACAAAATTGATGTGCAATGCTTTTGGAAGAACTAAAGGTTTCGCGAAAGAGATTTTTTCCGTCGGTGGTGGAATTCGAACCCACATCTGCCCTCTTCGGAACGGATTATTCTCCCAATTGAACTACATTGGCAAGGCTAATCTCTGCAACTTGCCATTTTGGTTTAATGCGTCACCTATGTAGTACGTCACACATATCCCCCCCCCTTCAAGAAAGGTGGGCACACGAAATCGCAGGTTTGGATCAGTCGACAAACCGTTCTTAAAGGAGATGACGGAATTCTGATTAATTCCAGACGATGTGTGGAAGACACATTTTTCTCGAACCTCACACGGCCAAGAGATTCAGTTTACTGCCCTTTTCTGCAGGCGATGGGATTCGAACCAACATCTCCCTTCTCCGGAGTTGGACATTCTACCGATTGAACTACGAAGGCAAAGGCTTATCGCTGCAAATTGCCGTTCTGACTTGCGTCATCTCAGTGGCAGGTACGTCATAAAGGTTTATAGATAGATGGGAGAAATTAATAGGGATGACAACATTTATTTTACACAACAGATACCAAGCAGATGCCACATAGTAGAAGAAACCAACAGGCGTATAAAACTAAGCTGGAGAGCATTCGGAAGAAACAGAACAATTTTCTAGAGCAAATTACGATTATGTCTCAAAACAGTACTGTTTAACCTCTATGAATTTTTCCAGCTTTTACTTATGAATCAAAGACGTTGACCTTAACTAAAATAACATATACGGAGGCTGACGAAAACTTCAAGAAGCATGGACAGCTGCACGCTTGTTATAAATAGGAAAGATAGGAAGAACAGCTCACGGATCAATAAAATGACCATAGTTGATGGCATCGTGAACAAAGTAAAGACTCCTAAGTGCAATGGGCTGGACAAATTGCAAGAAAAACTGATCACTGAAATCCTGAAATTCTAGTTAAGATCCCAAGGGAGAGGAAAAGCCTCAGAAGGAAACCTCGTATAAGATGCGTAGACGAAGTTCGAATACATCCCGAAATGACCTGGAAGAATGTTGTGGAAGAGCTTTGGAGAAGCGTTCACCCAGTAGTGGGTTACCAATGGTCGATGATGATTGTGATATGGATAAATGTACATATACACTATATTGACAAAAGTCACCGGACATCTTTTCAAAAGCAAATGAACGGATCCACGGCGTTTTTAAGATGCGCGGTACAGCTGCGAAAGGTATAAAAACAAGCCTGCAGTTGACCGCGATCATATCGCACTGTGAGGTTGAGTGAAAATGTCGCTGCAGGACAGAACTGACTACGAGAAAGGAAAGATTGTTGGGTGATATATTAGTCGGTTGTCCATAAAAGAAACAGAGGCGTTTAAACATACCCAAGTCAACTGTTTTGGATGTACTGAATAAGTGGAAGACACATGGCGTGCCTGAAGTAGCAAAACATACCGACAGACCAAAGAGAATCATTGAAGAGCACCGTCTAAGTCTCAGGAGAGTCGTTACAGCTAATCGACGGAGTACTGCACAACACCTCGGTATACAGGTGAATAACATTGCTGGAACCTCAGTATGTACACGTACCATTTGCAGAGAACTTCATTCCATGGGTTACCGTGGTCGTGCGGCTGCTCATTAACCTTTCATCTCCACTCGGAATGCTGCTTATCGTTTAGCATTGTGTGAAGAACATTTATCGTGGACCGTAGATCAATGGAAGCGGGTCCTATGGACTGATGAATCCAGATACAAGATCCATCAGTCTGATGGTCGTGTGTGGGTACAGCGGCAGCCGGGGAACGCTATTTATCACAGTGTACTGTTTCTACGGTCAAGTTTGGAGCTGACAATGTACTCGTGTGGAGGGTGGTTTTCGTGGTATGGTCCTGGCCCATTGGTTATCGTGGACAAACCTGTTAACCAGCACGTCTACCTCGATATTTTGGACAATTATGCCGTACCAACTATGTGTCAATACTATGGAACCGAGCCTTATTGGTACCAGCAGATAATGCACCGAGCCACAAAGCACGGATTGTTACGGCGTAGTTTGACCATGATTCCGTATCGTGTGTGGACTGGCCAGCACAGAGCCCTGATCTTAATACCATTGAGCACCTATGGGATGAATTAGAGCGCCGCATAAGGAGTTTGGAACCAAGGCCTACTACTAAGCAACAGTTAGCAGCAGCATTATGTACTGAATGGAAGCGCATACCTATCGCTGTGTTCCGAAACCTTGTCGAAAGCACGTCTCGAAGGGTCAGTGCATGCATTAAGGCCAAAGGTGGACCGACACCGGACTAATATAGGGTGTCCACAATGTCATGTTACACCCCCCCCCTGTAATAAGAAATGTAAGTGAGCTATGTATCTGTTGTATGATGTATATGTTGAGTTATGGTCTGTATTGTGTTTATTTACAGATTAGGTACCTGAACCATGTGTGATACCAGCGAATACACCCTGGAACAGCGGATTGTTGTCAGTGTCTGGGTACACGAACGTCCACACACAGGGAAGACAATGCGTGACGTCCGTGCCGATTTCCAACAACGATTCGACAAAGAGGGGCCCCTCCAAAACAGACTCTTCTGCGGTGGCAACATAAACTCTTCGAAGCAGGTAACATCAAGGATAAACCACGAACGGGAAGATCATCAACCAGAGTGCAACAGTGTCAAGCGGTCGAGGAATCAGTTATCAGGTCACCGACGAAGTCGCTCCGCAAACGATCAGCGGAGCTTGGAATACCACGATCGACACTGCATAAGCACATGAAGAATGACCTGAATTTGCACGCATATCGCCCGATGTTCGTTCAGGAGTTATCAAACATCGATTTAAACCGCAGACGGAATGCATGTGCAAATGATGCTTCAGACATTTGCCACAATCCCAAAACATGAAAAGGTCATTTTCAGTGATGAATGTGCGATATACCGCAGCTGTCGATCCCGGAACGTTGTGTTCTGGTCCAAGGAAAACCCACATTATGTCGAAGAATTGGAACATCATCCTCCGCATGTCATGATATGGGCTGCAATGAATAGTCGACATCTGTTTGGACCGTATTTCTTTGATGGCCCAATGAATCAGACAACTTACCTGGACATGCTGCAAACCTGGTTTGCGCCACAACTTGGAAATCTTGGCATTCTGAATGACGTATGGTTCGAACAGAATGGGTCACCCGCCCAATACGCAATCGCTGTTCGGGATTACCTTAACGAGGTCTTTCGGGATAGTTGGATCGGCAGTGCTGCCCGCTCCACTTGAATGCCCAACTCGAAGCCCAGATCTCTCAACGTGTGATAATGCCCTTTGGGGTTTCATAAAGGAGGTTGTTGTACAGCAGCGCTAACAAACCACTCATGAACTTAAACAAGCAGTGAGACGTGCTTTCTTTCGTATCACCCCGTAACTGCTTCGGAAAATGTCCCACAGAACATGGCGTAAAATTATTCTCTGTCACGAGAATGACGGAGCCCAAACGGATGCACTGGATGTTTAAGGTTGCCTCAACATATAACTCAGCATACATCATACAACAGATACATAGCTCACTTCCATTTCTTATTACAGGGGTGGTAACAAGACATTGTGGGCACCCTGTATGTCAATAAATGATATGTTGTGTTTCTCTGCTAAGTGTCCGGTGACTTTTGTTAATATAGTGTATATACGTACAGTATATGTATATAGACACATTAAGCCATATTTCTTTGTCGGAGGTATTAATTACACTTTGTCGAAAATGTTCGCCGACAACAAATTTACATTTGAAGCAAAAACTACTATTATAAATATAGTACGGTAAATAAATTCGATATAAAACACAATAAATGAAATAACAGCTTGTTAAAATCTCTCAGTAGCACACTTTTAGTACATAAAAATTGAAATCATTACGTATTGGTCTTGTATGAACACTTTACATTTGGTCTTATATATTCGTGCAGAAAAAGTCTATCGAATGAACTTTCTAAACGTTTACAATGTATTATCAAAATATGTCATAATTCGAGAAAAGTGGATGAATGTACTGCCGTTATTTTACATATAACGCCCGTAGTTTCTATATCTATAAACAGTAGAAAAAAAATACTGAACAATTAGACATTTCAAACACAAATAAACCATTTCACATTATACACACATTCAGTATCATATATTGTGGGTTCGCTACCTTTGGCTTATAAAATCTAGATGCGTTGAAAAAGGCAGTCAGACTTTCAAAAAGTTATCAATTGTCTGCCATATGTTGACGCAAAGGGAATGTGTGCAAACCCATCACTTTATATATGGTAGTAGATGCAGTAACTATAAACACGAATCGTTATAGTTACTGAATAGTTCAGTTTTCCACAACGTATAAACAATTTAACATGAGAAACATGTTCAGTGTCTTTCATTGTGGGTTCGCCGTTTTGGCTTTGGATTATCAGATTTATTCAAACTCAGAAAAGCAGTCAGATAGGCTTTCAAAAAGTTATTAAGTGTCTGCCTTATGTTGACGCAAAGGGAGCGTGTGGAAACCTATAACTTTACATACCGAAGCAGATTTAATAACTCACAACATCAATGGTAAAACTATCATGTTTATGGTGTTTAATTATTTATCAGTTGTTGAAAATACTGCTAAATAATTAAACACCGTAAACATGTTAAGTATCCGCTATTGTAGGTTCACCGTATTGTCTTTGGTTTAACAGATTTATGCCTGATGAAAAAGGCAGTCAGGTATACTTACAAATAGTTATCAAAAGTCTTCCATATGTTGAAGCAAAGGGAACATATGAAAAAACCTATCACTTTACATATGCAGTAGATTCTATACACACCATTCGTAATAGTTACTGAAAAGATTTTATTTTCCACAACGTATAAACAAATAATTTAACATGAGAAACGTGTGTCCGTCGCTGTGGTTTCTACATTTTGTCTTTAGATTACGAGATTTATCCATGATGGGAAAGGCAGTCAAACTTTCAAAAAGCTATCAATTGTCTGCCATATGTTGAGACAAAGGAAACGTTTGCAAACTCATCCATTTGTTTAAAACACCACTGATAAAAAACAAAACAAAAAAACTATTGAATATTATCAATGTTCCACAACTGGAAAACAATTAAACACCATAAACATTTCCAGTATCCGCAATTGTGGGTTCACCAAATTGTCCTTTGCTTATATGATTTATTCGTACTCAAAAACAGGTAAGTCATGGAATTTCAAAAAAGTTATCAACTGTCTGTCACATGGTGACGTAAAGGGAACCTATGCAAAATCCACCGCTTTACATATCGCAAAATGTTCAGTAACCATAAACACGCTTCATAATAGTTACTGAATAGTTTTAATTTTCCACAACATGTAAACAAATGATTTAACATAAGAAATATGTTAAGTGTCTTTCGTTGTGGGTTTAACGTATTTGCCTTCATTTAATCGGGTTCACGCATGCTCAGAAAAGCAGTCAGATTTTCATAAAGTTATGAAATGTCTGCCATATGTTGAGGCAAAGAGATCGTGTGCAAACCCATCACTTTACATATGGCAGTAGATTCATTAACATAAAACAACACCAACGGTAAAAAGCTACTGAATATTAATAAATTTCCACAACTGGTAAACAATTAAACATCATAAACATGTTTAAGTATCCGTAAATGTGGGTTCACCGTGTATTGTCTTAGTCTTTCGAGTTAATACTTTCTGAAAACGGCAGTCAGATAGACTTTCAAAAATTTATCAAATGTCTGCTACATGTTAACGCAAAGGGGATGTGCGCAAACCCATTACTTTACATATCGTAGTAGATTCAGTAACTATAAACAATGATCGTAATAGTTACTGAATAGTTTTTAATTTCCCACAACGTATAAACAAATGATTTAACATGAGGCACATGTTAAGGGTGCGTCGTTGTGAGTTCAACCTATTGCCTTCGTTTAATCAGGTTCGCTCATGATCAGAAAAGCAGTCAGATTTTCATAAAACTATTTTATGTCAGATTTTCATAGATAAACGAAGCTTGGAGATTTCGTGTGATCTCCATTCTGTGATTTCAGTTCTGCGCTTTCAGTTAATGCGGCTTCAGACTTGGAAATGCGAATTTTGAGATTGGTTTCCAGTGACTGTGAACTTGTGACCGTGCTCCTGTGATTGGGATCCTGTGATTGGAATCCTACCGGCTGCGGCACATTATATAACGACCCTCGCTCCTTTATATTTCTTTCTTGATATAACTGTAATCCCACGACGGCCGTCACATAATATTGTCGGTTCGTTCCATGGAATCACACACTTTTGAAAAATATAAAATTCGGGCCCTTTGTAACAATAACAAAAGAACCCAACAAAGAAAAACTGTATATTTTAATAAAACTATGTGGCTTGGGACCTATCGAAGGGCAGGTTAATGGAATGCCCGATTCATTTTGTCTACGAAGTATATGGACCCTAGACACAAACTTCGTACTTTCCGTAAACCGATGCTGCAGCTACCTGGCGCAGTACAAACGACGCTCTCCAGAAAACAAATAGTCTTCTCCAACGCCAATTTCGTGACCCAACCTGTCTCTGAAAAACCAAGGTTCCGTCTGTCTCCCTCTCACTCCCAAAGTGACCCTTTCTCCTTTAAAAACTTCAGAAAATCTCCACTCATAATCTGGTTTCGGAGTATCAGCAGTTTTGGGTTTATCTTATTGCTTTTGGGTTATCAGATTTATTAATTCTCAAAAAACCTGTCAGGTATGATTTCAAAATGTTATCAACTGTCTGTCATATGCTGACGCAAAGGGAACGTGTGCAAGCCCATCACTTTGCATATGGCAGTAGATTCATTAACTTAAAACACCAATGGTAAAAGCTACTGAATATTATTAAAACATGCCACAACTGGTAAACAATTAAACATCATAAACATGTTTAAGTATCCGTAAGTGTGGGTTCACCGTGTATTGTCTTTGGTCTATCGGATTTATACGTTCTGAAAACTGCAGTCAGATAGACTTTCAAGAAGTTATCAAATGTCTGCTATATGCTAACGCAAAGGGAATGTGTGCAAACCCATCACTTTGCAAATCGCAGTAGATTCAGTAACTATAAACAATGATCGTAATAGTTTCTGAATAGTTTTTAATTTCCCACAACGTATAAACAAATTATTTAACATGAGACACATGTCAAGTGTCCGACGTTGTGGGTTTAACGTATTGCCTTCGTTTTATCAGGCTCACGCATGCTCAGAAAAGCAGTCATAGATTTTCATAAAGTTATTAAATGACTCATGTGTTGACTCAAAGGAAACGCATGAAAAACTCATCACTTTACATATCGCAGTATATTCAGTAACTATAAACACGATTCGTAATAGTTACTGAACAGTTTTTATTTTCCACAACGTGTAAACAAACGATTTAACTTGAAAAACATATTAAGTATCCGTAGCTGTGGGTTCAGCGTATTGTTGGGTTATATGATTTGTATATGCTCAAATATGCAGTAAAGTATGCTTTGAAATAGCAATCAATGGCCTGGCACATTTTGACTCGAAGGAAATGTGGTAATACTAGTCTGTAATATCACTGTCTCCTTTCTATCTCTTTTCTCAATCTACGTAGATGCGATCCCGCGATAACTGTCACATAACTTCGTTTGTTCGTTCCATAAAATCACACACTTGAAAAAAATATGGAACTCGGACCCTTTGTAACATTAAAAAAAAAAAAAAACAAAAAAAAAAACACCCAGTTTATTCCATTAAAACTGTGTCTTGCGAACCGTCGGAGGGCAGGTTAATCAGGCTAATGGAAAGCTTGACTTCGTTTCCGTGCGTGCTGTATGAACTCTATACCCGAACTTCGTACTTCCCGTAAACCGACGCCGCAGCTACCCTGCGCAGTACCAACGACGCTCTTGCGGAAACCAAATAGTCTCCCCCAACACCAATTTCGAGCGCGTTCTTTCTCTGAAAAACCAAGGTTCAGTCTGTCTCCCTCTGACTTCCAAATGACCCTTCTGTCTTAAGAACTTCAGAAAATCTCCACTCCCACTTAATTGGGTTTCGGAGTTAATCCGGACCTACGTGGGGCTACCTGCAAAAAATCCTTACGCTTGTGTTTTTCTAACTAAAGCACCCTTCAAAAAATTAGATTGCCACACAAGGCAGGTGAAAAACACTTCGGATACTGAGACATACTTATGTTCTAATTCCACGGTAATGCGGTGAATCTCGTGTATCAGACACCAACAGCTTCAAGAGGTGCCTATTTCGTCCGCTCTGCCCCAAGATGTTGCGAACAAAGAAATTCCACGTGGGAATAAACATATGCATATATATTCACAATTATTTCTTATGAACGGGGTGTTAGCGAATCTTACAACTTCCTCGTCGTTCGGACGGAAGTCCATATTTTTTATATAATATATATATAATATATATATATCATCATCATCATCATCATTGTCAACCATTATCAATCCACTGCTGGACGAAGGTCTCCCCAAGTTTCCTCCACAACGGTCTGTCTTGTGCCAGTCTCCTCCATGTCACCCCTGCATACTTTCGAATTTCATACACCCATCTCCCATGTGGTCTTCTTCTGGGTATTTTCCTGTCCCTTGGAATCCAATCTAAAATTTCGGCTGTCCATCGATGATCTGTCCTTCTGGCAGTATGTCCAGCCCATTGCCATTTCAGGGATTTAACTCTGATCATGATGTCTTCCACTCTTGTCATTTTTCGGATCCACGAGTTCCTCTTCTTATCTCTCCTGGTTACACCAAGTATGCACCTCTCCAAGCTTTTTGAGTTGTCTGCAGCCTTTGTATGTCTCTTTTAGTTAAGGTCCACGTCTCTGCACCATACGTAAGCACTGGAAGTATGCATTGATCAAACACTTTTCTTTTAAGACATAATGGCATATTGCTCTTTAAAATTATGCTGTTTCTTCCAAAAGCTCTCCAGGCAAGTTTCGTACGCCGATTAATTTCTTCATCAATGTGACCCTCGCTTGATATCTGCTGTCCAAGATAAACGTACGTGTCTGTTATCTCCAGCTTTTCTCCATCAATCGATAAATCTTCATTTCTTGTAAAAGCATTGAACATCACTTTTGTCTTCTGAAAGTTCATTTTTAATCCCACTTCTTTACTCTTGTCAGCAAGTTCCTGGCTCATACTCCGCAGCTCTGATGGGGTAGTTGCAAAAATGACTACGTCATCAGCAAAACGAAGGTGGGTTAGATAATCTCCATTAATCTTTATCCCCTTGTTTTCCTTCTTGTTTTCTTTCTTTACTACCAGCGACTGAAAAACACCCTCCAATATGGCATTAAAGAGCTTCGGAGATATGGTGTCACCTTGTCTCACTCCCTTTCCAATTTTTACGTGTGTTGTATTTTCAAACAGCCGAATCTTTGCACTTGCATTTTCATAGATGTTATTAATAATATTAATGTATGCATCTTCAATACCGCAGGTTTTCAGAGCCATTGTAACTGCTGATGGTTTCACCGAATCAAAGGCTTTTTCATAATCGATAAAAGCCATGCACAATGGAAGTTCATATTCCCTCGCTCTTTCAATTAGTTCTCTCAGTACGTGGATATGATCTATTGTGCTGTAGCCACTCCTGAATCCAGCTTGTTCTCTCGGTTGAGCCATGTCCAATGTTACCTTCAAGCGGTGTGAAAGAACTTTAGTGAAGATTTTATAAACTACTGATAGGAGGCTGATAGGTCTGTAGTTTCCGAGATCCTCAATGTCACCTTTCTTATGTAGCAGGATCATTGTAGAGGTGTTCCAATCATCAGGAATCTTTCTTTCATTAAGGCATCGAGTGAAAATTTGGGCGAGTACTGTTTCGATTTCTCTACTTGCTTCTTGTATGATGTCTACAGTAATTCCATCTTCTCCTGGAGCTTTTCCCCGCTTCATGTTCTTGATTGCATGTGCAACTTCTGCTGGAAGGACTGGAGGAACTCTGGTACTGGTATCTTTCATGATGTCTGGAGTGCATGTATCATCCCTTTCATATAATTTGGAGTATAAATCTTTCACTCTTGTCAAAATTTCGCCTCTATTTCTTGTTACAGAACCATCTTCTTTTCTCAGTGCCATAATCTGTTTTCTTCCCTTACTGAGATGTCCCTTTGCTATCTTCAGGCTTTGGTTGTTTTCAATTGCTTTCCTCACTAGTTCACAGTTGAATTTTCTTACGTCTTCAGTGATACTTTTTCTTACTGTCTTGCATAGCTCTATATATTCCACTTTGGAAGTCACATCTTCTTTAGTTGTCCTCATCTCTCTTCTTTTTTGCATCAACATTTTCGTTTTTCCTGATAATTTGTTTACATGCAACGGGAACCCTTGTGTGAGAATCGAAATACACTTCTTTTTTTAGGTGTTCCTGACAAACAAAAACTTTTAACATCGACTGAAATTATATAAATAATATATATATTATATATTATAGTATATAAAAGATATATTATATTATATAAAAGATATATTATATTGTATAAGAGATATGGGCTTCTGTCTGAACGACGAGGAAGTTGTAACATATAAATAATATATTATATTATATAAAAGATATGGACTTCCGTCCGAACGACGGGGAAATTGTAAGATTCGCTAACACCCAGTTCATAAGAAATAATTGTATATAAATATATATATATTTGTTGCATGTAAACAAATATATATATACTTAAGAGCAAAACTGAAGACTAAGGAAAAAATTTTAGAATTTAAAACGAAGGGTGCAAAATAACCTGAAAATCAAAACGCGCAACGCAGCAGTTTTGAAAATTCAGAATACACATTCTATAAAGAAGATACCTAAGCAAAAAAATACATATATAATTTTGACTCACACCTAATACAACATAGAAAAGGTTATGTATCTACCTGTGTGAGTAAAAGGAGAAAAGATAAAAAAATAAAATAAAACAACTGAATGTAGAAGGTGTCGAGAATACTGAGCCTTGGCTTTATCAAGGACCAGCAAAAACTCTGCATTTTCTCACTTCCACAAAGACCTAGTTGGAAATGGGTTTCTGCAAGGCCATAGATGCAAGTAACATTCCCACCTAAAATAGTTTAAAAAATATATATATATAAGTCATGTCCTCCGTAGAGTAGCATGACCTAGCACTAGTTAACAATTTCGCTTGCATCCATTAACCTTCATGGCCCGACCCATGCTCTTCATCTGTTACTATTAAACAGAGAGAAGAAGATTAAAGAGAACTCAAGCTGTGAGAGTGACATAATAAATAGAAATGATTTTCAGCTATAACGAAATTCCAAGTTCGTTTGAGAGAGAATTTAAACCTGAAAAACAATGCAAAAGAAATCCAAATTTTACATTGCAATTAAAAAAGGAAATGTTAATTTATAACGAACAGATTTTTGAAAGAAAACTTGAGTCTAAAACCCCTACTCTACAACTTATGACAGCACGAAAACGAGAATAAGTTAAAGATAAATATTAACTAAAGAAAACTTTGTGAAAGTTATATACCTTAAACAGTTAGTTGCAATATGTACAAAGTATTTCAGCAGTGCTTTAAGTGCATAATTAATTAGTTATTAAGAACTTAACTACTTTGAAAAAACAGCGCATAGACAGCGCATAGAAAAGGAACAGGCTTAGCCTTCTTCTGTTCCTAGGTACCCCAAAAGACGCTCAAAGTTACAAAGAAAAGTAAGAGTTAAAACCCGCAAAAATGTTAACAGACAAACCAATGCTTAAAAGCTGAAAAGCTAAAAAACGACAGAGAAAAGGTACATAAAGTACAAACATTGAACTTATAAAACCTAGAACCCAAAAACAAGGAAGAGAGCTTACCTCTTGTGTGACAAAAACTTTTCTCCACACAAGAGGAGAACATGGCTGACCCCTTCCGCCACTCCCTAGACGCTGGGGGGCAGTGAGGGTGGGGCTGATGGCCTCCTCATACAGCAAGAAAACAAATATATATATATTTATATACAATTATTTCTTATGAACTGAATCTTACAATTTCCCCGTCGTTCGGACGGAAGTCCATATCTTTTATATAATATAATATATTATTTATATGTGACTACCTCTAACTTCCTGGCAGCTTCCCTATCGTCTAACTCTAACAATTTTAATGTTGGTACTTGTCCTTTGTTGCTTTTCTTTGAATTTAGTTTCATTAGATAAACAAACAAGTATACTTCTATATTTTCATCAAGTTCCGATTTAGCCTTTTTCTTCTTCAGCACTCCCTTCTCCCTATTCTTCCTTTTTTTACATTTCTTTCTTTACTACCAATTTTAATGATTTCAATAGCAGATAATAAAAAACACATACTGTACATGCATTTGAAAACAAACTATCCTTTTAACGTATTTATCTCTGTTTGAATTATATTAAGAACTGCATAACAATCTATTGCCCCTTATCTTACTCCTAACACTAATTGCATGATGGATCGCTTAACCACATTTACCAAACCAACAACACACAGGTTAAAATACAGAAGAAACTCAAAAGAAAATTGGTACGTTACCGAGGCTACTCGGGCTTCCCTCTGCTTCATCTCTAAACACAGATTTCACTGCACCGTCTTGTGTCAATTGTTTATGTCCATCAATTGAATCCGCGTCAATGAAATCCACGCCATCTATGGTATCAGACACATCATCGTCACGACCTCCGGTCCTTGTCTCGGAGTTCCTGAAATACACGGCCACGTGATGCTTGTCCTTTGTCACTGTCTTTGAAGCCACATAAGGAAATATGAACAACGAAGCTTGGAGACTTCGTGAGATCTCCGTCCTGAGATTTCAGTCCAGCGGTTTCAGTCCTCGTGACTATATCTTCAGATTGGGATCCTATGACTGTGATCCTATGACGGTGATCCTATGATTGGAACATTGCAATTGGAAGCCAACGGGCTGCGAAACTTTATGTAACGACTCTCGCTCCTTTGTATTTCTTTCTCAATATAGCTGTGATCCCGCGAGAGTCGTCACATAATTTTGTTGTTTCGTTCCATAGAATCCCACACTTTAAAAAAAATAGAATATCGGCCCAATGTAACAATAACAACAAAAAAGTTTATTCCATGAAAACTATATGGCAAGGGTAGGTTAATGGAAAATATATATCAAAAGGCAGGTCAATGGAAAATATAAATCGAAGGGCAGATTAATCGAATGTTTGATTGATTTGGTCTCCGTCCGTGCTTGATTGACCCTAGAGCCAAAATTCGTACATACCTTAAACCAACGCTGCGGCTACCAGACTCAATGCCAACACCACCATCCGCAAAGCAAATAGTCTCCTCCGCCTCCAATTCCACGACCTCACCTATCTCTAAAAGACCCCCCCCTCCCCATCTGTCTCACTTTCAAAGTGACCATGCTCTCTTAAAAGCTTTAGAAAATCTCCACTCCCACTTAATAGGGTTTCGAAGTTAGTCCTGACCCCTGACCTACATGGTGCTACCTGCAAACACCATTAATCTCACGTTCTCGCACCCTTCAAATAATCACATCGCCACACAAGACTGGTGCAATACACTACAAATACTCAGACGCCGCCCCGGTGGCGAAGTGGTCTAAGCGATGGCCTCTGATCATTCGTCCGAAAGGGGTCAGGGTTCGAATCCCGGTGAGGCATGGATGTTGTGTTTGTTTTACGGCACTGGCTCTCTCCCTTCCCTGGAACCAGTGACCCTAAATTAGGGACGGGCGACTGCCCATAGCCCATTGAGTTGCTCACTGTGGTCGCTAAACCTTCAATCAAAAAAAAAAAAAAAAAAATACTCAGACATGCGTATGTTCTAATCCGATGATAATGCTGCTAATCTCGTGCATCAGACACAAACAGTCTCAAAACATGCTCATTTCCTACGATCTGCCCCAAAATGGCTCGAACAAAGATATTCCATGTGGGAACGAACATATGTGCGCATATTTACAGTTTTTTTTGTTTTTGTTTTTATGAACTGGGATTAGCGAATCTTACAATTTACTCGCCGTACAAATCATGGTCCACATCTTTCATATGACTTGAGTTGATGTAAAGTGTTTTTGTTTGTCGGGAACACCTAAAAAGAAAGAAATGTTTTCCAATTCTCACCCATCTGTAATGTGAATATCTATGTCCGGCATGACGACAGTCTTTATATACACAGTCGTGTCAGAATATGACCACCTACCTAGTAATGGGAGTAACCACACTTGGCCCGGATGATAGCGGCGATACTGCGTGGCATGGACGCAATGAGGCCCTGGAAGGTTGCATAAAGGCACACGTGCTCATTCGGACTGCGGAAGGAGCACGGAGGTCCCGGAGACGACGTGGTTGTGGGTCGGCACGTCGAACCTGTCGATCCAAATAGGCCCACAAGTGCTCTATGGGATTGAGGTCGGGCGATTTCGCCGGCCAAGGGAGGACGGAGACATCGTTGTCATGTTCCTGGAACCAGTCACGCAATACCCTTAATGACGTGGCACGGCTCATTGTCCTGTTGGTTGACATTACCACCACCGGGGTAAACTTTCAACATGAAGGGATTCATGGGGTTAGCGAGGATGGATAGGTAGCCATTGGCGTTCAGGGACCCATCCACTGTTACCAGCGATCCCTGGTCATACCAGGAAAACATCCTCTAGACATGTACACTGCCACCGCCGGCCTGTACTTGACCGACAAGGGTGTCCCGGTGTTGGTTTTCGTATGTCTGACGCCGTAACCGCCACCGTCACTTCTCTGGAATAGAAAACTCAATTTGTCGGAGAAAACAACCATTTTTTACTGTCCAAAGATGGTAGTCCCATGCGAAATATAGGCGTCATTGCCAATGAACCTAGGTTAATGGGCGCCTTGACGCAGCGCCAACTCCGGAGACCCATGCGTAACAGGATTCGCTCTACTGTTATCGAGGACACGTACCTGGGTGCCCCAGCGTTCATTTGTGTAGTCAATTGCTGCACTGTTGCGCGTCGATTGCCATTTACCAGTCCACGGAGGTGACGTTCTCCTCTGCGGTCGATGTCCTTTGGAGCTCCACAGTTAGGACGTCAGGAGGTACTGGGTGAGCCCGCGGTCCATTCTTGGTACATCTTTACTACAGTGCCTCGCGGACAGCCCACGAAGTCAGCTGTTTCCGAAATGCTTCCACTCTTTGTGCTATAGCCGATGATCACTCCTTTTTGAACGTCCGTCAAATCACTACCTCTGCCCAGTGCTCGCGTTACGCACTATGGCTCACGTGACCTGGCCGGCCACCTATATTATATCTCCGTGTTGTCGACCTTGTCACGTGAACTTTGCGGCGCCCTTCGACGGGTACACTGTGATTCCGGGGGTGGTCATATTATTCTGATACGGCCGTGTATTAACATGCACATTCCCATGACTATGAGCAGTTAGTTCACTTGGGTTCGTAATTATATTCGGCTGTCAAAAAAAGGTATGTACACTTATTTATGTTCTTCTGTACCCTTAACTTCATGCTCCAAGCTGACAATAACAAAAAAATATTATCCGATCATCTCACTTCCAAGGTGACCCTTCCCATCATGACTCAAGTCTAATTCTTCAAGTTTAACCAAGATAAGGGAGTCTGAGTGCGGTATAATTTTACCTGCCCCTTGTACTATATCCACCGGAAACTTTGAAGTTGTGAAGTTCCCTCTCTGCTCCCTGGAATTCCTGGTCGCTACAGTCTTTGTGTACTTCTTTGACATGAAAGCTCCACAGCAGACTCCCGGTAACCTTTCACTGAGGAAAACATTCCAAATTTTCCCGGTTGATCTAACCTAAGAATTTCCCGTCCATTCTTCGAAGTGAATCTTACCCACGATAACAATACCTGCAACTTCAGAAAAATTGCTTTCAGCACCCACATGTGCGGCCCCGAGCTGACTGATCCTTTTATTTTCTCTTGATAGCCCCTCTCTCTTATTATAGGAAGGAATCGATGCACGAGAATTGTCTTCACCCTCCTTTTTGTTTTGCGGTGTGCCCTTAATGGGCTCCCTTCTATCGTTCGAATTCGAAACATATCTGCACTTCTCAGACACCCTGAAGCTACAAGTCTAATTTTTCGTCATGTACTCTTCTGTATGCTACTTATTTGCTGACAGATCTGGGCTTGCTTTTTTTTTTTTGCTTTCTGTTAAGAATCTTGTACCCGGCTGCCTTAACTTGACCACCAGCAATCCCTTGCTGATTTCCCGACACTGTAGCTGCTTACATCCGCTCTTGAGTAACGATTTTCTGGGTTTTACTCATTTCTGGAAAGTATTCCGCTGCCATTAAAACTATACACGTCGAAGTTGGTACGATAGCACACTACAATTTCCTAAAACCTTTCTCTCCTGGGATACTCGTAGCACTGGCTGCATATTCTTCCAGTAACTTTACGCCTATTTCCTTGTAGGGAAAATGACTTTGTCCCATCAAATCCTGCCAAAACTATTTCCTCTTTTTAAGAGAAATCCTGCTCTCCTAGAGCCCTTTCTCATATATAAGTAATCCGCTCTCCCGAATCAATAAACGCGGTTGCGCCTTGCCTTCTTTCGGCCATAACTTTTAATGTCCACCAATGGGAATCTCAACAATTTCAGCTTCTATCCTAAGTATTGCCACAAAATATTGTACTCACTCGGGCTACGACCGCTTCTGCCTCGACATCGTGGACACCTCCGTGAATAACCTCCTGGTTTTCATCTTTTGAAGTGGGAGTGACATTATTGTATTAATATTCTAGAATGGGCTATTCTTCTTCCGATCCACTTGCTTGGTGCTATTTCTATCAAACCTTTGTGAACAATTAGCTCGGTAATGCCCTCTTCTTCCACATGGAAAGCAAATTCTGCCCTTATCTGAACTTAAGATGACCTCCTGCTGATTGGACGGACGTATATCAGTTCTCTTCGGATAGCCATGCCCTTTTTTACTGACACCTTTTCTGGAATACACATAGCCTGCGGAAAAATTCCTTTCCTTACTCCTGCTTACTCCCTGAGTTTTAAAATAATTACCTTTGGAATGTTCCCGGTTAAAGAAGATTTATATCATCTTTTTCCCTTATTTTCCAACTTCTCTTTCACATTAACATGACTTGTATACAAATCAAACAATTTTGCTAAATCTTTCACTCACTCAAGCTTTCCCCTAGCTACCCTCGGCAGCAAATAACTTTTGACGCTGATGATGATGTTTTAAATTTATCACGCACAAGCAAATTCACTAAATCTTCAATCTTAGAAACTTCACTTGAATCAACATAGTATACCAGTGATCTTTTAACCTACTAGCAATTTGCATTAAGCTTTCACCCTTAACTTTGCTGAATCTATTAAACTGACTTAAGTAAATATCTGTTGTCAAAATGACATTCCGCTAATATAGCTTCCTTTACTGTGTCATATATACTGCACTCTTCAACAGATAATCTTCTAAACAAAGGATTAACACATTCAGCATTAAATAAAGCAATCACCAATTTACCTTTATAACCTCTTCTGGAATTTCACGAAACATAAAATCTCTCTATAACGTGACAAAGATATCTTATACCTTTTTTGGATTATTTGAAGCCTTAAAAGTTTTCTGAATAATTTTGATATAAGCTGACAACTTAGTTTCTGCCTTGAAAGTATTATTAACTTTACATATTTCATTTTCGTTTCTACTGGTTAATTCAATTTTCTTTAGCTCAAACTTTCTTACTTTGTAAATTTAACTTCTTCTGCTCTAACTCTTGTAGCTTTACTATTTTCTAACTCCAACAGCCTTAATTTTGCCTTTAGTTCTTTGTTGCTTTCCTCCGAATAAAGTTTCATTAGATTAGCATAT
The DNA here is from genome assembly GCA_039090855.1 of Macrothele yani. NCBI lineage: Eukaryota > Metazoa > Arthropoda > Arachnida > Araneae > Macrothelidae > Macrothele > Macrothele yani. The sequence continues at coordinate 106,106,061 of CM077014.1, read as the reverse complement.
ACTGCTTTATTTTCATCAAGTTTCGAGTTAGCATCTTCTTCAGCACTTTCTTACCATCGTCTTCCTTATTCTCCTTCTTTCGCTTACTACCCATTTCAATTATCCCAGTAGCAGATAAGAACACATAAATACAAATGAAAACAAACTATCTTTTTAATTTTTTTTTTTTTTTTTGACTGGAGGTTTAACGACCACCGTGAGCAAATCAGTGGGCTATAAGCAGTCGCCCGTTCGTAATTTAGGGCCACTGGTTCGAGGTAAGGGAGAGAGAGATCCAGCGACGGAAAACAAACAAAACATCCATGCCTCACCGGGATTTGAACCCGGACCCATTTCAGACGAATGATCCGGAGCCATCGCTTAGACCACTGCGCCACCGAGGTGGAACATATTTAACTTTGCCTTAATAATTTTAAGAAATGCATAACAATCTATTACCATTTATTTATCTTACTCCTAAACCTAATTGTATGATGGATCATCTAACCACATTTACTTAGCCAACATACAGGTTAAAATACCGAAGAATCTCAAAACAAAATTGGTACGTTACGGAGACAATTCGCGCCTCCCTCTGCTTCATCTGTAAACACCGATCAACGAAGCCGCCGTGTCTGTTTTTCACGTCCACCAATTAAATCCGCGTCAATAAAATCCATTCCATCTATGGTATCAGGCACTGAACCGTCATGACCTCCGGTTCTTGTCTCGGTATTCCTGGATTCTCGGCCACGCGAGGCTGGTCTTTTGTCACTGTCTTTGAAGCCACACAAGGAAATATGAAAAACGAAACTTGGAGATTTCGTGAGATCTCTTTTCTGCGATTTCAGTTCTGCACTTTCAATAAGGCGGCTTCAGTCCTGGAGATAAAAATCTTGAGATTGGGATCCTGCGACTGTGAGCCTGTGACCGTAATCCTATGACTGGGATCCTGTGATTGGAATCCTATCGGCTGCGGCACTTTATGTAACGACCCTCTTTCCTTTTTTATTTCTTTCTCGATACAACGGTGATCCCGCGACGGCCGTCACATATTGTCGGTTCGTTCCATAGAATCACATACTTGAAAAAATATAAAATTCGGGCACTTTGTAACAATAACAAAGCAAACAAGTTAGTAAAATCATGCAATGCATTGATTATGATACGCTATCCAACATACAGAAATCATTACTCAAATTATAAGAATAATGGCTGTGGTATAAATCTCATTCCTGTGCCCTGACCTTTGATCCCATTTCGATTATATTCAACAGAATTGGTCCAGTATACCTCCGCAACAACATACTAAAGTTTTGTCGCAATAGAAGCATTTTAGTTAAGTAATGAGGATAGTGACTGTGGAATAAATCTCACACCTGTGCACTGACCTTTGACCCCATTTCGGTGGTATTCAACAGAACCGGTTCAGTACATTTCCGGAACAACATGATCAAGTTTTATCGCAATCAAAGTATTTGCACGTAACTTATGAGGCCTGCCTAATTGCGATGAAATGGACACCGCTCCTATAACGTGACCTTAAGACCCCATTTCGTACATTTTCAATAGGTTTCCTTCCCAGGTTATTCCCTACCACATACTAAAAATTTCATCGAAATCGAACCATTTTTACGCGAGTTATCGTGCGGACGGACGGACGAACAGACAGACAGACAAGACAAAGTTGGAGCATATACGCAAAGTTGAGCATAGACAAAGTTGGGACGAAGTTGGAGCATATACGCAAAGTTGAGCATAGACAAAGTTGGGACGAAGTTGGAGCATATATGCCTTTTCAACCTACGGTTGGAAAGCGTAAAAAAAAACCGGTGCATTTTGATAAAACTATGTGGCTTGGGACATAACGAAGGCAGGTTAATGGAATGTCCGACTGATTTTGCTTCCGTGGTATATGGACCTAGATATGAACTTCGTACTTCCCGTAAACCGACGCTGCAACTCGCAGCGCAGTACCAACGACGTTTTCCAGAAAACAAATAGTCTTCTTCAACGTCAATTTCACTATCCGACCTGTCTATGGAAAGCCAAGGATCCGTCTGTCTCCCTGTCACTTCCAAAGTGACCTTTCTCTCTTAAAAATTTCAAAAAAACCTCCATTCCCACTTAATCTGGTTTCGGAGTATCCGAAATTCTGGGTTTATTGTATTGCCTTTGGGTTATCAGATTTATTAATTCTCAAAAAAGCTGTCAGGTAGGCTTTCAAAATGTTATCAACTGTCTGCCATATGTTGACGCAAAGGGAGCGTGTGAAAGCTCATCACTTTGCATATGGCAGTAGATTCATTAACTTAAAACACCAATGGTAAAAGCTACTGAATATTATTAATTTGCCACAACTGGTAAACAATTAAACATCGTAAGCATGTTTAAGTATCCGTAAGTGGGGGTTTACCGTGTATTGTCTTTGGTCTACCAGATTTATACGTTCTGAAAAAGGCAATCAGATAGACTTTCAAAACGTTATCAGATGTCTGCTATATCTTGACGCAAAGGGAATGTATGCAAACCCATCACTTTACATATCGCAGTAGATTCAGTAACTATAAACACGTATCGTAATAGTTACTAAATAGTTTCTAATTTCCCACAACGTATAAACAAATGATTTAACATGAGAAACATGTTAAGTGTCCGTCGTTGTGGGTTTAACGCATTGTCTTCGTTTTATTAGGTTCACGCATGCTCAGAAAAGCAGTCAGATTTTCATAAAGTTATGAAATGTCTACCATATGTTGATGCAAAGGGAACGTGTGTAGACCCATCACTTTACATATGACAGTAGTTTCATTAACTTAAAACACCAACGGTTAAAGCTACTGAATATTATTAATTTTCCACAACTGGTAAACGTAAACATCATAAACATGTTTAAGTATTCGTAAGTGTGGGTTCACCGTGTATTGTGTTTGGTCTATTAGATTTATACGTTCTGAAAAAGGCAGTCAGATGGACTTTCAAGAAGTTATCAGATGTCTGACTATATGTTAACGGAATAGGAATGTGTACAAACCCTTTACTTTACACACTGAGTCGCCACTTTATTATGACCAACCCCTGAGTACTTCGTTGGACGACCTTTTGCCTTTAATACTGCGTCTATTCTTCGTGGCATGGACTCCACGAGATGTTGATAGGTGGTTTGTGGAATCTGAGGCCATGCTTGATGAATAGCACTTCCCAGAAGAGTGAGATTGCAGGGTTGTGGATCCAGCTATCTGATGGCTCGTTTAACTTCATCCCACAAATTCTCAATGGGGTTGAGATCTGGAGATCGTGGGGGCCACCTAAGCAAAGTAAACTCACCGGCATGTTCCTGAAACCAATCCTGTTCAATACGATCACTATGGCAGGACGCATTATCTTGTTGAAAGTAGCCACCTCCATTGAGATAAACCATCCACATGACAGGATGCACTTGTTCCGCAACGATGTTTAGATATGATGTGCCAGTCAGACGTTGATCAACACGAATTAAAGGGCCCAAAGCATGCCAGGAAAACATTCCCCAAACCATAATGTTGCCTCCACCAGCTTGAAGGGTTGTAGCAATGCATTTGGGGTCCATGCTTTAGTGCTGTTCCCGCCAAATTCTCACTCTGCCATCGGCATGGTGCAACTGAAAACGTGATTCATCGGACCATATAATTTGTTTCCAATTATCGACTGTCCAATCCTTGTGTTCCTGTGCAAACTGGGGACGTTTTCTCTTGTTAACTGCAGACAGCAAAGGTGTTCGAACAGGCCTTCGGCTGCCATATCCCATCCGATGCAGTGTACGGCGAACAGTGCGTGCAGATATCATTTGAGGGGATCCTTGATTACGATGGTCTGTAATTTGCTGCACTGTTGGCCTTCTGTTGTCTGTTACCAGTCTGGACACTCCGTTCCGCCCGAGCAGTCACTAGTCGATGACGACCACACGTTGCACGTAGAGACCCAGTTTTTTTGGCTGACAGTCCAGTCTTTAAACACTTTAACAACAGCTGCTCTAGAACATTTCACGAATGCGGCGGTTTCGGTGATACTCGTTCCATGGCTGCAAGAATCATCCCACGCTGAAAGTCCGTCATATCGCATTTTTTACCCATCTCGTCACCCAAAAATCACTTCTACTACTGTCGCAAGCACTAAGCTTTCCCCTTTTTATACTAGCCTCGCCCTCTGGCGCCAACAGCGTGCAGCCATAGCTCATTTGCTTAAAACTGTCAGGTGGTCATAATAAAGTGGCCACTCAGTGTATATCCAAACACCTTATTCTCAAGCAAGCAGCTCGGTGGACAAGTGGTCTCAGGCGTTGATCTTGGACTTTTCGTCCGAGGTGGGCCCAAGCTCGAGTCCCGATGAGGCATTGGTGATGAGCTTGTCGGATGGCACTAGTTCTCTCCCTTCCGTTTAACAGGTGACCCCGAATTTGAGCCTGGCAACTGTGTATAGTAGTACGAGTTGCTCATGATGGGTGATAAATCCCAGAACATAAAGAAATATTCTCAAGCAAAGTTACTGGAGAATAATTTCTGTAATGCAAGACTACCGATCTTGTTGGAGCACACTACTCGAAGTGTTGGAACATTCGTTCGCCCCGAAACACAGTGATAAAAGCAACAACAGGGTGTGCCATATAAAAGGAGGCCTGAGTATAGTGAACGACAACAGTCAGGCAATGTTACTATACATAATAAAGAATAGTTGAAATGACAGAAAACAGGAGTAATTTACCTGCGTTTACAACAATTGCTGAAAGTGCAGTCCTCCGACATCAAGACACAGCTGCACACGACGGAACATGCGTAACGCGCCACAACTCATCGGCAGTAATCTGGGCTATGGCATCCGTGATGTTCACTTTTAATTCATCAAGGGTGTGTGGATTAGTTGCGTACACTTTCCCTTTCAATGCTCCTTACATATCAAAGTCACTGGTGGAGAGATCGGGTGATCTTGGTGGCCATAGTCCCTTCGGTACAGTTCTGTCCTCCCCAAACACTTCATGCACAGCAAGTAGACTGTTTCGCGCAGTATGCGCCGTTGCACCATCCTGCTGAAGGAAAGCATATGCTCGCTCTTCTGTAAGGGCGGCAACAAATGGGTTGAACAGTTGTTGAACATAGCGCTCCGAGTTGATGGTGTCCATGAAAAAGAATGGGCCGACTATCCTCTTTGCAGACACAGCACACCAAACGCCTATCTTTTGGTTGTACAGAGAAGTCCGTCTGAGATTCGTGTCGGTCCAAACTCTGCTGTTTTTCTCATTGACTTACCCAGACAGATGAAACCATGCTTCATCTGTCATGTAACACAGTGTTGGGTCCATTTCACCGCTGAAAATGGTTTCCTGAAACCACTTACAATATTGCATCAGTTTTGCATAATCAGGGATTTTGAGTACTTGGAGCGCCATAACTTTGTACGGCCGAAAATGAAAATCCACCTTAAGTATGCTTCGGCATGACGTGGCAGATATTCCCGTTGCAAACGATAATAGGCGAATCGACTTCCGAGGACTTTGTAACATCATTATGCACACATCCTTGATATTGTCTTGGGTTTGTTTCCTTCCCTGTTCCACACCGTGCCGGTTTCACGAAATTTCCGCACTAACTTCTGTACCACTGATTTCGCCGGTGCTGCACAATGTGGAATTTTTTTCAGTAGAGAACTCATTTAAACCCTTGTATGAGTTATTTCTGAAATACTGTTCCACAGTAAAAATCCGCTGTTCCGTACTTAAAACGATTTCCGTTACCTTTGTTCTCTCTATTCACTTACTTTTATGACCGCGTACCTACACTGCTCTGACTAACCAGTCCGGAGAATTCCTTTGCAGCTGTACACGCAGAAACCGGTTAGAAGTGGAACAAAGCGGTTTTAACTGGAAACCACCCAAACAACTTTAACCCACTTAAATAGTTTTTAGAAATTGAGAAACAGACAGTCAAATTGATGTTAATGGGGTGGCCAATATCTGAATGGCAGCAATAATGATTTTTTTTTTCACAGTAATAAAACGCTTATTTAAATATCAATTTATGCTGAAGACGATACCGATAATTTTTATGAAAATGTAAAAAGGAGTTTAACATGGGATGGGTAGAAATACTAGAGGCTATTTGGCCATCACACTTATTTACATCGCAAACGAATCTGCTAAGAAATGGAGGAGAAAGTCGCCTGGTGTGATAGTGGGCTGAGGTTTTCTCTGGCTGCAAAGCCGGTGCTACCGTTAAGCCAACAAAGCAGACCTCAGAGGAGCGCAGTACGGACCTTTGAGGAGCACAGTTCATACATATTAGTTTTATAACCCACGCAAAAAACATGCAACAGGAAATTAATGATGAATACAACACTATTATAAAATGCAATTATAAAATATGAACAAAAAAATTTTCATATGCTGTAATTCATTTATCCTTTTTATATTTTTTTATTTTTACTTTTAAAACTTGGTGGTAAATTGGCAACTACAGGGGGAGACTGAGTGTTCTAAGCAGTGGAGCATCCAGGATTTCTTTATGAGAGTGACCCAAAATATTGAAGATTCAAATAAACGTGCCTTAGAAAAACATCTAAAATAGCTCTGCCATATTAAAGTGCGTTTCCAGTCTTTTCTGAAATGCATAGGTAAAAACCACATTTAAAAACACACTCACTGCCCTAAAAATCTGCGCACCAAGAAAAAACCGTGCGATTAACGCGAAACTCGGCGAATATCTACGGGGAGGGCAGACATGCAAATAATTAAAGTTTCCTGCGATTCCGCATGCCCGAGCATCCAAGACCAGCGCTGCAATCGCAGTCCTTGGGGCTTAGACAGGCAAACGAAGTCTTATAATTGTTACGAAAGTTGTTGGTTTTTGCAATACTTAAGGAAAAATGTTCACTCCTTCACTGTACGTAAAACCATGCATTTCAAGAACATCCATTCCAATCCACTATGACTGAAAGAAATGTTCCTGAAGTTCGTTCTATCTTCCACAATTATCACAAGAAAACAAATAGTTCTGCTAGAATTCTAGCATTATTGTGGGTGAAAGATTTTCCATAATAAGTTGTTATCTTGGATAAAGGTAAGAAGCTTTCAAATACTAAAATTTCAGCCACATTTTCATGAGACGCACTTGAGACCGGCAAAAAAAGTATTATAATTGTTACGAAAGTTGTTGGTTTTTGCGATACAGAAGGGGAAATGTTCACTCCTTCATTGTACGTAAAACCATGCATTTCAAGAACATCCATTCCAATCCAGTATGACGGAAAGAAATGTTCCTGAAGTTACTTTTATCTTCCAGAATGGTCACAAGAAAACAAATAGTTCTGCTAGAATTCTAGCATTATTGTGGGTGAAAGAATTTTCCATATCAAGTTGCTATCTTGGATAAAGGTAAGAAGCTTTTAAATACTGAAAATTTCAGCCACATTTTCATGAGGCGCACTTGAGACCGGTAAAAAAATCTTATAATTGTTACGAAAGTTGTTGGTTTTTGCGATACAGAAGGGGAAATGTTCACTCCTTCATTGCACGTAAAACCATGCATTTCAAGAACATCCATTCCAATCCAGTATGGCGGAAAGAAATGTTCTTGAAGTTACTTTTATCTTCCACAATGGTCACAAGAAAACAAATAGTTCTGCTAGAATAATAGCATTATTGTGGGTGAAAGATTTTCCATACCAAGTTGCTATATTGGATAAAGGTAAGAAGCTTTTTAAATACTGAAAATTTCAGCCACATTTTCATGAGGCGCACTTGAGACCGGTAAAAAAAATCTTATAATGAATACGAAACTTGTTGGTTTTTGCGATACAGAAGGGGAAATGTTCACTCCTTCATTGTACGTAAAACCATGCATTTCAAGAACATCCATTCCAATCCAGTATGGCGGAAAGAAATGTTCTTGAAGTTACTTTTATCTTCCACAATGGTCACAAGAAAACAAATAGTTCTGCTAGAATAATAGCATTATTGTGGGTGAAAGATTTTCCATACCAAGTTGCTATCTTGGATAATGGTAAGAAGCTTTTAAATACTGAAAATTTCAGCCACATTTTCATGAGGCGCACTTTTTTTTTTTTTTTTTTTTTTTTTTTTTTTTGATTGGAGGTTTAACGACCACCGTGAGCAACTCAATGGGCTATAAGCAGTCGCCCGTCCCAAATTTAGGGTCACTGGTCGTAGGGAAGGGAGAGAGCCAGTGCCGTAAGACAAACACAACATCCATGCCTCACCGGGATTCGAACCCGGACCCCTTACGGACGAATGAGAGGCGCACTTGAGACCGGTAAAAAAAATCTTATAATGAATACGAAAGTTGTTGGTTTTTGCAATACAGAAGGGGAAATGTTCACTCCTTCATTGTACGTAAAACCATGCATTTCAAGAACATCCATTCCAATCCAGTATGGCGGAAAGAAATGTTCTTGAAGTTACTTTTATCTTCCACAATGATCACAAGAAAACAAATAGTTCTGCTAGAATTCTAGCATTATTGTGGGTGAAGATTTTTTATAACAAGTTGCTATCTTGGATAAAGGTAAGAAGCTTTCAAATACTGAAAATTTCAGCCACATTTTCATGAGGCGCAGTTCGGACCGGAAAAGTAAGTCTTATAATTGTTACGAAAGTTGTTGGTTTTTGCGATACAGAAGGGGAAATGTTCACTCCTTCATTGTACGTAAAACCATGCATTTCAAGAACATCCATTCCAATCCACTATGGCGGAAAGAAATGTTCTTGAAGTTACTTTTATCTTCCACAATGGTCACAAGAAAACAAATAGTTCTGCTAGAATTCTAGCAATATTGTGGGAGAAAGATTTTTCCGACCAAGTTGCTATCTTTGATAAAGGTAAGAAGCTTTCAAATACTGAAAATTTTAGCCACATTTTCATGAGGCGCACTTGATTTTTTTTTTTTTTTTTGGTTGGAGGTTTAACGACCACCGTGAGCAACTCAATGGGCTATAAGCAGTCGCCCGTCCCTAATTTAGGGTCACTGGTTTTAGGGAAGGAGAGAACCAGTGCCGTAAGACAAAAACAACATCCATGCCTGACTGGGATTCGAACCCGGGCCCCTTACGGACGAACGATCAGAGGCCAACGCCTTAGACCACTGCGCCACCGGGGCTGCGAGACGCACTTGAGACCGGAAAAAGAAGTCTTGTACTTGCTACGAAAGTTGTTGGTTTTTGCGATACAGAAGGAAAAATGTTCACTCCTTCATTGAACATAAAACCATGCATTTCGAGAACATCCATTCCAATCCACTATGACGGAAAAAATGTTCTTGAAGTTACTTTTATCTTCCACAATGGTCACAAGAAAACAAATAGTTCTGCTAGAATTTAGCATTATTGTGGGTGAAAGATTTTTTAGAACAAGTTGCTATCTTGGATAAAGGTAAGAAGCTTTTAAATACTGAAAATTTTAGCCACATTTTCATGAGGCGCAGTTCGGACCGGAAAAGTAAGTCTTGTAATTGTTACGAAAGCTGTTGGTTTTTGCGATACAGAAGGGGAAATGTTCACTCCTTCATTGTACGTAAAACCATGCATTTCAAGAACATCCATTCCAATAAACTATGAAGGAAAGAAATGTTCCTGAAGTTCGTTTTATCTTCCACAATGGTCACAAGAAAACACATAGTTCTGCTAGAATTCTAGTATACTGTGGGTGAAAGATTTTTCAGACCAAGTTGCTATCTTGGATAAAGGTAAGAAGCTTTCAAATACTGAAAATTTTAGCCACATTTTCATTAGGCGCAGTTCGGACCGGAAAAGTAAGTCTAATAATTGTTACGAAAGCTGTTGGTTTTTGCGATACAGAAGGGGAAATGTTCACTCCTTCATTGTACGTAAAACCATGCATTTCAAGAACATCCATTCCAACACACTGTGACGGAAAGAAATGTTCCTGAAGTTCGTTTTATCTTCCACAATGGTCACAAGAGAACAAATAGTTCTGCTAGAATTCTAGCATTATTGTGGGTGAAAGATTTTCCATACCAAGTTGCTATCTTGGATAAAGGTAAGAAGCTTTTAAATACTGAAAATTTCAGCCACATTTTCATGAGGCGCACTTGAGACCGGTAAAAAAAATCTTGTAATTGTTACGAAAGTTGTTGGTTTTTGCGATACAGAAGGGGAAATGTTCACTCCTTCATTGTACGTAAAACCATGCATTTCAAGAACATGCATTCCAATCCACTATGGCGGAAAGAAATGTTCTTGAAGTTACTTTTATCTTCCACAATGGTCACAAGAAAACAAATAGTTCTGCTAGAATTCTAGCATTATTGTGGGTGAAAGATTTTTCAGACCAAGTTGCTATCTTGGATAAAGGTAAGAAGCTTTCAAATACTGAAAATTGTAGCCCCATTTTCATGAGGCGCACTTGAGACCGGAAAAAGAAGTCTTGTATTTGCTACGAAAGTTGTTGGTTTTTGCGATACAGAAGGGGAAATGTTCACTCCTTCATTGTACGTAAAACCATGCATTTCAAGAACATCCCCATTCCAATCCACTATGGCGGAAAGAAATGTTCTTGAAGTTACTTTTATCTTCCACAATGGTCACAAGAAAACAAATAGTTCTGCTAGAATTCTAGCATTATTGTGCGTGAAAGATTTTTCAGACCAAGTTGCTATCTTTGATAAAGGTAAGAAGCTTTCAAATACTGAAAATTGTAGCCACATTTTCATGAGGCGCACTTGAGACCGGAAAAAGAAGTCTTGTATTTGCTACGAAAGTTGTTGGTTTTTGCGATACAGAAGGGGAAATGTTCACTCCTTCATTGTACGTAAAACCATGCATTTCAAGAACATCCATTCCAATCCACTATGGCGGAAAGAAATGTTCTTGAAGTTACTTTTATCTTCCACAATGGTCTCAAGAAAACAAATAGTTCTGCTAGAATTCTAGCATTATTGTGGGTAAAAGATTTTTCAGACCAAGTTGCTATCTTGGATAAAGGTAAGAAGCTTTCAAATACTGAAAATTGTAACCACATTTTCATGAGGCGCAGTTTAGACCGGAAAAGTAAGTCTTATAATTGTTACGAAAGTTGTTGGTTTTTGCGATACAGAAGGGGAAATGTTCACACCTTCATTGTACGTAAAACCATGCATTTCAAGAACATCCATTCCAATACACTATAAGGGAAAGAAATGTTCCTGAAGTTCGTTTATCTTCCACAATGGTCACAATAAAACAAATAGTTCTGCTAGAATTCTAGTATACTGTGGGTGAAAGATTTTTCATACCAAGTTGGTATCTTGGATAAAGGTAAGAAGCTTTCAAATACTGAAAATTTTAGCCACATTTTCATTAGGTGCAGTTCGGACCGGAAAAGTAAGTCTAATAATTGTTACGAAAGCTGTTGGTTTTTGCGATACAGAAGGGGAAATGTTCACTCCTTCATTGTACGTAAAACCATGCATTTCAAGAACATCCATTCCAACACACTGTGACGGAAAGAAATGTTCCTGAAGTTCGTTTTACCTTCCACAATGGTCACAAGAAAACAAATAGTTCTGCTAGAATTCTAGCATATTTTGGGTGAAAGATTTTTCAGACCAAGTTGCTATCTTGGATAAAGGTAAGAAGCTTTCAAATACTGAAAATTGTAGCCACATTTTCATGAGGCGCACTTGAGACCGGAAAAAGAAGTCTTGTATTTGCTACGAAAGTTGTTGGTTTTTGCGATACAGAAGGGGAAATGTTCACTCCTTCATTGTACGTAAAACCATGCATTTCAAGAACATCCATTCCAATCCACTATGGCGGAAAAAAATGTTCTTGAAGTTACTTTTATCTTCCACAATGGTCACAAGAAAACAAATAGTTCTGCTAGAATTCTAGCATATTGTGGGTGAAAGATTTTTGAGACCAAGTTGTTATCTTGGATAAAGGTAAGAAGCTTTCAAATACTGAAAATTTTAGCTACATTTTCATGAGGCGCAGTTTAGACCGGAAAAGTAAGTCTTATAATTGTTACGAAATTTGTTGGTTTTTGCGATACAGAAAGGGAAATGTTCACTTCTTCATTGTACGTAAAACCATGCATTTCAAGAACATCCATTCCAATCCAGTATGGCGGAAAGAAATGTTCCTGAAGTTACTTTTATCTTCCACAATGGTCACAAGAAAACAAATAGTTCTGCTAGAATTCTAGCATTATTGTGGGTGAAAGAATTTTTAGAACAAGTTGCTATCTTGGACAAAGGTAAGAAGCTTTCAAATACTGAAAATTTTAGCCACATTTTCATGAGGCGCAGTTTAGACCGGAAAAGTAAGTCTTATAATTGTTACGAAAGTTGTTGGTTTTTGCGATACAGAAGGGGAAATGTTCACTCCTTCATTGTACGTAAAACCATGCATTTCAAGAACATCCATTCCAATACACTATAAGGGAAAGAAATGTTCCTGAAGTTCGTTTATCTTCCACAATGGTCACAAGAAAACAAATAGTTCTGCTAGAATTCTAGCATTATTGTGGGTGAAAGATTTTTCAGACCAAGTTGCTATCTTGGATAAAGGTAAGAAGCTTTCACATACTGAAAATTGTAACCACATTTTCATGAGGCGCAGTTTACACCGGAAAAGTAAGTCTTATAATTGTTACGAAAGTGGTTGGTTTTTGCGATACAGAAGGGGAAATGTTCACTCCTTCATTGTACGTAAAACCATGCATTTCAAGAACATCCATTCCAATCCAGTATGGCGGAAAGAAATGTCCTTGAAGTTACTTTTATCTTCCACAATGATCACAAGAAAACAAATAGTTCTGCTAGAATTCTAGCATTATTGTGAATGAAGATTTTTTATAACAAGTTGTTATCTTGGATAAAGGTAAGAAGCTTTCAAATACTGAAAATTTCAGCCACATTTTCATGAGGCCCAGTTCGGACCGGAAAATAAGTCTTATAATTGTTACGAGAGTTGTTGGTTTTTGCGATACAGAAGGGAAAATGTTCACTCCTTCATGGTACGTTAAACCATGCATTTCAAGAACATCCATTCCAATCCACTATGGCGGAAAGAAATGTTCTTGAAGTTACTTTTATCTTCCACAATGGTCACAAGAAAACAAATAGTTCTGCTAGAATTCTAGCACTATTGTGGGTGAAAGATTTTTCCGACCAAGTTGCTATCTTTGATAAAGGTAAGAAACTTTCAAATACTGAAAATTGTAGCCACATTTTCATGAGGCGCACTTGATTTTTTTTTTTTTTTTTTTGATTGGAGGTTTAACGACCACCGTGAGCAACTCAATGGGCTATAAGCAGTCGCCCGTCTCTAATTTAAGGTCACTGGTTTTAGGGAAGGGAAAGAGCCAGTGCCGTAAGACAAACACAACATCCATGCCTGACCGGGATTCGAACCCGGGCCCCTTACGGACGAACGATCAGAGGCCAACGCCTTAGACCACTGCGCCACCGGGGCGGCGAGACGCACTTGAGACAGGAAAAAGAAGTCTTGTATTTGCTACGAAAGTTGTTGGTTTTTGCAATACAGAAGGAAAAATATTCACTCCTTCATTGAACATAAAACCATGCATTTCAAGAACATCCATTCCAATCCACTATGACGGAAAGAAATGTTCTTGAAGTTACTTTTATCTTCCACAATGGTCACAAGAAAACAAATAGTTCTGCTAGAATTTAGCATTATTGTGGGTGAAAGATTTTTTAGAACAAGTTGCTATCTTGGATAAAGGTAAGAAGCTTTTAAATACTGAAAATTTTAGCCACATTTTCATGAGGCGCAGTTCGGACCGGAAAAGTAAGTCTTGTAATTGTTACGAAAGTTGTTGGTTTTTGCGATACAGAAGGGGAAATGTTCACTCCTTCATTGTACGTAAAACCATGCATTTCAAGAACATCCATTCCAACACACTGTGACGGAAAGAAATCTTCCTGAAGTTCGTTTTATCTTCCACAATGGTCACAAGAAAACAAATAGTTCTGCTAGAATTCTAGCATTATTGTGGGTGAAAGATTTTTTATAACAAGTTGTTATCTTGGATAAAGGTAAGAAGCTTTCAAATACTGAAAATTTCAGCCGCATTTTCATGAGGCGCAGTTCGGACCGGAAAAGTAAGTCTTATAATTGTTACGAAAGTTGTTGGTTTTTGCGATACAGAAGGGGAAATGTTCACTCCTTTATTGTACGTAAAACCATGCATTTCAAGAACATCCATTCCAATCCACTATGGCGGAAAGAAATGTTCTTGAAGTTACTTTTATCTTCCACAATGGTCACAAGAAAACAAATAGTTCTGCTAGAATTCTAGCATTATTGTGCGTGAAAGATTTTTCAGACCAAGTGGTTATCTTTGATAAAGGTAAGAAGCTTTCAAATACTGAAAATTGTAGCCACATTTTCATGAGGCGCACTTGAGACCGGAAAAAGAAGTCTTGTATTTGTTACGAAAGTTGTTGGTTTTTGCGATACAGAAGGGGAAATGTTCACTCCTTCATTGTACGTAAAACCATGCATTTCAAGAACATCCATTCCAATCCACTAACGCGGAAAGAAATGTTCTTGAAGTTACTTTTATCTTCCACAATGGTCACAAGAAAACAAATAGTTCTGCTAGAATTCTAGCATTATTGTGGGTGAAGATTTTTTATAACAAGTTGTTATCTTGGATAAAGGTAAGAAGCTTTCAAATCCTGAAAATTGTAGCCACATTTTCATGAGGCGCACTTGATTTTTTTTTTTTTTTTTTTGATTGGAGGTTTAACGACCACCGTGAGCATCTCAATGGGCTATAAGCAGTCGCCCGTCCCTAATTTAGGGTCACTGGTTTTAGGGAAGGGAGAGAACCAGTGCCGTAAGACAAAAACAACATCCATGCCTGACCGGGATTCGAACCCGGGCCCCTTACGGACGAACGATCAGACGCCAACGCCTTATACCACTGCGCCACCGGCTCGGCGAGACGCACTTGAGACCGGAAAAAGAAGTCTTGTATTTGCTACGAAAGTTGTTGGTTTTTGCGATACAGAAGGGGAAATGTTCACGCCTTCATTGTACGTAAAACCATGCATTTCAAGAACATCCATTCCAATCCAGTATGGCGGAAAGAAATGTTCTTGAAGTTACTTTTATCTTCCACAATGGTCACAAGAAAACAAATAGTTCTGCTAGAATAATAGCAGTATTGTGGGTGAAAGATTTTTCAGACCAAGTTGCTATCTTGGATAAAGGTAAGAAGCTTTCAAATACTGAAAATTTTAGCCACATTTTCATGAGGCGCAGTTTAGACCGGAAAAGTAAGTCTTATAATTGTTACGACAGTTGTTGGTTTTTGCGATACAGAAGGGGAAATGTTCACTCCTTCATTGCACGTAAAACCATGCATTTCAAGAACATCCATTCCAATCCAGTATGGCGGAAAGAAATGTTCTTGAAGTTACTTTTATCTTCCACAATGGTCACAAGAAAACAAATAGTTCTTCTAGAATAATAGCATTATTGTGGGTGAAAGATTTTCCATACCAAGTTGCTATATTGGATAAAGGTAAGAAGCTTTCAAATACTGAAAATTTCAGCCACATTTTCATGAGGCGCACTTGAGACCGGTAAAAAAAGTCTTATAATTGAATACGAAACTTGTTGGTTTTTGCGATACAGAAGGGGAAATGTTCACTCCTTCATTGTACGTAAAACCATGCATTTCAAGAACATCCATTCCAATCCAAAATGGCGGAAAGAAATGTTCCTGAAGTTACTTTTATCTTCCACAATGGTCACAAGAAAACAAATAGTTCTGCTAGAATTCTAGCATTATTGTGGATGAAAGAATTTTTAGAACAAGTTGCTATCTTGGATAAAGGTAAGAAGCTTTCAAATATTGAAAATTGTAACCACATTTTCATGAGGCGCAGTTTAGACCGGAAAAGTAAGTCTTATAATTGTTACGAAAGTTGTTGGTTTTTGCGATACAGAAGGGGAAATGTTCACTCCTTCATTGTACGTAAAACCATGCATTTCAAGAACATCCATTCCAATCCAGTATGGCGGAAAGAAATGTTTTTGAAGTTACTTTTATCTTCCACAATGGTCACAAGAAAACAAATAGTTCTGCTAGAATAATAGCATTATTGTGGGTGAAAGATTTTCCATACCAAGTTGCTATCTTGGATAATGGTAAGAAGCTTTTAAATACTGAAAAATTCAGCCACATTTTCATGAGGCGCACTTTTTTTTTTTTTTTTTTTTTTGATTGGAGGTTTAACGACCACCGTGAGCAACTCAATGGGCTATAAGCAGTCGCCCGTCCCTAATTTAGGGTCACTGGTTTTAGGGAAGGGAGAGAACCAGTGCCGTAAGACAAACACAACATCCATGCCTGACCGGGATTCGAAACCGGGCCCCTTACGGACGAACGATCAGAGGCCAACGCCTTAGACCACTGCGCCACCGGGGCGGCCAGACTCACTTGAGACCGGAAAAAGAAGTCTTGTATTTGCTACGAAACTTGTTGGTTTTTGCGATACAGAAGGAAAAATGTTCACTCCTTCATTGAACATAAAACCATGCATTTCGAGAACATCCATTCCAATCCACTATGACGGAAAAAATGTTCTTGAAGTTACTTTTATCTTCCACAATGGTCACAAGAAAACAAATAGTTCTGCTAGAATTTAGCATTATTGTGGGTGAAAGATTTTTTAGAACAAGTTGCTATCTTGGATAAAGGTAAGAAGCTTTTAAATACTGAAAATTTTAGCCACATTTTCATGAGGCGCAGTTCAGACCGGAAAAAGAATTCTTGTAATTGTTACGAAAGTTGTTGGTTTTTGCGATACAGAAGGGGAAATGTTCACTCCTTCATTGAACATAAAACCATGCATTTCAAGAACATCCATTCCAACACACTGTGACGGAAAGAAATGTTCCTGAAGTTCGTTTTATCTTCCACAATGGTCACAAGAAAACAAATAGTTCTGCTAGAATTTTAGCATTATTGTGGGTGAAAGATTTTCCATACCAAGTTGCTATCTTGGATAAAGGTAAGAAGATTTTAAATACTGAAAATTTCAGCCACATTTTCATGAGGCGCTCTTGAGACCGGTAAAAAAAAATCTTCTAATTGTTACGAAAGTTGTTGGTTTTTGCGATACAGAAGGGGAAATGTTCACTCCTTCATTGTACGTAAAACCATGCATTTCAAGAACATGCATTCCAATCCACTATGGCGGAAAGAAATGTTCTTGAAGTTACTTTTATCTTCCACAATGGTCACAAGAAAACAAATAGTTCTGCTAGAATTCTAGCATTATTGTGGGTGAAAGATTTCTTAGACCAAGTTGCTGTATTGGATAAAGGTAAGAAGCTTTCAAATACTGAAAATTGTAGTCACATTTTCATGAGGCGCACTTGAGACCGGAAAAAGAAGTCTTGTATTTGCTACGAAAATTGTTGGTTTTTTCGATACAGAAAGGGAAATGTTCACTCCTTCATTGTACGTTTAACAATGCATTTCAAGAACATCCATTCCAATCCACTATGGCGGAAAGAAATTTTCTTGAAGTTACTATAATCTTCCACAATGGTCACAAGAAAACAAATAGTTCTGCTAGAATAATAGCATTATTGTATGTGAAAGATTTTCCATACCAAGTTGCTATCTTGGATAAAGGTAAGAAGCTTTCAAATACTGAAAATTTCAG
Organism: Macrothele yani; assembly: GCA_039090855.1. Taxonomy (NCBI): domain Eukaryota; kingdom Metazoa; phylum Arthropoda; class Arachnida; order Araneae; family Macrothelidae; genus Macrothele; species Macrothele yani. Next base: position 106,088,385 of record CM077014.1, on the reverse strand, counting down.
CCACATTTTCATGAGGCGCAGTTCGGACCGGAAAAGTAAGTCTAATACACTGCCGGACAATTGCTAAGGACGGATGACAATAGCAACGTTAGCAACCATAAAATGGAAGGCAGGAAAATGTAGAAATTAGCATAAGTGCGGGATACAGTAAGACGTGTTGTGCGTATGCAAATTTTGGATTGCCGAACTTGTTCGTGACGTCATAGCGCTGATAAGAGATATAAAGGATTTGACGCATATTGACCGTTGTTGTTCAAACGCAAAGTTGAAAGGGAAAGAATCAATTGACGAACTTGCAATTTTCAGTATGTCTTCCCGACATCACCTAGAGGATTTTACGCGTGGCTGTATTATTGGCAAGATTGAAGAAGGGCGAAAAATAACAGGTGTTGCCAGGGTGTTCGACATCAGCCACAGTGTTCTTTCAAGGCTCTGGAAATCATTTCAAAACAAAATGGAGAGTGTAGCAGACGTCAAGGGGGAGGTCGTGTTTGCAGTACGACACTTGCAGAAGATCGGTACATAGTGCTATCAACAAAAAGACACCGGCGCAGCACAGCTAGTGAGGTAGCAAATCAGTTTATGGCTGCTACTGGCAAGTGGATCTCCTGAAAAATTGTCGCCAGGCGTTTGCATGAAGCTGGACTATACGCCCGCCGTCCTGTTGTGTGCGATCCCAAGGTCCAGACGTCACCGTACCGCCCGTTTGCAATGGTGCCATCAACATTCCAATCCAGTATGGCGGAAAGAAATGTTCTTGAAGTTACTTTTATCTTCCACAATGGTCACAAGAAAACAAATAGTTCTGCTAGAATTCTAGCATTATTGGTGAAAGATTGTCGACGACAACTGATCTGGCGTGTTAGTGGTACTGCATATTGTCCAGCAAACATACAGGAAAGGGATAGATATCCGACATGTAGTGTCATGGTATGGGCTGGCATCATGATCAATGGCCGTACGTCCCTCTATGTGCTTCCAACTGGGACTATGACTGGCCAACGATACATTAATGATGTTCTGCTACCTGATGTTCGCATGTTCCGTGGTGCTGTCGGTGAAAGATTTTTTATAGACCAAGTTGTTTTGCTTGGATAAAGTTTGATCAGAAGCTTTCAAATACTGAAAAATTGTAGCCACATTTTCATGAGGCGCACTTGATTTTTTTTTTTTTTGATTGGAGACCGGAAAAAGCATCTCAATGGGCTATAAGCAGTTGTGTCCCTTTGAATTTAGGGTCACTGGTTTTGAGAGCGAGAATATTCAACGCCTCGTATGGCCAGCACGTTCTCCAGATCTGAATCCCATTGAACATGTGTGGGATGCTTTGGGGAGGAGTCTTGCTGGTCACCAATGCCCTCCAATAAACAAGGACATCCTTATCCGTGCACTGACCGAGGAATGGGATAAATTGCCCCAACAGCTGCTTGATAATGTTGTGCAAAGCATGACACGACGTGTGAAATCTTGCATCGCTCTCCATGGTGGCCATATCCCGTATTGACATCTTACGCCGGAACGCCTGCGGACGGTAATTGCATTTTTTTTCACGTTTACGTATTCTGCACAAAATGGCCTGTTTGTCCCTTGAACACATTCCAAAGCCTTCTGGATTTCAGAGCTCACTAAATTGTCTTTCTTGTAATGTCCTGGCATTCTGACATTTTATTTCACTTGGCATCCAACCACACTTACTTTTTTATGCGCTATATAGCCGTTTATGATCAGTCCTTAGCAGCTATCCAGCAGTGTAATTGTTACGAAAGCTGTTGGTTTTTGCGATACAGAAGGGGAAATGTTCACTCCTTCATTGTACGTAAAACCATGCATTTCAAGAACATCCATTCCAATCCACTATGGCGGAAAGAAATGTTCTTGAAGTTACTTTTATCTTCCACAATGGTCACAAGAAAACAAATAGTTCTGCTAGAATAATAGCATTATTGTGGGTGAAAGATTTTTCAGACCAAGTTGCTATCTTGGATAAAGGTAAGAAGCTTTCAAATACTGAAAATGTTAGCCACATTTTCATGAGGCGCACTTGAGACCGGTACAAAAAGTCGTAAAATTGTTACGAAAGTTGTTGGTTTTTGCGATACAGAAGGGGAAATGTTCACTCCTTCATTGTACGTAAAACCATGCATTTCAAGAACATCCATTTCAATCCACTATGGCGGAAAGAAATGTTCCTGAAGTTACTTTTATCTTCCACAATGGTCACAAGAAAACAAATAGTTCTGCTAGAATAATAGCATTATTGTGAGTGAAAGATTTTTCAGACCAAGTTGCTATTTTTGATAAAGGTAAGAAGCTTTCAAATACTGAAAATTGTAGCCACATTTTCATGAGGCGCACTTGAGACCGGAAAAAGAAGTCTGGTATTTGCTACGAAAGTTGTTGGTTTTTGCGATACAGAAGGAGAAATGTTCACTCCTTCATTAAACATAAAACCATGCATTTTGAGAACATCCATTCCAATCCACTATGACGGAAAGAAATGTTCCTGAAGTTCGTTTTATCTTCCACAATGGTCACAAGAAAACAAATAGTTCTGCTAGAATAATAGCATTATTGTGGGTGAAAGATTTTCCATAACAAGTTGCTATCTTGGATAAAGGTAAGAAGCTTTCAAATACTGAAAATTTTAGCCACATTTTCATGAGGCGCAGTTCGGACCGGAAAAGTAAGTCTAATAATTGTTACGAAAGCTGTTGGTTTTTGCGATACAGAAGGGGAAATGTTCACTCCTTCATTGTACGTAAAACACCATGCATTTCAAGAACATCCATTCCAATAAACTATGAAGGAAAGAAATGTTCCTGAAGTTCGTTTTATCTTCCACAATGGTCACAAGAAAACAAATAGTTCTGCTAGAATTCTAGCATTATTGTGGGTGAAAGATTTTTCAGACCAAGTTGCTATCTTGGATAAAGGTAAGAAGCTTTCAAATATTGAAAATTGTAACCACATTTTCATGAGGCGCAGTTTAGACCGGAAAAGTAAGTCTTATAATTGTTACGAAAGTTGTTGGTTTTTGCGATACAGAAGGGGAAATGTTCACTCCTTCATTGTACGTAAAACCATGCATTTCAAGAACATCCATTCCAATCCAGTATGGCGGAAAGAAATGGTTTTGAAGTTACTTTTATCTTCCACAATGGTCACAAGAAAACAAATAGTTCTGCTAGAATTCTAGCATTATTGTGGGTGAAAGATTTTTCAGACCAAGTTGCTATCTTTGATAAAGGTAAGAAGCTTTCAAATACTGAAAATTGTAGCCACATTTTCATGAGGCGCACTTGATTTTTTTTTTTTTTTTTTTTTTTTTTGATTGGAGGTTTAACGACCATTGTGAGCAACTCAATGGGCTATAAGCAGTCGCCCGTCCCTAATTTAGGGTCACTGGTTTTAGGGAAGGGAGAGAACCAGCGCCGTAAGACAAACACAACATCCATGCCTGACCGGGATTCGAACCCGGCCCCTTACGGACGAACGATCAGAGGCCAACGCCTTAGACCACTGCGCCACCGGGGCGGCCAGACTCACTTGAGACCGGAAAAAGAAGTCTTGTATTTGCTACGAAAGTTGTTGGTTTTTGCGATACAGAAGGAAAAATGTTCACTCCTTCATTGAACATAAAACCATGCATTTCGAGAACATCCATTCCAATCCACTATGACGGAAAAAATGTTCTTGAAGTTACTTTTATCTTCCACAATGGTCACAAGAAAACAAATAGTTCTGCTAGAATTTAGCATTATTGTGGGTGAAAGATTTTTTAGAACAAGTTGCTATCTTGGATAAAGGTAAGAAGCTTTTAAATACTGAAAATTTTAGCCACATTTTCATGAGGCGCTCTTGAGACCGGTAAAAAAGTCTTCTAATTGTTACGAAAGTTGTTGGTTTTTGCGATACAGAAGGGGAAATGTTCACTCCTTCATTGTACGTAAAACCATGCATTTCAAGAACATGCATTCCAATCCACTATGGCGGAAAGAAATGTTCTTGAAGTTACTTTTATCTTCCACAATGGTCACAAGAAAACAAATAGTTCTGCTAGAATTCTAGCATTATTGTGGGTGAAAGATTTCTTAGACCAAGTTGCTATATTGGATAAAGGTAAGAAGCTTTCAAATACTGAAAATTGTAGCCACATTTTCATGAGACGCACTTGAGACCGGAAAAAGAAGTCTTGTATTTGCTACGAAAGTTGTTGGTTTTTTCGATACAGAAGGGGAAATGTTCACTCCTTCATTGTACGTTTAACAATGCATTTCAAGAACATCCATTCCAATCCACTATGGCGGAAAGAAATGTTCTTGAAGTTACTATAATCTTCCACAATGGTCACAAGAAAACAAATAGTTCTGCTAGAATAATAGCATTATTGTGGGTGAAAGATTTTCCATACCAAGTTGCTATCTTGGATAAAGGTAAGAAGCTTTCAAATACTGAAAATTTCAGCCACATTTTCATGAGGCGCAGTTCGGACCGGAAAAGTAAGTCTAATACACTGCCGGACAATTGCTAAGGACGGATGACAATAGCAACGTTAGCAACCATAAAATGGAAGGCATTAAAATGTAGAAATTAGCATAAGTGCGGGATACAGTAAGACGTGTTGTGCGTATGCAAATTTTGGATTGCCGAACTTGTTCGTGACGTCATAGCGCTGATAAGAGATATAAAGGATTTGACGCATATTGACCGTTGTTGTTCAAACGCAAAGTTGAAAGGGAAAGAATCAATTGACGAACTTGCAATTTTCAGTATGTCTTCCCGACATCACCTAGAGGATTTTACGCGTGGCTGTATTATTGGCAAGATTGAAGAAGGGCGAAAAATAACAGGTGTTGCCAGGGTGTTCGACATCAGACACAGTGTTCTTTCAAGGCTTTGGAAATCATTTCAAACAAATGGAGAGTGTAGCAGACGTCAAGGGGGAGGTCGTGTTTGCAGTACGACGCTTGCAGAAGATCGGTACATAGTGCTATCAACAAAAAGACACCGGCGCAGCACAGCTAGTGAGGTAGCAAATCAGTTTATGGCTGCTACTGGCAAGTGGATCTCCCGAAAAATTGTCGCCAGGCGTTTGCATGAAGCTGGACTATACGCCCGCCGTCCTGTTGTGTGCATCCCAAGGTCCAGACGTCACCGTACCGCCCGTTTGCAATGGTGCCATCAACATCGCAATTGGACTGATAACGACTGGTCTGCTGTCCTCTTCTCAGATGAGAATAGATACAGTCTATCGTCGGATTGTCGACGACAACTGATCTGGCGTGTTAGTGGTACTGCATATTGTCCAGCAAACATACAGGAAAGGGATCGATATCCGACATGTAGTGTCATGGTATGGGCTGGCATCATGATCAATGGCCGTACGTCCCTCTATGTGCTTCCAACTGGGACTATGACTGGCCAACGATACATTAATGATGTTCTGCTACCTGATGTTCGCATGTTCCGTGGTGCTGTTGGTGATAGATTCATTTTCATGAATGACAACGCGACATGTCATCGAACAGTCGCTGTCCAGGAGTGTCTTGAGAGCGAGAATAATCAACGCCTCGTATGGCCAGCACGTTCTCCAGATCTGAATCCCATTGAACATGTGTGGGATGCTTTGGGGAGGAGTCTTGCTGGTCGCCAATGCCCTCCAATAAACAAGGACATCCTTATCCGTGCACTGACCGAGGAATGGGATAAATTGCCCCAACAGCTGCTTGATAATGTTGTGCAAAGCATGACACGACGTGTGAAATCTTGCATCGCTCTCCATGGTGGCCATATCCCGTATTGACATCTTACGCCGGAACGCCTGCGGACGGTAATTGCATTTTTTTCACGTTTACGTATTCTGCACAAAATGGCCTGTTTGTCCCTTGAACACATTCCAAAGCCTTCTGGATTTCAGAGCTCACTAAATTGTCTTTCTTGTAATGTCCTGGCATTCTGACATTTTATTTCACTTGGCATTCAACCACACTTACTTTTTTATGCGCTATATAGCCGTTTATGATCAGTCCTTAGCAGCTATCCAGCAGTGTAATTGTTACGAAAGCTGTTGGTTTTTGCGATACAGAAGGGGAAATGTTCACTCCTTCATTGTACGTAAAACCATGCATTTCAAGAACTTCCTTTCCAATCCACTATGGCGGAAAGAAATGTTCTTGAAGTTACTTTTATCTTCCACAATGGTCACAAGAAAACAAATAGTTCTGCTAGAATAATAGCATTATTGTGGGTGAAAGATTTTTCAGACCAAGTTGCTATCTTGGATAAAGGTAAGAAGCTTTCAAATACTGAAAATGTTAGCCACATTTTCATGAGGCGCACTTGAGACCGGTACAAAAAGTCGTACAATTGTTACGAAAGTTGTTGGTTTTTGCGATACAGAAGGGGAAAATGTTCACTCCTTCATTGTACGTAAAATCATGCATTTCAAGAACATCCATTTCAATCCACTATGACAGAAAGAAATGTTCCTGAAGTTACTTTTATCTTCCACAATGGTCAAAAGAAAACAAATAGTTCTGCTAGAATTCTAGCATTATTGTGGGTGAAAGATTTTTCAGACCAAGTTGCTATTTTTGATAAAGGTAAGAAGCTTTCAAATACTGAAAATTGTAGCCACATTTTCATGAGGCGCACTTGAGACCGGAAAAAGAAGTCTGGTATTTGCTACGAAAGTTGTTGGTTTTTGCGATACAGAAGGAGAAATGTTCACTCCTTCATTAAACATAAAACCATGCATTTTGAGAACATCCATTCCAATCCACTATGACGGAAAAAATGTTCCTGAAGTTCGTTTTATCTTCCACAATGGTCACAAGAAAACAAATAGTTCTGCTAGAATAATAGCATTATTGTGGGTGAAAGATTTTCCATAACAAGTTGCTATCTTGGATAAAGCTAAGAAGCTTTCAAATACTGAAAATTTTAGATACATTTTCATGAGGCGCAGTTCGGACCGGAAAAGTAAGTCTAATAATTGTTAGGAAAGCTGTTGGTTTTTGCGATACATAAGGGGAAATGTTCACTCCTTCATTGTACGTAAAACACCATGCATTTCAAGAACATCCATTCCAATAAACTATGAAGGAAAGAAATGTTCCTGAAGTTCGTTTTATCTTCCACAATGGTCACAAGAAAACACATAGTTCTGCTAGAATTCTAGCATACTGTGGGTGAAAGATTTTTCAGACCAAGTTGCTATCTTGGATAAAGGTAAGAAGCCTTCAAATATTGAAAATTGTAACCACATTTTCATGAGGCGCAGTTTAGACCGGAAAAGTAAGTCTTATAATTGTTACGAAAGTTGTTGGTTTTTGCGATACAGAAGGGGAAATGTTCACTCCTTCATTGTACGTAAAACCATGCATTTCAAGAACATCCATTCCAATCCAGTATGGCGGAAAGAAATGGTTTTGAAGTTACTTTTATCTTCCACAATGGTCACAAGAAAACAAATAGTTCTGCTAGAATAATAGCATTATTGTGGGTGAAAGATTTTTCAGACCAAGTTGCTAACTTTGATAAAGGTAAGAAGCTTTCAAATACTGAAAATTGTAGCCACATTTTCATGAGGCGCACTTGATTTTTTTTTTTTTTTTTTTTTTTTGATTGGAGGTTTAACGACCATTGTGAGCAACTCAATGGGCTATAAGCAGTCGCCCGTCCCTAATTTAGGGTCACTGGTTTTAGGGAAGGGAGAGAACCAGCGCCGTAAGACAAACACAACATCCATGCCTGACCGGGATTCGAACCCGGGCCCCTTACGGACGAACGATCAGAGGCCAACGCCTTAGACCACTGCGCCACCGGGGCGGCCAGACTCACTTGAGACCGGAAAAAGAAGTCTTGTATTTGCTACGAAACTTGTTGGTTTTTGCGATACAGAAGGAAAAATGTTCACTCCTTCATTGAACATAAAACCATGCATTTCGAGAACATCCATTTCAATCCACTATGACGGAAAAAATGTTCTTGAAGTTACTTTTATCTTCCACAATGGTCACAAGAAAACAAATAGTTCTGCTAGAATTTAGCATTATTGTGGGTGAAAGATTTTTTAGAACAAGTTGCTATCTTGGATAAAGGTAAGAAGCTTTTAAATACTGAAAATTTTAGCCACATTTTCATGAGGCGCAGTTCAGACCGGTAAAAAAAAATCTTGTAATTGTTACGAAAGTTGTTGGTTTTTGCGATACAGAAGGGGAAATGTTCACTCCTTCATTGTACGTAAAACCATGCATTTCGAGAACATCCATTCCAACACACTGTGACGGAAAGAAATGTTCTTGAAGTTCGTTTTATCTTCCACAATGGTCACAAGAAAACAAATAGTTCTGCTAGAATTCTAGCATTATTGTGGGTGAAAGATTTTCCATACCAAGTTGCTATCTTGGATAAAGGTAAGAAGCTTTCAAATACTGAAAATTGTAACCACATTTTCATTAGGCGCAGTTCGGACTGGAAAAGTAAGTCTTATAATTGTTACCAAAGTTGTTGGTTTTTGCGATACAGAAGGGGAAATGTTCACTCCTTCATTGAACATAAAACCATGCATTTCGAGAACATCCATTCCAACACACTGACGGAAAGAAATGTTCCTGAAGTTCGTTTTATCTTCCACAATGGTCACAAGAAAACAAATAGTTCTGCTAGAATTTTAGCATTATTGTGGGTGAAAGATTTTCCATACCAAGTTGCTATCTTGGATAAAGGTAAGAAGATTTTAAATACTGAAAATTTCAGCCACATTTTCATGAGGCGCTCTTGAGACCGGTAAAAAAATCTTCTAATTGTTACGAAAGTTGTTGGTTTTTGCGATACAGAAGGGGAAATGTTCACTCCTTCATTGTACGTAAAACCATGCATTTCAAGAACATGCATTCCAATCCACTATGGCGGAAAGAAATGTTCTTGAAGTTACTTTTATCTTCCACAATGGTCACAAGAAAACAAATAGTTCTGCTAGAATTCTAGCATTATTGTGGGTGAAAGATTTCTTAGACCAAGTTGCTATATTGGATAAAGGTAAGAAGCTTTCAAATACTGAAAATTGTAGCCACATTTTCATGAGGCGCACTTGAGACCGGAAAAAGAAGTCTTGTATTTGCTACGAAAGTTGTTGGTTTTTTCGATACAGAAAGGGAAATGTTCACTCCTTCATTGTACGTTTAACAATGCATTTCAAGAACATCCATTCCAATCCACTATGGCGGAAAGAAATGTTCTTGAAGTTACTATAATCTTCCACAATGGTCACAAGAAAACAAATAGTTCTGCTAGAATAATAGCATTATTGTATGTGAAAGATTTTCCATACCAAGTTGCTATCTTGGATAAAGGTAAGAAGCTTTCAAATACTGAAAATTTCAGCCACATTTTCATGAGGCGCAGTTCGGACCGGAAAAGTAAGTCTAATACACTGCCGGACAATTGCTAAGGACGGATGACAATAGCAACGTTAGCAACCATAAAATGGAAGGCAGGAAAATGTAGAAATTAGCATAAGTGCGGGATACAGTAAGACGTGGTGTGCGTATGCAAATTTTGGATTGCCGAACTTGTTCGTGACGTCATAGCGCTGATAAGAGATATAAAGGATTTGACGCATATTGACCGTTGTTGTTCAAACGCAAAGTTGAAAGGGAAAGAATCAATTGACGAACTTGCAATTTTCAGTATGTCTTCCCGACATCACCTAGAGGATTTTACGCGTGGCTGTATTATTGGCAAGATTGAAGAAGGGCGAAAAATAACAGGTGTTGCCAGGGTGTTCGACATCAGCCACAGTGTTCTTTCAAGGCTCTGAAAATCATTTCAAACAAATGGAGAGTGTAGCAGACGTCAAGGGGGAGCTCGTGTTTGCAGTACGACACTTGCAGAAGATCGGTACATAGTGCTATCAACAAAAAGACACCGGCGCAGCACAGCTAGTGAGGTAGCAAATCAGTTTATGGCTGCTACTGGCAAGTGGATCTCCCGAAAAATTGTCGCCAGGCGTTTGCATGAAGCTGGACTATACGCCCGCCGTCCTGTTGTGTGCATCCCAAGGTCCAGACGTCACCGTACCGCCCGTTTGCAATGGTGCCATCAACATCGCAATTGGACTGATAACGACTGGTCTGCTGTCCTCTTCTCAGATGAGAATAGATACAGTCTATCGTCGGATTGTCGACGACAACTGATCTGGCGTGTTAGTGGTACTGCATATTGTCCAGCAAACATACAGGAAAGGGATCGATATCCGACATGTAGTGTCATGGTATGGGCTGGCATCATGATCAATGGCCGTACGTCCCTCTATGTGCTTCCAACTGGGACTATGACTGGCCAACGATACATTAATGATGTTCTGCTACCTGATGTTCGCATGTTCCGTGGTGCTGTCGGTGATAGATTCATTTTCATGAATGACAACGCGACATGTCATCGAACAGTCGCTGTCCAGGAGTGTCTTGAGAGCGAGAATATTCAACGCCTCGTATGGCCAGCACGTTCTCCAGATCTGAATCCCATTGAACATGTGTGGGATGCTTTGGGGAGGAGTCTTGCTGGTCACCAATGCCCTCCAATAAACAAGGACATCCTTATCCGTGCACTGACCGAGGAATGGGATAAATTGCCCCAACAGCTGCTTGATAATGTTGTGCAAAGCATGACACGACGTGTGAAATCTTGCATCGCTCTCCATGGTGGCCATATCCCGTATTGACATCTTACGCCGGAACGCCTGCGGACGGTAATTGCATTTTTTTCACGTTTACGTATTCTGCACAAAATGGCCTGTTTGTCCCTTGAACACATTCCAAAGCCTTCTGGATTTCAGAGCTCACTAAATTGTCTTTCTTGTAATGTCCTGGCATTCTAACATTTTATTTCACTTGGCATCCAACCACACTTACTTTTTTATGCGCTATATATAGCCGTTTATGATCAGTCCTTAGCAATTATCCAGCAGTGTAATTGTTACGAAAGCTGTTGGTTTTTGCGATACAGAAGGGGAAATGTTCACTCCTTCATTGTACGTAAAACCATGCATTTCAAGAACTTCCTTTCCAATCCACTATGGCGGAAAGAAATGTTCTTGAAGTTACTTTATCTTCCACAATGGTCACAAGAAAACAAATAGTTCTGCTAGAATAATAGCATTATTGTGGGTGAAAGATTTTTCAGACCAAGTTGCTATCTTGGATAAAGGTAAGAAGCTTTCAAATACTGAAAATGTTAGCCACATTTTCATGAGGCGCACTTGAGACCGGTACAAAAAGTCGTAAAATTGTTACGAAAGTTGTTGGTTTTTGCGATACAGAAGGGGAAATGTTCACTCCTTCATTGTACGTAAAATCATGCATTTCAAGAACATCCATTTCAATCCACTATGACAGAAAGAAATGTTCCTGAAGTTACTTTTATCTTCCACAATGGTCACAAGAAAACAAATAGTTTTGCTAGAATTCTAGCATTATTGTGGGTGAAAGATTTTTCAGACCAAGTTGCTATTTTTGATAAAGGTAAGAAGCTTTCAAATACTGAAAATTGTAGCCACATTTTCATGAGGCGCACTTGAGACCGGAAAAAGAAGTCTGGTATTTGCTACGAAAGTTGTTGGTTTTTGCGATACAGAAGGAGAAATCTTCACTCCTTCATTAAACATAAAACCATGCATTTTGAGAACATCCATTCCAATCCACTATGACGGAAAAAATGTTCCTGAAGTTCGTTTTATCTTCCACAATGGTCACAAGAAAAAAAATAGTTCTGCTAGAATTCTAGCATTATTGTATGTGAAAGATTTTTCAAACCAAGTTGCTATCTTGGATAAAGGTAAGAAGCTTTCAAATACTGAAAATTTCAGCCACATTGTCATGAAGCGCAGTTCGGACCGGAAAAGTAAGTCTTATAATTGTTACGAAAGTTGTTGGTTTTTGCGATACAGAAGGGGAAATGTTCACTCCTTCATTGTACGTTAAACCACGCATTTCAAGAACTTCCATTCCAAATCCAGTATGACGGAAAGTAATGTTCTTGAAGTTACTTTTATCTTCCACAATGGTCACAAGAAAACAAATAGTTCTGCTAGAATTCTAGCATTATTGTGGGTGAAAGATTTTTCAGACCAAGTTGCTATCTTGGATAAAGGTAAGAAGCTTTCAAATACTGAAAATTGTAGACACATTTTCATGAGGCGCACTTGAGACCGGAAAAAGAAGTCTTGTATTTGCTACGAAAGTTGTTGGTTTTTGCGATACAGAATGGTTAATGTTCACTCCTTCATTGTACGTTAAACCACGCATTTCAAGAACTTCCATTCAAATTCAGTATGGCGGAAAGAAATGTTCCTGAAGTTTCTTTTATCTTCCACAATGATCACAAGAAAACAAGAATTTCTGCTAGAATTCTAGCATTATTGTGGGTGAAAAATTTTTAGACTGAGTTGCTAACTTGGATAAAGTTAATAAGCTTTCAAATACTGAAAATGTTAGCCACATTTTCATAAAGGCGCACTTCGGACCGGAAAAATAAGTTATAATTTCTACGAAAGTTGTTGGTTTTTATGATACAGAAGAGGAAATGTTCACTCCTTCATTGTACGTAAAACCATGCATTTCAGGAACATGCATTCCACTTTACTATGACGGAAAGAAATGTTCGTTGTGGAATTTCTTTTTATCTTCCACTACGGTCACAAGAAAACAATAAATTCTGCTTGAATTCTGGCATTTGTGTGGGTGAAAGATATTTGAGAGCAAGTTGCCATCTTGGATAAGAATAAGAGGTTTTTGAATCCTTTAATACTGAAAATTCTAGTCATATTATAATGAGGCCATCTTGAGAGAGTCAACATATGTCATCTAATTGCTATGAAGGTTGTTGATTTTTGCAATACAAAATGAGACATGTCCTGTCTTTGATTGTATGCGTAACCATACATTCAAAGAACATCCAATCCATTGTGATGGACAGAAATGTTCCTGAAGTTTTTTATATTTTCCAGAATGGTCACAAGTAAACGATAAGTTCTGCTTGAATTCTGGAATTTTTGGGGTAAAATAATTTTCACAGCAAGTTGCCATCTTGGATAAAGGTAAGAAGCTTTTAAATACTGAAAACTGTAGCCACATTTTCTCCCGGATATCATTGGTCTGCTGATTAATTTGAATATAACCAACACAGGATTCGATTTCACGAGAGATTAGTGTCTTGAGCAGAAGTAAGATTTTGATACCAGTATTATCTATGCCTTACAATCCTTGTCGTATATACACCAACAAACGGACTGTCATCTTTAAAATCTCTAATGTATGATGTAATCCCGTATTCCATTCATAATTCTTGTAATTGTTTTGTGCATGAATGAAAATTTGTTCACAGCAGGTTGTCATTTTGGATTGAGGTAAGCAGCTTTGAATCTTGAAGTACTACACATTTCAACCACAGATTTATGACTTCCACTTGAGAATGAAAAAATGTTTTTCCTAATCAGGATGATAAGTTTTGTTTATTATGACCTGCGACCGAAAACGAGGAACCTGCGTTCCCTGCTTGTTCATAGAGCCACAGTTTCCTAGGATACATATTTTAGTAGCAATGTGAGAAACGTCGGCAGTAAAGTCATAGCTTTCCAAGAGAAAATAAATGTTTAAATTCTTGGTATCTCTCTCTCTCTCTCTCTCTCTCTCTTTTATGGAGAAAAATATTTTAAATGCATATCCTTTCCTCAGGTGGAGATAGAGTTCTTGAACAAAGAAATAGCAAAAATTTTATTTGTTCAACTTGAAAAGGCACAGAATTTCTGTAGTTAGGGTAAATGTTGTGAGTGTTGTCTGTTACGACACACAATGAACAAAGTTTGTATTGTTTTTGTTCGCAAAGCTATGTATTTATTCCAAGGACATCCAATCTCACTGAGACAAACACCCGCAGATCTTTTTTTTTTTTTTTTTTTAATCTTTCTCAAGAACCACGAGGAAACAACTAAGACCACTTGAGTTCTAGAAAAACGATTTCACGAGAAATTAGTGTCTTGACCAGAGGTAAGATTTTGATACCAGAAGTACTGAGAATTTCAGTCACATTTTTATGAGGCCTACTTCCGAGTGACAAAAGACTTCTTATAATTACCGTAGATGTTGTTGGTTTTACGACATACACTATATGGACAAAAGTTCATAATTGGACACCCCCACGCAGGTGCAATGATGTGCTCCCGCAGCAGACACGTGGTCGATAAGCTATAAAAACGACAATGGACGCTTAGATAAATCACTGATAAAATGACTAGCAGGAGAGAGCTCTCCGAATTTGAAAAGTGCGTTATAATAGGCTGCTCAACTGGAGGTGTCAGCATAAGAAGCATTGCAGATGTGAGACAGGTCGCTAAAGCGACTGTGATCTTTGTCATCAACAAGTGGAAGAAGAAGGGACATTCCAGGAATACGCCCCACTCTGGAAGACACACGAAACTGCAACCCAAGGACCGGAGAGTGCTACAGAGGGAGATCTGGAAAGTCTGGTGCCGACCAATTCACGCCGTAGCAACACATGAGTTCCAGATGTTACGGTCTCCACCAAGAAACTTCGAAGACAGGCCATTGCACTCGGGTATCATGGCCAAGCAGCTGTCCATAAACCTCTCATCACAAAGACCAATAATAACTCCTCGCGGCTACGATGGGGGTCAACAAATTTTTTTTACCTGGAGCAATGGCGGCAAATGGTATGGAGCGACGAATCCAGCTTCACATTATTCCGATCGGATGGATGAGTCTGGATTTGGTGGTTACCCGGAGAACGTCTGCTTCCAGAGTGTGCAGTGCCGACTGTAAAGCATGGAGGTGGTGGAGTTATGCTATGGGGCTGTTTCAGCTGGTACGGTGTGGGTCCACTGGTTGTCATCTATGAACTCTGTGCTGTATAGAGATATCCTGGATAACTCAATGTTTCCAACGTTGTGGCAGTTTTACGGGCATGACTGTTGTTGCTTCCAGGTTGACAGTGCCTCTTGTGATGTTTCCAGGACTACAAGGGAGTGTGGTATGAGGAAAATCAGGTCTTACGCATGAACTGGCCTGCTCAGAGTCCAGACCTAAATCCCATTAAATACCTATGAGATCAATATGAACAACGGGTGAGGTCTAGACCAACAGGACCTTCACTGACAGAGTTGGTCGATGTACTCCAGTTAGAATGAAGGAACATCCCGCTCTCCCCGAACTCAGTGGAGAGTTTAACTCGACGGTTGGCTGCTGTGGTCTCTACAAATGGAGGAACTACCCACTACTGATGTAAATACAATACTGTTTTTCTATTTACTTACAATGTCCAACCACTTTTGTCCACATAATGTAGAAGGAGTAACATTCGCGCGTCTGTCCTTTGTTCGTAAAACAATATACAGGGTGTTCGTAAACTGTTTTGACAAAAGAAGAGGGGTGATAGTACCCATCAAGACGAACAATATTTACAACGGAACCTAGGGACGCATTCCACTCTGAGTCTCAGAAAAGAGTAACTTCGAAATACGCCCAACAAGCACAAGTCGTCACCTCAGACGTCATTTCTTTCGTGCCGGAGAAGTAGCACATTGCCAGAACATCACCGTCAAGCATTTACCGTATGCAAATTGCCAGAGAAAAGACGCAGCATCTACAGTTGCAGCTGATTAGCTTATCAAGGTGCATTAGACACTTCCTGAATGCCACATATCCCGCACGATGGATTGGACGTGGCGGACCTGTGGCATGGCCTCCACGCTCACTGAACTTAAACCCACTAGACTTCTTTTGGGAGCACATGAAATCATTGGTGTACAAGACGCCTGTGGACTCCGTGGAAGATCTCGTCGCGAGAATCGTTGCACCGGACAGGAAAAACACAACACCAGGAGTCTTCGAGATTGTGCATTAGTCTTTCATTCGCCGGTGTGAAATGTGCAACGGCACCCGTGGCCGCCACTTTGAGCATCTACTTTGAGTCTGTCCCTGATCTCCATAAATGGGATTGTGCAACTTATGATGTCGTTAATTCTCTTTCTTTGAACTGTTGAAAGTTCAACTTGGACATCTAACTTTACTCTTTTTTGACACTCAGAGTGGAATGCGACCCTAGGTTCCATTGTAAATATTGTTCGTCTTGATGGGTACTATCACCCCTCTTCTTCTGTCAAAATAGTTTACGAAAACCCTGTATTTTAGGGACATCTAACCTGACGCTGAGAGAAATGTCCGTTATTTTTTTCTTCCACAATGGTCATAAGAAAACAATTAATTCTACATGAATTCTCATATTTTGTAGGCATAAAACTTTTTCAAACCAAATTGTGTCCTTGAATTGAGGTTAAGAACTTCTGAACACCGAAATATTGAAAATTTTGGTTAACATTTCTATAGCTCTCCCGTGAAATCGAGAAAGCATTTTTTTTTTATTAGAGTGGAGGATGTTTGCTAATGCGATACAGAAACTGCAATGTTGGCTCGGTTGCTGCATACTGTTGATGTTATACCTAGTTCCATAGTTGTGTTACAGCTACGAGTTGGAAATGTTGGGAAATTTCATCACTTTTGGTGACTCGTAGCCGTTATTCTATATTAGACTTTGTTACCTATACACCGAAGTGCCAGATGTCATGGGATAGCAGTATGAAATTTTTAAACTGGCGCTGCCGTCGTTTAAAGTTTTTGACGCACGCCACGATTTTTATCAGTTGCGAGGTGTAACCTCGCGAGTCAGGTTGAACAACCGCCAGTAGGATTATAGCAAGCCGACGTTAATTATCGGAGTTTGAACGAGGCATGGTAGCGGGAGCCAGACGGATAGGACATTCATTTTCCAAAGTTGTACGAACATTCAATATTGCTCGTTCCACGGTGTCACGAGTGTGTACCGATAATACCTCATGGAAGGCATTACCATCCACCGTGGACAGCGCAGTGGCTGACCACGGGGGCAGAATGACCATGATTGGAGGTTTAACGACCACCGTGAGCAACTCAATGGGCTATAAGCAGTCGCCCGTCCCTAATTTAGGGTCACTGGTTCCAGGGAAGGGAGAGAGCCAGCACCGTAAGACAAACACAACATCCATGCCTGACCGGGATTCGAACCCGGACCCCTTACGGACGAATGATCAGAGGCCAGCGCCTTAGACCACTGCGCCACCGGGGCGGCTGAATGACCATGACCAGCGCCGTTTGACCATGGTTATCCATGCTAACAGACAAGCGACATAGGCTCAAATAACATCCCCATTCAGTGCAGGAGGTACCAGAGACATCCATCAGGTGCAGCGTAATTTAGTGTCCATGGGCTATGGGAGCAGAAGACTCACTACAGTGCCTTTGTTAGCACCACGACATCGGACACTGCGTCTCATCTGGGCTCGTGAACACGGTAACTGGACACTGAACTAGGAACATGTGGCGTGGTCCGATGAGTCTCACTACCAGTTGTTACGAGCTGATGGTAGGGTTCGGGTCTAGCGCAGATCCCATAAGGTTATGGACCCAACCTGTCAATAAGGCACTACGCAAGGCGGTGGTGGTCATGCATGTATCGGGTGCGGTGTCTTTACGTGCCCCGGTTTGGGTCCCCTGGTCCTCGTAAACACGTCATTAACCGGTAATTGCTTTGTTGCTCTGCTGGGTGACCATTCACAGCCCTTCATGGACTCTATGTGCCCCAACAACTATGTATTTTTCTTGCGCCCGATGACAATGCGCCATGCTATTGCGCCCAAGTTGTCCATAATTGGTTCGACGAGCATTCTGGACCGTTCCGATGGATAGTGTGGCCCCAACGTTCGCCCGAAAGGAACCCAAAACAGCACGTATGGGACGTGGTGGAAAGATCCATTCGAACCAGAGATCCTGCATCTACAAATACCAAGGAACTATGAGCGGCTGTTCAGACAGCATGGCTCAACATCTCCCCAGAAGTCTTCCGGCCGCTTCTGGAATCGATGCCACGACGAGTTGCTGCACTTCGTCGGGCTAGAGGAGGTCCTACACGGTACTAGGTACGTATCCCATGACTTTTGGTACTTCACTGTATATACAACAAGTGTTTCCAGTTGAGGACATATATCAATCTTTAAAATATTTATTTAAAAGCATTACAGTAGGACAGAAGCCACCAAGCCATTGCATCCGTTATTCGGTCCTGAGCCTAGCTCGGACGGCTGCCCAGAATCTCGCACCTCTGACTACTCGGCCACCTACGCGACGCTGCACTTCGACTTGCGATGCAAACTCCCTTCAGTTCTGTTCTAACGGTACGGAACAGGAAACTAGACTTATATCTTGAGTCATTTGTACCATAATAACAGAAGCAGACTGCTGCCATGTTGCATGCGAATCATAAATAAGTTCTACAGCAATGTATTTTAGATTCTGAGGATAAGATTATTTTTTTATGGGATTTTTAAGGACTAGGGAAGATTTTCGAGGATTTACACTTCTACGCTTACTGTAGTTAATTGTTATTTATTTGTTTTAGTCAAGTCATACTCATTTTTTACGCTTTCCAACCGTAGGTTGAAGAAGCGTATATGCTCCAGCTTTGTCCATCCGTCCGTCTGTCTGCACAATAACTCGCGTAAAAATGGTTCGATTTCGATGAAATTTTAGTATGTGGTAGGGGACAACTGGGGACGAACCCTATTGAAAATGAGTGAAGTGGGGTCAAAGGTCAAGACATGGGAGCGGGATGCATTCCATTGCCCTTATGCGTCATAACGTGGGTAAAAATGGTTCGATTTCGATGAAATTTTAGTATGTGGTAGGGGACCACCTGGGGACGAACCCTATTGAAAATGGACGAAATGGGGTCAAATGTCAGGACATAGGATCGGGATCCATTCCATCGCCCTTATCTCATACTATTAAAGGAACAATTCTTGTATGTATGTAAATTTTATTTTGAAAACTGCTCTAAAGATGTTGATGAAAGCAGTTAACCCACCGTTTTCTGGTACTAGAAATCGATTTAGCTTGATCTCTACTTTAGGAAAATTCGTTTAGTGGGTTAAATAACAACCCCGAATTACCACGTTTTTAGTGTCATGGCATCGTCCCATTAATGTTACCCATTTTTAGAAATCTTTGACGTCACACTCTCACAGTGAGGTGTTGGCGCGCGGTCACGCCATCTGTCTCATTACGTCACGCGTTGTGTGTGGATCCTATTAAAGTTTTATGACGTCACGCGTTGTGTGTGGATCCTATTAAAGTTTTATGACGTCACACTCTTGCGAGCAGATGGTCGCGATTCCCATCTGCCTCATTACGTCACGCGTTGTGTGCGTATGCCCGTCCGCACAATAACTCGCGTAAAAATCGTTCGATTTCGATGAAATTTTAGTGTGTGGTAGGGGAACACCTGGGAAGAAACCCTATTGAAAGTGAACGAAATGGGTTCAAAGGTCAAGCCATAGGAACGCGATCCATTCCACTGCTCTTGTGCGTCATAACTAACGTAAAAAAGGTTCGATTTCGATGAAATTTTAGTATGTGGTAGGGGACCACCTGGGGACAAACCCTATTGAAAATGGGCAAAATGGGGTCAAAGGTCAGGACATAGGAGCGGAATCACTTCCATCGCCATTATGCGTCATAACTTACGTAAAAATGCTTCGATTTGGAAGAAATGTTAGTATGTTGTAGGGGCCCGCCTGGGAAGGAATCCTTTTGAAAATGGGCGAAATGGGGTCAAAGGTTAGGACACAGGAGCGGGATCTATTCCATAGTTTTTATGCATCATAACTTACGTAAAAATGCTTCGATTGCGACAAAACTATCATGTAATTTTGGAGGTATACTGAACCGGTTCTGTTGAATATCATCGAAATGGGATCAAAGGTCAGGGCACTGGACCGAAATTTATTCCAGCCATTATCCTTATAACTTGAGTAATGATTATTGGTATGTTGGAAAGCGTATCATAATCAATGCATTGCATGATTTTACTAACTTGTAACGTTTTAGTTTTCAGTTTTGTACTCTGTTACCAGCTTTGACGAAGCTATCCATTAGTGTGCGTGAAAGCTTAGCAAAAAATTTGTAAGTATCCTTATGCCTATAAACGGATACTTGCAAAATGAATTTTCACACACTTGGTGTAACAACTGTTCTGTTATTTCTGATTTATCCTTGGGTGTGGAATCCAAATAACTGCCCCACTTAATCTTTGTGACAGAAAGTAAATGAAGAATTCATAAAAAGATTAATACCGAAGTTGAAAACCTCAAGTGAAACCGGAGGGCTACACGTAATTTACTGTAAGCATTATTACACTATCTACCAACAAGTAATTGGACACCCCTGCAATCGACGATATCTGCGGTCCTGATACGCGTCACGGCCGCCGCCGTTAAATTCTCTGATTTCGAGAAAGGTGTAATCGTCGGGTATCACAGAAATGGCCGATCCATATGTGACATATCCAGCGAATTGAAGTACCCAAAATCGACAGTGGCCTACGTGATTGGCAAGTGGAAGATGAGAGGTGACTGTCGGAATGTGCCGCGACCCGGCAGACCCACAAAACTGGGAGTTAGAGACCGACGGGTGCTGGCCAGAGAAATTCGGAAGAACAGCACCAAATCGATGGACCACATCGGCGAGGAGTTTCAACAGGCATCCGGGAGTGTTCTTTCGATGAATACCATCCGTAAGGAAGCCCATCTGTTCGGTTATCATGGAAGTGCTGCCACCCACAAGCCTTATCACTAAGTCCAATAGCGCTGTTCGGCTAACGTGGTGCAAAGAACGTCGACAGTGGACCGTTGAACAGTGGAAACAGGTTCTCTGGAGCGATGAATCAAGGTTCACCCTCAACCGTTCGGATGGCAGGGTCTGGGTTTGGCGTCTGCCTGGAGAACCCCTGCTGCGGGAATGTATTGTGCCAACTGTGAAGTTCGGCGGCGGTAGAATTATGCTATGGGGGTGTTTCTCCTGGTATGGCACGGGACCCTTGGTCGCAGTTCCTGGTAGACTCAACGCAGAGACCTACAGCACCATTTTGGATGACCATGCGCTTCCTACGCTGCGGCAGTTTTACGGGGTGGACCTATGTTACTTTCAGGATGACAATGCCACCCGTCATGTTGCGAGGTCCACCATGGCTTGGTATGGTGACAATTGGGTTAATCGAATGGACTGGCCTGCGCAGAACCCGGACCTTAACCCTATCGAACACCTCTGGGACGAGTTGGAGCGTCGACTTAAGGGGTGCCCCCACCGTCCAAAATCGGTGAAGGAACTGACCTGTCTTCTCCAAGCCGAGTGGGATAAAATACCGCTTGCCGTCATACAACGCCTGGTTGAGAGTATGCCCCGGAGGGTCGCAGCTGCAATCGCCGCTCGTGGAGGCTCCACCAACTATTGAAGGTGAATAAACTTCGTTTTCCTTTGCTATCACAGGCGTCCAATTACTTGTTGGTAGATAGTGTACATCTTAATGGCACTTCTTTGAATCTAAATTTTCTATTTCCCCCTGTAAAGTGTTGGTTATTACGTTACAAAAGGAGCAACGTAGACTCCACTTGCTTTGACGGAAGCAACCATACATTAGAGTGATATTCAGTGTGAAAAAAACAAATATCTCCTGGAAATCATTGGTCTGCCACAAAACTTCTTAGAATACAACGCCCGAGATTCTTGTTGCACTCGGTCTGTAGGTTGTGGGTATAAAACACATTCCGCACAAATGATTAGTATGTTTCAAAGAAATCTAGGGAAAGACGTTGTTGAAAACTGATACAAAATTCACTAGGCTTACTTAACAAACAAATGCGTATTTATTTCTTAATCTGCCACGTAGCTACAGCAATAACAATCCGCCGTTACATACCTACGTTGGCGTTGAAATGACGTATTTGCATGTAATGGCAGTTCCATAAGAATCCATAAAATGTGTACAAACGGGACTGATAAAATTTAACGATGCTAGAGTTCCAGCAACAATCTTACCTCTCTCTCTATATATATTTTTTATTTGTGTGTTAACGCTTTATTTGCTTTTATTAGAACTGATACTAAAACAGGTAGGGGAAAATGCTTTCGTCTCTATAAAATGATAGGAATATTTTTTAAATAGAAAAATTTTAACTCACAAATCATACTTCTGATATGTAAAAAATAGCACGATTTTCCAAAAATTCATGATATAAAAAATTCAGATTTTCACATTTCAAACAGATACTTGCGAAATGAATGCGTTAACATGATGTGAATTAAGGCATCCTGATCTCGACGCTTATAAACTTAGTATATTTAAAAAACTTAATACCCTAACGCATGTGTAGCTTACGAGGGAACATTATATTCCGGGGAGCTACAGCAGTTCTTAGAAGCCATTGCGAAATTTCGATTTACTTACAGAATAGAAATCGTTGCAAAATTGACTCTTAAATGCAGGTAATATGTTGGACGCAAAAGCGATTTACATGGGAACACAGCTGGTTATCAAAAGCAGAAATACTTTTAAAAAATTCCATATTTGACGAAGAATATTATTATACTTTTGAGCCCATAAAATGAGTTCATAACACTGGGGCTTTGGGTTGGTTGGAATTTTGCGTGAAATCATCAAATCACAACCAATCGAAAGTCGGTTTACAAAGTAGCATCTTTTAGAATTGCAAAAATTGTTCAAATATTGGGCTAAGAAATCATATTTTCATGTGCTTTACTCGTCGTCTCTAGTAGTCTTTTCTACGTTTTAATGTATCAAATCTAAGTACAACAATTTAATGCTTATCTTTTCGAGTGAAAAAAAATAAATTCTAACAGCTACCGAAAAGTACGCAAGTGTAAGGCACACCCCCACCCCCCAAAAAAGTAAAATAAAAAAAAGTACATGAAATTTCTATTTCCCCGTAACGAAAATTTGTACCTCAACAATAAATAATTGACATCGTGAAAATGGTTAAAAATAATTTCAAGCGAAGTCCCATAATTGAAAAAAAAAACCCCATAATTTCCCCAAAACGAGGTTTGGTGAAATTATGGGTACTTTTTTTATTATTATTAGGGAAATTATGGGTATTTTTTTATTATTATTAGGGAAATTATGGGTATTTTATTATTATTATTTTTATTAAATTACGGGTATATTTTTTATTATTATTTTTATTAAATTATGGGTATTTTTTTATTATTAAATGTTTGATTTCAAACATTTGATGTGAATTAGATTCCACACTAATAGTGTCCTGCATTTAAAGAAAGGGATAAGTTCTTCAGTATTTGTGGTCAAAAAATTTTCGTATGAGGAAAATTCGAAGTACATTTACTTCAGAATTCCACATTGTCATACACTTCCTCGCGAGGTAACATTATTGGTCGTTCACATAAGCCTGGGAAAGTTATTAAGTGAAAAACAGAATAATTCTTACTGCTAGTCTTTTTTAAAAATTCGTTTTGTGCTTAGCGGCATTAAGAGTGAGATACTTAGTGATAGGAGTAATTCCTATTGGTCTTCCTACAGTTAATACAATTCCTCGAAATTCAGCCCCCTTCCCATCAAAAATCGTGCGCCTTTTCAGAAATATTTTTTCTTCTAAATTATGTACCTTAACACGCCTGAAACCTACTGCGAAGGAAATTTCTAACTCAATTTTAAGGCCTTTAACTATTCATGGAGTTTTTATCATAGTCGAAAATGAAAGCCAAAACTGACCGTTTGTCCTTCTTTCCTTGGAGTCGCTCACTCATTTCCGTTGTTCTGAATTCCTCTGCCCTAACAGAGTTCTTCAAAGCTCCACGCCATCCTGGAAGGTCATGCAAGCTGTCGGCCTTTGCTCTGTCTTGTAAAGTCGGACTTAAGGACTCCGCACTATCCCGGATGTTCGAATTGTAGGCCTTCGAGCTGCTCAGAAAGGTCCGAATGTTGGATTGTGAGCTATCCTGGAAAGTCGAACTTTAGGACCGCATACTGTCCTAGAAGATTGGTCTGCAATGTCCTCAGACTCTAGAAACCTAAAATATGCAGAAAAAACATTTTTTTTTATCGTGGCAGTCGGAAAATAAATACCAATCTAAGCTTCGAAACTTAAATTTTTCTCGAATACAATATTACGGAATACTGTGCCGCCTTTTAGAAGGAGAAATGTTTGCACAACAATAAGTCTTACGCTATTATCGAAACCTGAGAGAGGCACCGGTTGGCATCTTTGTCCCACGACTCCGGTTCTGCCCTTCTGCATGTGACAGTGGCCCAAAATTAAGAACGGGGAAGTTCCTATAAGGTCAGGTCAGGTCAGGGTTTCCTAAACAAATATCTGCAAGAAATTGTGGAATAAATAAATAAAAGCTAAATACAATAAGAAACTCCTAATGTCCCTGGAGATACCTGGGAAATTTTGTTCAGCAATTTGTAATATTAGAGTAAACTTCGTGCGCCATTAACTGCCCTCTGTTTTGTTTAGTTCATATTCAAGGGTATACTTGGTTGTATTTTTTGTGTTCGCTTTTTATTTTTACCGTGCCGCCTTAACGGTGGCAACAGAAAGGTGAGTCCTGTACGGACACAGTTCCCGAATCGAATTACAGGGGGAAATGTCCCCTTCCTAGTTTATTGTCTTTACAAAAGTGTTCCAAGAAAACGTGGTGTAAGTAGAAGCTTAGATCAGCGTGCACAGAAAAACAAGAGAAAAAAAAGTGAAAATGTACAAATAAATACTTACCGGTCTTTAGCATTTATGTTTTTAAGCCCCACCAAGCTTGGAAAATCCATTGCTGTCCATACCTGAATATGGCAGACAGCAGCAGAAAAATCATTCACTTTCTTCTTTAGAGTTTCATCAGCTGTAAATTTACTATTACCAGGATTATCAGTGACATCTATACATGCCTATAGATACGTATAACATCTGTACGTATCCATCTATATGTCATCATCATTGTTAACCATTATCAATCCACCGGTGGACGAAGGTCTCTCCAAGCCTGTTCCACAACGGTCCGTCTTGTGCCAGTCTCCTCCACGTTACTTCCGCATACTTTCGAATTTCATCCACCCATCACCCATGTGGTCTTCTTCTGGGTCTTTTCCTGTCCCTTGGAATCCAATCTAAAATTCCAGCTGTCCATCGATTGTCTGTCCTGGCAGTATGTCCAGCCCATTGCCATTTCAGGGATTTTACTCTGATCATGATGTCTTCCACTCTTGTCATTTTTCGGATCCACGAGTTCCTCTTCTTATCTCTGATTACATCAAGCATGCACTTCTCCATGCTCTTCTTTGAGTTGTCTGAAGCCTTTGTATGTCTCTTTTAGTTAAGGTCCACGTCTCTGCACCATACGTAAGCACTGGAAGGATGCATTGATCAAACACTTTTCTTTTAAGACATAATGGCACATTGCTCTTGAAAATTATGCTGCTTCTTCCAAAAGCTCTCCAGGCAAGTTTTATACGCCGATTAATTTCTTCATCAATGTGATCCTCGTTTGATATCTGCTGT
This sequence comes from Macrothele yani, assembly GCA_039090855.1. Lineage (NCBI taxonomy): Eukaryota > Metazoa > Arthropoda > Arachnida > Araneae > Macrothelidae > Macrothele > Macrothele yani. The sequence continues at coordinate 106,062,911 of CM077014.1, read as the reverse complement.
CCAAGATAAACGTACGTATCTTATCTCCAGCTTTTCTCCATCAATCGATAAATCTTCATTTCTTGTAAAAGCATTGAACATCACTTTTGTCTTCTGAAAGTTCATTTTAATCCCACTTCTTTATTCTTGTCAGCAAGTTCCTGGATCATACTTTGCAGCTCTCATGGGGTAGTTGCAAAAATGACTACGTCATCAGCAAAAACGAAGGTGGGTTAGATAATCTCCATTAATCTTTATCCCTTGTAGTGACATCTATGCGTGTGTATAGATACGTATATCGTACGTATTTTATCAGCTGTAAATTTGCTATTACCAGGATTACCAGTGACATCTATTCGTGCATGCCGATTTTCATTATACGTATTCCGTCGTCGCCCTCTTTTGACAAGCAATAATAAACTATACTCGCGGAAAAGCTAGCCTTACTATGGAGTGGAAGATACCGAGTATGTACTTCCACTGCATAATATACAATCGTTCTAATCTAAAAGCTTGTATTCGGGTTTAATTGGGACTTAAAAGTACATAGTTGTTGTAATCGTTGTGCTTACGTTAAGTTAATGAAGTTCTTAGTCTCGATTTCGTCTCTACACAGATATTCGCGTTTAGGCGACGCTATTTTCGAATGTGTTAGTCGTTCACCCCTGTTAGAGAGGCCATACCCGAAGAATATTTACTGACGGTGGGAGACTAAGCGATTAGTTAAGTGTTATTCCTTTCTTCCTGAGGGAGAAATCGCCGATAGGAGGATGAGCATAAAGTTTGCTTTTGTTCTTCTCCCATCACGGTGGCACTCCCTTTGGGTTTGTGGGACGGTTCCTGACACACTTCATCTCATTAATTCTGAGAAATAGAGAAACTATAAGATCTTTTATGTGAAAACGCCTTTTCAGCTTCCCCTACGTAGCCAGGTTAAGTTTGCTCCTAGTAAAGACTAGAGATTTTGCGATGGCAGAAAATTTCAAAGGCATTACTTTTAAATTCAGATATCTTAGGAAATTAGTCCACTTTGCATCTACTTAAAAGAAAAAGTTAACCAAAGCATTCTTTCAGTTTTGACTTGTGTATCTGAGACGTGGACCTCAACTATTGTGACATATACCTCCATCTAACTTGGAGTTTCTGTTTCATGCTGTAAATTTCGGTACTTCTCGATTAAAGATTTTTCCACTGAACCGCACAATATTGCCCCGAACAGCTTTTAAATTTTTGCAACGCTGACAGTGAGTCAGAAGAAAATAGTCTATATCGACTGTGAAAAGGGGTAGTGGAGTAACTGAGAGAAGAAAAGCTTTTTGGAGGTGAATGACGTGTTATAATTAGATGGAGATTTCTATGTGTGTATATGCGATTGGTATAAAGAGTCACTTTGATGAATTACGATCTGAGAATAGTCAATTCAAATAGTGTATATAACATACTGAAACTTCGTAGAGAAAAAACAGTTGATGTTATGAAGTTCTTACTGGTTCTTTTCTTCTTTACGTAACTTCACTACTCCATTCCGCCACACGTAACACACATTCGACGTAGATTTTCTTTTGACTCAACGTTGTCAAAACGTACAAGCTGCTCGGCGAATTTTCCCATTAATGAAAAAATCTTTAACCGAGAAATAACGAAATTTACATAGGAAAATAGAAACTCAAATGGAGGGTTTAATGCAGGTGTGCGTCACACCATATAAAAGACATACAGGGGCAGAGGTCAACTCAAAGAAGCATGGGCAGATGGATGCTTGGTGTAACCAAGAAAAATAGGGAAAGAATGGCTCAGAAAAAAAAAAGACTAGAAATGAACAAATTGTGAAAAGTAAAGATGACCCTCGTGTGGCAAAAACGGGCAGGACATATTGCTTGAAAAACCGACCTACGTCGGATAACAAAAACACCAGACTAGGTACCAAGGGACAGGAAAAGATTCAGATGACCACGTGGAAATAGGTGCATGGAATTAAAAAAAAAGCATGTCGAAATAATAAAAAGAATTGCCCAACACATAGTTGTGGAAGGGGTTTGGAGCAACCATCACCCAGCAGTGGAGTGAGAATATATATATATATATACATTTTTTTTTTTTTTTTTTTTTATTATGACAGATTCTCATATGAGATGGAAACCTGAATTTGTATTTTTATCGTTCACAAAAACAATGCGGGTAACTTCCCATAAGTAGACTTCAGCTCTTTTCCATTTTCTGAAAAGAAAAGAACTGAATGCAAAGGTATCAGGTCACTTGCAAAATAAACAGAGGCATTTCTCATTTGAGTCTAGTATTTTTTGAATAAGTAGTCCTACCCTTAAATAATTAAACTTCAGCAACAACAAAACGAAGTTCAAGTTTTTAATACCTAGCAAAACCAGCAGTATTTCACAATGCTGACACTCAGACAACGATATCATAAAAGGATAATACTTATTCTAAACTGATACAAAATCTCGGTCATTCTTTTGAAGGTATTAAAAATTTTAAGTCCGTGAACAGAGGACCTCGTGTTTCCAAGTAATTGTGTCAGTGAGACGCAATGCATTGTGGAAAGTTACTTTTAGTCTTCCACAATAATATAACGAAATGCAAAATTGATAAGCATATCGGCCTCAGCTGCAGTTAAAAAGATAATTTCTTTCACCAAATCAATATATGTACGATTCCTTAATATTTTGGATTCCAGTATTTCCACCCGAAAAGTTATTAAACTCAAAAGACAAGAAAAAGGGTTGTACAGCGTATTAAACACAAAACACAAGAAAAGGAAAAGAGTTGTACAGCGTTCGGATATACACTATCTACCAACAAGTAATTGGACACCTGTGGTAGCAAAGGAAAACGAAGTTTATTCACCTTAGATTGTTGGTAGAGCCTCCGCGAGCAGCGATTACAGCTGCGACCCTCCGGGAGCATACTCTCAACCAGGCGTTGTACGACGGCTAGCGGTATTTTCTTCCACTCGGCTTGGAGAAGACAGGTCAGTTTCTTCACCGATTTCGGACGGTGGGGGCACCCCTTAAGTCGACGATCCAACTCGTCCCAGAGGTGCTCGATATGGTTAAGGTCCGGGTTCTGCGCAGGCCAATCCATTCGATTAACCCCATTGTCACCATACCAAGCCATGGTGGACCTCGCAACATGACAGATGGCATTGTCATCCTGAAAGTAACATGGGTCCACCCCGTAAAACTGCCACAACGTAGGAAGCGCATGGTCATCCAAAATGGCGCAGTAGGTCTCGGCGTTGAGTCTACCAGGAATTGCGACCAAGGGTCCCGTGCTATACCAGGAGAAACACCCCCATAGCATAATTCCACCGCCGCCGAACTTCACAGTTGGCACAATACATTCCGGCAGGAGGCGTTCTCCAGGCAGACGCCAAACCCAGACCCTGCCATCCGAACAGTAGAGGGTGAACCTTGATTCGTCGCTCCAGAGAACCTGTTTCCACTGTTCAACGGTCCACTGTCGACGTTCTTTGCACCACGTTAGCCGAGAAGCGCTATTGGACTTGGTGATCAAAGGCTTGTGGGCGGCAACACGTCCATGATAACCGAGCAGATGGGCTTCCTTACGGATGGTATTCATCGAAAGAACACTCCCGGATGCCTGTTGAAACTCCTCGCCGATGTGGTCCATCGATTTGGTGCTGTTCTTCCGAATTTCTCTGGTCAGCACCCGTCGGTCTCTAACTCCCAGTTTTATGGATCTGCCGGGTCGGGGCGCATTCCGACAATCACCTCTCATCTTCCACTTGCCAATCACGTAGGCCACTGTCTATTTTGGGTACTTCAACTCGCTGGATACGTCACGTATGGATCGGCCATTTCTGTGATACCCGACGATTACACCTTTCTCGAAATCAGAGAGCTCCGAACTGCGTGGCATCTTGCATGCGACTGGTTGCGTTGTTGTTTCCCACAAGATATTTAACGGCGGCGGCCATGACGTGTATCAGAACAGCAGATATCGTCGATTGCAGGGGTGTCCAATTATTTGTTGGTAGATAGTCTAGCTTACTACACAATACAGTAAAAATAGTCCCAGAACTGAAGCAAAATGTCAGTAACTTTCTCTAAAATAAGATCTTGAAGCTTAAGCACTATTCACAATAAAAAAACAACATATGGAATAAGACCTTGTATATCCGATCTAATTCGGACTATGATACCGTCAGAAAATTCCAGATAATAGATAACACACAAATTTGGTTACCATCCATAAATACGGGGAAATTTAATTTAATACAAATTGTTTTTTTCATTAAAATTACAAAATATGTATCCGTAAATATACATATCTAACATTTACTACATACACCTAAAAACCAAAACATTATGACCACCTGCCTAATATGTTTGTCCTCCACATACCGCCAAAAACAGCTCTTACCTGGTGAGGCATAAACGCTTCAAGATTTCTAAAGGTGTCTTGTGACATTTGGTACCAACACTATACCAGCAGATCCTTTAACTCTTGTAAGTCACGTGGTTGAGTCGCCCCAGATCGGATTTGCTGTTCCAACACAAACTACGAATGCTCGTTTGGATTGATGTCTGGGAACATGGACAATAACTGTAAGTCTTCCTCATTTTCCGCAAACATTCCTAGCAGTGTGGCATGGCGCATTATTCTACTGACAGAAGGCAATACCAGAGGAGAATACCGTTGGCACGAGAGGATGGTCAGCAGTGATGTTTAGGAAGGTGGTGGACTTCACATAGTTTCCTATACGTGAATGACTGGACCCAGGGGTTTCCCAGCAGAACATTGCTCAAATCATCACATTTCTCCACTGGCTTGTTTTCGTCCCACAGTGCATCCTGATTCCAACACTTCACCAAGTAAACAACGCACACCTACCCGGCCGTGCACGTGGTGCAACAGGAAACAGGATTCTTCGGAGCAGACAACTTTTTTTCCAATCACTCAAGGTCCAGTTTTGATGATCGCGTGCCCATTGTAGACGCTTTCGACTGTGAACCAAGGTTAGTATGGACACTTGGAGTAGATTGATTGATTGAGGGTTTAAAAACCACCACGAGCAACTCAATGGGCTATAAACAGTCGCCCGTCCCTAATTTAGGGTCACTGGTTCCAGGGAAGGGAAGACAAACACAACATCCATGCCTCACGGGATTCGAACCCGGACCCTTCTCGGACGAATGGTCATAAGCCAGCACTTTGACCACTGCGCCACGGGGGCGGCACTCGGAGCTGCCTGCAGCTACGTAGCCTCATTTACAGCAAGTTTCGACGTACTCTGTATTGTGGCACAATGCTCTTATCACCAGCATGCAAATTACCAGTGAGTTTCGCCACAGTATCTCTCCTGTTGGTGCGTACCATACGGGATACTCTTCGCTCACCTCCGGCATGGATGATCAGTAGTCGACCCACACCCTGTCAGTGGTTAGTGTTTTTTCTCCTCGGACCACTTTTTGAAGGTATTAATCAGGGCTGACCGTGAGCATCCCATCACAAGCCTTGCAGTGTCGGAAACGCTCCGGCCCAATCGTCTGGCCATTGCAATTTGGCATTTGTCAAATTCGCTTAAGTCCGCTGTCTTTCTCATCTGAAGAAAACGAACAACACTGATTAATATAGCTCAGCATCAGGTGTTATATCTTTTCATGAGTTCCACACACACACACGCCGTCGTTTACCTGCAGTTGCTTCGATTTTCACGAAGACTCGCTGGTCATATTGTTTCAGCTTTTCCCTGCATACAGGGTGATTGTAAACTCCTTCAACAAAACAAGAAGGGTGATATAGTGCACATCAAGACGAACAATATTTGCAATGGAGCCTAGGGCCGCATTCCACTCCTCGTGCTCTAGCACGAGGAGTGGAATGCGGCCCTAGCACGAGGAGTGGAATACAGCACGTTCGAAAAACGTCCAGCAAGCACAGAGTCCCAACCAGTGCATGAGAAGCACAAGATGCAAATCAGGTGCGCTGAACACGTGCGTAGACGATAAGGAGCAAACATTTAAAAACTCAGCCGAACCCGTTCAGCGATATTACCGTGCGAACATCACATGGGAATTCACGTATTCCTGAAGGGCATGGAGGACTACGCATACGAAGAATTGGCGGATATGCATCTGATGCACGGCCAAGCATGTGGTAATGGACGTAAAGCACAAAAACTGTTGCCACGTGTCCTTCCGCTCACCACACGGAAGGACACGTGGTTTATGCATGATGGGGCCCCAGCACACTTTGCCACCGAGGTCCTATACTTCCTAAATGCGACGTATCCCGGGGGGGTGGAATGGACGCGGTGAACCTTAATCCACTGGATTTCTTCTGGGGGCACATGAAAACATTGGTGTACGAGACACCTGTGGATTCCCTGGAAGATCTCGCCGCGCGAATCGCCGTTGCTGCGTTCAAGATCAACACCACGCCGGGAGTCTACGAGAGGGTGCGACAGTCCTTCATTTGCCGGTGTGGGCTGTGCAACGGCGCCCTTGGACGCCAGTTTGAGCAGCTCCTTTGAGTCTTTCTCTGATGCGATTGGAATTGTGCAACTCATAAATTAGGTATGTCTCTTTGTTTTCACTGTTGAAGGCTCAACGTGGATATGTAACTTTACTCTTTTCTGGCACTAGGAGTGGAATGCGGCCCTATAGGTTCCATTGCAAATATTGTTCGTCTTGATGTGTACTATCACCCCTCTTGTTTTGTTGAAGGAGTTTACAATCACTCTGTATACATAGCATATGTGCGGTTCTTTATTCTCATGGGATTTTGCATTATTTAAAATGAAATTATTTGTTGTAGTTTTGAGTGTGACGTCCATCGCAAAAACAATACGCTTTAGTTTGCTCGATATACCATCTTATCAAACAGTTCGAAAGGTTTCGATCCGATCTAAAACCAACAGTGAGAACGAAGTAGACACAGTCAGCTGTAGGTGTTTATTTTTCTGACTTCCGATTGGTCAGTATCCGTGTAATTGAATAGGAAGGATGCCTCACATTTCCAAGCAATTATATCATCACGACGTAATAAACAGAGGATAGCATATTATCTTGCCCTATGGTGAAAGAAAAATGGCGGCAAATCGTTCTATAACTGTTGTTTAAGGCACGTTTCGTCTGTTATAGAATGAAGTTCATCAAATTTCATCCTTCTATTACCTGAAACTGCACTACATTACAACGTAAAATATTATTGAATTCCAACATATAAAATATTTGTTTCTTCAGTGCTATCAAGTCCAGCAATGTTGCACATGCTCAGACGGAAATGGTTACTATCTTTTTTTTAGATGGAATGGGGCGAGAAGGAGGAGAAGATCCACAGAAAAGGAGAAGATCCCATGCCGAAGACAACATCACCATCAAGGCCTCATCCGAAAATCGAACCCGTGCTGGTCGCGAACAAATTGTCAGAAGCCAGCGCCTCATACCACTCAGCCACCGCGGGTGACTACATGATGAATGAAGAATAATTCTAATTATCTACAACTGAAAAGGCACGTCAGTTATTCCGTATTGAAAACATCTCAAGTCCGTGAACATAGACATTTTCTAAGTAATTGCGCCAGTGAGACGTAACAAACAGTAGAAAATGTTTTAGATTCCACAATGAGGTAATGCAATATTTAACATATAGGGGTTGTACAGATTAATGTGAACACCTATGAAACGGTTTTACGTACCTGGTAGGGTGTGGGACCACCTTTGGCATTTAAAACCTCCTGAATCCTCCTTGGAATGGATGCATACAAATCCTGGATGGTGGTTAGCGGAATGTTACATCATTCTTCATGCAGAAACTGCTCCAGGTTCTTAAGAGATGCAGGAGGTGGAGGATAACGGGATCTTACTCTGTTTCCCAACACAGACCACGGTGGCTGGATGATGTTTTAAGTCTGGTGATTGGGGAGGCCAAGGAAGATGTGGAAGTTCGTCCTCATGTTCCTCAAGTCATGATTGGACATTCTGAGCTCTGTGAATTAGGGAGTTATCTTGATAAATGGCATCCCCTGCGGGAAACAATGCAGGAGCCATTAGATGGACTTGGTCGGCCAAAATGGTTTCATACGCCCTGCCAGTCATCCGTACTTTCAAGGTGATCGAAGAACCTGCTGAAAACCACGATATGACAGCCCAGAGTGTGAGAGAACCACTAAAATGCTGCACTGTTGAGAGCAGACCGTCTCGGTTGTACGCTTCTAATGGTGTTCTCCACACGTAAACACGTCCTGCGGTGGGGTACAGTGTGGATGAGGATTCATCCTACCACATTACATGCTTTGGAAGTACACGTTGTATGCTCCTCGCACCACTGCCGTCGCCGTTGTGCATTCACCCGAATCACCGGACTTTTTGCAATAGCAGATCTGTCATTATCATATCTTGTTGATGCAGTTCCCTGCGCACTGCTCTCGTTGGTACTGGAGTCTGGAGACGCCGTGGTGTTCTTATTACGGGTAACTATCCTCTTTAAAGCTCGCCTGTCTATCAGTCAGGGTCCTTTTCCGTCCGCTCTTGTGTTTCGCAGACGAGGTTTTGCCACGAACATGGTATGTGGCTCTGCAAGGTTACCCGAGGCAGACATTCCCATTCGGATTGCAGCAGAGCACGGAGGTTGAGGTTGGCCTATTTATCCGCCCAATGGAGAATGGAGACATATATGTCGTGTTCCTGGAACTAGTCATTCACCCCCTTAGCGACGTGACAGTGCACATTTTCCTTTAGACACCATCACCACCAGGGTAAACGTCCAACATGAAGTGATGCATGTGGTCAGCGAGGATGGACAGGTAGCCATTGGCGTTTGGGGCCCCATTCAGTGGTACCAGCTGTCCCAGTTATACTAGAAACACAACCCGCATGCATGTACACTCCCACCACCGCTCTGTATTTGATCGATAAGCGTGTCCGGGTGTTAGTTCTCGTGTGTCTGACGCCGTATCCTCCACTTCTGTGGAGTAGAAACCTTGATTCGTAGGAGAAGGCAACCTTTTTCCACTCTTCCACTGTCCAATGACCGCAGTCCCATGCCAGCTGCAGATGTTATTTCCGATGGATTAACATGGAAGCTTTGACGAAGCGTCGACTCCGGAAACCAATCCGTAACAGGGTTCGCTCTACTGTTATCAAGGATACGTACCTGGGTGCCACAGCGTTCATTTCCGTGGTCAATCGCTGCACTGCTACGCGTCTATTCCCTTTACCAGTCGACGGGGGCGACGTTCTCCTCTGGGGTGATGGCCTTTGGGGCCCTACAGTTATAAAGTCAGGAAATACTCTGTGTGCCAGAGGTCCATTCTTGGTACACCCTTACTACAGCACCTGGCGAACAGACCACGAAGTCTGCTGTTTCTGAGATGCTTCCACCCTTGGCGCGGTAGCCGATGATCATTCCTTTTTGAACGTCCGTCAAATCACATTGTACTCACGTTACGCACTATAGTACTCTGTCCTGGTTGGCTACTTATACACTATATTGACGAAAGTCACCAGACACCCCTTCAAAAGCAAATGAACGGATCCATTGCGTTGTTAAGATGCGCGGTATATCTGCAAACGGTATAAAAACAAGCCTGCAGCTGACCGCGACCATATCGCACTGTGAGGTTGAGTGAAAATGTCGCTGCAGGAGAGAACTGACTTTGAGAAAGGAAAGATTGTTTGGTGTTATATTAGTGGGTTGTCCATAAGAAAAACTGAGAGGCGTTTAAACATACCCAAGTTAACTGTTTTGGATGTACTGAATAAGTGGAAGACTCATGGCGTGCCTGAAGTAGCAAAACGTACCGGCAGACCAAAGAAAATCAGTGATAGAGGACGTCGAAGCCTCAGGAGAGTAGTTACAGCTAATCGACGGAGTACTGCACAAGACCTCAGTGTACAAATGAGTAAAAATACTGGAACCTCGGTATGTAAAACGCACCATTCGCAGAGCACTTCATTCCATGGTCGTGCGGCTGCTCATAAGCCTTTCATCTCCACTCGGAATGCTACTCGTCGTTTAGCATGGTGTAAAGAACATTTATCGTAAATCAACGGAAACGGGTCCTATGGACTGATGAATCCAAGTACACGATCCATCAGTCTGATGGCCTTGTGTGGGTATGGCGGCAGCCGGGGTAACGCTATTTGCCACAGTGAGCTGCTTCTACGATCAAGTTTGGAGCCGACAGTGTACTCGAGTGGGGCGTGTTTTTCGTGGTATGGTTCCGGCCCATTGTTTATCGTGGACAAACCTGTTAACCAACACGTCTACCTCGATAGTCTGGACAATTATGCCCTACAAACTCTGTGGCAGTACTACGGAACCGAGCCTTGTTTGTACCAGCAGTATAATGCACCGAGCCATAAAACAAAGACTGTTACGGCGTGGTCTGACGATAATTCTATATCGTGTGAGGACTGGCCACCATAGAGCACTAATCTTAATCCCACAGATCATCTATGGGATGAATTAGAGCGCCGCATAAGAAGTTTTAAACAAAGGCCTACTACTAAGCAACAGTTGGCGGCAGCATTATGTACTGAATGGAAGCGCATACCTATCGCTGTGTTCCAAAACCTTGTTGAAAGTATGTCTCGAAGGGTCAGTGCATGCATTAAGGTCAAAGGTGAACCGACACCGTACTAATGTATGTCAATAAATGCTATGTTGTGTTTCTCTTCTAGTTATCCGGTGACTTTTGCCAATATAGTGTATCTCCGTGTGGTCTATCTTGTCACGTGCAATCTGTGATGCGCCTGGTTACACTGTGATTCCGGGGGTGGCCATATTATTCTGATACGGTCGTGTATAATTAATCAAATCATCCGGTGCCACATGCACTTCCATGTCATTCTTTGCACTCAGTGATCTTCGGCATTTAATTATTTAACAAGTCAGTATTTGTTTCGTAAGGTGAATTTTTTTTTTTTTAATCCTGGAGCGAAATGCCCAAAATTTTGCAAGGCCTGGCCCTAGGGCAGGATCAGGATCGGGCTTTCCGGGCCAAGCCAATCCGGTTCAGTTTTTAACTGCGGCCCATGATTCCTGGACAGATGTACGCAATGCTCCAAAAGTTGCCGGTGGTGGATCTCACGCTAGAATGCAACGCTACACTTGATCTCACAGACGCTCAACTGAATTCAAATCAGGAGAATGAGAGGGACAACAAATAAAAACTTCCTGTAGTGCTCGTCCAACCAAGTTCTCCGAACAGGAGCGATGACACGGTGTGTTATGTTGAAAGGAAGCATACTTATGTGGGAAATGGGTATGCATGAAAGGGTGCTCGGCGATAACGTCAACATAGCCTTGTGTGATGATGGCGGTTCCAGTAATTACAGGGGACCCCGGGATGCACTCTTTAACCCTTTAAGACGCCGATTTGCGTAAACAAATGGTGCCCAAAATTTTCTGTGTTCCCCAAATATAAAAGTTGACATAGCGGTCAAATGTTACGAATGTTAGAGTATACAATTCTCCCCTCACCCTCCTCATCTCAACAGTGCTGACCATAAACCTGTCATTAGTGATAAGAGCGCACTTTTAGTCATTTTGTTTATGCTCCATGATAAGGAAGGGCTAGTTCTCCTGACACAGACACTATAACACTGGGCAGAAAAAAGTGACGTAAGTATCTCTCTAGTCTTTTTTTTTTTATTATTATTATTATTAGAGGTTTAAGGACTATCGTGCGCAACTCAATTGTCTATAGGCAGTCGCCCGTCCCTAATTAAACGCCACTGGTTCCATGGAAAAGAGAGAGCCAGTGCCTAAGACAAACACAACATCCGTGCCTCACCAGGATTCGAACCCGGACCCCTTTCGCCATCGTTTAGACCACTGCGCCACCGGGGCGGTTCTCTCTCTCCTTTCTTAGATTGGTGGATATTGTTATAGCAAGTAATCAGTCTAAGGATTAATGTTAGTCATACCCCCTTTTTTTCTTTTTTTTTTTTTTTTTTTGATTGGAGGTTTAACGACCACCGTGAGCAACTCAATGCGCTATAAGCAGTCGCCCATCCCTAATTTAGGGTCCCTGGATCCAGGGAAGGGAGAGAGCCAATACCGTAAGACAAACACAACATCCATGCCTCACCGGGATTCGAACCCGGACCCCTTACGGACGAATGATCAGAGGCCATCGCTTAGACCACTGCGCCACCATACCCCTGAAAAACCACATACCCCTGAAAAACCACTTTGAATAACAGAACAAGTGTATTCGTTTAGCTCATTACGGCCCATTTTCCTAACCCCGAGTTCATTCGTTCCAGCCATTTAAAGGGTTAAACTAGAGGTGGGTAACCTTTTCATGTTGGAAAGCCGCATTAAGTTAGCTGTAATCTAACAAGGCCGCATTCAAGAAACTTCAATTAGATATTCTTCAAAATGTACATTATTTTGTGAAAACTTCAAAAATGAAAAAAAAATACGTACAAACTTCAAAAATGAAAAAAAAAATGTTAATTCTAAAGTTAACTAACTTTAGAATGACTTTGTTGGGACTTCTTTTTGTTGGAAAGCATTTCAGTATTTGGTTGCAACACGAAGGTCCGCACTTTTAGCTGAACCTTTAGATGAGTATCAGTCATTTATGACCTTAGGGGAGTCTTGATTTGGGTTAGGTAGGAGAATGTAGATTCGCAGCAATAAGTGGTTGAAAAGCATTGAAGCATTTTTGTGCACGTTGCGAAAGGTGTGGGCATTCTCTTTCATTTTTCCATATTTCAATTGGATCATTCTTAGCTCAAATAAGGACTTTAAAATGTCACCTTCTCGGAGCTCAATCAATTCCACCTGTAGTTCTTTAGGAGCCACAGAGTGAAATCATGAGCGTAGCAGGTATCAAAATAGCTCTTATGATTTACTAATGTTTTATCTTTGTGGCCGTCAATCGGGAGCATTATTTCGTTGAATCTTCTTTTACTCTTTGGTATTTTAAATACGGTCCTTTTAAGTTTAAAATAAAAATAATAAAAGACGAGTAAAACCATATTAATAAAACTAAGGATTTGTTCCGCAAAATTTGGATTCACTCAAAAGGCCGCACTTATCTGGCCTAGAAGGCCGCAGATTCCCCACCCCTGGGTTAAACACTCCCAGAAACACCTGCCAATAACACCGCTACTTAATAATGCTATAAAATTAAGTAGTCTTCAACATGATTATAAGTTTAAAACTTTAATTTAAACATAGGAGTTAAAACTACACATAGTTAAAAATACAGAAGCACTTTCAAGACTGCCTCAGTCTCTTCATCAAGTGTGAGTATTGGCATGGTGACAACTGGTTATACACTGAAGAGCAATTGAATTAGAGATACCTGTCTAGTAACGTGTAGCACCACCTTTCGCACTGATGACGGCGGCGATTGGTCTCAGCATGGCCTCGACAAGATACCGGAAGCGTTGGGAAGCCATACGGATCCACGACCCCTGAACAAGCTCCCACACTTCACAAAGATTTGTTGAAGGATGGTCATCTCTCTCGATGCCATCCCAGATGTGCTCGATGCGATTGAGGACAGATGACCTAGCTGGCCTCGGAAGCGAGGTCACGTCGGTCGAGAGTTCATCCAACCATTCGGATACAATTCGAGAGCTGCATTGTCTTGTTGCAGGATGAGGTCCCCAGTGGGATGTTGAAGACGCACAAACGGGAGCAAATGGTCGTCTAGGATATCCCGGTAACGCTGACCTGTGAGGGACGATGTCACACGTACCAGGAGTCCCATTTCAGTCCACGTAAACACTCCTCAGATGAGAATGCCACCCCCACGAGCTTGAAGAGTACCCTGCTGGCAAGAAGGATCCATCGCTTCATGTGGTTTGCGCCGTACTCGTATCCTGCCATCCGCATGTACCAGCGTGAATCCCGACTCATCAGTCCAGGCAACATTTTTCCACATGTCTAGGATCCAGTGGCGATGTTCCCGCGCCCATGCTAATCTTCGCACCCTGTGATGTGCGGTCAGCAGCGGTACCCTCGTGGGACGATGGCTTCTGTACCCCATAGCGAGGAGATGGTTCTGGATAGTGTGGTTGCTTACACGTTTTTGTGCACCAGCGTTAAATTTCCGAGTGATTTCTTGCACTGTGGCCCGTCTATCCGCTGTTACAATGTGAGCTAGCCGACGATGACCCCGCTCATCCACACGCTGTTGTCCACGGCAGTTGGCCCTTGCAGGGATGGTTTTACCGGATTCGATGTACTCACGGTGTACCCGTGACACAGTGGCTCGAGAAAATCCCACAGTGCCTGCACGACTTCCGAGATGGAGTGACCCATTCGTCGAGCCCCGACAATTTGCCCATGATCAAATGCGCTTAGATCCTTCGTCTTACCCATACTGCGTCCGACTCTTACTGATTCCCGTCGCCTCACTCCTTATATTGTCTGATCGCTGCATACGTTATGTAGTTTCCGTTTACAGGGCCGCCCACAGCGTCGCATTTGCATAACGCCAGCTGTCTCTAATTCAATTGCTCTTCAGTGTATACATGTGGGGGTTAGTGGTAGGTCACAACAGACATGTGCAATAGAGCAGGGTCATGAACATCTAGGATGGAATTGTTTTAAAGCATTTTGAGTTAATTAGAGTCAATATTTTGTAGTGCATTCTGGAATAAAAGTTTCCATGAGATGGGCACAACGTAAAGGAGATCGTCCTTACAACAATGTCTCTGACAATTATTTGTAAGCTATCTGAGCAGAATTTAACTTTTCGATTTTGAGGTAGTGAAGATGGCAACTTCGTCCCAAATCGGTTGAAAGGCTTCCTTAAGAAGTAAACGTGACATTGCAGTGGCAGACTTCGTTTTGATGTTGGTTTTGATTTACTCCTTAAGGAAGCTCTTCAAGCGATTTGGGACGAAGCTACCATCCTCACTACACCATAATCGAAAAGTTCAATTCTTCTTACAGAAAACTTAGAAATAATTGCCAATCAGAGACACTGTGCTGTAATTACGACGATCTCCCTTAAGTTGTTCCCACCCCATGGAAACTTTTATTACAGAAGGCATTACAAAATATTGACTAACTCAAAATGCTTTAAAATAATTTCATCCTAGATGTTCATGACCCTGCTCCATTGCGCATACACATGAAGAGACTGTGGCAGTCTTGAAAGTGCTTGTGTATTTTTAACTATGTGTAGTTTTAACAATTATGTTAAAGTTTTTCACTTATCGTGTTGAAGAAGACTTAGTTTTGTAGCATTAACAAATACAGCACGAACATTCAAAGCTGATTTACCACTACTTAATAGTTGGGCCCATGTCCATGTGTGGTCGAAGTTACACACGCACTGCCCCGTCGACGTGTTGTAGATAGAACCTCGATTCGTCTGACCAACCAACCCGGTTTCAACTTCAACTCGTTCTCTCACTACAACCAGGGTGTGACTAGTCAATGACCCGATGGCGTACCATTGACTAGTAACAACCTGGTGCGTTGAATAGTCTATACACAAAACTTCGCAAGTTCCCGGTCGTACAGTGTCGACGTTACCCACTCCACTCTTGCTCTCCGTTAAGACCCTGAAGTGGAGGTGTTCACCTTGAACATCAACGGCCTGTTTAAGGCCACAGTTGTCCTGGCTGCTGCCGGTTTTGATGTAGTCCTATTAAGCATGTGCGACTGCACACGCGAAAATTCCAGACGTTCTGCAGGAGCGGACATGCTTATCTGCCCACGACTGAATTCCCTCTGTTCTCTTTGTTTACCATCATCACAGGGAAAGTATGTCATACAGCAAGTAGATATTTGACCTATTCATTGCTATCAGACTGTTTAATAAATGGACAATAAGGTGAGTAAAGCAAATTCTGCTTTCAATGAGTAAACACTGTAAATCTCAGTATCATTTGTGGCTTAATGGTTCATAAACACAGTGAATGAATGTTCAAGATGTTAATGGGATCTTAGGTTAGCATTCATATTGCGGTTGTTGGTTATTTTATATTCGAGCAACGAGTGTCTATTAAATATGCTAAAAAAAACCTCCAAGTGACCGGGTTTTACAAGATCATACATACAGAGCAAGAATGCAGTTAATGTGCCACTAAGTGTGAGAAACTTACAGATTGATACTGTGAATCCTTAAGCTCTTCGTGGGTGAATAACTTATGAAACATAAATAAGGAACGCATTGATAAAAACGTAGTTTGACAACTACGATGTCAGTGGTATCTTAAGGTTCGTTTTTTTTTTTTTTTTGTTTTTTTTATTGGGGGTTTAACAACCACCGTGAGTAACTCAATGGGCTATTAGCAGTCGCCCGTCCCTAATTTAGGGTCACTGGTTCCAGGGATGGGAGAGAGCCAGTGCCGTAAGACAAACACAACATCCATGCCTAACCGGGATTCGAACCCGGACCCCTTTCGGACGAGTTATCAGAAGCCATCGCTTAGACCACTGCTCCACCGGGCGGCGTATCTTAAGGTTAACATTCATATTGCGGTTGTTGGTTATTTCATATTCGACGAAAGAGTGTCTGCTCAATATACTAAAAAACCAGGTGACCGGGTTTTACAAGGTGATGCATATAGAGCAAGAATGCAGTTAATGTTCCACTAAGCGTAAGAAACTCACAGATTAATATTGTGAATCCTTAAGCCCTTAGTGGGTGAATAACTTATGAAACCAATAAACGAGGAACGTATTGGTAGAATCGTAGTTTGGCAACTATGATGTTAATGGGATCTTAGGTTAACAATCATATTGCGGTTGTTCGTTATTTCATATTCGACGAAAGAGTGTCTGCTCAATATACTAAAAAACCAGGCTACCGGGTTTTACAAGGGGATGCATATAGAGCAAGAATGCAGTTAATGTTCCACTAAGCGTTAGAAACTCACAGATTAATATTATGAATCCTTAAGCCCTTAGTGGGTGAATAACTTATAAAACCAATAAATGAGGAACGCATTGATAGAATCGTAGTTTGGCAACTACGATGTTAATTGGATCTTAAGTTAACATCGTAGTTTGGCAACTACGATGTTAATGAGATCTTAGGTTAACATTCATATTGCGGTTGTTGGTTATTTCATATTCGACCAAAGAGTGTCTGCTCAATATACTAAAAAAACCAGGCGACCGGGTTTTACAAGGTGATGCATATAGAGCAAGAATGCAGTTAATGTGCCACTAAGCGTTAGAAACTCACAGATTAATATTGTGAATCCTTAAGCCCTTAGTGGGTGAATAACTTATGAAACCAATAAAAGAGGAACGTATTGGTAGAATCGTAGTTTGGCAACTATGATGTTAATGGGATCTTAGGTTAACAATCATATTGCGGTTGTTGGTTATTTCATATTCGACGAAGGAATGTCTGCTCAACATGCTGAAAAAACCAAGCGACCGGGTTTTACAAGATGATGCATATAGAGCAAGAATGCAATTAATGTGCCACAAAACGTGAGACACTCACACAATGATACTGTGAATCCTTAAGCCATTTGTGGGTGAATTACTTATAAAACCAAATAAATGAGGAACGCATTGATAGAATCGTAGTTTAGCAACTACGATGTTATTGGGATCTTAAGTTAACATCGTAGTTTGGCAACTACGATGTTAATGAGATCTTAGGTTAACATTCATGTTGCGGTTGTTGGTTATTTCATATTCGACGAAAGAGTGTCTGCTCAATATACTAAAAAACCAGGCGACTGGGTTTTACAAGGTGATGCATATAGAGCAAGAATGCAGTTAATGTGCCACTAAGCGTTAGAAACTCACAGATTAATATTGTGAATCCTTAAGCCCTTAGTGGGTGAATAACTTATGAAACCAATAAACGAGGAACGCATTGATAGAAAAGCAGTTTGGCATCAGAAATAATAATGCAATTATTTACCATTCATTTCGTATTTCTTAATGTCATACCGATTTGTCGAGTAAACCATGTATTCCATTTGTCCATTACATCAAAACACTAGGAAAATATTTTTTTTTTTTGTCAACTGAGTGCATAATTAAAACTCAGTAGACAAAAAACAGTTAAAAAAAGAAAAAGACAGTGCCTTAAAATGATGAACATTGGCCAGGAAAATTGATATTGCTCAATGTTATTAAGAATTCGCCAATAAATATTTTGAATTTTTTGAGTTATTTGGGGGTGGATGAGCAGAGATTGCTTCGTAAGGATTTTCGAGGCGAAAACAAAACCACAAAGAAGATTTTCCGTCCTGTAATTTCAAACATTACTTTTATAACAAATCTTACAATCTCTGTTCTATGGGTCTCAACAGGACTTACATAGAAGTCTCAATTTCTTTTCTTTAGCGTACGAAAAAATGGTTTCAATTTACTAAGTCACCTCTCTCAGGATAATCCTACATTCGAATTCACAAAAATTAATTTCAGAATTAAATCTTGAGTCCGTATAATATACCTACTGTACGATGATTGATTAGTAAAAAACTTCCAATTACCTTTAGCTGTGGATAAGAAACGTGCAAATCTGTGTCTCTTAATGTTATTGCACGCTTCTGATGCGATGGCGGTGTTCTGCACAGCAGTATGAATAAAAAAGGCAACGTTCTCGAGAAATAGTTCAAGTTAAAATGGCTACCCGCCTGGAAACATGGTCTCAATCGGAGGTACGCGCGGCGATTAGTTTCAACTATGTGATGAGTGGTACCGAAAGAAACGTTTATTTCCATTCGTAGCAATCTGACGCAAAGCCACCCTATCTTATTCGCACTAGTCTCTCCATATACACTAGAGCTGAGCCCGGGCCTGAATCGGGCTGTAAAATATTTACTGCGGTTCGGGCTCGGGCTCTTAGAGAGGAGGAGAGCGAACGATTTTTATTTTAATATACAAATGCGATTTTATATGATTTAGCACATGAGGCACTTTATAATCAATCTGTAAATGGAATTCTTCGGCAACTGGTTCTGGTTAGGGAGCGGGCATTCGAGATGACTATTTATTCCGGGCTTGGGTAGAAAATGCCATAGGCCGCGCATTAGTGTGCTTCTGCAGAGAAGAAAAAGCTTTTTCAAGAACTATAGATATTGGATAGTTGATAGCATTACGACGATAATTTACTCCTTATCTCCACGCAGTAGCTTCCTGCTAATTCTATTTAGCAACGTACATATTGTAGCGCACTAAGGCGTGATAATATTAGCATTATTTGAGCAACATACAATTGCCGCACCGCCCGGTCATTTTGGATGCTCGGCCGCCCGAAGCACTTCAGGTGGAAACGAACGGTCAAAGAAAATCGTCCAGTTAACCTGTAAAATTAGATAGAGGTCCCTTCCAATCATTCCCTATTTGAGAAATACATTGGTTAATTGCACGAGGAGAAGAGAGTGGAAGTGTGGGAAAGGAGATGTTTTTTAATTAATGATTGAACTGGTAAGCCAGTTTTCGGGCTCGTTCGGGCCCGGGCACTATCTTGCAATATAAAATTCGGGCTCGAATGGGCTCGGGCTCCGAAAATTGAGCCCGAACTCAGCTCTACTATACACCACGTTGCTGTCCGTTGTTGATTTGCAATTATGACAAAATGTCGGTCGCTCTTTTGACATGTTTTTTTTTTTTTTTTTTTTTTAAGTCCGTGAAGAAAATACCTCGAATTTCCAAGAACTGCATCACGGAGATATGCAAGCAGCTGAAAATTTCTCTATCTTTCGTAATGAGGCAACAAAATGGTCTGCGAATTGGTCTGTTTCTTTTGTTTTTTTTATTGAAGGTTTAACGACCACCGTGAGCAACTCAATGGGCTATAAGCAGTCGCCCGTCCCTAATTTAGGGTCACTGGCTCCAGGGAAGGGAGAGAGCCAGTGCCGTAAGACAAATACAACATCCATGCCTCACCGGGATTCGAACCCGGACCCCTTTCGGACGAATGATCAGACGCCATCGCTTAGACCACTTCGCCACCGGGGCGGCGCGAATTGGTCTGTGTCTGTGGTTGCAGAGATATCAGGACTGTTAATGGATGAAGAGCAAGTTCAGATTGTATCCGATATTTAGGGGCACAGTTTTCCGACAATGCATTTTTAAAATACAAAAAAAAAGGAGTAAAAAAACAAAGATGTTCTTTAAGTATGCATTAAAACCAACAGTGTTGTAGAGTGCACAATAAACTGAAAATTATTCAAATCTTGTGTACCATGTCAGTCGTTCTGTTGAAAGGATTAAAAATTTTAAGTCCGTGCACATGGAATTTTAAATTTCCAAGTACATCAAAATGCCTGTTAAAGAATAAAAGGATTCCTCCAATTTTTTCTGAGTATTTTGGTGCCAACGTAAAATATCATTCCAACGTAAAATATCTTTGAACTCCGAAACAGAGAAAGAACAGTTTTTTCTAAATCGTATTGAGACCGGCAATGCTGGTCACCGCTCCAGAATGTAACTATCATATAAGGCGAAAGAAGAATGAAAGTACTTAGAGTTGAGACATGTACAGTGATTCTCTCGACAGAATTAACTATCTTAAGTCTATTCATCACATATTTCTAAGTAATTACATTTGTGAGACGTAACAAACATTGGAAAATTATATTCCACAATGATTTAATACAACATGCAAATTAACCTTCAACTTGTTCAGTGTCCGTGGTTTTAGAAATGCCACATGTTATAGAATGTAAAACTTTATCAGATTGACACCACAGTGCTTCGACCATAAATGATATAAAACTCAGACTTAAAACTTTGCTAGACAGCATGAATGAAGACCAGGAACATAGTGCTCAGACACAAATACAAGTAAATAAATTTAAAATAATTATAACTACAGACAACTGAGACATGTAAGGCATTCTTTTGACGAGATTAGACATCTGAAATTCGTGAATAGGGGACCTCATATTTCAAAGTAACTACATCTAGAAGACCTAAGAAAACAGTGGAAAATTATTCATATTCCACAATGGTTTAATACAATATTCAAATTACTCTGCAAATTGTTCCGTATCCGTGGCTTTAGAAATGCCACATCTGTTACAGAATGAAGAATTTTATCGGATTTCATCGAAGTTTTGGAGACCACAGTGTTTCGAACCCACATGACAGTAAACTCAAAAATTTAAAAAGGGAGCTTTCTTTTCTAGACTTTACGAAGACCAACATTGCTGTACAATGCTCAGACACAGGTAAAAGCTGCACGATAAATTTGCAATAATTTTAACTGCTGACAACTGAGTCATGTAAGGTATTCTGTAGACGAAATTAAATATCTGAAATTTGGAAACAGAAGACCTCATATTTTCAACATATTACATCACTATGGCGTAATAAACAGTGGAAAATTATTTAAATACTTATATTCCGCTATGGTGTAACACAATCTGTGTAGTCTACAAACTAGTCCGTTTTAGTGTGTGTAGATGCCCCATGATAGTTATAGAATGGAAAACATTTCTTACCGATTTCCACAGATCATTATGGATCACAGTACTCCTGCGTGGAATACTGTGATCCATAATGTTCTACTGTGATCCATACGGAATTACCCGTAAAAGATAGAGAAAAATCACAAGCATCGAATACAATGTACTGATGTCACAGCTGTGCTTGGTAAAGTGCAATAACAGAAAAACTAATACTCTGAAAGCAGAGTATTTTACATACCGTTCTAATAATGCGTGGGCTAGCATGGACCAAAGCATGCGTTGGAAACTTTCGGTTGGTATTGTGGACCGTGATTCCAGGACAGCTGCCGGTAAAGCTACGAGACTTGCCGGGGGTGAATTTCGGGTTTGAGTGCATCGTTCCTCTTCATCTCAGATGCTCAATTGGGTTCAAATCCAAAGAGTGAGAGAGCCATTTAAGGAAGAAGAATTGTAAACTCACTGGAGTGCTCCTCAGCAAAGTCTGTCAAACGGGAGCGATGAAACAGGGCCCTGTGTTGTAGAAAGGCCTTCTGTTGTGGGAAATGGATAGGCATGAAGGGGTGCAGGTTGTCGACCAGTACGTCAATACAACCTTTTGCGGTCATAGTCTTAGTAAATACGAAAGCTCCCCAGGTGACCCATGTAAGCAGGTTATTACACAGTCTCCATCGGCCTGTAACACTCCGACTTGGCATTTTAATTCCACGGTCTCGATAGGGTATGCGTTACACACGTACTCTTCTGTTGGCGTCTTATAGTTGCAACCTTGATTTGTCGTACACAGTTACTCCTTTCCAGTCTCCCAAGGTAAGAATGGAAACGTTCTTACACGCATTTCGGCCTCATAGCTTGATGATGCGCTGTTAACAACGGCGCTCGAAGTTCATATTGGCTGGGCTATGTGGCTGCCATTGGCCCTGCAAAATCTTGGTAAGTGTCCCATTCGTTGGATTCCCACGTCATCTTCTTTTTCTCCCTTGTGGGCCTCTGTTATGACATGGTACATTCGGTGCTGACCTCGATCATCAACTGCCCGTTTGCGGTCACATTTTCCCGAGCGGCTGCCGGTTTTGATGTAATCCCTCGGTAGACATCTGCGAGGAACACACACGGAAATCTCAGACGCTCTGTAGTCACGGATATGGAGTGCTCCTCATATTCCTCGCACTGACTATCTGTCGGCTATCAAAGTAGCTCAGGTTGCCCTGTAAAAACTGATAAAACCTTCTAGTTTTCCTACGATAAAGATCGTTCCACAATTTTCAAAACGATATGACAGTAGGCTTAGATCATCGCACTGTTTTTAAAAGAGCACTCATGAACCTCTAAGGCTATATAAAAAGTCTATCCCTATGAGTCGCCAGAACCCAGCGCATCTGACCACTCGACTACAGGCTGCGGAACGGTGCGGTTGGACGACTAACTTCCTGCTGTGGCTGCTTATGCTGCCACTTCTGTGTTCAATGCAATGAAAGTACTTTCCTATTAGTTATATCAATAATTCAAATGTTGCAAGTTCAATGAACAGAAAGTAGCTTGGAGGTTAAATAACTGACAACTTTTCTGACTTTGAGTTGGTCTCTACCTTCATTCAGTAGTAGATACTATTCCTTACCCTCTAACTGAATAGCAGTAATTATAATGTACAATAAAATGCATTGTTCGAGTTGTATAAAACCCCTAGTAATCAAATTCCTTGTAAATGGGAATATTAGAATATTAGTTCAAACGGACTTTGTTGCAGAAACATTGCAAAAAGTTTTCTCCGGACCCTGTGATAGGTTGGGTTAAGAAAGCAATTTCTCCCCTAGCTTAACCCTGGTGGGGGGGGGCATACGATTTATATTCTATGAATATAAATAATATTTTTCCTAACTCATGAGATAACTCATGATTTTTAATCTTGGATTTTTAAAATTCACGAGCCTTAGCTCAATGCCTGATTTGCCAACGGGTGTTGTTTTCGTTCATAGTGAAAACGTGCTGGTATGTCAATAGTGTTTTCTGGGGTCATCTAACATATTGCCTGTGCATCACGAGCAAACGGTCTCTGTTCCCGAGTGACCAGATGCGCTGGTTCCTGGCTAATCGTCAGAGCTTCACCTGAGCTCGAGGCATGCGCTTGTCTTGCACGAATGGCTGTCTCCTTTCTTCGGAACCAGTAGCCCAAAATTAGGATTGCCTTGCACTGATAGCTAAGTCTGCCTTCTCCGGGAACCAGTAGCCCGAAGTTAGGGTTAGCTGTTTTGCAACGGTGGCTCTGTTGTCTATCCTGTTCAAGTGACCCCAAGTTAGTGATAAGCGAACCCTGAATACTTATGGGCTCACAGCAGTCGAAACAAAAATAATATTGAAAAAAAAATGCAATTTCTCTAATGTCGTAACTTTACTACAGTGGAAACAGAAAAATTGCTTAAAGCAAACATACATGCGTCAGCTAAGAACATAATACAGACACATTTAAATTTACTCCATGGATTTTAAAATTCTCGGGATCAAACCTGTTTGTTTTTATGCAATCATTTACTACTGTCCTTTGCCCCATTCATTCAGAATTCGTTCTTATGTTGAGCTAAAGTATCTTACGAGTTACGATGAGCTCAAGACCACAAGTACTATAAAAGGACGGGGACTGGGGCAAGGATGCATCCTTCTAGGAGAAGGATGGGGGCGTGGCAGAGGACGCTAGAGCGTTGGGTCGATGTGCTGCCCCCTAGCGGTGATTCTTGGAACTTTCGATGGATTTTAGAGGGATGGCAACGACCGAGAGGGAAAGGGGTGGATATAGGGGGATGTCAACTCAATGTGCTGCTCTCAGCGGTGCTTCTTGGAACTTTATTATTATGTTAGATCTTTGTTTTTGAGTGATGGCAACGACCGAGTGGGGGGAAAGGAGATGTGCTGCCCCTAGCAAGGCTTCTTGGAACTTTCGATGGATTTTTGAGAGATGGCAACGACCGAGTGGGGAAGGAGATGTGCTGCCCCTAGCGGTGCTTTTGAATTTCGATGGATTTTAGGATGGTAACGACCGAGTGGGGGAAAGGAGATGTGCTGCCCTAGCGGTGTTTTTGGAACTTTTAATGGACCTTTGAGAGATGGCAACGACCGAGTGGGGAAGGGGATGTACGTTGCCCCTAGCAGTAGCTTTTTCGAACTTTTCTCGGGAGATTTATTGACGTTGACAAATTTTTAAGAAGTCTTTCCAATATTTATTTTTTAATTTTCTCGGGAGATTTACTGATTTTTGTCAAATTTTTGAAGGAAGTTTTTTATCGTTTTCAATTTTTTTTTACTCGTATTTTTTTGTCCTATTTTTCTCTAATTTATTTTATTAAATTTATATTTTCAGGAATTTCGAGGTATTATAATTTTTATAGACGTTGCATTATTTTTTTAATTTTCTCGGGAGATTTATTTGACGCTGACAAATTTTGAAGGAAGTCTTCCAATATGTTTTTTTATTAAATTTATATTTTCACGAATTTCCTGAGGTGTTATAATTTTTATAGACGTTGCATTATTTTTTTTAATTCTTATATTTGTCTTCCTCCAATTTTAATTTAGGCGAGAAAGGCTTTTGTTTGAAAAGATTTCGTTCCCGTTGATTCATGTTCCGCCATTTTAGTTTTCACTACGTCATTTTTGTGAGCCATGTGGCTTTGGGATGAGTCACAATTTTCTCTTGACCCAGAAAATTTTGTATGACATGTTTTTGGGATGAGTCATTATGATGAGTGACGCATTCGTGATAGTAGACATGACATCAGCCAACGTCGTTTTTTCAGCGGGGTCGGCTTTATTTATTTTTATTTATTTTCTCGGGAGATTTACTGGATTTCTGTCAAATTTTTAAAGGAAGTTTTTCAATCGAAGCATTTCCTCAAATTTGTTTTATTAAATTTAGTATTTTTAGAACTCCCGTGAGGTGTTATAATTTTAGAGACGTTGCATTATTTTTTTTAATTTATATTTTTCTCCCTACAATTTTAATTTAGGCGAGGAGGCTTTGTTTGAAAAGATTTCGTTCTGTTGATCTATGTTCCGCTATCTTGTGAGCCATGTGTTTTGGGATGAGTCATCATTTTCTCTTTGACTCAGAAAATTTTGTATGACACGTTTTGGGATGAGTGACTATGCCGGATGACGCATATCGTGATAGCAGACATGACATTCAGCCAACGCCGTTTTTCAGCGGGGTCGGCGGTTGACGTCATTTGAGATTCTGTAGCCACATTAAGTTCCAAGACTGATTTTTTTCAATAATTTGATCATTTTGCAACGAATTTATTCCTTATTTTTTCCTCATAATTTCCATTTTATATTCATAATTTTCAACGTAACGATTTTTTTATTTTCTTTGAGGAGATTTTCACGCATTTTCAACGGACGTTCCAACATATGTTTTCCAAAGTTTTGTGCTGCAGACATAATCTTAAAACACGATTGTTTATTAACGTATTTACGTGTTTATGACATTTTTTAACGTTGTACCTGTTTTCCACTGTAAAAAGCCACAATGTTTTATGCATAGTTAAAATGTTTTTTTTATTTTCATGATTATTCAGTGAAATGTACCTTTAATGCATTATCTTAATCTTTTTTACAATGCTTGCATACTCGTTAAACTTTCGATGTACCAACATTATTTTATTTTCAAACTAATAACTACTTTTATCGAGGCTTTATTTTTTCTACCTATGAAGAATTTTTTTAGTTTATTCTTCAAGATATGAAAATTAATTATAACGAAATCCTTTCACTTTTTCTACAAGCAATTTACCTTAAAATAAGTCCTGATAGTTCGCTTTGTCTGGTTAGAGTGATTCATCAATAGCAATTTGTGACCAGATAAGGTTCCGTGCGCCTGAAGCGATGACGCATAGTGACGGGCGTCGTGATGTCATCCTTGTGAACTTGGAATGTCATCATACTGCTTGAGCGATGACGCATTGCGGGTTTTACGTGATGTCATCCTGCGAACAGATCCCAGAAGAATTTCAGAAACTGCTTCAACTTCGAACCAATGACTTTCTTCCAATCGGGGGGCAAAAAGGCATCCTGTTTGGCGTTGTTCTCCTCCTCCTCAGTTTTTCGCTGCTTTGGTTTAGTACCTACGTTTAGTTTTCAACTGCGTTTAGTTATCGACTGCCTGCTGTCTGAATATTGTGGCGTGCTTTGGAATGGAATCTAAAAACAGTTTTTAATCAGTTTCTGCAATGGAAGAGGTAAGCGTTCTTTTATTAGCATGCAATGTTTTTATTTATTGTTGTGTCCCCAAAGTTGTTTGAATTAGAATGTTGTTAGAATTTCGTGAGAGGATTCCCTTAAGGAAAAAATATACTAGTGTATTACAGTATGTGAGTTTTTGCGTATGATTTAAGTTAGATTTTCAGGAAGGAAAATTCATGTTAGTGGAATCGTTTAAACATAGTTCTTTTTTTAAAGTATTTTAGAATCCATGTTTTTACGATAGCTCTCATAAAAATTTATTCTCAACGTAGGAATATCCCATTTTAATGTTTATTTCATGAAAAATGCTTGATAGGGAGAGGGTTAATTTTTTTTATTCTTTCACAGAAAGAATGGTGGCTGGAAAGATGAACAGCTATTTTTGCAAAATTCAGAAGTGTTTCAGGCATTGAGATGAAATTCCAATGTCCGCAAGATACTTTCCTCATTTGTGTCTGAAATTTCCCCCTGCCCCTTTCACTTGTAAGATCTGTCAGAAGGTCTTCACTTTGAAACAGAATTTGCAGAGACATGTCAAAATTATTCTGGGGCACTTTATTCTGTGTATGTTGTGTAGGAAGAGTTTTCTAGAAATGTGTATTTTGCAGATACATCATTTCTTAAATGTCATTCGAGAATGCAGGGGGGGGGAACTGTTAAATGCGTCTTCGGCAGGGCCCAATGCAGAGGTCCCAGTCATGTAGTTGTTGCAGGCCCCTGTCATGAAGTTGTTGCTGGCCCAGCGACGTTGTTGAGGACCCCAGTTCCAGCTCCCATTGTTCCTCCATTGAATATGGCTTACATCCAGTGCAGTCGGTGGCTCAGAACCGATTGCAACATTTAAGATTGTTTCGGAAGGGGAAACAGCGCAATCCAAAAAATGTGGAGAGACAGACCGCTGTTTCCCCTTCCGAAACAATCTTAAATGTTTGCAATCGGTTCTGAGCCACCGACTGCACTTGGATGTAAGCCCCCATATTCAATGGAGGAACAATGGGAGCTTTGGAACTGGGGTCCTCAACAACGTGGCTGGGGCCAGCAACAACTTCATGACTGGGGCCTGCAACAACTACATGACTGGGGCCTGCTGCATTGGAGGGCCCTGCCGAAGACGCATTTAACGAGTTCCCCCCCCCCCCTGCATTCTCGAATGACATTTAAGAATATGTATCTGCAAGTACGCATTTCTAGAAAAACTCTTCCTACACAACATACACGGAATAAGTGCCCCAGAATGAATTTTGACATGTCTCTGCAAATTCTGTTTCAAAGTGAAGACCTTCTGACAGATCTTACAAGTGAAAGGGGCAGGGGGTACGTCAGACACAAATGAGGAAAGTAGGTCTTGCGACATTGGAATGTCATCTAATGCCTGAAACACTTCTGAATTTTGCAAAAATAGCTGTTCATCTTTCCAGCCACCATTCTTTCTGTGAAAGAATAATAAAAAAAAAAAATTAACCCTCTCCCCTATCAAAGCATTTTTCATGAAATAAACATTAAAATGGGATATTCCTACGTTGAGAATAAATTTTTATGAGAGCTATCGTAAAAACATGGATTCCTAAAATACTTTAAAAAAGAACTATGTTTAAACGATTCCACTAACATGAATTTTCCTTCCTGAAAATCTAACTTAAATCGTACGCAAAAGAACTCACATACTGTTCCTAATACACTAGTATATTTTTTCCTTAAGGGAATCCTCTCACGAAATTCTAACAACATTCTAATTCAAACTTTGGGGACCTAACAATAAATAAAAACATTGCATGCTAATAAAAGAACGCTTACCTCTTCCATTGCAGAAACTGATTAAAAACTGTTTTTAGATTCCATTCCAAAGCACGCCACAATATTCAGACAGCGAGACAGTCGATAACTAAACGCAGTTGAAAACTAAACGTAGGTACTAAACCAAAGCAGCAGAAAAACTGAGGAGGAGGAATGAACAACGCCAGTTTTATAGCAAACAGGATGCCTTTTTGACCCCCCGACATTGGAAGAAACGTCATTGGTTCGAAGTTGAAACAGTTTCTGAAATTCTTCTGGGATCTGTTCGCAAGGATGACATCACGTAAAACCCGTCACTGTGCGTCATCGCTTCAAGCAGTATGATGACATTCCAAGTTCACAAGGATGACATCACGATGTACCTGTCACCCATGCGTCATCGCTTCAGGCAGTAACTGCACGGAACCTTATCTGGTCACAAACATGCTATTGATGAATCACCTCTAACCAGACAAAGCGAACTATAGCTCAGGACTTATTTTAAGGTAAATTCTTAGCGATAGAAAAGTGAAAGGATTTCGTTATAATTAATTTTCATATCTTGAGAGAATAAACTAAAA
Organism: Macrothele yani; assembly: GCA_039090855.1. NCBI lineage: Eukaryota > Metazoa > Arthropoda > Arachnida > Araneae > Macrothelidae > Macrothele > Macrothele yani. The sequence continues at coordinate 106,033,996 of CM077014.1, read as the reverse complement.
AATTCTTCATAGACAGAAAAAATAAAGCCTCGATAAAAGTTGTTGTTAGTTTGAAAATAAAATAATGTTGGTACATCGAGAAGTTTAACGAGTATGCAAGCATTTAGTAAAAAAAGATTAAGATAATGCATTAAAGGGTACATTTCACTGAATAATCATGAAGAAATAAAAAAAAACATTTTAACTATGCATAAAAAATTGTGGCTTTGTACGGTGGAAAACGGTACAACGTTAAAAAATGTCATAAACACGTAAATATGTCAATAAACAATCGTGTTGAAGATTATGTCTGCAGCACAAAACTTTGGAAAACGTCTTTATGTTGGAACGTCCGTTGAAAATGCGTGAAGTCTCCTCAAAGAAAATAAAAAAATCGTTACGTTGAAAAAATTATGAATATAAAATGGGAAATTATGAGGAAAAATAAGGAATAAATTCGTTGCAAAACGATCAAATTATTGAAAAAAAAAATCAGTCTTGGAACTTAATGTGGCTACAGAATCTCAAATGACGTCAACCGCCGACCCCGCTGAGGAGAAAACGACGTTGGCTGATGTCATGTTCGCTATCACGACATGCGTCATCCGGCATAGTCACTCATCCCAAAACACGTGTCATACAAAATTTTCTGAGTCAAAGAGAAAATGATGACTCATCCCAAAACACATGGCTCACAAAAGATAGCGGAACATGAATCAACAGGAACGAAATCTTTTCAAACAAAGCCTTTCCTCGCCTAAATTAAAATTGTAGGGAAGAAAAATATAAGAATTAAAAAAAAATAATGCAACGTCTATAAAAATTATAACACCTCACGGAGTTCTAAAAATATAAATTTAATAAAACAAATTTGAGGAAATGCGTCGATTGAAAAACTTCCTTCAAAAATTTGACAAAGTCCAGTAAATCTCCCGAGAAAATAAATAAAATAAATAAAGCCGACCCCGCTGAGGAGAAAACGACGTTGGCTGATGTCATGTCTGCTATCACGAATGCGTCACTCATCATAATGACTCATCCCAAAACACGTGTCATACAAAATTTTCTGAGTCAAAGAGAAAATTGTGACTCATCCCAAAACACATGGCTCACAAAATGACGTGGTGAAACTAAAATGGCGGAACATGAATCAACGGGAACGAAATCTTTTCAAACAAAGCCTTTCTTCGCCTAAATTAAAATTGGAGGGAGGACAAATATAAGAATTAAAAAAATAATGCAACGTCTATAAAAATTATAACACCTCAGGGAATACCTGAAAATATAAATTTAATAAAAAAAACATATTGGAAAGACTTCCTTCAAAAATTTGTCAGCGTCCAATAAATCTCCCGAGAAAATTAAAAAAATAATGCAACGTCTATAAAAATTATAATACCTCAGGGAATTCCTGAAAATATAAATTTAATAAAATAAATTAGAGAAAAAATAGGACAAAAAAATACGAGTAAAAAAAAATTGAAAACGACAAAAAAACTTCCTTCAAAAATTTGACAAAGTCCAGTAAATCTCCCGAGAAAATTAAAAATAAATATTGGAAAGACTTCTTAAAAATTTGTCAACGTCCAATAAATCTCCCGAGAAAAGTTCGAAAGCACTGCTAGGGGGGCAACGTACACATCCCCTTTCCCCCACTCGGTCGTTGCCATCTCTCAAAGGTCCATTAAAAGTTCCAAGAAGCACCGCTAGGGGCAGCACATCTCCTTTCCCCCACTCGGTCGTTGCCATCTCTCAAAAATCCATCGAAAGTTCCAAGAAGCACCGCTAGGGGGCAGCACATTGAGTTGACATCCCCCTATATCCACCCTTTCCCTCTCGGTCGTTGCCATCCCTCTAAAATCCATCGAAAGTTCCAAGAATCACCGCTAGGGGCAGCACATCGACCCAACGCACTAGCGTCCTCTGCCACGCCCCCACATCCTTGGGTCACACGCCACGCCCCCATCCTTCTGCCGCAAGCCACGCCCCCATCCTTCTCCTAGAAGGATGCATCCTTGCCCCAGTCCCCGTCCTTTTATACTACTACCACATTTTCACCAGCAATCGCTCTTATGTTGAGCTCAAGGTTACTTTTTCACTAGTAATTTTGCTCATTTTGGCTAATTGTAGCAAACATTTTATAGCTAATAAACATTTCCGGAAACTGCCAAGAGGTAACATTTAGTAAATTAACATTGTAAAGAATTTATCGCTGTACTGTTACCAATCAAAACCGGATAACCAGAAATTTTGACATACACAAGAGAGCGATTCGGAAAGTAACTTTCTGTGGGCTATTGAAAAGTACCAGAAGTATTGTATAACAAAATTTATTACATAAAAAAAATATCTACTTACGTATATTACTTTTCTATATAGTCGCCATCTGAAATGAGGCATTTGTCGTACGTATTAGGGAACGAGCTGTTGAATTGCTTCGTCAAAGAAATCAGCTACCTCTGAGGTCTGTTTTTAAACGTCTCGTTGTCACCAAAACGCTGTGTACCCAACCAGTTTGTGTGTCCGTAAAGTTGATAGTTGCTCGGAGCAATGTCGGGGCTGTATAACGTGTGATAAAATAATTCCCATTTGAAATGTTCCAGCAATTCTCAAGTGCAACTCTGATGTTCTTTAGTGTCTCACAATGCACTTTCGAAGAGATCGTAGTTCCTTCTGCCATGTCGCCAACAAGCAGAACTTCGTTCCGTTCCCAAAAGGCGGTTGCTATAAGCTTTCTGTCAGACAAACCTTGTTTTAAACTTTGTTTTATTCGATGAATGAGTATGGCCCCACTGCATTAACTGCAGTTTTGTTTCAGCATTGACACACACAGGTTTCATCTCCAGTTACGACATGATCAAGGAATTCAACTAACTAATCAAGGTATCTGTCCAGAAAAGTGAATGACCATTTTCTTTTTGTAGTCCTCCGTAAGCATCTTCGGGACCCATAAGGAGCAAAACTTTTGAAAAACTACCTTGCCTGTTGCGATTTCATACACAACGTTTAAATATTATCGAAAAACCAAATGAAACCTCAGTTATTGTGAAGTGCCGATTTTCTCGAACCTTCGCTTCCATTTTCTGTACAAACTCATAAATCACAACAGAAAGCCACTCATTGCTTTTCACCGTGAAAATTATCTCTCGTTCGGCCATTTTTTTAACATTCTGCACCGTTGTCATACACCTCCTTCACTCATAACGTTTGGTCAGTTAACCTCGAATATAGTTGATGATTCTCAGCAGCACTTGTGATTCTTGCGTGAACACAACGAATAACTGCCCGCAATTCACAGCTGATTGTGTAGCTAATTATAGCACTCGTTTGATATCACTCATACGCAACGCGACTCAGCAGCAGTCAGCGAACAACGTGACTGCTGAAAAGGTACTCAGTCACTTTCACCATCTCAGTCACGCAACCCTGTTCCGCTCCTTCCTGTTTGCCCTGAATTAACGGAAATTACTTTCTGAATTATTTTGATTCACCTTCCCCTGCTGTACTTGGCCTTGCCATCTTTCTTCTGCCGATATGTATTCTCCAGTTAGTTTATTTAATTATTACAGGTCAAAATTGTTAAGAATTTTAATTTTGGGGTTTTTTTTAGCTGGTAAAGGTGTTAATATTCAAACAAATACCTTAGCACCGCTAAGTCTAGAAAAATAGTACCTTAGCGCCGCTAAGGCTAGCTAAACCCCTTCTACATCACTGCTGGTGTTACCATTATGTCTATTAATCTACCAGAAAGTATTTTTTGCGGAATATACGTGCAGGCATATTAAAAGAAGAAAATGAGGTTTAAAGTATATGATCCCTTATAGCCACAGATGCTGATGAAATTTAGGGAAAATGGGTTAGCTTGCCCCGATGACCTGGGAAAATCCCCGGGTGGGGTACGAAGGAGGGCGGGGGGGGGGAGCTGAGCCCGACCCAGTGACCCGAAATTAAAGATGCGACTCCCCATCGATTTAGGTACTCGTCGGAAGACCATTAAATTGGCCCCCTTATTTTCCATGCGGACCCCCAAAAAATGAACTTAAAGATAAACATCGCTTTCTTAAAAAGTGAGAACGAAAATGGAAAAATGATAATAGTAATGAGCTTCGGCTAATTAAACTACTGCCTACGCGAAAATGGCATTATTATTAAAAGTATTTCTCCACTACTTTTTCGACAAAAATTTCCCGCATGAAATAACAATATTTCACCAAGCAGTTCTTAGCAAATACTTTGCTAATATTCATACAAATTTCAAAACTGCGGTGTAGGTTATTGACCAAACTTTAAGCGAAAGTGATATTTCAAATCGTTATATTGACATCGCAGCTCCCTTAATTTCGGTTATAAAATTAACTTTTTTAAGTTCAATCAATAGCATTCATAAAGAAAATCAATTGCGAATAGAGATAAACGCATTATCAGGTGACCACAATAAACCCAAATTCCAAAATATCCCATTGTAGTATAACGTTATGTTCTTTTAACTAATACCATTAATACGTGATAGAAGTATATTTAACCCTAGACACCGTTCTGAATCACATTTTTTCCTACAGTCCGGCATATTCTGCGAATTTAGCATTTATCGCTAATAACTAGAGTAGCAATTTTATCGCGGGAAAAAAGGATAAAATTCGCGGAGAGGTCGTGGGGTAATTTATCGCAAAATTTTGCGAAATGCTGTATTTCCTCAAAAAATTTTGTTTGCGAAATGCTGTATTTCCTCAAAAAATTTTGTTTGCGAAATGCTGTATTTCCTCAAAAAATTTTGTTTTCAGGCTCTTTCCCCACGTTTTGGATATGTAAAATGCATTGTCTGTCACAAAAGCGGTTATATTCGCAAAAGATATTTCATACTTATTCGCGCAGTGAAGTTTTGCCTCACTGACTAATTTAAAATTTACGGATTTCAAAGTGATGTACTCGAGGAAGATTGCATTCTAAGAGGTCTCAGCATTACAGCTTTCAACATTCGTTTCAGCTGACAGAACAGCAAGAATATTCAAAATGTATCTATCTTCTGAATCAGTTGTTTCGTCTGCTACGATGCTTACACCGGACACTGATTTAAAAAAAAAAAAATCTTTCACTTGTTGCTTGTGAATATCATATATTTTGGGCACATAACGTTTCCGGATCTAATCTGCATAAAGAATGTCATCAATATCTATCAATTAATTTCCCAAGTATTTTTTTAATGTAGGGTTATCCAATTTGGGAAGTAGGGTGTTGGCTGCACAAAAGGCACCAATTCATTTCGAAATTTCAGTTCAGCGATACTGTTCTCGTTTAGTTCTTTTTTCAGTTAATTCATCAACACCTTTCTGCATTATTTTCACTTGTGTTACGGAGATTTAATACAAGAATTTAGGCATAGATATTAAATCTCATTTCGCAGCTTTTATTTTGCTTTAGTCAGGGCCGGCTGCATAATTTGCGGGGGCCAGTGCAAAACGAAAATGCGGGGCCCTTTCCCCAACGATTTCTGCATCTACTAAATGGGCTTGGACATTGGAACATTTTTGAAAGAAAGGAGGAGTTAGGTAGAGAAACCATATTTTTTCATTTTCTCATGAAGTTTAATAAAGCATGGTGGTACTAAGGAATATTATTATTTATTCATAAGTTATAAAACGCTGTTATTATTGCTCATTAAAATTAAAAAGCGACATTTTAAAATTACGCTATATTAATTTACATTATCGGATTAAATTGAAGTTGATTGAATTGAATCGACAAAATATAATTCCCGCACCTCGTCGAAATGCGTGCTGATGGCAAATATTAATGTAATTTATCCAAAATAAAAAAAAAATAGCAATCTTTTAAACAAATAAGATAGTATCATAGGAAATTTCATTTTCAATGATTCATGGTTAAAATATTGAGGTGCCGCCCCGGTGGCGCAGTGGTCTAAGGCGCTGGCCTCTGATCATTCGTCCGTAAGGGGTCCGGGTTCGCATCCCGGTCGGGCATGGATGTTGTGTTTGTCTTACGGCACTGGCTGTCTCCCTTCCCTGGAACCAGTGACCCTAAATTAGGGACGGGCGACTGCTTATAGCCCATTGAGTTGCTCACGGTGGTCGTTAAACCTCCAATCAATAAAAAAAAAAAAAAAAAAAAATATATTGAGGTTCTAAAGACCGTCCCCGTACGCAATTTTCAGAAAACTCTTATCTTATCACTCTGTCTCTTTACTTCTAGGAAGAGAGATTCTTTTGCTGGCCACATTTTACAGTTCATTGTAATTTGTTTTAGTGGGAGCTTTCAGCTTTGTAGCTCAAATGAGGTGAGTGCGATAGCAGTCTAGTGCAGTGTTTCCCAAACCCCGCCGGTCCATCACGAGGTTTCCGCCGGTCCGTGGAAACGGAGGAAAACTTGAGAAATGGTAGAGATTTCCGAATTTGACCAGTAAAAACAGGTCTGCACAAATGTCCTTGTATACAAAAAAGCAACTTTGTGCCCGTCGGTCCGCGAAGCAGTTTGTGAAATTTTACTGGTCCGCGACTTGCTTGTAAGAGTCTCTGGGAACCAGTGGCAGTGGTCTATAGTGTCCTGAATAATCCCGAATCTGCGTTATGTTGCAATTTATCAATTCGCCGTCACTCGTCGTCGTCAGTTATCTGTCAGTTATAGTGCTAAAATTAAAATTTCAGCCAGTTTCATAAAAAAAATCGCAAAGATACGTTTTTCACTTCTTTTTATTGATAAACCATCTCCTGCCAGAAATTCGCCGCCCACGCACGCGAAAAACTGACCGCGTGTGATTGCGGCAGAATGCAGACGTAGCTGTGACGTCAGCGTTGCAGAAAGATCTGGGTGATTTATAAATATGATGCCATTAATGCAAATTCTCTCTCGGTGATACGGTGAATCATCCCGATAGACACAAGATACTTGAATTCTGTTCACTAAGGAAAAAAATTACGAAAAATTCAAAAACATCATACAAACGTGAGCGCTGGGCCTCTCGAGACGCGGGGCCTCACAGGTCCCACACCCATGAAGCCGGCCCTGGCTTTAGTGCTCCTTTTCCTTCGTTTCCACGAAGCGTGAGAGAAATTTCGCTGTGTCACTCCTCTTTGAAACATCGGAGATACGGTTCGCTTAGAGACGCCAGTTTGTCTCGTTTTAGAGTCTGCACCTTTGCATTTTGTAAAACGGATTAGTATTGTCGTGCTCGTTTGATCCTTTGCTTTCCTTAGATTCAAAGCAGCCGACTGAAAGCGCAAGCCCTCTTAATTTTTACCTTAATGTTTTGTATTAGCCGTTGCCGGCGTGGTGTTTTTCTCATGAGGTTTTGTGGCGACAAAGGGGTGAGTTCGCATGGGAACAAAGGAGGGTGCTAAAGGAGTCACTTCTACGATTTGAAACTGGGCAGTCGCAAGGCCTCGGGTGTGGGGGAGCAGGTCTTAAACTGATCGGAGCAGTGGAGCTTTTCTCGGTAGGACGAGAAAGGAAACGATGACCGAAATAGGATTTTGGGAAGAAAATCTGAGATTCAGTGGAACAGCGAGGAAGAATTACAGAGTTGATGGGCAATCTTTCTGCGATTAAGCAAAAAAAAAAAAAAAAAGAATAAAGCGCTTCATTAGAGGTTTAAAAGAATTGCGAAAAATATTTAGCTATAGCTAGTTTATTGCCTTCAAACACGCAAGATTTATGAAGTTAACATAAATACATAACAGTTGACTGTTCGGACACAAATTTTTTTACGTAGCTTACTTGCTATGCTTTTCACTATACTGTCTTTTAAAAATCCACTGGTATTATGTTGCATCACGAACAGAATAGATTTTTGTTCACATGAAACGTTCTCTTACTGTACTGCTTGTATCTTTAAGATGCACTCGTTTTACTCACGTGGTTCATTCTCAAAATTAACAAACAATATCTAGAAATTTTGTAAACTAAATACTCACACGAAAGCACAAAACTTTCCTAAGTGAAGCATCTGCGAAACTCACTTTTTTCTGCGAGCTGATTTTTCCAGCTAAAACTACTAATACAATTGACATCCGGTTTACGGTTTACTAGTGTGGCAAGTCGCCAAGGTGATTCAACATCAGCGGGGAGTGAAAATCACGAAAGACCACACGTGCATTCTTCGGCAGAGTGCATGTGGCCTGGAATTACCCGTCGTTTCCCCCAAAGTTACAACACATAATTGTTTGCTCCTAAGTAGGTATATCTTTCTAAACAAAAGGATATGAACTCTGAGAGAAACAGTTTTCTTTACCTGTTTCAAAATTACCGCAGGGCGTGTGAGTTTGACATCACTTTACGGAAGACACTTCAACATTAGATTTCAGTTGTTCTAACAATGTTCAGTTAATAAACAGAAAAGCTGCTTAAGAAATACTGCGACCAACCATATTATTCAAACTGATATAAACATTGAGATGCAGCTGCTAGCTAGAGGACCTGTAAATAAGTCTCAAGAATATTTCAAGCTTTTAAAGAAATTTCCAGAACTGAAGAAATATCCGGTACCAGAGTATCGTTAAGTAGATGCGAAGAACAATAAAATCTCCACGATGTTTTATTAGGAAATTCGACATGGGCTTTTTTTATTTTTATATATACATAGCTAGTCCCAAAACAACTGAGAAGGTTTTTATAAAACATGAGCAATATTGCGTTCGACCGTGGTTACAGGCCTCGAAAAAAAAAAAAAATAAGAAAGATGATACTGAATTTTCAGGTGTAATAAGCACGTCTTTTGAATCCGTTCTCACGCAAATTAAATTTATCAAAGCTATTCAAAGTCAATGGAACCGGTATGGAAAGCAATAGTATCTGACGGAAGAAAGAAGTTTTTCAAACGGGTTTTTAATTCCTCAGATATTGCTGAAAACGGAATCGTGAGCTTACGCCTTCTGGTTGAAGACTTGTGCGTTAAGAAAAATATGAATTTATATGAAAAACATTTCGCAGCGGAAACGCTCTCCAACACCGAAAGAATTTTTCAAAGCGAACTCTTAGAAACAGAGATATTGACAAAAATGAGATGTTACTTCACGTCCCCTGGTGAGAAAACCATGCATTATTTTAGGAAGAAAGTATTCTCAAAAGGTTTTTTCAATATGAGCGGTATCGGTCCAAGAAAAACGAAAATTTTAGTCGTTTTCAGGAGCACAGATTTTGCTACAAATACATCAGGAGGTAGCTGTGGTGTAAATTTGATGAACAATTACATTATTCGAATTTTCTTCTGTGTGAATGTAAACAGTGAAGAATTGAGAATCATGAAATTATTTGCAAAGCGCGAGAAATGCAAGTTTTAACAATTTATTAAAGTCTTCCTTTCGTCAGGTGAAATACTTGCATCATAGCACTGTCGACAGATATTTCAGAGTGCTCCGCGAGGTAAGCTGAAGACATTTTCGTTTAGTAAGATTTTCTGAAAATGGGTTTAATTTAATTTTGGTAAAGAAAACCCCTCGGATGCTTATTTATCATTCTTCATTTGCTGAAACTTGATTGATTCCAATGAATAATATATTTTCCAGAAACATATTTACCAAATTACGTATATACATGTACGCAGTTTTCACAGTCACTACCAGAAGTCCGGTTTTGGTAATGCAAAATAAGACAATAATGAGGAATTGGTACTTGAGTATACAAAGTGTGTCAATAAAGTTCGGTGAATGCTGTTATAAACCGTAAATGGGAAGGTTGTGAAAGATGCGGTAACTTGCACGACACAGTCAATTACATGAGCAAGCACTTCCTGTTTAACCATCACGGAGCTGCGAGAAAGGGTGTGGTACAGAGTGCGTGTCATGGCAGCCGATATACGTTCACTTTGTTAGCGAGCAAAAATAGAGCAAAGACCCAATATCAAATTCTGATTCAAGTTGGGCCGTTGCATGTTGAATCATACCGTATTAACCTGATCTACCAGCAACTGACTACTTTTTACTCAGTTGGCTGTTTAAGTATAATCCCCTCGCTTTTCCCCGACTGTAAATGTCTCTGTCTTGCGAATGGTGGGAGCTCCTCTTTCGCTTCAACTCTGTCACCCAATCTACAAGTGACGTCCATTCCTCGGTGGCCGAAAGAGCGAAGCGCTCTTGACTGAGTAACTTTTCATATCAAATCTATTGCTAAAACACTTCCTGACATTTTGAAAATTTGTTTTAAATAGAAATTTTGTCCGATAAACTGTTGAGCAAATAAAAATTCATCCTGAGCAATAATTCTGCTGTTTTATGCTCTTAACGCCAGGGGCTACCTTTCATAGAGGAGGTAGCTCTTCCATACCTTTCGGAGTGGTAAACTCTTAGGTTGACACAGAGTTATATATGCCAGTGTTGTATTGCGCGGGTGTATGACGCAATGGAACTCGTTTGTTGCCTCGCGCAATCAGGAGCCCAGCTAGGATAGGGATTTAAGGGTTAAACCCTCTCTAGAGCACATATTTTTTTCTCCCCTTTAGGATTCGCATCGGCAGTGCTATTTTTCTATTTACTATGTATCTGTCTTAATTTAATTCAATTTTTCTCTCCACTGAGTGTCCCTAAAACAATATTGTAATCGTTTTGCTTTCTCACATTATCAGGCTTTCTCTCTTTACTCTGACCCTAGCGAACAGACGAAACAATTACCCAACTTTTTGCTCTGCTCATATATCCCACTAAAGCAAAAAGTGAGATGAACTTATTCTTAAGAAGCCGTCTAACCAGGATAGGGGCTGGTATAACCCACTAAGGTGTAACCATTATATTCCTAGAGGTTCTAACCCCTTAGGGTGGGAAAGGGATTTTAGGATTTTCCTTTACGCGCCGCTTTGAACCCAGAACGACCTCAAGCACTTCATAGAACCTATGCCGCGTCGTATACTTGCTGTTAATCGCAACAAAATACTGAATTAAGGTTGGTATCATCATCATCATCATCATTGTCAACCATTATCAATCCACTGCTGGACGAAGGTCTCCCCAAGTTTCCTCCACAACGGTCTGTCTTGTGCCAGTCTCCTCCATGTCACTCCGGCATATTTACGAATTTCATCCACCCATCTCCCATGTGGTCTTTTTCTGGGTCTTTTCCTGTCCCTTGGAATCCAATCTAAAATTTCGGCTGTCCATCTATGGTCTGTCCTTCTGGCAGTATGTCCAGCCCATTGCCATTTCAGGGATTTAACTCTGATCATGATGTCTTCCACTCTCGTCATTTTTCGGATCCACGAGTTCCTCTTCTTATCTCTCCTGGTTATACCAAGCATGCACCTCTCTATGCTTCTTTGAGTTGTTTGCAGCCTTTGTATGTCTCTTTTAGTTAAGGTCCACGTCTCTGCACCATACGTAAGCACTGGAAGGATGCATTGATCAAACACTTTTCTTTTAAGACATAATGGCATATTGCCCTTGAAAATTATGCTGTTTCTTCCAAAAGCTCTCCAGGCAAGTTTTGTACGCCTATTAATTTCTTCATCAATGTGACCCTCACTTGATATCTGCTGTCCAAGATAAGCATACGTATCTGTTATCTCCAGTTTTTCTCCATCAATAGATAAATCTTCATTTCTTGTAAAAGCATTGAACATCACTTTTGTCTTCTGAAAGTTCATTTTTAATCCCACTTCTTTACTCTTGTCAGCAAGTTCCTGGATCATACTCTGCAGCTCTGATGGGGTAGTTGCAAAAATGACTACGTCATCAGCAAAACGAAGGTGGGTTAGATAATCTCCATTAATCTTTATCCCTTTGTTTTCCCAGTTCAGTGATTGAAAGACATTTTCCACTGTGGCATTAAAGAGCTTCGGAGATATGGTGTCACCTTGTCTCACTCCCTTTCCAATTTTTATGTGTGTTGTATTTTCAAACAGCCGAATCTTTGCACTTGCATTTTCATAGATGTTATTAATAATATTAATGTATGCATCTTCAATACCGCAGGATTTCAGAGCCGTGGTAACTGCTGATGGTTTCACCGAATCAAAGGCTTTTTCATAATCGATAAAAGCTATGCACAATGGAAGTTCATATTCCCTCGCTCTTTCAATTAGTTCTCTCAGTAAGTGGATATGATCTATTGTGCTGTAGCCACTCCTGAATCCAGCTTGTTCTCTCGGTTGAGCCATGTCCAGTGTTACCTTCAAGCGGTGTGAAAGAACTTTAGTGAAGATTTTATAAACCACTGATAGGAGGCTGATAGGTCTGTAGTTCCCGAGATCCTCAATGTCACCTTTTTTATGTAGCAGAATCATTGTAGCATTGTTCCAATCCTCAGGAATCTTCCCTTCATTAAGGCATCGAGTGAAAATTTGGGCGAGTACTGTTTCAATTTCTCCACTTGCTTCTTGTATGATGTCTATAGTAATTCCATCTTCTCCTGGAGCTTTCCCCCGCTTCATGTTCTTGATTGCATGAGCAACTTCTGCTGGGAGTACTGGAAGAACTCTGGTACCTTTCATGATGTCTGGAGTACATGTATCATCCCTTTCATATAATTTGGAGTAGAAATCTTTCACTCTTGTCAAAATTTCGCCTCTATTTCTTGTTATAGAACCATCTTCTTTTCTCAGAGCCATAATCTGTTTTCTTCCCTTACTGAGATGTCCCTTTGCTATCTTAAGGCTTTGGTTGTTTTCAATTGCTTTCCTCACTAGCTCACAGTTGAATTTCCTTACGTCTTCAGTGATACTTTTTCGTGCTGTCTTGCATAGCTCTATATATTCCACTTTGGAAGTCACATCTTCTTTAGTTGTCCTCATCTCTCTTCTTTTTTGCATCAACATTTTGGTTTTTCCTGATTATATATATATATATATATTTTTTTTTTTTTTTTTTTTTTTTACCCAGTGTGTGCATTTATATTTGGCAAGATACTTTGTCAGGATATATAGAAAATGTAAAGATTCAAGGCAACTATTATTTATTAATATGCCTTCGGAATATATTTGTTTCGTCGAAAGATGTTTGTTACACTTAAAAATCAAACCATCTCTTGAGACGACTGATCGGGAAAAGAGGAGCCTATGGGTTGCAAAATGTACGTAGCGTAAAAATGTTGGTTACTGCCTATGCAGATCATCTATCAACGTACACTCAGCAGAGTATGCATAATGTAACCATATGTTCCGATCTTTTTGCATCCCAAGAGCTTGTATTGTATGTCGTTATCTTGGGGAAAAGATAACCACATAGATTAATACGTAGCTTCGAAGGCAAACAAAAGAGATGAAAGCAGCTATTTCATATGCCCCAGATTTTGACGAGACACAGATCATTTCTGTGACTGGCTGGGTCTTTGGGGTTAAAACATTTGGGCAAATAGAAATCTTGCCGCCTCTGTGATGGAGTTTTTAGAGGGCCTGGCTTCTCACCACTCGTTTGAAATGGTTCCGGGTTCGATTCCCGGAAAGGACAAATGTACATATTACAAGATATCGTGTCGTATAATACGTATCTCACTGTCCATCTTCTAAAAATACTGCTCCCCGAAGAATGACATATTCTGTTCTTAAAAATGTATATCCTTTTGAAGACTGTCTATTAGACAGGGCAACAATTTTTTCAATTCTACTGTAGCTTTCTCCTACTGCTGTCCGGTCGGTGCTTTCAAATTTTTACGTATTTCACATGTAAGTTTTAAGACTTCTTCTAACATCTACGTAATTTTGAGAGGGGGTCACTCCTTCGCTTTGTAATTATATAATAATAAGCCTTCCCGGTAGCCGTGTAGTTAGTGGCGTAGGTTTCTGATTTGTCGTCCAAGAAGGGCTCCGGATCAAGTCCAGAACGTACGGTCGCTGCGTTTGTCTCTGTCCTTTTCCTCAAACTAGTAGCTCTAAATTTGAGACGGACGGCTGTTTATATCCCTTTGAATTGCACATGATGGACATTAAACACGGAAACAAACAACAACAAAAAAGACAAATTTGGGTCATAGGTGTCCCATTGTTCAAAATATGATGTTCCCAGATGAAAGTGAACTTCCAGAGAAAGAGTGCTTGATCTCTTTCATTTCGAAACACAACGACAGTTTCTGCTCCTTTGCACTTCAAATCATTGAACTAAAGTATTTTTTTATGAAAACCATTCCAAAAATGTGTGATCTAAGATCTACACCAAGTAGAAATTTTTATGTGTATGACATATACGAAGGCAGAATGTGAAGGATAGGTTGTCGACCACAGTAATTCAGCCGCTGCAGAATTCGATGTAGTATCGAGGTAAAGGTTAGTGTCGTGGCCCCTGGAAGATGATCGGCAGTAACTGATTTTTTATTAGTTCGCCTGTCCTACAATGCTACGCTTATCACTCGCCTCTCGCGAGTGCTGGCGGCTTCCATTCACTACCCGAATGCAGTGCTGCTGTTTTTCCTTCATTGCTTTCTCTCTGGTAAAACCAGTGCTGCTGGCACACGTACAGCTCGTGCTTCGTCTGAAATTGGCGCAAAGAAAAAGCTTGAGCCACAAACGATCACCCTCTTTGAAATTTCATTATATTGCACTTCTTCGCCATATTTAATCCCACGAACATGCCACGCTGCTGCAGCCAATGACCAATCCCTACCGCAAAGAGAGACCGTGGCGTTATTGTCTTGGCGAAGTCAGTTCTTTGTAACAGAAATACATATTTTATTATTTGTACATTCAAACGAATAAATTAAAAGGTATCTGACATGCAGAAAAATAAAGATAACGTCGTCTGTGTTTTCTTCATTGTTCCGAAATTTACATAATAATTAATATGAACTGCTCTTTCTGTCACTTCCTTATTGCCAAATATTTGCTAGTTACCTACTTTGTTGGTTTATGTATGATATCACAGTCGTTCTTATTTCAAGATTGTTCTGTTTTCCTTTCTGATATTCAAAGGAGTTTTTCAGCATATATTTGCCCGAAATTTATGGAACTGAAGTTTTTTTTCTTCCCCTTCTTAAGATCAACTTTATTTCCCACAAACTGTATGATTGTAACTCATTATAAAGACGTTTGCAGAATTTTTTTTTTTTATCTTTTACTGGTGAATAGAATAGCATAAAAAAAAATTACCTTCTTTATGATTCCATTTTCGGAACTTCATTCCTTTTACGTGGTAGTAAACGTGTTCACTTTTTTTCTCACGACGCGTTCAGCGTTGATCGGGTAGTTTGAGTTCTCCGGCTTCTCATTGATTTCCTCATATTCAGATGGCCACACTTGCTGAATGGGGCTTTCCCTGGTTTCTCTCAGAAGTAAAAAAAACTGAAAAGCGGAGCACAAGGTCACCTAAAGACAAAGCTTCATAAAGCTAACATTTTTTTTTTTTCTTCAACTTCAGTCAGATAAAAACATAAATAAAATTTCAGGGCTACTCAAAACCGGGAAGCAGCACAAAAAACGCGTGCTTTCTTTTATGATGATTAGGGGCGAAATGTCTTTTTGTGTGCTGCTTCGGAATTAAAGTAATTCACCAAAGCGTTGTTGCGAAATAATGCACCAACTTTCAACAAGGAAGGAATTTGCATATTAACACTTTCTGCGCATAAGTTGTGCGAAGAGCATTCTTGCTTCTTATTAGCATTAAGAATGCCATTCATATCGATTTATTCAGACATTAACGAAAATTCATATAAATAATATTTAATCAACGGCATAATAAATGTTATGCAAAGTACTACGGACAGGTAGAAATTTTTGATTATTTTTATTCCTTGAAGAAACGCAATATTTATTGAGGAAACGAACATGGAATATCAAAATAAGATAAAGATTTTGTCCGGTGATTTAATGTTTTGGCAATCGGTAAGTGTTTACTACACTGGTTTCCATAAATAAAGCAACAAATGGAAAAAATCGTGATAGCCGCCCCTGTGGCGCAGTGGTCTAAGGCGTTGGCCTCTGATCATTCGTCCGTAAGGGGTCCGGGTTCGAATCCCGGTGAGGCATGGATGTTGTGTTTGTCTTACGGCACTGGCTCTCTCCCTTCCCTGGAACCAGTGACCCTAAATTAGGGACGGGCGACTGCTTATAGCCCATTTGAGTTGCTCACGGTGGTCGTTAAACCTCCAATAAAAAAAAAAAAATCGTGATAACTCAAAAACTATGCAACCCATTCGAATGAAATTTGGTGGTAAGCTTTATCAGATTAAATGCAACAAAAAAAAAAAAAAAAAAAAACGTAAGAGCGTGTGATACAAATCATTTACATTTTGTATGAGTGATGCAAACACGAAAATACACAAATATAGGTATCAAGATGAAATAGGACAAGTTAGTAAAATCATGCAATGCATTGATTATGATACGCTTTCCAACATACCAGAAATCATTACTCAAGTTATTACTCAAGTTATGAGGATTATGGCTGTGGAAGAAATCTCGCTCCTGTGTCCTGACCTTTGACCCCATTTCGATGATATTCAACAGAACCGGTTCACTGTACCTCCGGAACAACATGATAAAGTTTTGTTGCAATAGAAGCAGTTTTACGCACGTTATGATAATAATGGCTGTGGAATAAATCTGGCTTTTGTGCAATGACCTTTGACCCCATTTCGTTGATATTCAACAGAACCGGTTCACTATACCTCCGGAACAAAATGATAAAGTTTTGTCGCAATCCAAGCATTTTAGGTTAGTTATGATGCACAAAGGCAATAGAATGGGTCCCACTCCAGTGTCCTGACCTTTGACCCCATTTCGCCCATTTTCAATAGGGTTCGTCCCCAGTAGCTCCCGACCGCATACTAGAATTTCATCGAAATCGAACCATTTTTACGCAAGTTATGACGCATAAGGGCAATGGAATATATCCCGCTCTTATGCCCTGCCTGACCTTTGACCCCTTTTCGCCCATTTTCAATAGGGTTCGTGCCCAGGTGGTACCCTACCACATACTAGAATTTCATAGAAATCGAACCATTTTTACGCAAGTTATGACGCATAAAGGCAATGGAATGGATCCAGCTCCTATTGCCTGACCTTTGACCCTATTTCACCCACCACCATACCAACGGAGGTTATGGAACCTGGACGCATTGTTGGGAAGAAACAGGCCTACGATGGCTTTGTTATGCTGTGTAAGATGTTTTCTTGGGACTCTTTAGGCCCCATTATCCAAATAGCACAATCCCTGACAGCTGTCAGGTATCTGAACATCGTTCGGACCAAGTTCACCCATTTATGGCAACCGTGTTCCCTGCTGGTGATGGCCATTTCCTACAGGATAATGCGCCATGCCACACTGCCAGAATCGTCAAGAAGTGTTTCGAGGAACATGCTGGTAACTTTCTGTTAATGCCATGCCCTCCAAATTCACCTGACATGAACCCAATCGAACATTTGTGGTTCGACTTGAAAAAGCGGGTTCGCGCTAAATCACCATCACACCGAACTGTATGGGAACTGGCGGACCTGCTGTTGACATTATGGTACCAGATAACCTAGGATACCTATCGTCACCTTATCGAATCGATGATTCGCCGAGTGGTTGCTGCTTTGCGCGCTAAAGGGGGTCCTACAGCTTATTAGGTAGGTGGTCGTAATGTAATGGCTCATCGATGTATATCGGAACCGGAAATATATGTACTTACGCCCTCTTGTGGCCAAATTGTGCGTTAAAATTTTTCGAAGATTATTTCTTTATATATATATTTTATTTTTTTGGAATATTTCTTACTATGAACTGTATGCGACGCAATGAGAATTTTTTCGAATGGTTTGTAGAATCGGAAATATCTGGAAAACTGCATTATACGTTTACACACACCCCTTACTAGAACATTGAGTATGATTTGAAGAAAAAAAACTGTACCCAATGTGATTACCGTCCTTAGAAGTTATCGAAGGAAAAGATATTTGTTTCAATCGGTTTTTTAGAAGCAAAAACATGGAATAAAATATATTGGTTTGGTGCAAATGGAATGTCCGGCGCGAACGAGCAGTGGAGACAGGCCCCCACCACAGCGGAATGGTACCACCCACAGGTGTGGCGGGTATTACGTCACACAGTTACTATAAATCGCTAGCACGTGTGTGAAGAACAAAGTTCAGGCGTGGTTTGTTTGGACGTACCGTGGCTTGCAAAGGAAACACGCAGACGCCGGATTTGACAGTCATCTTCCTGTATGAACTTCAACTGGGCCATTCTGCAGGAATTGCCGCTCGAAGCGTTAACAAGGCATTTGAGGAAAATACGGCCAACGAACGAACCATTCGGAGAATGTTTTTGAAGCGGAGATACGGACTTGAAAAACGAAGCACGTTGTCACCGACCTGTTGCTGTTTCTGACGATGTTCTGTTACGTGTGCTTGAAGCGAACCCCCGAAAAGCGTGTCGTGAGTTGGCGGCAGAGGTAGGTGTCCACCACGTGACAGTTGTTTGGCGTCTGGCTTTGCTGGGTAAGGCCAAAAAGCTGGACATGTATCTGCCGCATGAGTTGACAACTGCCAACAAGACTAGGCGTTTGGAAGTCAGCAAGTCGCTGCTCGCCAGGAATAAACAGGAACCTCTACTGCATTGAATCGTCATCTGCGATAAGAAGTGGGTCCTTTATGAGAATCAGAAACGATCTGCAGAATGGTTCAGCAAGGCACAGCCCGCTGGACAGAATCCTAAGCCACCCCTACACACCAAGAAGATGAAGATCATTTTCTGGTGGTCCATAGTCGGGATAATTATTTGGAGTTTCTTGGCAAGAGGCCAAACCATCACTGCAGAACGTTATGGAGCTGAATTACAATAGATGCTCCGGAAATTGCTTCAGAAACAACCGGCTTTGGTCAACAGACATGGTGTTCTTCTGCTCTAGGACAATGCCCGCCGTCATGTCGCACAACAAACTATGCTGACACTAAGTGCCTTGGGCTATGAAGCACTGTCTCATCCTGCCTATTTCCCGGACTTGTCCCCGACAGACTATCATCTATTTCGTAGCCTGGATCACTTCCTGTCCGGGAAACAGTTCACAACAGACAACGAGGTTCAACGTGCAGTTGATGACTTCTTCGGGTCCCAGCCCCAAGACTTTTTTCGTTCCGGGATCATGGCCTTGCCGGACGATGGCAACTATGTGTCGATGCCGAGGGAGATTATTTTGCCTAGGTAAGTTGCCCTATTTTTCCGTTTTCGCCGTCCACGTGTGCTGATCCCTTGCCGGACAGTTTATTCGCACCAACCCAATAAAACGCGTTCACGTCCCACAGTTATTTATCAAAAATAGAACAAACCGCAAAGATCATCGTTCTCACGTTTCAGCAGTTTTCTGAGAGAATTTTTTAAATTGTTATAGAGTCCACAGATGGACAGAACCACATACTGTTAGCATGAGCAGGCATATTTTTTTAAGATGTGCTTAAAATAAATTCGTGTAACTTTGTACAAATTAAATTAAATTCGCGTAGCTTTAAAAATACAAAGAAATAAGTACTTTCGGTTTCAGCTGGAAAAATATTTGTTGGTTATGCACGGTAGAGGAAGTTACACATTAGATAACTCCTCCAAAATATATAGCCATACATATCTCTTAACTATTTCAACCAAAGTGGTAAATAGCAAGGAATACAGTTCTTCTACAGCAAGGATACAACAAAAAAAACTTTTTTTTTTTTTATGTGTGATTGCTTGTTATTGCGGATGCAGCAGACTTCTTTAACCGAGACGCGCGCACGAGTGTTAGTTCTCAATCACTAAGGATTGAAAACCTAAACAGAGGCAAAATTAAAACAAAGAAGAAACGTGGAATTGATATTATGCACTCTTCCGTAAAAGAAAAACAAAACAAAACACGAAGCACCCCGAGAAAATCGTTCGATGCTGATGAAACTCCGCATGCAAGTACCTCAGGTACGAATATGCAAATCATTAAAAAAATGCACGGGGTGAGTCGAAAGTTCTGCAATATTTGCATAAACGCTTGTTCTGTGGCGGATATGTCATGTGTTTAAATTAGTTCAAGTCGCGCATTGCAGTCAGTCGAACGGGATATAAAGTGCACAGAGGACGAGAGACAGAGGCCCAACTCTCGTGTTTAAGACAGCGCCCCAGTGGTCGGAAATGAAACTACGATAGCGTCTGTCACGTGATACGGTACCAGTTGCTATATAAATAGCACCGCGGAGAGAGTTGGAAATTAGGCCGCGGGTGGCTTAGTGGTCAACGTTCGTGCCTGCCACGGAGAAGACCTCGGGTTCTATCCCAGGTAGGTACGAACGCTCGAACCACTAAATATCCGCCGTGCGTCGGATGGGCACGTTAAGCCGTCGGACCCCGGGTCCTCCCCTTTTCTACCTCGCTTCCGTCTCACTTTCCTATCGGGCAATCTAGCCCAAATATCCTAGCTTCCTATTTTTAAGGGTTGTTTAAGACCTGGGGTCAGACACTCCCTTCCTAAAATCCTCTACATATGATCTGATCTGAGTTGGAAATTCAGGGCGGTGGGAGGCCTATTGGGCAACGTTCGTGACTGCCGCGGAGAGGACCTCAGGTTCGATCCTCCAGGCAGGTACAAACGCTCGATCCACTAAATATCCGCCGTGCGTCGGATGGGCACGTTAAGTTGTCGGGCCCCGGGTACTCCCCCCCCCCCGGTAATAAATAAGGGCGTCTTCCTTTCCTTTTCTACCTCGCTTCCGTGTCACTTTCCTATCGGGCATTCTAGCCCAAATCTCCTAGTGTGGATGCACATGTCAAGACGACAAGTAGCAGCGGAAATATTATGTCGGCGTAACTTAACTGGGAAAGCATTCGGCTCCAAGGATATGGGTTCGAGTTAAGACACTGGAAAAATTAGGGATTCACACTGCGTAAACGCAAATAATCTGTATCTACAGAAAATGTAATATTGTGTGCTGAAACCTTTGCCCTTCATTACGGCCTTCCAATATATGTACGTATTCGTTCTATAAAATAGCGCACATTACTCGTTATAGAGCATAACACTAATATATAGCTGACAGTACCTAATAATAGTGCATAGTATGTCTTTGTGGAATAAATTTCACCAGGTTTTATAAATCATTCCGATATCTTCCACCATTCGGCGTTCTAAGCTATGAACAGTTGAGCTTTATTTTAGGGCGAGCTTTTTCTTCCATACATCCGCCGATTTAATTTTTCCCGAAGTATCTCTACAGGTTTCGAGTCAGGACTCTGGCTGTTATTTCAACTTTTGGTGCATTGCTCTTCTGACAGAAGTATAAGTTTCTCCCAAAGTACTGGCACAAAGTTAATAGTGTACAAGATTTGTCCGGAAAGTAATGAGACCACTTTTCCTGGGCCAATCAGAAGGGCCGGAGGGCGGAGTCTCCGGGCGTGACTGGGGGCGGGGTGTGTTAGGTAAACGAGCGATGTCTCTTCAGTTGGCTCTGAGCTTTTACAGAGTGAGGATCGCTTGCGAAGTGAACAGCTGTGTGAGCGTCGCGTAACGGTCAAAATGCAGAAAAGTGTCGAACAGTGATAAGCGGTAAAGTTTTGTGTTAAACTTGAAAAATCCGCGACCGAGACGCTTGCTATGATACAGAAAGCCTACCGGAAGGATGCCTTATCGAAAGCACAAGTGTTTTGGTGTCACAAAACATTCACAGCGGGAAGAGAGAGCGTCGAGGATGAGCCACGCCCAGGGCGCCCGTCAACGTCTCACACTTCGGACAATGTGGAAAAGGTGAAAGCGGTTTTGGATTCTGACCGACGTCTGAGTGTTAGATTGATAGCAGAGCCCGTGGGACTCGCGAAATCCATTGTGCATGAAATCATCAACCAAGAATTGCAGATGCGGAAAGTTTGCGCCAAATTGGTTCCTACGGTTTTGACAGATGAACAGAGGAACAGCCGTGTGTCGATTTCTCGTGAGCTTGTGGACCGTGTGAGAAGTGAACCTGGTTTTTGGAGAAAGTGATAACAGATGATGAAACGTGGGTCTTAAAGCACGATCCGGAGACGAAAAGACAGAGCTCAGAGTGGCACACTCCCGAGTCTCCTCAACCAAAGAAGGCTCGAATGTGCAAATCGATGCTCATTGTCTTCTTTGACTGTAAAGGTGTTGTCCATAAAAAGTTCGTACCACCCGGACAAACGGTCAACAAACGCTACATTTTACGTGGAAGTGCTTCAACGGCTGAAGAACAGAGTTCAGCGAGTCCGCCTGGAGATCACCAACACTTGGGTTCTTCACCACGATAATGCGAAGAGCCATGCGTCGCTGAAAGTCTCTTGCAAAACACAACGTGGCAACGTTGCCCCAACACTCCCTACAGCCCGGAATTGGCCCTGGTTGACTTCTTCTTGTTTCCCCGGCTCAAATCCAGCCTAAAAGAACACCATTTTGGGATTGTTACAACCGTGCAAACTGCCGCGACGAGTGCTTTGAAAGCGATCCCTGTTGCCGACTTCCAGACAAGCTACGCTGCGTGGCAGAACCTCTGGCAGCGGTGTATTGATGTTCAAGGATGTTATTTCGAGGAATTTTAATGTTATGTAAATATAACTTTAATTAAACGTCTGTTATTGAATGAGTCTCATTACTTTCCGGACATAACTTGTATAACTATCCAGGACGTCTATAGCCAGATCTCAGCATTCTTGACGACCAATGGGCTCAAGCCGAACTACACGTGCCGGTAACTGAATTAGAAACTTATATTCGATATCAGGTTGGACTTCCTTTAGCCAGAATTGCAGCACGTACGCGGTTTGGCATAGATTCCATAGGTGTTGGAGCGCATCTACGTCTACGGCATACCAGGATTTCACCAGACACTGTTTTAACTGACACACATTTGAATGAAGAGGACTTTGCTCCTGGCTTTGTTTTTCTAACATCTCCCATACGTTTTCAATGTGGTTCCGATCGGCATTTGTGGTTCCAGGGTAGATGTTGGAAATCGCTGTAATGCAGAACCACTGTTGAACATATCTTGCACGATGGACAGTAGCTTTGTCATCCATGAAATAGCCGTTACCAACTGGATAAAGATTCAACATTGCAGGATGGACTTGATGGACAATAATGTTCAGATAAACTTTGGAAGACATTTGACCTTCCAGCAATATCACGGGACACGTTTCGTACCAACAGAACGTAATCCACGCCATGACACCACTTCCAGAACATTGAGTTGTGTTTTCAAGGCAAGCTGGCTCCATTAATTCAAGGGCTTCCCTTCCAAACTCTTCAGAACACTTGTTACTTGTACCAATGGCGGGGGGGGTACTTGACCCAGCACCGCGACCTAAGGTCTATTGTGCATCCCCAGCCCTAATCTCGAAAGAGACCAGATGCACGAGCAAAAGCAAGAATGCTCTTGACTGGTGCTAAAGAGAGATCACTTGGTCTCAAGTTGTGAGTACCAAAATGTTCAAGCCTGAGTGCTGCAAAAAAGTCACAGTCACAAAGAAAATGCAAGGAAGTCTCCTCTTCCAGATGGCATCCTCTACAAAGTGGATCCTCTTTCACCCCAATCAAATTAAGGTGCTTGTTAAGACGACAGTGTCCTGTAAGTAGACCAACAATCAGTCCAATATCTTTTTTGGGCAATTTAAGGAGTTCCTTAGCCCTATGAGGCAAGGGTCGTTGATTAAGTTCCTTTGCCTGCCTCTGACCCCTGGTGGCATGCCAGAGGTCAAGCTGCTTAGTCCTCAGCAGCCTTTTAGTTAGTCCTCTGGCCAAACCAGAGGCGAGCCCTAATGCAGGCTCTGGACCATAAAAAGCCTGCTCTGCCCCCTCTTTAGCAAGAAGGTCAGCTTTCTCATTACCTTCAAAACCCCTATGTCATGGAACCCAGAACAGGTGCACTTTGTTGCGGTTTGCCAGTTCAGTTAGGGTCTGGAGGCAGTTCCAAACAATTTTGGATGAAATGCGGCACTGACAAAAGTGCCAGTAAAGCCGCCTGGCTGTCTGAACAAATCTGGATACGCACATTGTGATACCCTTTGATCAGACATTCTGAGGCGCATCCTAGAATAGCATACACCTCAGCTTGGAACACGGTAGCATGCCTTCCAAGGCTTTGGCATGAACCATAACCTCTGGACGGGCAATATTTTCCTGCTCCAACTCCTACGTTTGTCCTGGAGCCATCAGTAAACCAAACAGTTTCACCGCTGCACCCAGGGACAAAGGACGTTTCCCATTCACTGCGACTGGGAAAGTTCACACTGAATGCTTTATCAAAATGATATTTTACTAGCATGTTGTCGGTTCCCATTTGAAAGATGGGCTCCTTACAAAAATACTCCTGAATAGGCTTGGTATGGCTGCCAACCAACAACGAGGGTCTCCACATGCCATTGCAGCATAATCTATATGCCCCAACTCTTCAGAACAAGATGGACCTCTACTTGTCGGACCACATGACTATTATCTAGTCTTCCCAAGGAGGATAGAGTAAGGGGAGGGAGCATAACAAGCAAGCCCTACGTAAAGCTCTGAAGCCGACGCTCTGAGCGGTAGCCATTTTATGTTACCCTTCTGATTGCGTTCCCATCGAATTACGTACCTAACAATATAGGCAGGCCAACACATTTAAAGCTTTCTTGCGAAAAAAAAAATATCATGTACGTTTATGGATGTAGTCTATAATATCACCACTGTTTTCTTTTCTTTTCTTTCAAAGCACTGCTAAGTCACGTTTTACTGCTGCGTACGACAAAAATCCCTTTAATTCGTCACACGAAATGCTGTTTAAAGTAATACATGAAGCCGTTCACAAACTCTAAAGTGAAGAAGAAAACCCTAACTTATTTCATGTGATTGAGTGAATGTTTCTGAAGACAGAAACGCAACGAAATGCTACCTTTGAAACAATAGTTCGTGCTAAACTTTGATAATTTAAAAAAATTTAACGAAGAGTACACGGAATATGCAAATTGAAAAAACGTTTGTATTGCACAATAGTGGCGGCGAAACCGCCCGGGCCGTCCCGGTGGCGCAGTGGTCTAAGGCGCTGGCCTCTGATCATTCGTCCGTAAGGGGTCCGGGTTCGAATCCCGGTCAGGCATGGATGTTGTGTTTGTCTTACGGCACTGGCTCTCTCCCTTCCCTGGAACCAGTGACCCTAAATTAGGGACGGGCGACTGCTTATAGCCCATTGAGTTGCTCACGGTGGTCGTTAAACCTCCAAACAAAAAAAAAAAAAAGAAATTGCCTGGACCCCAAGATTTTTATTTTTATTATTTTTTTATTTGACATATGTGCGGTTGTTGTGATGTGCCTTAGAAAGTTTCTTTAGGTAAGTGGTTGGGTGGTCCTAATTCCCAACAAAGCTCCTTAGGCACAGTAGTGCACCCAGAAATTTTCCAAGGAAGGAGCCCGTGCGCCCTGGTACACAGACTTTTCCCAAGGTGGGGTTAACCCCCCCCCCTAAAATTTACCGGGAAAAGTAGACAGGTGCTGTAACAATTAAGGAGGTTGACTTTTGTGCATTTATTCTTATCCAGTTACTACTAATGTTACAGTACAAGAAAGTTAAATTATTAGAAGAAGCAGTGAAATTGTCTTCCTTGTTAGATTTTTCTAAATTTATTTAACCGAACTACTCCCTTATAATGTTTATATGTTATAATTATACGGTACATGATTAAGAATTATATGTAGATCGCGTATTGTGACTTTTTGTTTCAAACTTCGACATAATAATTTTCCACTCTATCAGCCGGAAGGGGGGCTCGGTCACACCTGTGGGTGCACCACTGCTTAGACATTGTTTTTCTTCTGCTTGTTCCTGGAAGGTAGACGGCGCACCACGATTCGAATTTCAGGCCCGGTCAACAAATTTCACTTTCCGCCGCCCCTGGCGCCCAATAAAATCCGTTAGCGTTGATAGATAACTATGTACTAATAAGAAATGCGATAATTTATGAATTTAAAATAACAAAAAAAAAAAAACCCGGATTTCATTGTGCGCGAGAAACGAATGCTTTTTTACAAAGTTTTAATAAAACGTTTTCGGGAATGTGATCTTTGACCAGGAGTTATTGAAAACTGGACAAATTTTTAATTCGTACTGGAAATGTTTAACTATTCCATCACAAGTATTTGATCCGCAAATAGATCTCTCTTCAGCTTTTAATGTTAGTTGAACTTCAAATGAACAGTTCCATAAATCAGTCATAAGCAAACGCCCTTCTCACACGAAATGAAAAACTGAAATCTTCCTTAACTTACAAAGCAAAAATGAGCAACTGAGGGTAATGTAACATGGCGGCCACCCAACTTAGCTGGCTTCAATGGTGAGAGCACATGCTCTCTCCCTTTATTCTATACTCCTTGAGTCTTCCAGTATCCAATCACTGTGTTCCTGACACCACTGTAGACAAGATTTCCGTTTCTTCGCAGAAATCAGTGATTACCGTGTAGGCATGCGACTGCCGATACCGAGCCTTTTCAGTTCCCTGAGCATATTTCGCTGAGACATGGGGCCGGGAACAGCCTTTAGTGAATGCTTCGGTAAATTGCTGCACAAAGGAAGTCCGGTTTCTCCGTACCAGGCTTCTCAGACGACGACGATCTCGTTCGTGACAGATTGCCATCGCGTCACAGTTACGCCTCTTGGACAAGCAATGCGAGTTATTTTTCCATTGATTAAAGACCCGGGATATCTCATCTTTTGAGAAGCCAGTAGCTTTCAAAATCGTCGATACTGACAGATTCGCACTCACAATAAGCCCTTTATGAAACTCCGAAAGATCCTTTGTTTTTCCTATTGTTATCAGCACTTCAGATCTTATGTAGAGGATTTTAGGAAGGAGTGTCCGACCCCAGGTCTTAAACAACCCTTAAAAATAGGAAGCTAGAAGATTTGGGCTAGAGTGTCCGATAGGAAAGTCACACGGAAGCGAAGTAGAAAGGGAGAGGAAGACGCCCTTATTTGTTACCAGGGGCCAGTACCCGGGGTCCGACGGCTTAACGTGCCCATCCGACGCACGGCGGGTATTTAGTGGTTCGAACGTTCGTACCTGCCCAAGATCGAACCTGAGGTTATCTCCATGGCAGTCACGAACGCTGACTACCCGCGGTCCGGTGATGCATGTAATCTCGTATTTTGCATGTATAGACGGATTTTTTTTTCTTGGCACTTGACGATAATGGAATCTCCTGATTTTGGGGGTGTAGCAAGTACTTCCCGGGTCTAAACAGATGTGATTTGCAGCAAGATGGGAGCAGGCGAAATGTTCCATAGTAATCTCATCCCAGAGTGGAATTCTTGTGGAAAGCCTGACAGTAAACATTGCTTGATCTGAAAGCGGGAAGGGGGGCTTCTTTGTCTTTTAAGTGATCCTTCATAAGGGTACACTGAGATCCCTCTCCCCAGCGATTACGTCCCCAGCAAGCAATGTGAGACAATGGGGATGACAACACTGGAGTGGGTGAGGGATGAACCAAAGGGTGGGTCTGCCGTGGTAATGTGTTTTAAAATCTTAGCCCCACAGGAAACAAGCGATTGGGGAAGATTTCGCCTGCTGCCTCTTAGTATTGAAAATCCCGTCCTTCGAAACGTCGCACCCAAAATGCTTGCACCCCCAAAAATAGGCGACTCCTTTATCATCAAGTGCCAAGAAAAAAAAATAGACTATATGTTGTGTCAGGGACGTTTACGTACATCCGCATAAAGATTTCTAATTTAGGCCGGTGTGTGTAAGCAAAAATGCATACCATCAAGCAGCCTCCACCAAACTTCATTCTCGGGACGGAAAGGCACCTTTATCTGGCATTCGCCGCACCCAGGAACGATCATTTGTCTGGTAGACTGTGTACTGCGATTTGCCAGTCAGTAGCAGAGTTTTCCGTTGATAAACAGCCGAAGATCGATGCTCCATGAACAACGCTAATCGGCGTGTAGCATTAGTGGAAGTGGTTAGCGGCTTATGGGTGTCTACTTACCCATGGTGATCCATGTCGTGCAGCGTTCTGCACACTGTGTACTGGTGCTAACATTAGCAGAATAAGCTCGCACAGAGTTTACGTGATTTTAGACAACGCTGATTTGCGTTCTGAACGAACCGCCCTTTTCAGAGCTCTCCTGTTAAATTTTCTTAGAGTCGGAAGTTTAACATGTGTGACGTGCCTGCCCAGCAGGACGCACGCGACATAAAGGCAGATAGCAGTCAGAACGAACGTCCGCGTAGCTCAATTGGTAGAGTGACTTATTCCGGAATGAGGGGACCCGGGTTCGAGCCCGGCGTGAACAAAAATGACGGAGAAATTTACTTCGTTATAATGGCGCCCGAACTTTCCGGATGACCCGGCCGTTCAAAATCTCGCAATGGTGTGATGTTCTTTCCACACCGCGAGATAGGAAAAATAAGAGAATCCCTTCTCCAGCGCTTCAAAAAATAAATGTGTGTGACGTTGCATTGCACACACTAGATTGACTGGTTCTCAAGTGCACGTTCTACAGCGGGTGGCTGCCTGCAACGATTCATGGTCACGGCTGACCCGTGGGCAATGCCTCCGGCCCTCTTTCGGGGGGGGGGGAGATGTGACGTGCCTGTCCAGCAGGATGCACACGACATAAAGGCAGATAGCAGTCAGAACGAAGGTCCGCGTAACTCAGTTGGTAGAGTGACTTATTCCGGAATGAGGGAACCCGGGTTCGAGCCCCGGCGTGGACAAAAATGACGGAGAAATTTACTTCGATATACATGTTGTTTCTTGGCAGATGTCCCAGCCCTCTGCCATTTGCATATCACATCACCGTTGACTTTGGTATCTTCAGTGCCCCTGAAATGTCACGTACGCTTATGCAGCACGTTATCATCAGTCCGCGTTGAAAATCAGTTAACGCTGTCGATCGAGGCATCTTGCATTCAGTGATGCTATTGTCTCATCATAGCACTACAAGTACATTCCGTTTCTTGTTCGGAATATTTACTTCGACATTCAAATCAAGTTGAATTCTTACGGAAGTGCTGCAAAACTACTAAACATGATCATTGCTAAAGACTAAAAAATGGTTGCTTTTGTTAAATCTTCTTTTGCTTTTATTTTTAGTATTAGCCCATTTACCCATGCCATGCACTGGTGAAAAAGCCGTGACTGAAATTTTTATAACACGTATCGTAAAAGACATATACATAACTATAATAAACGGTTGAATTAGTGACCATACCATAGGTCACTAACAACATTGTTAGTCACCTATGATATGGTCACTAACACAAAATTTTCGCAATATTCCCATTCAATATTCCCATGACAGAAGCCTATTATATACGTTAATAAAATAACTCTGATTTCTTTTATGAATTCCTTTTTATGAAATAAAATAACGCTGATTCTTTTTTTATGAAATTATTCTGCAATGCGAAAAAATCCGTACAACACGACAAACATCTACGTAACAGAACAAAGGTCGCTGACAGTTGTTTGAGCACGTGCGTGTTACCACAGATGAAGTCGCTTGTCTTACTAACTTTATTTTATTTTCCGGTATTTCTCCTTGATTTTACGTATGGTGCGATAACGGTGAGCTTAGTTCCGATTTCGGCCACCGGATGAAAGCAGATAACTCTGCAGTGCGAAGAAAATGAAATAAAACACGACGTAACACCTACGTAACAGAACAAACGTCGCAGAGTTGTTTGAGCACGTGCGTGTTGCCACAGATGAAGTCGTATGTCTTACTAACTTTATTTTATATTCCAGTATTTTCCCTTGATTTTACGTCGTGAGATAGCGGTGAGATTAGTTCCGATTTCGGCCATTGGATGAAATCAAATGTCGCTGCAAGTACTGAATGACGTCAGCGCATTAGGAACAGACTTAGCCTATTATATAGGTTTTATATCACATCACTGTTTACCTTGAGATCTTCAGTACCACTGAAATGTCATGAACGCTTATGTAGCATGCCATCATCAATCCGCATTGAAAATCAGTTAACACTGTTGACTAATCTAAGAAAACTAAGCC
Source organism: Macrothele yani (assembly GCA_039090855.1). NCBI lineage: Eukaryota > Metazoa > Arthropoda > Arachnida > Araneae > Macrothelidae > Macrothele > Macrothele yani. Next base: position 106,004,167 of record CM077014.1, on the reverse strand, counting down.
TTAATCTCCCTATAGTAGATTCGGACAGCTATTCATCTTGGGTTGCGAACTGGGAAATCCGTTGCCGCCCCGGTGCCGCAGTGGTCTGAGCGATGGCCTCTGATCATTCGTCCGAAAGGGGTCCGGGTTCGAATCCCGTCAGGCATGGATGTTGTGTTTGTCATACGGTGCTGGCTCTCTCCCTTCCCTGGAACCAGTGACCCTAAATTAGGGACGGGCGACTGCTTATAGCCCATTGAGTTGCTCACGGTGGTCGTTAAACATCCAATAAAAAAAAAAAAAAATCCCTTCATTCTCCACGCCCAGTTAATATCCAACTACGTGCTGAAAGGAACTCAATTTTTTTCTATAAAGGCTCTAAAACCTATTCAATTATGGTTCACTTAAATTTCTATTTAGAAGATATTTATAAATTTATTTTTTAAATACATGGTTACCATAAAAAAATTAAAAAACAAAAACATGTCTTACCAACCACGAAATCACTGGTTACGCCATATTTAGGATGATGGCTTCGCTGAGCTGGCTTTTTCATAATTCATGTTCTCAACAATGTACATAGGTAATTTGCATCTTAAAACAATGATATCCAAAATGTTTCATAAATTGTGTACACAATACGGAACTTCATTGTTCAGATGTTTCAGTCTACTTTAATGTTTTCTCTAAATTTGGAAGAATAATGAAAAATGTGACATAGTTTTTACTGACCTGAACGTTAAGAATTCATTAATAACAATAGCGTCATCGAAAGTAGGTACCAGTCGTGATTTCAAGTACTAACCGCTACAAGACTGCAAATAATTTTATCTTGCTTTTCCGAAGTGAAGGGTACTGATGCATGAATAATTAAGTCTCTAACCCCCTGGTTTTTTTTTTTGGGGGGGGGGGTTCTGTCCTGTGATCAGTGATCATATGTAGAGGATTTTAGGAAGGGAGTGTCTGACCCCCAGGTCTTAAACAACCCTTAGAAATAGAAAGCTAGGAGATTTGGGCTAGAGTGCCCGATAGGAAAGTGACATGGAAGCGAAGTAGAAAGGGGGAGGAAGACGCCCTTATTTATTACCGGGGGCCAGTACCCGGGGTCCGACGGCTTAACGTGCCCATCCGACGCACGGCGGATATTTGGTGGATCGAGCGTTCGTACCTGCCTGGGATCGAACCTGAGATCCTTTCCGTGTCAGTCACGAACGTTGCCCACTAGGCCACCCGCGGCCCTCTGTCCTGTGACTGCTTCGTAAGCCTATTTATCGAAATTCGATTTCTCAAAGGCTGGAAGGAACTTCGACTTCAGTAGAAGCGACTGTACCACTAATGCTCTGTGGTATGGCAACTGGGCTTCTTAGCTGTGAGAGTCAGGGGCGGAAGGAATTGCGAGTGTTTAAGATGAATCAGTAAGAGAGATTATATGGATAATGCTGCTTGATAGCCACAGCCATGACTGGCGCTAAGAATCAAAACTGAATTTTCCCAAGGTTGGGGTGACTCCCTGAATTTAACGGGAAAAATAGTCAGGTGCCATAACAATTAAAAAGGAGGTTGACTTTTGTCCATTTATTCTTATCCAGTTACTAGTAATGTCACAGTACAAGAAAGTTAAATGATTAGAAGAAGCAGTAGATGAAATTGTTTTTCCGGTTAGATTTTTCTAAATTTATTTAACAGAACTTACTCCTTTATATTTGTTGTATGTTATATTTATTCGGTGCATGATTTAGAAGTACGTATATGTAGATGGTACTTCTAAATCATGCACCGAATAAATATAACATACAACAAATATAAAGGAGTAAGTTCTGTTAAATAAATTTAGAAAAATCTAACCGGAAAAACAATTTCATCTACTGCTTCTTCTAATCATTTAACTTTCTTGTACTGTGACATTACTAGTAACTGGATAAGAAGATGGGGGATGTAAGGTCAGGTGATGCGTAACATCACAGCCTCTCCTTGACAAATGTCAACCCCGCCTTCTCGTGGTGCATCCTGTTCCCACTAAAGGGGCTCTGACGACCGCCAATAGCGGTATAACTATACCATCGGGATCAGAGGAAATGCTATCCCACACTCACCAACCCGCTTGGCCAGCGTGGTGAGTTATGGCCAAACACCTCCAAAATGACTCTACAACTTAAATCTTGGCCCTCAGTCTCCGGCAGCTGGAATGTACCTGGCCAAGGCAGCGGCCAGTGCGACATGAAGGCAGAGAGTGCTAAGAATCCCCGGAGGACCGGACTAGGCTGCCATTTGATGCTGACCTTGGCTACCTACAACGGACGCTCGCTATCTTCTGATTCAAGGCTTCTTGAATTGGAAGAGGAACTACAAAGGATCAAGTGGGACATCGTCGGGCTAAGTGAGGTAAGGAGAAAAGGAGAAGATCTCATTGAACTGAAAAGTGGACATCTCTTCTATTATCGTGGGACAGATACTGGCAGAACTAGTGGTGTTGGATTTATAATAAACAAGAAACTGAAGGATAAAGTGGTAGAAGTTGAAAGTTCCTCTGACAGAGCTGCACGACTCGTTATCCAACTATCGAGAAGATACCAGGCTCAGATTATTCAAACTTATGCACCCACCACAAGTCATCCTGAAGAAGAAATTGAAGAATTTTATGAGGAAATTCGTCATCTAAATAATAAAGGTAAGCAGCACTTGAAGATAATTATGGGAGATTTCAATGCAAAAATAGGGCAACGGCAACAGAATGAAACTTCAGTAGGTAAATTCGGTCACGGCAACAGAAACCAGCGTGGAAATACTCTCGTTGAGTTTGCAGAAGCAGAAGGATTTTTCATCTTGAACTCCTTTTTCAAGAAAAAGCCACACAGGAAATGGACATGGAGACATCCAATTGGAACGACAAGTGAAATTGATTTTATTATGTGTAACAAAAAATTCGTCATCGAAGACTGCAGTGTGCTGAACAAGTTCAACACAGGTAGTGACCATAGATTGGTGAGATGTAAGATGCACCTCAACACTAAACTGGAACGTGGCAAGCTCATAAGACAAACAAAATTTATTGACATAACCAACCTTAAAAAACACCATAATACTTTCAATTTGGAACTGAAGAACAGATTCTCTGCTTTAGAAGGCCTAACATCGGAAGAAGTGGATATTTCGGAAGTTAACAGAAAAGTAACCAAAGCTCTAATGGAAACAGCAACAAAATTAGCTGGGTCTAAGAACAAGTTGCATGTGAACAAATTATCAGGAAAAACCAAAATGTTGATGCAAAAAAGAAGAGAGATGAGGACAACTAAAGAAGATGTGACTTCCAAAGTGGAATATATAGAGCTATGCAAGACAACACGAAAAAGTATCACTGAAGACGTAAGGAAATTCAACTGTGAGCTAGTGAGGAAAGCAATTGAAAACAACCAAAGCCTTAAGATAGCAAAGGGACATCTCAGTAAGGTAAGAAAACAGATTATGGCTCTGAGAAAAGAAGATGGTTCTATAACAAGAAATAGAGGCGAAATTTTGACAAGAGTGAAAGATTTCTACTCCAAATTATATGAAAGGGATGATACATGTACTCCAGACATCATGAAAGGTACCAGAGTTCTTCCAGTCCTCCCAGCAGAAGTTGCTCATGCAATCAAGAACATGAAGCGGGGGAAAGCTCCAGGAGAAGATGGAATTACTATAGACATCATACAAGAAGCAAGTAGAGAAATTGAAACAGTACTCGCCCAAATTTTCACTCGATGCCTTAATGAAGGGAAGATTCCTGAGGATTGGAACAACGCTACAATGATCCTGCTACATAAAAAAGGTGACATTGAGGATCTCAGGAACTACAGACCTATCAGCCTCCTATCAGTGGTTTATAAAATCTTCACTAAAGTTCTTTCACACCGCTTGAAGGTAACACTGGACATGGCTCAACCGAGAGAACAAGCTGGATTCAGGAGTGGCTACAGCACAATAGATCATATCCACGTACTGAGAGAACTAATTGAAAGAGCGAGGGAATATGAACTTCCATTGTGCATGGCTTTTATCGATTATGAAAAAGCCTTTGATTCGGTGAAACCATCAGCAGTTACCACGGCTCTGAAATCCTGCGGTATTGAAGATGCATACATTAATATTATTAATAACATCTATGAAAATGCAAGTGCAAAGATTCGGCTGTTTGAAAATACAACACACATAAAAATTGGAAAGGGAGTGAGACAAGGTGACACCATATCTCCGAAGCTCTTTAATGCCACATTGGAAAATGTCTTTCAATCACTGAACTGGGAAAACAAAGGGATAAAGATTAATGGAGATTATCTAACCCACCTTCGTTTTGCTGATGACGTAGTCATTTTTGCAACTACCCCATCAGAGCTGCAGAGTATGATCCAGGAACTTGCTGACAAGAGTAAAGAAGTGGGATTAAAAATGAACTTTCAGAAGACAAAAGTGATGTTCAATGCTTTTACAAGAAATGAAGATTTATCGATTGATGGAGAAAAACTGGAGATAACAGATACATATGTTTATCTTGGACAGCAGATATCAAGTGAGGGTCACATTGATGAAGAAATTAATCGGCGTACAAAACTTGCCTGGAGAGCTTTTGGAAGAAACAGCATAATTTTCAAGAGCAATATGCCATTATGTCTTAAAAGAAAAGTGTTTGATCAATGCATCCTTCCAGTGCTTACGTATGGTGCAGAGACGTGGACCTTAACTAAAAGAGACATACAAAGGCTGCAGACAACTCAAAGCAGCATGGAAAGAGGTGCATGCTTGGTATAACCAGGAGAGATAAGAAGAGGAACTCGTGGATCCGAAAAATGACGAGAGTGGAAGACATCATGATCAGAGTTAAATCCCTGAAATGGCAATGGGCTGGACATACTGCCAGAAGGACAGACCATAGATGGACAGCCGAAATTTTAGATTGGATTCCAAGGGACAGGAAAAGACCCAGAAAAAGACCACATGGGAGATGGGTGGATGAAATTCGTAAATATGCGGGAGTGACATGGAGGAGACTGGCACAAGACAGACCGTTGTGGAGGAAACTTGGGGAGACCTTCGTCCAGCAGTGGATTGATAATGGTTGACAATGATGATGATGATGATGATATGTAGATGGCGTATCATGATTTTTTGTTTCAAACTTCGACGTAATAATTTTTCGCTCTGTCAGTTTAAAGGGGGGGGGGCTCGTCCCTCCTCGTGGGTGCGTCACTGGCCGTAGGGCTCGTTAATGTTAAAGGTTAGGGAGGAACAAACAGGTGCCATTTTTCAGGGAAACGCAAGTTTTGGAAGAGCAGTAAAAATATTGAGGACTCGGGTGGAGTTATGATGATTACTGGAACAAGTTACATATGGGAAGTTGCTGTTATAAATCTTAGAGGAGTTAATTGCCTTCTATGAAGTTATTGAATCGATTTGTTTTCATGAACTCCGGTATTACGGCATTTGAGTCGCGTTCGTAAACCTCCAGAACGTTTAGTCAGGGGTGCACCAAGGGCATTTGCCGCCCCCTTGTACGAGAATGTTTTTCAATTTTTATTCATTTTTACATGAAATAAATATCTCTAGCAACATTTTTTTCTATTTCCGGTAATTTGAGATTTTCCATAAAACACTACTGTCTCATATAAAACTGAAGAAAAAAAATCTGTAAAACTCTAATCCATATGACGCTACAAATAATTCAAGAAGTCAGCTTCCTCTCTCTCTCTCTGTCAATTTACACAAAAGTCTGCAATTACCGGTAAAAAAAAGTTTCGTCATGTACGATGATAAACATATTACAGCTCCTCGATGGACACACACACACACATACAGTATATATAACTAAGCAAGATAAGATGAGGAACCCGTGGGTAAGGAAATTGATAAAGAGTGGAAGACATTATGATCAGAGTAAAATCCCTGAAATGGTAATGGGCTGGACATATTGCCAAGAGAACGGACCATCGATGGACAACCGAAATTTTAGACTGGATTCCAAGAGACAGGAAAAGACCCAAAAGAAGACCACGTGGGAGATGGGCGGATGAAATTCGAAAGCATGCGGGAGTAAGATGGAGGAGATTGGTCCAAGACAGACCGTTGTGAAAGAAACTTGGGGGAACCTTCATCCAGCAGAAAATTGATAATGGTTGCATGAGTAGGATGATGATATATATACATGTAATATTAAACATGATGGGCGTCTCTGTAACTATTCTAACCAAAATATCTAATATCGTGAAATACATCGAAATTGTACCCCAGTGCTCGTTACCCGTATTGCATCGATCCTATAATATTTTCCCACCCTGTTTTACGGTCAACGCTGGAAGTTCTTTCTTGAAAATTTGCCAACGATAAGGTAATTCAGAAAAGTAAGCATATATTTCTTGAACAATGCTGAAAATGTTCACAATGTGTAGGGAAATTTTTTCGTCGGCATTTACGACCAGATTTAAAGTATGAGCCGCTCAAAGTACATAAAATGCGTAAGGGTCTTAAGTCGACAAATTATGATTTTTGAAGTCCATTGTGTTTTTCCTACATATTGGCTCCATTTGTCATAGCGCTGGCCACGCATTCATGAATGCTGAAATCTTCAAGATTAAAAAAAAAAAAAATTAGAAAAAGAATTTTCAATCCTTTGCCCGCGGTATCTGTTACTGAACAAAACTGTAAAAATTATTCTCTGATTTCAAGACGTTTTCTGTTGAATTATAAACGAGTTATTTTTACTAAAAAAGTAAACGTTCCACTTAGCATTACGATTTCTCACAGTATAACGTTTTCATAACTTCTCCCACGTCACTGATATTAATTTATCAACCGAAGAAATTGATTGTGTGTCCTTCCGACCCCGGAATCTGGCGCCTGGGTGCTTAGCACCCGTTGAACCCCCGTTTGGCGCGTCCCTGATCTGGTTCCGATCCAAGTCTCTTGAGTATCGCAATATTTTTTTTGCTAATGACATGCCTGCTAACAGGAACCGAGCCGCATGTGAGACCGGCAGTCAGTTCCGATGTAAGTAAATCAAGGTAGAATTTCTTGCATATCACCGCAAAATTATTTTTTGCTTTGTCAATATTAGTAATAATAAATCTTCTTTTAAGCTTTTTAATCTCCTTGAAAATGCTGCGAGGAAGAATCGAGTTTGCCGACACATAATGTTCCTTGACTGTCTTATTGAATTTTTCCGTAATCATGCCCATCCACATGAGAAAAGTCTCGTATGGATGTCATATGAGTGAAATTTTAAAAACATATATATATAGGTACAATCACTTTTTCAAGTTACGCATATATTTTCCGCTATGGGGAGTAAAAGTAAAATGCGTTTTCTCCAATATCTCTACTTCTAAAACTCCGATTTGAATTATTTTTTTCTTCAGCGGATACAGTTCCTGGTGGGAAATCTACATATAATTTATAATTTTAGTTAAAGTACGATTTGGCCACCAGGGGGCATAAGCTTTAATTTCTGCTTCTGATGTATTTGCAGCAAAATCTGAGCTTCTGAAATCTCGGTTGAAAAAAATTCTTCGTGACCCGATGCAACTCACGTCTATAAACCTTTTCGGGGTATTTTCTTCTTAAATATATTGCACGGTTTCTCCACCAAGGAGCATATAGATGTATATCATATTGTTGTCAATGTTTCAGGGTCCGATTTGAAAAATTCCTTCTTTGTGTAAATAGTGTTTCTGGTGCGAAACGTTTTTCATATAATTTCAAAATTTTCAAGTAACTCATAGACTTTCCGCTAGGGAGCGTTAAGTTAAATCGCGCTTTCCCCGATGTCTCAGCTTCTAAAAGTCCGATTTGAAAAATTCTTCCTTTATCGCATACAGCTCCCGATGGGAAATGTTTGTCATGTAATTTCTAATATTTGGTGAAGGATGGCTTGGCCACCAGGGAGCGTAAGCGTTAATTTCTGTTTCTGATGTATTTGCTGCAAAATCTGAGCTCTTGAAAAACACGATTGAAAGAATTCTTTCGTGGACTGATACTGCTCATATCGAAAACCTTTTGAGAATACTTTCTTCTTAAAATAATGCATGTTTTTTTCGCCAGGAAGCGTAGATGCATATCTTATCTTTGTCGATATCTCTGCTTCTAACAGACCGATCTGAAAAATGATTTCTTTGTTGGAGAGCGTTTTCGCTGTGAAATGTTTGTCATATAATTTTAGATTTTTCTTAACGCACGGCACATCCATTATCCTCATAACCTGAGTAATAACTTACGTAAAAATGCTTCGATTGCGGCGAAATACAATACGTTGTTCCTTGACGACTTTGGAAGCAGTTCCGCCAAAAATGTTTTTTGTCAGAAATTGCGGACAGTGCGCATGCGTGACATTCGCTAGCCATTATTTTCGCACGATTACTTTCGTGAAAATTGCCCAATTTAAATGGGATTTTTGATTATAAAACGGCTTATGTGTGGTAGCTCTTAATAGAAATATGTAACACGGGCACAAAGAGATTTAATTTTCATATACGTGAACCTCAAGCGTTATACCATAGTTTAGATCCAACCCTTAGCGTCGCACCTGCTGCACTAGAGGGCAGGGCCAAATAAAGGGGAAGGGGGCTATAGCAGTGTTGCATTCAGAGAGTTTTTTCCGGGGGCAATTACAAATTTTGAAGGGGCTGAAACTTGTTGACTGATTATATACATATAATCACAATTTTTTATTTATATATATTAATATATATAAAAAAATTTGAATAGAGTACAAACATTTTCTTATGTTCTTATATCGCAAATGCAGATTCCAAGAAATTTACACATACAAGTGACTAAAAATGTAAAAATGGTATACCTTTAATTCAGTAATGGACAGTTATGGACTACGGATTTCACCATGGGGTGGTGTAAAATATTGAGGATGCTAGTTAGATAACGCTGTGCCGAAGAACCCCCCCTACCCCTACCCTAAAACATTAGGAGTGATAAAAATGTCTTCGCCTTACTACAAGCCTGTTTCTTATTATTAATCCTGAAAACGCATGGTGTGACCATTCCCCTGCCGTTTGGTTTCAGCACCTTTAGGTTATTTAGATTAGCACACAGTAGTAGTAAAAAAAAAAAAAAAAATTAACTAACTGTTTCGATGCCAGTTTCAGATGCGTCGATTTTTTTTTTTTTTTTTTTTTTTTTTTTGCTTACAGAGTGTAAACCACCCACCGCCAGGAAGATAAAAAAACTTTTTGTGGGAACAATTTCTAATAATTTGCTATTGTTAAAAATCAGGTAGCAAATATTTTGTTGTAATGGAAGCACTAACCTCACGTTAGCTACACTAAGGCTAACCGTATACATGGAAAATTGGCATTTAGAAGACTGAAATAAAGCTGAATGCCAGCTTCCGAAATATGATGATGTATTGTTTTGCAAACATCGCTACTCTGTGGAATTAGGTTTTTATGGCGGAAGTAGTCCGAATTGTCAGTGCTTGAAAATTCACCCCTGAACAGCAAGGACTATTTAATATTTTATTGAAAGATGATAGAAATTTCAGATTGAAGTTGTGAGTGTGTTTTTTTTTTATTATTATTATATTATGCCTCATTTTCTTAAGTTTTTTTCAATTAATTTCTCCAATTATTCAGCTATAAACGAAAACAATTACTCTAAATATAAGGGAGATCACCCAAAAATCTACATGGGGGTGTTCATGGATTTTCCGGGGGGGGTCTAAACAACCTCGAGAAGATGCCTGAATACATCACTGGGCTATAGTCTTGGAGCCCACTATTACCAAGGGTCTAGGAGGCATGCTTGGGCAAACAACAGAGAGAGAGAGAGAGAGAGAGAGAGGTTTATAAATAGTTTTACTTTTGTCTGGTATGTTTTTCACTTGATCAGAAACAGAGGCTGGAAGAGGAACAGATTTTAAGATAGTGACTCACCAAGGGGGTAGGATAGGTTTCATGTCGCTGTGTACAGCAAAGCTGAGTTCGGGCTCAATTTTAGGAGCCCGAGCCCGTAGTATATCAGCCCGAGCCCACTCGAGCCCGAATTTTATATTGCAAGATAGAGAGCCCGGGCAAGAACGAGCCCGAGAACTGGCTAACCTGTTCAACCATTAATAAAAAACAGCTCCTTTTTCATACTTCCACTATCTCCTCCTCCTGCAATTATCCAATGTATTTCTCCAATGGGAAATGGGGAAGGGACTTCTATCTATTTTTATAGAGTAACTGTATGATTTTCTTTGACCGTTCGTTTCCACCTTAAGTGCTTCGGACGGCCAGTCATCCAAAATGATCGGGCGGTGCTGCAATTACATGTTGCTCAAATAATGCTAATATTATCGCGGCATAATGCGCTGCGATATGTGCGTTGCTAAATAGAATTAGCAAGGAGCTGCTGAGTGAAGATAGAAGGTAAATTATCATCGGCAAGCTATCAACTATCCAATGTCTATAGTTTTTCTTCAAAAAGCTTTTTGTTCTCTGCAGAAACACAATAATGCCCGGCCTATGGCATTTTTTACCCAAGCCCGGAATAAATAGTCATCTCGAATGCCCCTCCTAACCAGAACCGGTTGCCGAAGAATTACCTTTACCAACTACAAAGTGTTTCATTTGCTAAATCATATAAAATCACATTTATATATGAAAAACTTCTCTAGCTCAGTCCCGGGCTGCCAGGGCCCGGGACCAGTCAATAATTTCAGCCAAGATTTTTTATTTTTATTTATTTTATTATTTTTTTTGTTCGGCATATGTGCGATTGTTGTGATGTGCCTTAGAAAGTTCTTCTAGGTAAGTGGTCTAGTGGTCCTAAATCCCAACAAAGCGCCTTTGGCATTGTTTCTCATCTGTTTGTTCCGGGAAGCGGGCAGGGAGCGAGTTCACAGCGCGATTCGAAATTTCGGACCCGGTCAACGAACTTCACTTTCGGCCGCCCCTGCTCTGACTTTCCCTCTCTCTAAGAGCCCGAGCCCGCCGGAGACCAAACAGCAGTAAATATTCTACAGCTCGGGCCGGGCTCTGCTTCGGGCTCGGGCTCAGCCCGTCTCAGCTCTGGTGTACAGCGAAGTCGGCGAGACACTTTCAGCTTTTTCACTGCAATCCACCCACACCTCCCAATTTGCATTTGGAACCGTTAATGGTCGAAATCCCCTGTGTCTTCACATTGCATAACAACCAAGAAAGACGACACCGAATTTCCGGTTGTAACGAGCACGTCTTATGAATTCTTTCTGATGCGAATTAAAGTTATCAAAGTTATTCAAAATCAAGGCAACCGGTTAAAAAAAAAATCTACAATCTGATTTCTACAATCAATAAAACATCCGGAAATACAACCAGCTACTTACTTCCAAGAAGAAAAGCATGTTACGAAAATTAACAACTGGCGCACAAAAAGTTTCTCATGGCAGAAGAATGGTATCGGATTTTCATGTCGAACAGGTAAATGAAGAAATATAGCAGGAAATATGATATAACTCTACGCTTTCTAGCGGAAGAATTTTGCATATTGGAAAAGTTGAAAATATGCGAAACATGTTGTTCGTGGGAAAAGCTATGCTAAAGTAAAAGAACTTTTCAAATACGTCTCCCAAAAGCAGAGATGGTGAGAAAAAGGTATTGACCTTTACTTCCCTAGCGGGAAATATGTGCATTATTTAAAAGTGTAGATGCTCCACATCTTCATTGTAGCTAATGGCCTTCGGCGAAAAAGAAATTTCTCAATAGGGTTTTTAGAAGCGAGATAAACTTGCAAACAAAAGCACACAACACCACCTAGCGACAGAACTGTGAACTACAAAACTCCTTAAATACCAACCTAAAGTGTTCCATAAATATAATGACATCCAGTGTTGAAAGAATGTTTTTAATCGCACATTTACAAGAAAAGATATTAAGAAAAACATATTAAACATTAGCGCTCCCTATCGGAGAAATTTTGCATTATTTTGGAAAGAAAATTTACACAGAGTTTTCATAGTTAGATATAACTGGATACTTCAGATATCCAGTTATCATCATCATTGTCAACCATTATCAATCCACTGCTGGACGAAGGTCTCCCCAAGTTTCCACCACAACGGTCTGTCTTGTGCCAGTCTCCTCCATGTCACTCCCGCATACTTTCGAATTTCATCCACTCATCTCCCACGTGGTCTTCTTCTGGGTCTTTTCCTGTCCCTTGGAATCCAATCTAAAATTTCGGCTGTTCATAGGTGGTCTGTCCTTCTGGCAGTATGTCCAGCCCATTGCCATTTCAGGGATTTAACTCTGATCATGATGTCTTCCACTCTTGTCATTTTTCGGATCCACGAGTTCCTCTTCTTATCTCTCCTGGTTACACCAAGCATGCACCTCTCCATGCTGCTTTGAGTTGTCTGCAGTTAAGATCCACGTCTCTGCCCCATACGTAAGAACTGGAAGGATGCATTGATCAAACACTTTTCTTTTAAGACATAATGGCATATTGCTCTTGAAAATTATGCAGTTTCTTCCAAAAGCTCTCCAGGCAAGTTTTGTACGCCGATTAATTTCTTCATCAATGTGACCCTCACTTGATATCTGCTGTCCAAGATAAACGTACGTGTCTGTTATCTCCAGCTTTTATCCATCAAGCGATAATTCTTCATTTCTTGTAAAAGCATTGAACATCACTTTTGTCTTCTGAAAGTTCATTTTTAATCTAACTTCTTTACTCTTGTCAGCAAGTTCCTGGATCATACTCTGCAGCTCTGATGGGGTAGTTGAAAAAATGACTACGTCATCAGCAAAACGAAGGTGGGTTAGATAATCTCCATTAATCTTTATCCCTTTGTTTTCCCAGTTCAGGATTGAAAGACATTTTCCAATGTAGCATTAAAGAGCTTCTCCCTTTCCAATTTTTATGTGTGTTGTATTTTCAAACAGCCGAATCTTTGCACTTGCATTTTCATAGATGTTATTAATAATATTAATATGTGCATCTTCAATACCGCAGGATTTCAGAGCCATTGTAACTGCTGATGATTTCACCGAATCAAAGGCTTCTTCATAATCGATAAAAGACATGCACAATGGAAGTTCATATTCCCTTGCTCTTTCAATTAGTTCTTTCGGTACGTGGATATGATCTATTGTGCTGTAGCCACTCCTGAATCCAGCTTGTTCTCTCGGTTGAGCCATGTCCAGTGTTACCTTCAAACGCTGTGAAAGAACTTTAGTGAAGATTTTATAAACCACTGATAGGAGGCTGATAGGTCTGTAGTTCCTGAGATCCTCAATGTCCCCTTTTTTATGTAGCAGGATCATTGTAGCGTTGTTCCAATCCTCAGGAATCTCCCCTTCATTAAGGCATTGAGTGAAAATTTGGGCTAGTACTGTTTCGATTTCTCCACTTGCTTCTTGTATGATGTCTACAGTAATTCCATCTTCTCCTGGAGCTTTTCCCCGCTTCATGTTCTTGATTGTATGTGCAACTTCTGCTGGGAGGACTAGAAGAACTCTGGTACTGGTATCCTTCACGATGTCTGGAGTACATGTATCAACCCTTTCATATAATTTGCAGTAGAAATCTTTTACTCTTGTCAAAATTTCGCCTCTATTTCTTGTTACAGAACCATCTTCTTTTCTCAGTGCCATAATCTGTTTCCTTCCCTTACTGAGATGTCCCTTTGCTATCTTTATTTAGGCTTTGGTTGTTTTCAATTGCTTTCCTCACTAGTTCACAGTTGAATTTCCTTACGTCTTTAGTGATACTTTTTCGTACTGTCTTGCATAGCTCTATATATTCCACTTTGGAAGTCACATCTTCTTTAGTTGTCCTCATTCTTCTTTTTTGCATCAACATTTTGGTTTTTCCTGATAATTTGTTGACATGCAACTTGTTCTTAGACCCAGCTAATTTTGTTGATGTTTCCATAAGAGCTTTGGTTACTTTTCTGTTAACTTCAGAAATATCTACTTCTTCCGATGTTAGGCCTTCTAAAGCAGAGAATCTGTTCTTCAGTTCCAACTTGAAGGTATTATGGTGTTTTTTAAGGTTGGTTATGTCAATAGATTTTGTTTGTCTTATGAGCTTGCCACGTTAGAGTTTAGTGTTGAGGTGCATCTTACATCTCATCAATCTATGGTCACTACCTGTGTTGAACTTGTTTAGCACACTGCAGTCTTCTATGACGAAGTTTTTGTTACACATAATGAAATCAATTTCGCTTGTCATCCCATTTGGATGTCTCTGTGTCCATTTCCTGTGTGGTTTTTTCTTGAAAAAGGAGTTTAAGATGAAAAACCCTTCTGCCTCTGCAAACTCAACGAGAGTATTTGCACGCTGGTTTCTGTTGCCGCGACCGAATTTACCTACTGAAGTTTCATTCTGTTGCCGTTGCTCTATTTTTGCATTGAAATATCCCATAATTATCTTCAAGTGCTGCTTACCTTTATTATTTAGATGACGAATTTCCTCATAAATTCTTCAATTTCTTCTTCAGGATGACTTGTGGTGGGTGCATAGGTTTGAATAATCTGAGCCTGGTATCTTCTCGAGAGTTGGATAACGAGTCGTGCAGTTCTGTCAGAGGAACTTTCAACTTCTACAACTTTATCCTTCAGTTTCTTGTTTATTATAAATCTAACACCACTAGTTCTACCAGTATCTGTCCCACGATAGTAGAAGAGATGTCCACTGTAAACAGTTGTTTTCAAGAATGAACTATGTCTTGAAAGGAATGTAAGTTAAATGACAGTCACTTATGCTCACTTTTAAAAGTATCATGTTCAAAGGACATTATTGCAAATACCGATAAGTTAGTAACACAAGATCAAGCCCAAGTTTCTGGTCAGAACATGTAATATTTTCTGTACCGTATTCAGTTGGTAAAATGTGATTGTTTTACGATTTAAATGAAATAATTATAACGTAAAAGTGATTGTTTTCAGTGATTGATGAAGCATTTGTTTTTACTATTTATCGATAATTAGAAATAGTATTCCACTCTCGTGCTAAGCCATTGAAGTAGTTTTGTAAAGTTGATATTTATTCATAAGAAATTTATTAATATTCATGCGCAGTGCTGTAGTCGTAAAATCAGCAGAGGGTATACTATGTGCAAATCCTAAAAATCAAAGATTGTACTTACTACAAGGGGGGGGATAGGCTCTGTACGCTCTTGCGGGTGCCGCGCCTTTTTAACAATTGTGACTATGAGCTCACTTACCGATATGAATAAAGTATCTTCTCTCTCCTGTCAATTATGACATGTTGAAGAGCATGCACAAGATTACTTTAATTTTTATTGAAATATATCCCATAAAGCCTGAGCCGCCCCCGGTGGCGCAGTGATCTAAGCGATGGCCTCTGATGATTAGTCCGAAAGGGGTCCGGGTTCGAATACAGTGAGGCATGGATGTTGTGTTTTTCTTACGGCACTGGCTCTCTCCCCTCCCTGGAACCAGGCACCCTAGATTAGGGAAGGGTGACTGCTTATAGCCCATTGAGTTGCTCACGGTGGTCGTTAAACCTCCAATAAAAAAAAAAAAAAAGAACCTGACGAGATAATTCCTTACAGCTCTGTTCTTCTCTAGAAGAAACTCTTGATCTACTATCAGTTGCTGAACGATGATTCATCAACCAAGATCTTACATATTTTTTTGGATTAAATCATTCAATGGATGATCCATTTGAATTTATGAACATCAGGTTAGATACATTGGATTTTCTAATGATTTATCATCAAATATGCTCTGAGATCGGTTATAATGTTTTTCATTAAACTGAAGCTTCGTTCGCATTCAGCTGTCGAACAAGGCAGAGTTGAAATCTTTCTTAAGAGGGGTTTGAAGTTTTCTGGTACAACTTGGACGTTTTCAGTGTATTCTCTCAGTCTCTGAATAGCTTGCAATTGGTCAACATTAAAACGTCTACAGATTCGCCTTGTTTCTAGTTCTCCATAGCGCACGTCGTCTGTTTTAATATTTATTCGCTCTAATGTAGAAATATTTTTAATAAGTTGTACATTTTCACTGTTTGAATCTGAACACAGTCTTGATTTCATCCTGTCAACCGTGCTTTGAATAAACTGGTTTGGTTAATAGGTACAATTTTGTTGTTAAGAATCAATGGGATATTTTTAAATAATTCCTTGTTCGCTGCTTATGCTATAAATGCGTTTTTTCCCCAGGATTTTCTCCGAAGCTCTCTATAATTCTTATGGTTCTTTTTATTAGATGTTCAGCTCTTGGCAGGGATGCTGTTCGGTATTGAAGTTCTGTTGATAATATGGATATTAAAGGTATACGCTATTCTGTCACAAAAAAGCAGAAGGTATACGGCATATACCCTCCACTACAGCCCTGTTCATGCGGCTCCCTAAGTTTCTTCAAAACTGCAAAGTGGCCCTTCCAAAGGTCTGAGCCCGGGTACTGGTCCCCCGGTAATAAATAAGGGCGTCTTCCTGCCCCTTTCTACTTCGCTTCCGTGTCACTTTCCTATCGGGCACTCTAGCCCAAATATCTTAGCTTCCTATTTCTAAGGGTTGTTTAAGACCTGGGGTCAGACACTCCCTTCCTAAAATCCTCTACATATGATCAAAGGTCTGAGCTTGAGGGCCGCGGGTGGCCTAGTAGGCAACGTTCGTGACTGCCACGGAAAGGACCTCAGGTTCGATCCCAGGCAGATACGAACGCTCGATTCAGTAAATATCCGCCGTGCGTCGGATGGGCACGTTAAGCCGTCGGACCCCGGGTACTGGCCCCCCGGTAATAAATAAGGGCGGGCTTCCTCCCCCTTTCTACTTCGCTTCCGTGTCACTTTGCTATCCGGCACTCTAGCCCAAATCTCCTAGCTTCCTATTTCTAAGGGTTGTTTAAGACCTGGGGTCAGACACTCCCTTCCTAAAATCCTCTACATATGATCAAAGGTCTGCGCTTGAGGGCCGCGGGTGGCCTAGTAGGCAACGTTCGTGACTGCCACGGAAAGGACCTCAGGTTCGATCCCAGGCAGGTACGTACGCTCGATTCAGTAAATATCCGCCGTGCGTCGGATGGGCACGTTAAGCCGTCGGACCCCGGGTACTGGCCCCCGGTAATAAATAAGGGCGTCTTCCTCCCCTTTCTACTTCGCTTCCGTATCACTTTGCTATCGGGCACTCTAGCCCAAATCTCCTAGCTTCCTATTTCTAAGGGTTGTTTAAGACCTGGGGTCAGACACTCCCTTCCTAAAATCCTCTACATATGATCATATAGTCTGAGCTTGAGACCACTGACCTAGAATGTCTAAGGAATAAATGAGATTATTTAGCTGCAGTTTACCTACACCCGTCTTAGCCCTGGAGTCCTCTCGTTTCCCCGAATGTCGTTTCCCCTAATCAGGTGGTTCGTTGAGGCCCATTCTCCCTACGGTTCCTATTCATATTGTTACTGCAATTTCCGTTTACCCTAATACAGTTGAGTCAGAACTAACGATTCCCGTTTCCATAAATAGTTCGGTCAAAGTTAATGATTAATTCCATAGTGTCACGTTCAGTTCATATTTATATTGGTATTCCTATTGGAATTTTCAAAGGAAGAGCGTCATACCTTTCTTTATACATTCAGATTACATACATATATTTTGCCCTAACTAGTAGGCAGAAGCATAGCTACAATAACATTTATATACAGTTTGACATAGAACAAAAATCTTAAAAACACTCATGGCATTGAAAATAAAATGCATTGTAATAATTTGTTGAACAACTAATTAAATCAGCATTTATTAAGCATTGAATGGCATTCAGCAACAGCATTTGCTAAGTTACCTCGTATCTGTTAAATTAAATCCAACAGATGACACAAAATTAATTAAAATACATTCTTCGTTAATATATTCGTTTGACAACTTCATTATTTTTTCATTGATTTTCTCGTATTTCAATTTGAGGTGTGAAGGCTGGTTTCCAACGTCAAGCAAAGCCATCTGATTTTTAAAATTGGCATGCTGGGTTTTTTATTGGTTGATGAATTCGTACAAATATCCATTTATAGCATACATAGATTGCCCTTTTTTAACTGGATAATTTCAACAGTGAAATCCATTATTTTTTTACTACTAACCAAGAAAACTTAAATTCTAATAAACCAACGCCAAAACGTATGAAATCCTTTCCCGAATGGTATTGTACGACGTTTCTTGTTTGAAACTGTCCGAAGTTGTAGTACGGTGTTGTCTACAAATGACCTTTTCTCACACCACCCTCAAAGAAAGGATTGATGGAAAGCGAGTAAGCCGGCAGAAAGAAGGCAAAAGAACCTTAGCGCAAGATTATGCATTAGGGGAAACGATATTCGGGGAAACGGAGGGGAACCCTTAGCCGTGGGGGCCACTAAGGCCTTAATCCGGCACTGCTTTCAACTCATATTTTGGTCTTTTTCTTATTAAGTTCAAAGCAAAAACTTCTTTCAGACAATCATTTTGTCCTTATGACAGTTTTCGCGTGGATTCTTTACGGGCGACATTTTTCACGTAAGGACTTTATTAAAATACGAGATTTATTTTCTAGAGCCCGCAATGAAATTTTTCTCCGGACCCCGCAAGAGCTCAATCCGGCCCTATGCTTTTTGTTCAATTAAAAATAATAAACTTTGTATCTCTGAATTTATGCATTTTAACATCCTTAAAACCGAAACATTATTTTAATTTTTATAGGGGACCCTGAAAATTGGTTTACGCTTGGGCCCTTCACATGTTTAATCCACCACAGGGGCGGATTTCCAACTGGACGAACTAGGCGCGCGCCTAGGGCCTCAGAGCGTAAGGGGCCCCGGAAACGAATGAGATTGGATTGCTAGTTTTGTTTTGGTTTTCAAGGACCGAAACAAATCAATCCTTAAATCAACCATTTTATTTGTATTGTCAATTGATAATTTTTAGGGCTGTCAAGTTTGATCGATTAATCGATCAATTTTTTTAGTCGCAGATTATTTTCTTCTATTTTTTAATCGCCGATTATTTTCTTCTTCCGATTAATCGGCTATTTAAAAAATTCGTACAAAAATAAAATTCTCTAGGAACTTCCAAAAAACTGCATATAGTTTTGAATTTGTTGAATACAACATTTGTGCTTGTGTCTTCACTTCTTGGAAAATAGCCTTTTCATGGCGATGGGAGTTTAAATCTAGCAGTCACCACTATCAGCAGGGATTCCATCGTTCACTGTGTGTCAGTATGCTAGTCTTCAAAGTCCAACGTCAATTCCGAACTTCCGCCTTTAACACTGTACTTGTCCTGCCAGCATTTCGTCAAGAGCTTCTCGACCTCGCGGTTCCCCCGTTCTTTTATTGCTGTGCGCTACGCTCGCTTCTCATATGGTGATCTGTCTGTGCTTCCCCTCACTTGTTGACTGTAGCAGTGTAGCTATTCAGGGAAAATGCAGCCCCGTCAGCCATTATGTGGTGCCATCCCTCTTCTACTCCTGTCTCAGCTGAATCGTCTGGGAAAGGTCAGTTGTTTCAATACGTAAAGTCGATATAACAGACGGCCGGCATCTTCCAAGCTTGGATAGTGGTCCCCGAGGTTTTATTACATCGATGCAGATGAAAATACGCCGCTGGTCCTCACAATGAGATTCAGCTTTCAATAGGAAAGATGGGGGATTAATACACGTGTTTTTTTTATTGGAGGTTTAACGACCACCGTGAGCAACTCAATGGGCTATAAGAAGTCGCCCGTCCCTAATTCAGGGTCACTGGTTCCAGGGAAGGGAGAGAGCCAGTGCCGTAAGACAAACACAACATCCATGCTTCACCGGGATTCGAACCCGGACCCCGTTCGGACGAAACACATGTTTCTTGGAATCAATGGGGGTATGCAATTAGTCTTAATTACCCAGGGACCAAGTTGCGTACTGTTGCCGAAGTATTGTATCCGTCAACAGGGAGAATTTCCTGTGCAAGAGCAAAAGTCTGGGGTAAATTTTTACCCACTCTCTCCTCATTGAAAAAGCAAATAGTGTTCCTTTATTGGTAGCGGAGCCAACTGGGATGAGCATGGAAGTGTTTGTCTGTGAAAGAAAGTTAGTTTGAACGCTGATTCATCTCTTGCTGTCTCGTTTATTTGAGCTCCAAAAATGAAGTTTCAGGGATTAAAACGGAAATTATCCTCTTGTTTTGGATATAAATTAGAAGACAGTGGGGAAGTTATTGATCGCGGACATGTTTATTGTTTGAAATGTGAGAAAAAGTTTAAGTACAGTGGAAGTGTGACTAGCTTACGTTATCATTTACAATCGCAACTTCCATTCATGGAAATTGTATCAAATACGCAACGAGATCAGCCTAATTCAAATGCCACCGCTATGAAGCAAATGGGTATAAATTGCTTCCTCGAAAAGCCTGTTTCTGCATTAAAAGAACAGGAATTAACAAATAAATTAGCGTTGTGGATTGCATCTAGTTCGAGACCTGTCAGTATTGTTGAAGATCCTGGCCTGAAAGTGTTGTTGCAAACAGCTCTGAATTCTAAATGTTACAATTTACCTGCCAGAAGTACAAGGAATGTTCAAATGAAAAGGTACGAAACGACACTGTGGGTATAAATGAAGACTTTATTCAAAGTATACACCATAGGCCGCAGCACAACGATCCCATTGATTAACGAGCCGAAGGATTCCTTGTTCCCAGAATTCCTGTGGCCGTGACGAGACCCAGTCCTGCACAGCGTCCTTGAGTTCGTCGTCCGAGTGTAAGCGCTTCCCTTTCAGATGTTTTTTCAGGGGACCAAATACATGGAAATCGCAGGGCGACATGTCCGGACTGTAGGGCGGATGGTCAAGCTGCTCCCACTGGAACTTGGCCAGTTCCGCGTGTGTGCCCCTGGAGACGTGGTGACGCGCGTTATCATGGAGCAGAACCACACCCTCCGCGATGAATAGCGGCCGGTTTAACACCTTCCGCTGTCAGAAATCGGATAACGCCTCGCTGCTCCTCAATCGTCGAATTTTGCAATGTGAACGCCATCCTGTCCTCACACGCACTGCCGCGTCAATTGGACGGCGCTCTTTATAAGAGCCTCTGCTCTCTCCTGCGCATGCGGCCGCCCGCGCATGCTCCGATCCACGCCGGTGACTCCAATCGCATCCCTAGATGTGTCGCTATGTTCTCCCATAGAGGCATAGGCAAATATGTTAACGGTTACGTTCTTATGACGTTTCGTACCTTTTCATTTGAACACCCCTAGTACCATTATGAACAAAATTGTCCAAATTTGCAACATTCAGAAGTCAAGAGTGTTTAATCAATTAAAGAGAGCTTCCTATGTGAGTTTAACTGGAGATTTTTGGACCTCACTCGCCAACGACAGCTACTTAGCAATAACAGTACACTGGATTCACAATGAGTGGTATTATTGTGATGCAACTCTTCAAGTGAAACAGGTGATTGAGAAGCATACTGCAAATCAGTGTACAATTGAATTTGAGGAACCCGTTGAAAAATGGGAACTAACGGACAAGCTTGTTGCCATCTGCACTGATAATGCCAGAAATACTGTTCTTGGCGTTAACAGATCAATGTTTGACAGTGTAAGATGTTCAGCACATACTTTACAATTAAGTATAAATAAAGCTCTTAAAGTCGCATCAATAGAAAAGGTTCTAGCTAAATGCCGAAAAATTGTAGGACATTTTAAACACAGCTCACATTTAGAGGCTACACTCTCGTCTAAGCAAAAAGAACTTGGTCTTCCTGATACTAAGCTGCAACATAACATTGTGACACGCTGGAATAGTACCTACATCATGGTGGAAAGTCTGGTGAAAGCTAAAACCGCAGTAGACACCATTCTGGTAGCCAACGCATCGAGTACCCCTGTTCTGACAACAGTTGAGTGGGAATTGCTTGAGAAGCTAATCAGCGTATTGAAACCTTGCTTGGAAATCATTGAAATACTCGGAGGTCACAAGTACGTAACTGCCAGTGTTGTAATTCCTGCTTTTACACATCTCAAAAGTGCAATGAAATTGTCCGATACCGACCCAGCATATATTTGCAGATTTAAAGCTATGTTGCTCGATGATCTGACGGAAAGACTCAATCAATAGACTTTATACAACAAGTACGAAGAAGCTACTGCCCTTGACCCTCGATTCAAGACACTTCGCTGTATACCAAAAAAAAAAAAAAAACGAGATCTAGCGTGGAACAGAATTTCATCCAGCAGCACAAATCAACAGCTGCCCTTACACCAAGAACAAAGTAATGTGCAACAGAAACGAAGAAAACTATGTTTTGACAATTCGTCGATTCCAGAAACAGAAATAAAGGCATACACAAGTGTCAGCACGCAGATAGAATTAGAGCTTCAATTTTATCAGAGCTTGCCTGAACTCGACGACGATTTTACAGATCCTCTTCAGTGGTGGAAAACTCATTCATTACAGTTGCCGTTGCTCGCTACTTTGGCAAAACGGTTGCTGTGCATTCCAGCAACATCTGTGCCAAGTGAAAAAGGGTTTAGTGCCGCTGGTATTGTTGTCAACAAACTTCTTACTTCGCTTAAACCATCCAATGTTGACAAACTCTTGTGCCTAAAATCTTAGCTAAAGCAATGACGCAAACCAAATTCAAGGTAATTATTATTAATTTGTATTTCTGATTTTTTGATAAAGTAAAGCAATGAATACTAATAGATTAACAGGCTATGATGCATTCAACACTCTAACATTTCAGACAACGTATTAAGTATCCATATAATAATAGAATAATGCATAATGTAATTTACAGTCGTATATTTTTTGTGACAGTATTTTTTCACTCGATCAAATTACCGATTAATCGATCAATGGTGAATTATTAACCGATTAAAAATATTGATCGGTCGACAGCCCTAATTATTTTGCTTTTTCATATTAGTAACACATTGTTTTTTTTTTTTTTTTTTTTTTGCTGTTGTTGATACTCAAAATTTTTGAATTCATATCGATGTAGTTGTTTAAAGTTAAGATCATTTAGCCTTCCTTTTAGTTGAATAGTTTCATCACAACAGTACCTCAATGCTTTTTTAATTTTCGCCTTTTCAGCCCTTAGGGGTAAATTCATCAAGTATATGGAATATTAAAAGTGCCAAACTCAAAATATCCTTTGATATCCTATTAGCCGCAAAAATAATTTTTCAGATATCTCTAAAAACAAAAAACGATACATTAGCACTGTTTCTTATAAATCGTTCTAATAATAGAAAGATAGAATGGCATTTTATAAAAAGGTAAAAACTTTTTTCGTAATTTTTTTTTTGTTTAATCTGACGGTTGAAAATTTCTGAGGCGATAGGAAGGGGTGGAAGGGAGAGGGGGGCTGAATCTTTTAGCGCCTAAGGCCCCAAAAGATCTGAAGTCACTTCAGATCCACCAGCGATCCCCCCGCCCCAGAACGCTGTGAAATCTTGGGTTGTATTCAAGAAGAGAGCCTAGAGAAGGGAAGAAGGCAGTATGACAACCTAAGACGGAGATATGCTAGTGGAAGGTTGTTTCCTATCCCCCCTTCGGTCATCTCACATTCGCGCTGACCCCTCCTGTACTGACCCACGACGCTGGAGTGGTGGGGAGAGGAAGAATGCTCACAATGAGACTTCGCTGATGAATTTATCGCTTGTGACGTCTAACCTACGGACACACTGACGGCGTTTATTCTTTCAGTAGCAAAACGCTGAATTAGATGCAACAGATGTTCGTGCGTTTGGTAAAATATTCCCCCGGAAACGCTTTCACATTTCGAGTCTCGTGTGATGTCAGCCAAAGGATACTACGAACTAAGCAGTTTTGACAACGGCAACGGCGAACGAAGTACCGCTTTCGAGGAAGAAGGCTTTTCACCGAAAGAACCACCTCCACCAAACCTTTCTTCTTCGGCTGAGGTTACGTGGAAGTACTTCATCGAAATGCAGACTCGTGTTTATCTGAGGCAAGGCAATAGACTCTGTGTTGGTGAGCAGATTCATACCTATTATCCACAGTTGCTGTGAAGTAAATAAGGGAAAGCAAACGTCAGCGAACTTTTATATTCTTTTTTCTTCGGAATTCGTGCAATGCTAATCGACGAAAGTCAGTTGCACAGACGAGATGTAGATGCCTTTAGAATTTATTTCAGCAGGTAAGTGTTTACATTTTGCGGACTTTGGTATGTATTTTTATAACTTTGTTCATATTATTTTCTCTAGTTGTTTCCAAAAACTCACAGAACCGAGAAGAATAAATTAAACAAATGAACAAATAACTCCGAAGACTGGGAAATGATGACTTGCAAACTAGAAAGTTCACAGAGTTCGAATATTCTTTGGCTGCAAGGAACGAAAGTCATTCGTGCTGGCTTGCTCGGGGTTCGGACATTTGGGCACCGGACATTTTGGCACATTCCCTTTTAAAGCAATGAAATTGCGCTGCGTTAAAAATTATAGTGTTCCTATATTTCTCCCTACTTGAGCAAGTGGTGTGCACAAAATTTTTTTCACTTATATCTTATAATCAATAAGAAATTGAGACATATTTACGATTTTCTGTCTGAAAGACGGGGCGGACATTTGGGCACCGGACATTTTGGGCACAAATGTTTAAGGGGCCGTATAACAATTGCCGTTTCTTGGCCCAGTAGTAGAGTTTGACCGAGAAAATGTTCGCCGTAAGTTACTTAGGCACTAAATATTTACGGGCACGTGCCTACTCAGCAAACCTGTCGGGGGGGGGGGGGGGGGTATATCAAAAGTGTAAAATGTAAACTATGAAAATTTTCTCGTCCGATCGTAAGATATTCAGCATTTACAAACTACAACTGGAGACATTATCTCAGGGCATGAACCTACTGAGCAAACCTGTCATTTGAAGAATTTCTCGTCCGATCGGCAGATTTTCAGCATTTACAAGCTACAACTCGACACATTATCTGAGCGTATGTGCCTACTCTGGAAACGTGTCGAGGGGGGGGTTAATACCAAAACTGTAAATTATGAAGAATTTCTCGTCCGATCCGAAGATTTTCAGCTTTTACAAGCTACACCTCCACCCCCCCCCACACACACACAGGTTTGCTGAGTAGGCACATACCCTCAAATAATGTGTCCAGTTGTAAATGCCAAAAATCTGCCGATCGGAAGAGAAATTATTCATATTTTACACTTTTGAAATTACCCCCCCCCCCCCCGGACGGGTTTGCTGCGTAGGCACATGCGCTCAAAACAGAAAATTTGTCGAGCTGCAGCTTGTAAATACTGAAAATCTCCCGATCGGACGAGAAAGTCTTCATATTTTACACTTTTGGTATCCCCCCCCCCCCCTCACATACACAGGATTGCTGAGTAGGCACATGCCTTCAAATAATGTGTCGAGTTGTAGCTTGTAAATGCCAAAAATCTCTCGATCGGAAAAGGAATTTTTACCATTTTACATTTTAGGTATTAACCCCCCCCCTCCTCGCCGACAGGTTTCCAGAGAGTGCACATGCGCTGAGAAAATTTGTTGTCGAGCTGCAGCTTGTAAATGCTGAAGATCTCCCGATCGGAAGAGAAATTCTTGATATTTTACGCTTTTGGTATCGCCCCCCCCCACACACACACACTAGTTTCCTGAGGCAGCAGATGCCCTCAGACAATTCGATGACTTGTAGCTTGTAATGGCTGAAAATCTCCCGATCGGACCAGAAATTCTTTATATTTCATATTTTAGGTTCTAAGCGCCCCCCCCCGAAACAAGTTTCCTGGGTTTGCTCATACTCGCAGAGAATTTGTTTAGTTATAGTTTATAGAAAAATATCGTAAATAAGAAAATACGAAATTATGGACATTTTATGGGTGCTTGGGGGGGGGGGTAAGAAAAATCCTTACCTCCTTCAAGGCTGTCAAACATTTAAAAAAAGGTTTCGTCTATTTTAGTGTTTTAAATTTATCAAAACTTTGGCTATATAACGGCGGGGGGTCTACCCCATGGGCACCCTTGGTGCTATGTAATCATGAATATGATGTAATCCATGTTCATGATTATGAGCTATGTAATCCCGATCCAGGACGACGAAATTGTCAAGTTTTCGGATATTATGCTTGTCATATTTACACCCAAAAAAAACGTATTGTCATCTTCAAAATTTGTGCGTTGTAATATTTTTTTAAATTCAATTATAATTGTCGTTTGTCTCACAGGAAACGTTTTCTTCATTCAATTCCCCTCACAGCGAAAAAAAAACGGCAATTTTTGTACGGCCCTTCAAGATTTGTGCCAAAATGCCCGGTGCCCAAATGTCTTAAACTCGGCTTACTCAAGCGCGAGAACTGTGAAAGTGGCATTTTGCACAGCTTTGGCTTAGCATCAGAGCTTGATTTACGGGAGGGCATTCGGGTCACGTGCCCAGGGCCCCGACCTTTGAGGGCCTCCCCGAAAATGTAGTTATATATTACTTCCTTTGCATCAAACTGATTTGCAATGTTCATCCACTGAAAAAAAAGTTAAAATGGAAATTTCAGAATTGTACGTTGAAGCACATGGAAATGATAATTATAATTTCCACAAATATATAGAACACCATAGTACTGGCAAGTTAATGTCTTAATCTGCCAATAATAATTGTGTAACTGGTCTTCAATAGTACATGCACGATAACGGGGGGGTTGAAAGTGTTTTGCCCAGGGCTTTGGGGGCTTAAGCCGCCTCCAAGGAGATTAAGAGCGGCGTACGTCACAAATTAAACATTCAAAAATATTATTTTACATGTTCAAAATACTACATAGTGTCTTCTATGTAGCCCCAAAGAGATTAAGAGCGACGTACGTCACAAATTAAACTTTCAAAAATGTTATTTCACATGTTCAAAATTACATAATGTCTGACAGTGTTTTCTATTACATGGTGTCTTCTTCCCAAAGCCCCAAAGAGATTAAGAGCGACGTACGTCACAACAGTATATAAACAATAGGCGTACACTGTAAAAAAAAAAAAAAAAAAAAATATATATATATATATATATATCATCATCATCATTGTCAACCATTATCAATCCACTGCTGGACGAAGGTCTCCCCAAGTTTCCTCCACAACGGTCTGTCTTGTGACAGTCTTCTCCATGTCACTCCCGCATACTTTCGAATTTCATCCACCCATCTTCCATGTGGTCTTCTTCTGGGTCTTTTCCTGTCCCTTGGAATCCAATCTAAAATTTCGGCTGTCCATCGATGGTCTGTTCTTCTGGCAGTATGTCCAGCCCATTGCCATTTCAGGGATTTAACTCTGATCATGATGTCTTCCTTCCACTCTTGTCATTTTTCGGATCCACCGTGTTCCTCTTCTTATCTCTCCTGGTTACACCAAGCATGCACCTCTCCATGCTGCTTTGAGTTGTTTGCAGCCTTTGTATGTCTCTTTTAGCTAAGGTCCACGTCTCTGCACCATACGTAAGCACTGGAAGGATGCATTGATCAAACACTTTTCTTTTAAGACATAATGGCATATTGCTCTTGAAAATTATGCTGTTTCTTCCAAAAGCTCTCCAGGCAAGTTTTATATATACTCTATTAAGAAGAGACTGAAGCAAAAAAATTTTTTTTGACTCATACCAAGTACAACATAGAAAAAGTTACGTATTGACCGGTGTGAGTAAAAAGAGAAAAAAAGAACAACTGAATGCGGAAAGTGTCGAGAATACTGAGCCTTGGCTTTATCAAGGACCAGCAAAAACTCTGCATTTTCTCACTTCCACAAAGACCTATTTGGAAATGGGTTTCTGCAAAGTCATGGATGCAATAATAAGCCCGCCAAAAAAATTAAAAAAAAAAATATATATATATATATATATATATATATGTCATGACCTCCGCAGAGTTGTATGACCAAGCTTTAGTTAACAATTTAGCTTGTATCCATAACCTTCCTGGCCCGACCCATGCTCTTCATCTTTTACTATTAAACAGAAAGAAGATGATTATAGAAACTCAAGTTGTAAGAGTGACATAATGAACCAGAAATAATGTTCAGTAATAACCAATTGCCAAGTTCGCCTGAGAGAGAATTTAAACCTGAATAGCAATACAAAAGTATTTCAAGTTCTTAACATTGCAATAAAAAATGAAATATTAATTTTTTTTTAAAGCACAGATTCTTGAAAGAAAACTGGATTATAAAAACCTCCTGCTCCACTACTTCTGAGAACACTAAAACGAAAATAAAATAAAGACAATAATAAACTAAACAAATGCTTTTTGAAGGTTATCTGACATAAACAATTAGTTGCAATATGTACAAAGTATTTCAGAAGAGCTTTAAGTGCAAAATTAAGTAGTTATTAAGACCAATGAAACGGCCGGCTACTTGGCCTTCGTTCCCTAAAAAACGCGCAAAAATACCAAGAAAAGAAAGAGTTAAAATACGCAAAAAAGTTAATAGACTTGCTAGAGCCTAAAAGCTTAAAGCAAAAAAAGAAAAATGTTCAAGAAGTTCAAAAATTGAACTTTCTGGTTCATTATGTCACTCTTACAACTTGAGTTTCTATAATCATCTTCTTTCTGTTTAATAGTAAAAGATGAAGAGCATGGGTCGGGCCAGGAAGGTTATGGATACAAGCTAAATTGTTAACTAAAGCTAGGTCATACAACTCTGCGGAGGTCATGACATATATATATATATATATGTATATGGGATGTAAGGTCAGGTGATGCGTAACATCACAGCCTCTCCTTGACAAATGTCAACCCCGCCTTCTCGTGGTGCATCCTGTTCCTACTAAAGGGGCTCTGACGACCGCCAATAGCGGTATAACTATACCATCGGGATTAGAGGAAATTCTATCCCACACTCACCAACCCGCTTGGCCAGCGTGGTGAGTTATGGCCAAACCCTCCAAAATGACTCCACAACTTAAATCTTGGCCCTCAGTCTCCGGCAGCTGGAATGTACCTGGCCAAGGCAGCGGCCAGTGCGACATGAAGGCAGAGGGTGCTAAGAATCCCCGGAGGACCGGACTAGGCTGCCATCTGATGCTGACCTTGGCAACGTACAATGGACGCTCCTATCTTCTGATTCAAGGCTTCTTGAATTGGAAGAGGAACTACAAAGGATCAAGTGGGACATCGTGGGGCTAAGTGAGGTAAGGAGAAAAGGAGAAGATCTCATCGAACTGAAAAGTGGACATCTCTTCTACTATCGTGGGACAGATACTGGCAGAACTAGTGGTGTTGGATTTATAATAAACAAGAAACTGAAGGATAAAGTTGTAGAAGTTGAAAGTTCCTCTGACAGAGCTGCACGACTCGTTATCCAACTCTCGAAAAGATACCAGGCTCAGATTATTCAAACTTATGCACCCACCACAAGTCATCCTGAAGAAGAAATTGAAGAATTTTATGAGGAAATTTGTCATCTAAATAATAAAGGTAAGCAGCACTTGAAAATAATTATGGGAGATTTCAATGCAAAAATAGGGCAACGGCAACAGAATGAAACTTCAGTAGGTAAATTCGGTCACGGCAACAGAAACCAGCGTGGAAATACTCTCGTTGAGTTTGCAGAGGCAGAAGGGTTTTTCATCTTGAACTCCTTCTTCAAGAAAAAGCCACACAGGAAATGGACATGGAGACATCCAAATGGGACGACAAATGAAATTGATTTTATTATGTGTAACAAAAAATTCGTCATAGAAGACTGCAGTGTGCTAAACAAGTTCAACACAGGTAGTGACCATAGATTGGTGAGATGTAAGATGCACCTCAACACTAAACTTGAACGTGACAAGCTCATAAGACAAACAAAATCTATTGACATAACCAACCTTAAAAAACACCATAATACCTTCAAGTTGGAACTGAAGAACAGGTTCTCTGCTTTAGAAGGCCTAACATCGGAAGAAGTGGACATCTCTGAAGTTAACAGAAAAGTAACCAAAGCTCTTATGGAAACAGCAACAAAATTAGCTGGGTCTAAGAACAAGTTGCATGTAAATAAATTATCAGGAAAAACGAAAATGTTGATGCGAAAAAGAAGAGAGATGAGGACAACTAAAGAAGATGCGACTTCCAAAGTGGAATATATAGAGCTATGCAAGACAGTACGAAAAAGTATCACTGAAGACGTAAGAAAATTCAACTGTGAACTAGTGAGGAAAGCAATTGAAAACAACCAAAGCCTAAAGATAGCAAAGGGACATCTCAGTAAGGGAAGAAAACAGATTATGGCACTGAGAAAAGAAGATGGTTCTGTAACAAGAAATAGAGGCGAAATTTTGACAAGGTGAAAGATTTCTACTCCAAATTATATGAAAGGGATGATACATGCACTCCAGACATCATGAAAGATACCAGTACCAGAGTTCCTCCAGTCCTTCCAGCAGAAGTTGCACATGCAATCAAGAACATGAAGCGGGGAAAAGCTCCAGGAGAAGATGGAATTACTGTAGACATCATACAAGAAGCAAGTGGAGAAATCGAAACAGTACTCGCCCAAATTTTCACTCGATGCCTTAATGAAGGAAAGATTCCTGAGGATTGGAACACCGCTACAATGATCCTGCTACATAAGAAAGGTGACATTGAGGATCTCGGAAACTACAGACCTATCAGCCTCCTATCAGTAGTTTATAAAATCTTCACTAAAGTTCTTTCACACCGCTTGAAGGTAACACTGGACATGGCTCAACCGAGAGAACAAGCTGGATTCAGGAGTGGCTACAGCACAATAGATCATATCCATGTGCTGAGAGAACTAATTGAAAGAGCGAGGGAATATGAACTTCCATTGTGCATGGCTTTTATCGATTATGAAAAAGCCTTTGATTCGGTGAAACCATCAGCAGTTTCAATGGCTCTGAAAACCTGCGGTATTGAAGATGCATACATTAATATTATTAATAACATCTATGAAAATGCAAGTGCAAAGATTCGGCTGTTTGAAAATACAACACACATAAAAATTGGAAAGGGAGTGAGACAAGGTGACACCATATCTCCGAAGCTCTTTAATGCCACATTGGAGGGTGTTTTTCAGTCACTGAGCTGGGAAAACAAGGGGATAAAGATTAATGGAGATTATCTAACTCACCTTCGTTTTGCTGATGACGTAGTCATTTTTGCAACTAGCCCATCAGAGCTGCAGAGTATGATCCAGGAACTTGCTGACAAGAGTAAAGAAGTGGGATTAAAAATGAACTTTCGGAAGACAAAAGTGATGTTCAATGCTTTTACAAGAAATGAAGATTTATCGATTGATGGAGAAAAGCTGGAGATAACAGACACGTACGTTTATCTTGGACAGCAGATATCAAGTGAGGGTCACATTGATGAAGAAATTAATCGGCGTACAAAACTTGCCTGGAGAGCTTTTGGAAGAAACAGCATAATTTTCAAGAGCAATATGCCATTATGTCTTAAAAGAAAAGTGTTTGATCAATGCATCCTTCCAGTGCTTACGTATGGTGCAGAGACGTGGACCTTAACTAAAAGAGACATACAAAGGCTGCAGACAACTCAAAGAAGCATGGAGAGGTGCATGCTTGGTGTAACCAGGAGAGATAAGAAGAGGAACTCGTGGATCCGAAAAATGACAAGAGTGGAAGACATCATGATCAGAGTTAAATCCCTGAAATGGCAATGGGCTGGACATACTGCCAGAAGGACAGATCATCGATGGACAGCCGAAATTTTAGATTGGATTCCAAGGGACAGGAAAAGACCCAGAAGAAGACCACATGGGAGATGGGTGGATGAAATTCGAAAGTATGCAGGGGTGACATGGAGGAGACTGGCACAAGACAGACCGTTGTGGAGGAAACTTGGGGAGACCTTCGTCCAGCAGTGGATTGATAATGGTTGACAATGATGATGATGATGATGATATGTATATATTTTTAAATGTTTTGGCGGGCTTATTACTTGCATCCATGACTTTGCAGAAACCCGTTTCCAAATAGGTCTTTGTGGAAGTGAGAAAATGCAGAGTTTTTGCTGGTCCTTGATAAAGCCAAGGCTCAGTATTCTCGACTCTTTCTGCATTCAGTTGTTCTTTTTTTCACTTTTTACTCACACCGGTCAATACGTAACTTTTTCCATGTTGTACTTGGTATGAGTCAAAAAAATTTTTTTTTGCTTCAGTCTCTTCTTAATAGAGTGTGAATTCTGAATTTTCATAACTGCTGCGTTGCGCGTTTTGATCTTCAGGTTAATTTGGCAACTTTCGTTTTAAATTAAAAAAATTTTCTTATGTTTTTCGGCTTTGCTCTTTAGTATATATATATATATATATATATATGTGTGTGTGTGTGTGGGATGTAAGGTCAGGTGATGCGTAACATCACAGCCTCTCCTTGACAAATGTCAACCCCGCCTTCTCGTGGTGCATCCTGTTCCTACTAAAGGGGCTCTGACGACCGCCAATAGCGGTATAACTATACCATCGGGATTAGAGGAAATTCTATCCCACACTCACCAACCCGCTTGGCCAGCGTGGTGAGCTATGGCCAAACCTATCCAAAATGACTCCACAACTTAAATCTTGGCCCTCAGTCTCCGGCAGCTGGAATGTACTTGGCCAAGGCAGCGGCCAGTGCGACATGAAGGCAGAGGGTGCTAAGAATCCCCGTAGGACCGGACTAGGCTGCCATCTGATGCTGACCTTGGCTACGTACAATGGACGCTCCCTATCTTCTGATTCAAGGCTTCTTGAATTGGAAGAGGAACTACAAAGGATCAAGTGGGACATAGTGGGGCTAAGTGAGGTAAGGAGAAAAGTAGAAGATCTCATCAAACTGAAAAATGGACATCTCTTCTACTATCGTGGGACAGATACTGGCAGAACTAGTGGTGTTGGATTTATAATAAACAAGAAACTGAAGGCTAAAGTTGTAGAAGTTGAAAGTTCCTCTGACAGAGCTGCACGACTTGTTATCCAACTCTCGAAATGATACCAGGCTCAGATTATTCAAACTTATGCACCCACCACAAGTCATCCTGAAGAAGAAATTGAAGAATTTTATGAGGAAATTTGTCATCTAAATAATAAAGGTAAACAGCACTTGAAAATAATTATGGGAGATTTCAATGCAAAAATAGGGCAACGGCAACAGAATGAAACTTCAGTAGGTAAATTCGGTCACGGCAACAGAAACCAGCGTGGAAATACTCTCATTGAGTTTGCAGAGGCAGAAGGGTTTTTCATCTTGAACTCCTTCTTCAAGAAAAAGCCACACAGGAAATGGACACGGAGACATCCAAATGGGACGACAAGTGAAATTGATTTTATTATGTGTAACAAAAAATTCATCATAGAAGACTGCAGTGTGCTAAACAAGTTCAACACAGGTAGTGACCATAGATTGGTGAGATGTAAGATGCACCTTAACACTAAACTTGAGCGTGGCAAGCTCATAAGACAAACAAAATCTATTGACATAACCAACCTTAAAAAACACCATAATACCTTCAAGTTGGAACTGAAGAACAGGTTCTCTGCTTTAGAAGGCCTAACAGCGGAAGAAGTGGACATCTCTGAAGTTAACAGAAAAGTAACCAAAGCTCTTATGGAAACAGCAACAAAATTAGCTGGGTCTAAGAACAAGTTGCATGTAAATAAATTATCAGGAAAAACGAAAATGTTGATGCAAAAAAGAAGAGAGATGAGGACAACTAAAGAAGATGTGACTTCCAAAGTGGAATATATAGAGCTATGCAAGACAGTAAGAAAAAGTATCACTGAAGACGTAAGGAAATTCAACTGTGAACTAGTGAGGAAAGCAATTGAAAACAACCAAAGCCTAAAGATAGCAAAGGGACATCTCAGTAAGGGAAGAAAACAGATTATGGCACTGAGAAAAGAAGATGGTTCTGTAACAAGAAATAGAGGCAGAAATTTTGACAAGAGTGAAAGATTTCTACTCCAAATTATATGAAAGGGATGATACATGCACTCCAGACATCATGAAAGATACCAGTACCAGAGTTCCTCCAGTCCTTCCAGCAGAAGTTGCACATGCAATCAAGAACATGGAGCGGGGAAAAGCTCCAGGAGAAGATGGAATTACTGTAGACATCATACAAGAAGCAAGTGGAGAAATCGAAACAGTACTCGCCCAAATTTTCACTCGATGCCTTAATGAAGGAAAGATTCCTGAGGATTGGAACACCGCTACAATGATCCTGCTACATAAGAAAGGTGACATTGAGGATCTCGGAAACTACAGACCTATCAGCCTCCTATCAGTAGTTTATAAAATCTTCACTAAAGTTCTTTCACACCGCTTGAAGGTGACACTGGACATGGCTCAACCGAGAGAACAAGCTGGATTCAGGAGTGGCTACAGCACAATAGATCATATCCACGTACTGACAGAACTAATTGAAAGAGCGAGGGAATATGAGTTTCCATTGTGCATGGCTTTTATCGATTATGAAAAAGCCTTTGATTCGGTGAAACCATCAGCAGTTGCAATGGCTCTGAAATCCTGCGGTATTGAAGATGCATACATTAATATTATTCATAACATCTATGAAAATGCAAGTGCAAAGATTCGGCTGTTTGAAAATACAACACACATAAAAATTTTGGAAAAGGAGTGAGACAAGGTGACACCATATCTCCGAAGCTCTTTAATGCCACATTGGAAAATGTCTTTCAATCACTGAACTGGGAGTAGTAGAAAATGACCGATTCTGGCTTAAACCGGAGCCATAGACTTAACATTAGGTGTCGGCCGGAGCAGCCGGAGCCAGCCGGAGCAAGCTGCAGCCGAGCGAACGGAGGGGGGCGTGGTCAGTAGCAGCCTCCAATTCCCCGCTGCAATTTTTCCCCCTTGACCGAAGTGTGTGCTTATCTCCGAAGATAGTATTGGACTTTGTCGAATTTTGGGGGAAATCAATGAAGGTTTATTCCTTTTTTTTAATTTAATGAAGGTTTATTCATTATTTATTTTCCCCTCTCTCGACCCATTCCCTTAGGTTATTGTTATGTAAAACGTTTTTTCCCTCGTAATTTGTTGATTTTTCAATTAATTTTCATGAATTCCTCATGTGTCTTCCCTAATGAAAATTATTTAAGGTAAGTATTAATTAATCATTTCTCTTTTATTTTCTCGAATTATACGGTCATGTCCTCATCTCAAGAAATGTTATTATGATATCTTATTTTTGTTCATAAATGTTTGATTTTGAGAGATGGCAACGCCCGAGTGAGAAAGGGGTTGGATATAGGGGATGGCAACTCGATGTGTTGCCCCCTAGCGGTGCTTCTTGGAACTTTCGATTGATCTTTGATTTTGAGGGATGGCAACGTCCGAGTGGGAAAGGGGTTGGATATAGGGGATGGCAACTCGATGTGTTGCCCCTAGCGGTGCTTCTTGGAACTTTCGATTGATCTTTGATTTTGAGGATGGCAACGCCCGAGTGGGAAAGGGGTTGGATATAGGGGGATGGCAACTCGATGTGTTGCTAGCGGTGCTTCTTGGAACTTTCGATTGATCTTTGATTTTGAGGGATGGCAACGCCCGAGTGGGAAAGGGGTTGGATATGGGGGATGTCAACTCGATGTGCTGCCCCTAGCGGTGCTTATTGGAACTTTCGGATTGATCTTTGATTTTGGGGGATGACAACGACCGAGTGGGGAAAGGGCACTGCGTAGGTGTTAGATATGATGATGCTTCTTGGAACTTTCGATGGATCTTTGATTTTGAGGGATGGCAACGACTGAGTGGGGTCCGTTGGGAATTTCTGCATTTATTCCTGTGTTTTGCAAGCAAGATTTCCCCCTCTTCAATACTATTTTTCCCCCGCAGGAAATGTTTGCGTAACGATGCTGAGGAATTTTCTTTCCAAGGGAATAAAAATGCTCTAAGGTCTTAGCGAGGTTCTAACTGACGATGATTTGGTTTCCAAAAATAGTCAGGGGGTCAAATGGTTTTCGTGTACTACGTATTCCCTATATATATATTTTTAAATTACTTTTACGTTATTTCTTCATGTGTTTTTATATATTTTTTGTATGTTTTGAGGAGTTTTTTCGTGTAGATGTAATGAATTTTCTGGGGAACTTTTCTTTTTCCTCCATTCAATTTTATTTCAGACCATGAGACGAGGAAATGCTTCTTTAGAAATTATTTCGTTCTTGTTCGCAGTAATTACTGGACATAGACTTCATGTTAATTCTGAGTCTTTCACCCCTGCAATAATATTTTCTCGTAATTTTTTCGTATGTTCAAGAACTCTACAGATCTTTCCCAGTTAAAATTCTGCTCAAACAATATTTTCGGTCTTTATTTCCTTATAGCTTCCCAATTTCCGATATTTTTCTTCCTCTATCTTTGAAATTTCATTAAACTTCTCAATAGGTCAGGATTCTTTTTTTCTTGGACAAACTTATGAGTCCTTTTATTCACACTATCTTTTTTTTTTCATTTCATTTCAGCAAACGATTATTTTAGATGCAACAAATCGTCAGATTTTGGTTTCCTTATATAGCATATTTTCCAACTTGCTTAAAAATATTCCTCAAAGCTTGCATGTATGTCAAATATACATTTTTTTTATTCTTTCGTAGTTAGCCATACTTTTCGTGGACTGCCTTGACAGGAAAGCATTCAATGTCAAGACATACAATCTAAAACCTTTTTTCTTTCGATAAAATTTGTATTCTTTGAGCTGAATATTAGTCCCGCGTGTTCCCTCATTAACCTAATCTCAGTCAGATGCTGAAGGATTTCCTTTTGCTTGTCAGCATATTGACATAAGATTAGTCACATTTTCCCTTTGTTCGTTGTTGTGAATAGTTAGAAAGATTACAAAGTTTAAAGTAGTCTATGACTAAAAGGATGCTATTTACAGCCTAACGTGCTGCGGTATTGACTTTAGATAATTGTCCTTCTTGTTTCTTCTGGATCTTTGATTTTGAGGGATGGCAACGACTGAGTGGGGTCCGTTGGGAGTTTTTGCATTTATTCCTGTGGTTTGCAAGCAAGATTCCCCCACCCCCTCTTCAATACTATTTTTCCCCCGGAGGAAATTTTTTACGTAACGATGCTGGGAATTTTCTTTCCAAGGGAATAAAAATGCTCTAAGGTCTTAGCGAGGTTCTAACTCACGATGATTTGGTTTCCAAAAATAGTCAGGGGTCAAATGGTTTTCGTGTACTACGTATTCCCTATATATATATTTTTAAATTACTTTTACGTTATTTCTTCATGTGTTTTTATATATTTTTTGTATGTTTTGAGGGAGTTTTTTTTCGTGTAGATGTAATGAATTTTCTGGGGAACTTTTTCTTTTTCCTCCATTCAATTTTATTTCAGACCATGAGACGAGGAAATGCTTCTTTAGAAATTATTTCGTTCTTGTTCGCAGTTAATTACTGGACATAGACTTCATGTTAATTCTGAGTCTTTCACCCCTGCAATAATATTTTCTCGTAATTTTTTCGTATGTTCAAGAACTCTACAGATCTTTCCCAGTTAAAATTCTGCTCAAACAATATTTTCGGTCTTTATTTCCTTATAGCTTCCCAATTTCCGATATTTTTCTTCCTCTATCTTTGAAATTTCATTAAACTTCTCAATAGGTCAGGATTCTTTTTTTCTTGAACAAACTTATGAGGCCTTTTATTCAGACTATCTTTTTTTTCCATTTCATTTCAGCAAACGATTATTTTAGATGCAACAAATCGTCAGATTTTGGTTTTCCTTATATAGCATATTTTCCAACTAGCTTAGAAATATTCCTCAAAGCTTGCATGTATGTCAAATATACATTTTTTTTATTCTTTCGTAGTTAGCCATACTTTTCGTGGACTGCCTCGACAGGAAAGCATTCAATGTCAAGACATACAATCTAAAACCTTTTTCTTTCGATAAAATTTGTATTCTTTGGGCTGAATATTTTTTCTGTCTCGTCCGAAAAAACATTCATTCTAGAGGCAAAGCGACTAATTCCGTTCTTCCCATAAACATTATTTTTTTATTATATTTGATATTCAGAGTTGTATACATTTACTATCCAAAAAAGAGATATATTTAATGTAAAGTATATTCTTCCAAGCTGGGGAAATATATGTATATCTTAGTTCATTTCCAGTTAAAGGAGAATGCATCTTTATATTTCAATATGAAAAAAGAAGCCCTATAAGTGAAAGCTCAACCTAAAGACGGATAGATTGTTCACACTCTCTCTACTCTATGACATTTCTTTACTGAATATACCATGGCCTTTTTTTCATGAACTGCTTTAAAATCTTCGTTCTCACTTTACTATTGTCAGATTCCATGTCCCTCAGTTCTTTACTGAGAAACAGAAGCATTTATTCAATTTTAATTTATTAAGAGAGTAGAACTCTTTTAGGCTTTCGAAGTACTTTCAAGTCTTTCATTACGAAAATTTTCATTGTCATGAAAGAAGCCATAATCGAGATGATTTACTATCGTTTCAATGAAAGTGTTTACGCATTCATTGCTATGATGTCAGATTTCATTTTCTTATACTTCGAACAGAAATGAGTTTGAATCATTCGTCGAGAAAACATTTCTTTCATATATATATATATATATATATTTTTTTTTTGCCTCCGAATCAAACGAACTCAAAAAATAAGAGACGCACTTTAATATTTTTTTTCCTCTTATGAGAGGAATACGGGAATATGATACCAAAATTAAAGAATAAAGAATATCGACTTTCCTCTCAACACCGTACATCTACGTTTTTTTTTTTTTTTTTATTTTCAATAAGCTATTTCTATATTTTTACAACTGAATAGAATTATTTATTGAAAAAGTCTAAGTAAGACGAAAAATGGTTTTGTTGATTGCCTAAGAGGATGATTTTGGAAATTTTCGTTTTCTGGTAATTGTAAAAATATAGAAATAGCTTATTGAAAATAAAAAAAAAAAAAAAAAAACGTAGATGTACGGTGTTGAGAGGAAAGTCGATATTCTTTATTCTTTAATTTTGGTATCATATTCCCGTATTCCTCTCATAAGAGGAAAAAAAAATATTAAAGTGCGTCTCTTATTTTTGAGTTCGTTTGATTCGAGGCAAAAAAAAAATATATATATATATATATATATGAAAGAAATGTTTTCTCGACGAATGATTCAAACTCATTTCTGTTCGAAGTATAAGAAAATGAAATCTGACATCATAGCAATGAATGCGTAAACACTTTCATTGAAACGATAGTAAATCATCTCGATTATGGCTTCTTTCATGACAATGAAAATTTTCGTAATGAAAGACTTGAAAGTACTTCGAAAGCCTAAAAGAGTTCTACTCTCTTAATAAATTAAAATTGAATAAATGCTTCTGTTTCTCAGTAAAGAACTGGAGGGACATGGAATCTGACAATAGTAAAGTGAGAACGAAGATTTTAAAGCAGTTCATGAAAAAAAAGGCCATGGTATATTCAGTAAAGAAATGTCATAGAGTAGAGAGAGTGTGAACAATCTATCCGTCTTTAGGTTGAGCTTTCACTTATAGGGCTTCTTTTTTCATATTGAAATATAAAGATGCATTTCCTTTAACTGGAAATGAACTAAGATATACATATATTTCCCCAGCTTGGAAGAATATACCTTTACATTAAATATATCTCTTTTTGGATAGTAAATGTATACAACTCTGAATATCAAATATAATAAAAAAATAATGTTTATGGGAAGAACGGAATTAGTCGCTTTGGCCTCTAGAATGAATGTTTTTTCGGACGAGACAGAAAAAATATTCAGCCCAAAGAATACAAATTTTATCGAAAGAAAAAGGTTTTAGATTGTATGTCTTGACATTGAATGCTTTCCTGTCGAGGCAGTCCACGAAAAGTATGGCTAACTACGAAAGAATAAAAAAATGTATATTTGACATACATGCAAGCTTTGAGGAATATTTCTAAGCTAGTTGGAAAATATGCTATATAAGGAAACCAAAATCTGACGATTTGTTGCATCTAAAATAATCGTTTGCTGAAATGAAATGGAAAAAAAAAGATAGTCTGAATAAAAGGCCTCATAAGTTTGTTCAAGAAAAAAGAATCCTGACCTATTGAGAAGTTTAATGAAATTTCAAAGATAGAGGAAGAAAAAATATCGGAAATTGGGAAGCTATAAGGAAATAAAGACCGAAAATATTGTTTGAGCAGAATTTTAACTGGGAAAGATCTGTAGAGTTCTTGAACATACGAAAAAATTACGAGAAAATATTATTAGGGGTGAAAGACTCAGAATTAACATGAAGTCTATGTCCAGTAATTACTGCGAACAAGAACGAAAATAATTTCTAAAGAAGCATTTCCTCGTCTCATGGTCTGAAATAAAATTGAATGGAGGAAAAAGAAAAGTTCCCCAGAAAATTCATTACATCTACACGAAAAAACTCCCTCAAAACATACAAAAAATATATAAAAACACATGAAGAAATAACGTAAAAGTAATTTAAAAATATATATATAGGGAATACGTAGTACACGAAAACCATTTGACCCCCTGACTATTTTTGGAAACCAAATCATCGTGAGTTAGAACCTCGCTAAGACCTTAGGGAGCATTTTTATTCCCTTGGAAAGAAAATTCCCAGCATCGTTACGTAAAAATTTCCTCCGGGGGAAAAATAGTATTGAAGAGGGGGTGGGGGGAATCTTGCTTGCAAACCACAGGAATAAATGCAAAAACTCCCAACGGACCCCACTCAGTCGTTGCCATCCCTCAAAATCAAAGATCCAGAAGAAACAAGAAGGACAATTATCTAAAGTCAATACCGCAGCACGTTAGGCTGTAAATAGCATCCTTTTAGTCATAGACTACTTTAAACTTTGTAATCTTTCTAACTATTCACAACAACGAACAAAGGGAAAATGTGACTAATCTTATGTCAATATGCTGACAAGCAAAAGGAAATCCTTCAGCATCTGACTGAGATTAGGTTAATGAGGGAACACGCGGGACTAATATTCAGCTCAAAGAATACAAATTTTATCGAAAGAAAAAAAGGTTTTAGATTGTATGTCTTGACATTGAATGCTTTCCTGTCAAGGCAGTCCACGAAAAGTATGGCTAACTACGAAAGAATAAAAAAAATGTATATTTGACATACATGCAAGCTTTGAGGAATATTTTTAAGCAAGTTGGAAAATATGCTATATAAGGAAACCAAAATCTGACGATTTGTTGCATCTAAAATAATCGTTTGCTGAAATGAAATGAAAAAAAAAAAAAAGATAGTGTGAATAAAAGGACTCATAAGTTTGTCCAAGAAAAAAAGAATCCTGACCTATTGAGAAGTTTAATGAAATTTCAAAGATAGAGGAAGAAAAATATCGAAATTTTGTGGGAAGCTATAAGGAAATAAAGACCGAAAATATTGTTTGAGCAGAATTTTAACTGGGAAAGATCTGTAGAGTTCTTGAACATACGAAAAAATTACGAGAAAATATTATTGCAGGGGTGAAAGACTCAGAATTAACATGAAGTCTATGTCCAGTAATTACTGCGAACAAGAACGAAATAATTTCTAAAGAAGCATTTCCTCGTCTCATGGTCTGAAATAAAATTGAATGGAGGAAAAAAGAAAAGTTCCCCAGAAAATTCATTACATCTACACGAAAAAACTCCCCTCAAAACATACAAAAAATATATAAAAACACATGAAGAAATAACGTAAAAGTAATTTAAAAATATATATATAGAGGAATACGTAGTACACGAAAAACCATTTGACCCCCTGACTATTTTTGGAAACCAAATCATCGTCAGTTAGAACCTCGCTAAGACCTTAGGAGCATTTTTATTCCCTTGGAAAGAAAATTCCTCAGCATCGTTACGCAAACATTTCCTGCGGGGGAAAAATAGTATTGAAGAGGGGGGAAATCTTGCTTGCAAAACACAGGAATAAATGCAGAAATTCCCAACGGACCCCACTCAGTCGTTGCCATCCCTCAAAATCAAAGATCCATCGAAAGTTCCAAGAAGCATCATCATATCTAACACCTACGCAGTGCCCTTTCCCCACTCGGTCGTTGTCATCCCCCAAAATCAAAGATCAATCGAAAGTTCCAATAAGCACCGCTAGGGGGCAGCACATCGAGTTGACATCCCCTATATCCAACCCCTTTCCCACTCGGGCGTTGCCATCCCTCAAAATCAAAGATCAATCGAAAGTTCCAAGAAGCACCGCTAGGGAGGCAACACATCGAGTTGCCATCCCCCTATATCCAACCCCTTTCCCACTCGGGCGTTGCCATCCCTCAAAATCAAAGATCAATCGAAAGTTCCAAGAAGCACCGCTAGAGCAACACATCGAGTTGCCATCCCCCTATATCCAACCCCTTTCCCACTCGGACGTTGCCATCCCTCAAAATCAAAGATCAATCGAAAGTTCCAAGAAGCACCGCTAGGGGCAACACATCGAGTTGCCATCCCCCTATATCCAACCCCTTTCTCACTCGGGCGTTGCCATCTCTCAAAATCAAACATTTATGAACAAAAATAAGATATCATAATAACATTTCTTGAGATGAGGACATGACCGTATAATTCGAGAAAATAAAAGAGAAATGATTAATTAATACTTACCTTAAATAATTTTCATTAGGGAAGACACATGAGGAATTCATGAAAATTAATTGAAAAATCAACAAATTACGAGGGAAAAAACGTTTTACATAACAATAACCTAAGGGAATGGGTCGAGAGAGGGGAAAATAAATAATGAATAAACCTTCATTAAATTAAAAAAAAAAAGGAATAAACCTTCATTGATTTCCCCCCAAAATTCGACAAAGTCCAATACTATCTTCGGAGATAAGCACACACTTCGGTCAAGGGGAAAAATTGCAGCGGGGAATTGGAGGCTGCTACTGACCACGCCCTCCGTTCGCTCGGCTGCAGCTTGCTCCGGCTGGCTCCGGCTGCTCCGGCCGACACCTAATGTTAAGTCTATGGCTCCGGTTTAAGCCAGAATCGGTCATTTTCTACTACTACTGGGAAAACAAAGGGATAAAGATTAATGGAGATTATCTAACCCACCTTCGTTTTGCTGATGACATAGTTATTTTTGCAACTACCCCATCAGAGCTACAGAGTATGATCCAGGAACTTGCTGACAAGAGTAAAGAAGTGGGATTAAAAATGAACTTTCAGAAGACAAAAGTGATGTACAATGCTTTTACAAGAAATGAAGATTTATCGATTGATGGAGAAAAGCTGGAGATAACAGACACGTACGTTTATCTTGGACAGCAGATATCAAGTGAGGGTCACATTGGTGAAGAAATTAATCGGCGTACAAAACTTGCCTGGAGAGCTTTTGGAAGAAACAGCATAATTTTCAAGAGCAATATGCCATTATGTCTTAAAAGAAAAGTGTTTGATCAATGCATCCTTCCAGTGCTTACGTATGGTGCAGAGACGTGGACCTTAGCTAAAAGAGACATACAAAGGCTGCAGACAACTCAAAGCAGCATGGAGAGGTGCATGCTTGGTGTAACCAGGAGATATAAGAAGAGGAACACGTGGATCCGAAAAATGACAAGAGTGGAAGACATCATGATCAGAGTTAAATCCCTGAAATGGCAATGGGCTGGACATACTGCCAGAAGAACTGACCATCGATGGACAGCCGAAATTTTAGATTGGATTCCAAGGGACAGGAAAAGACCCAAAAGAAGACCACATGGAAGATGGGTGGATGAAATTCGAAAGTATGCGGGAGTGACATGGAGGAGACTGGCACAAGACAGACCGTTGTGGAGGAAACTTGGGGAGACCTTCGTCCAGCAGTGGATTGATAATGGTTGACAATGATGATGTGTGTGTGTGTGTGTGTGTGTGTGTGTGTGTGTGTGTGTGTGTGTGTGTACAAACAAAATGTATTGACATAACCAACCTTAAAAATCACCATGATCCCTTCAAGTTGGAACTGAAGAACAGATTCTCTGCTTTAGAAGGCCTAACATCGGAAGAAGTAGATATTTCGGAAGTTAACAGAAAAGTAACCAAAGCTCTTATGGAAACAGCAACAAAATTAGCTGGGTCTAAGAACAAGTTGCATGTCAACAAATTATCAGAAAAAACCAAAATGTTGATGCAAAATAGAAGAGAGATGAGGACAACTAAAGAAGATGTGACTTCCAAAGTGGAATATATAGAGCTATGCAAGACAGTACGAAAAAGTATCACTGAAGACGTAAGGAAATTCAACTGTGAACTAGTGAGGAAAGTAATTGAAAACAACCAAAGCCTAAAGATAGCAAAGGGACATCTCAGTAAGGGAAGAAAACAGATTATGGCACTAAGAAATGAAGATGGTTCTGTAACAAGAAATAGAGGCGAAATTTTGACAAGAGTGAAAGATTTCTACTCAAAACTATATGAAAGGGATGATACATGTACTCCAGACATCATGAAAGGTACCAGAGTTCTTCCAGTCCTCCCAGCGGAAGTTGCACATGCAATCAAAAACATGCAGCGGGGAAAAGCTCCAGGAGAAGATGGAATTACTGTAGACATCATACAAGAAGCAAGTGGAGAAATCGAAACAGTACTCGCCCAAATTTCCACTCGATGCCTTAATGAAGGGAAGATTCCTGAGGATTGGAACAACGCTACAATGATTCCGCTACATAAAAAAGTGACATTGAGGATCTCAGGAACTACAGACCTATCAGCCTCCTATCAGTGGTTTATAAAATCTTCACTAAAGTTCTTTTACACCGCTTGAAGGTAACACTGGACATGGCTCAACCGAGAGAACAAGCTGGATTCAGGGGTGGCTACAGCACAATAGATC
This sequence comes from Macrothele yani, assembly GCA_039090855.1. Lineage (NCBI taxonomy): Eukaryota > Metazoa > Arthropoda > Arachnida > Araneae > Macrothelidae > Macrothele > Macrothele yani. The sequence goes on along the minus strand of CM077014.1, from coordinate 105,959,497 downwards.
ATATCCACGTACTGAGAGAACTAATTGAAAGAGCGAGGGAATATGAACTTCCATTGTGCATGGCTTTTATCGATTATGAAAAAGCCTTTGATTCGGTGAAACCATCAGCAGTTACAATGGCTCTGAAATCCTGCGGTATTGAAGATGCATGCATTAATATTATTAATAACATCTATGAAACTGCAAGTGCAAAGATTCGGCTGTTTGAAAATACAACACACATAAAAATTGGAAAAGGAGTGAGACAAGGTGACACCATATCTCCGAAGCTCTTTAATGCCACATTGGAGGGTGTTTTTCAGTCGCTGAGCTGGGAAAACAAGGGGATAAAGATTAATGGAGATTATCTAACCCACCTTCGTTTTGCTGATGACGTAGTCATTTTTGCAACTACCCCATCAGAGCTACAGAGTATGATCCAGGAACTTGCTGACAAGAGTAAAGAAGTGGGATTAAAAATGAACTTTCAGAAGTCAAAAGTGATGTTCAATGCTTTTACAAGAAATGAAGATTTATCGATTGATGGAAAAAAGCTGTGGATAACAGACACGTACGTTTGTTTATCTTGGACAGCAGATATCAAGTGAGGGTCACATTGATGAAGAAATTAATCGGCGTACAAAACTTGCCTGGAGAGCTTTTGGAATAAACAGCTTAATTTTCAAGAGCAATATGCCATTATGTCTTAAAAGAAAAGTCTTTGATCAATGCATCCTTCCAGTGCTTACGTATGGTGCAGAGACGTGGACCTTAGCTAAAAGAGACATACAAAGGCTGCAGACAACTCAAAGCAGCATGGAGAGGTGCATACTTGGTGTAACCAGGAGAGATAAGAAGAGGAACTCATGGATCCGAAAAATGACAAGAGTGGAAGACATCATGATCAGAGTTAAATCCCTGAAATGGCAATGGGCTGGACATACTGCCAGAAGGACAGACCATCGATGGACAGCCGAAATTTTAGATTGGATTCCAAGGGACAGGAAAAGATCCAGAAGAAGACCACATGGGAGATGGGTGGATGAAATTCGAAAGACCACATGGGAGATGGGTGGATGAAATTCAAGTGACATAGAGGACACTGGCACAAGACAGACCGTTGTGGAGGAAACTTGGGGAGACTTTCGTCCAGCAGTGGGTTGATAATGGTTGACAATGATGATATGTACACGCATTGGGTACGTATACTATACATGTATATATAGCCCCCTCCAACAGAAATTCCTGGGTGCGACACTGGCCCTGGGCTCCAAGCAATCTAAGTCGGTTCATGCTTAGCACATATGCATTTAAATTAATTTCACTGAATTTTCTGCTTTTAATACTAACAAGAGAGCTAATCAGGAAAACTGAATTAGGATCTTGGCTGATTTAAAATAGGATAGTGTAAACATTTAAAAGATAGTTATGGAAATGCAAATATGATGTCTCCTTTTTTTTTTTTTTTTTTTACTAATATGAGTGATGGTTTCTTATCTCTCAATCGTAATTTTTTTAAGTTAATTTATTTTTTCATTTGCTGCATTTTCGTCAGGAATAATATCTAGAATGTGATTTGTCCTTTTGTATTTTTGTTCAACCGGAGTATCATAACTTACTTGTCTCTCGCTTTTTTTCTTTTAATGACAACCTTGAGCAACTCTGTAAGTTATAAGCAGTCGCCCGTCGCTAATTTGGCGCCACTGGTTCCGGTGAGGGGAGAGAGTAAGACAGGGGCGTATTTAGGGAAGGCCAAAAAGGTCTTTCCCCTCTCGAAAAGGTTTCTTTTTTTTTTGTTTTTTGTTGGCGTTATTGCTGTTGTTGTTAAAATGCTAATTTCATTAGAAAGAAAATGCGTCAAACGTTCGAGAAAAATAATGATTTAATTTTTCTTCTTTAAACTTTCATTTTGTCCTGGTAGATTTCAAAAGCTTCTATTTTATCACCCCCCACCCTCCCTGAAAAAATTCTGTATGCGCCACTGGCGTAAGGCAAGCGCACCATCTATGCCTCACCTGAGATGGCTCCCATCTGGGAGGAATGATTAGACGCCAACACTTTCCCGCAGCCCCTGTGGCGCAGTGGTCTAAGCGATGGCCTCTCATCATTCGTCCGAACGGGGTCCGGGTTCGAATCCCGGTGAGGCATGGATGTTGTGTTTGTCTTACGGCACTGGCTCTCTCCCTTCCCTGGAACCAGTGACCCTAAATTAGGGACGGGCGACTGCTTATAGCCCATTGAGTTGCTCACGGTGGTCGTTAAACCTACAATAAAAAAAAAAAAACACTTTCCTTTGACGGCTTTTTTTTTAGCACGTCTTTTGTGAAGAAGATCGTGCTTATGTTACCGGTTTGCCCGTCCGTCTGTGGACACCACATCTCTGCAACTATTAGTCCGATTTGAAAAATTCTTTTTGCATTGGGAAGCTTGAAATGTGCGAATGATGATCCCTCGTTTTTTTTTTTTTTTTTTGTTTTTTTTTACAATGCAAAATTTCGCCGCTAGAGGGCGTAGATGCAGATGATATTGAGTTCAACATACATTTTATTCCATATATTTGCTTCTAAACGTCAGATTGAAAAAAATATTCTACCTTTCGATTCCATTTATGTTGAAGAGTATTTTAGGTATAGTAACTTTTTCAAGTTACGCACAGATTTTCCGCTAGCAGACGTAAAAGCAAACGGTGTTTTCCCCGATATCTCTGCTTCTAAAACTCCGATTTGAAAACTTCTTCCTGCAGCGGATACAGCTGCTGATGGGAAATCTTTTGCACGTAATTTCTAATTTTTTGTAAAAAATGGTTTGGCCCGCAGGGGGCGTAAATGTCTATTTCTGCTTCTGATGTATTTGAAGCAAAATCTGAGTTTCTAAAACCTCGATTGGAAAAATTCTTTCGTGGGCTGATACTGCTCACGTCAATAAACCGTTTCGGAATATTTCCTTAAAATAATGTATGGTTTATCCACCAGGGAACGTAGATGTACATCTTATTTTTGTTAATAACTTTGCTTCTAAGAGTCTGATTTGAAAAACTCTTTCTTTGTTGGATAGCATTTCCGGTGCGAAATTTTTCTCATATGGTTCAAAATTTTCAATTAATTCATAGACTTTCCGCTAGGAAGAGTGAAGGTAAATTGCGTTTTCCCGTTATCTCTGCTTCTAAAACAATAATTTGAAAAAATCTTCCAGTGTCAGATACAACTCTTGAATGGAAATGTTTTGCATATAGCATACATGAGGTTCTTCCGCTTTTTTCGTTGTCATTTGGGTCATCCTCGAGATCGATGCAAAACTGAAGAGAAATTCGGACGGGATTAGTTGGGGGAAGGTGTTTGTTTCACATTAGGGAACGATATTGCGTCTTTCAAAAACGGAAGGCAAACGGAGTGAAGATTTTCCCGTAATCTTAATTTCTTTTTCTAGCGACTCCTTCTGCCCAGTATTGATGTTAAATGTCATTTTACTCCACTAATATTTGTATTTCAGCTTGAAAGCGGAGGAAAATTTTCCGAAAAGGAAGTTTGACAGTGCAAAAATATCCCTGTAATCTTCTGGCATGAGATTCTTCCATTTGTGTGGTTCTTCCACTCGTGATCGATGCGTAAATGAACAGAATTCAGGGGAGGGGGCTCCGTTTTCTGTCGAAGGACGGAATTACGACTTTCGAAATCGGAAGTTAGATGGAGTGAAGATTTCTCCCGTAATAGTTTTTTTTTTTTTTTTCTCGCAATATCCTTCTCCTCAGTATTGTTGTTAGGTATCAATTTATTGCGTAAATATTTGTATTTCAGCTTCAAACTGAAGAAAAAATTTCCGAAAACGGAAGCCAGACGGAACAAAGATTTCGCTAGATTCTTAATTTTTTTCCTCCGTCTATCTTGTGTTGTTAAATGTCAGTAATTTTATATTTTGAATAGTTTTGTGCTCCAGTTTAATATTTACATAAATGAATTAACGTCGACAGATAAGCAGAAATAAACACTTTCGGCCACTGGTGACCAAACCATTCTTTACCAAAAATTAGGAATTATATCATGCATAAGACTGATGAAGAAATAAAAAAGCTGAGCTTTTTAACCGGATAAAAAATTCGAATGCGCGGCAAAACAGTATGAATAAAACGTAGCACAATCAAGACAAGACAGAAGATACATTTGCAGCAAAATCTGAGCTTCTGACAACTCGATTGAAAAAAATCCTTCATGGACCGATCGATAGCGCTCATGTCGGAAAACCTTTTGAGAATGAATTAATATTTCTGCTTTTTCATAATACCTTTCAGCTAGCTTGTAAGTGTGACATCCAGTTGAATTTACATTTAATATCTTTCTAATTTCATGATTCCATATTTTTACTTCAATATCAGCCACACTGTCTTAGAATAACATTTGGAAATGCAGATAATTTTTTCTGTGGGTATTTGTACATATTCCCCATATGGTACGTACTGCCATGAGCAGCGCCACCTTAAGCTTTTCCTGGGTTCTTAGGCAAAAGTAAAATATATAGCCTGCTTTAAAATTATTATATAAGGGACGTAAAAAAATGCTGAGACGACTTTAAAACGGGTATATAAATACCTTTACCTTTATTCAAGCTATAACTACATACAAAACATTACATATTTATTATTATCAAAACAGTTATAAACGCAAAATGTCGTTGCACATGTAATTAGATAAGTTTTGATAATATAAAGTAGCTATTATAAACAAAATTCTATTATACACTGTATAAATTTTGATAAAATTTTACACAAGTATGTCTGCATTTTTTTTTTGGCAAATATATCTATAATATTTTCATAATTAATACTGTTGAAACATCTTATTCAATGTCCAATGCTAATATGCTTTTTTTTTTTTTTTTTTTGAGACAGAATGCTAGAAGGGCAGTTTTTCTTTTTTTAATTCTTTTAAGGACTGAGAAATCACGTATTTATTTATTTTACCAGAGGCATTTCTAACAGTTAAATAAATATTCTTAATATAGTTTCATCGTTTGGAAAGGTCCATGAAATGTTCTGTTATCAAGTACAAATTTATGATATACGTTTCGTCATATAATCCGCAGACATTGAAATTCATGCGAGGTTGTTTCGTATAATCCGCAGTCCGTGAAATTCAGAAAAAAGAAATCGCCATATAATCCGCGCTGGCTATGTTGATCCCGTACCATAATTTCCAACAGAAAAGTACCGATTCACGAGAATACCCAACAGTCCAAAGAAATAAGAAAAAAAACGTTCTTATTAAAAAACAACTCATTTTTAGGTCTTTTTGTGTTACATTCAAGTGAATAAAGAGCAAAAATCGCGGTATATTTTTTTAGCTTTACCGCAGTTCCATAATTAGATCTGACAGTTCCGCAGTTAGATTAAGTAGTATGCAGTTCAATAGTTAGATTCCGTAGTTAGGATTCTGTAGTGTGCCGCTCCGTAGTTAGATTTCTACAGCGTGCAGTTTCGTAATTAGATCTGTGGCTCCCACGAACGTGGCTGAGCTTCCTACAGTAATCGTCCACAAGAGCAGATAATACCGCCTTCGCTGCATCGTATTTTTTGTCAAAATGTCCATAAGTAAAAAAGAAAAAAAGTACTTCTTCCCAACTGTATGCAGTCTTCAATTACATTACGATGTTGTTAAAGAATTTTTTGCTAATTCTCCAATACATCTCCTGACAATTAAGACGTGGATTTTTTTTTTAAATCAAAGTGTAAATAATTTTTTTGCTAATTTCGACGTGGATTTTTTAAAAATCGATGTTGTTAGTGAATTTTTTGCTAATTTTCCCATACATCTCCTGACAATTACGACGTGGATTTTTTTAAAAATCGAAGAGCCGCAAAAACATTTTTTTTGTTTTTTGTTTTTATAAGGCAACGTATTATCCGCAGAGCCTAAATTTAAAACTTTTTCAAATACATAATTACCCGATTACACTGGCCATGAAAATAATAAAAGTCACGAATTCAGAAAAGGGTCATGAAAGTCATGTAAAAGTCACGACTTTTGCTATGGGGTCATGAATTTATTTTTATTTTTAGTGATTTTTCTCATTCTGGTAAAAATCTTAAGTAAATTCTCCATGCACCGACCACATAAGACGTAGACGTAGTTATTTTGGCGTCCCTCGATGTAGTTTCCTTGTACCCTAACGTACCTGTGGAATCTGCCCATCAAATTATTGAGGCTCTTCTCGCTGATTCTTGTGTCCCTCCTAATGAAATTTCGGCAATTATGAACGCTCTTCGGCTTGTCATGCAACGTTCATATTTTAAATTTCAAGGGTGTATTTATCAACAGTTGGAGGGCTCACCTATGGGCTCTCCACTGTCTTGTATCCTTGCGGAAATTGTTATGCAATTTATTGAAAATAAAGTTCTATTGGAATTCCCTTACACCTCAGCATATATTTAAGGTATGTCGACGATATCCTGGTCATTTGGCCTCATGCACCGGACTTACTGATTCAATTCGTCGACACGCTTTCTTCTATTTTTCCCACTATCAAGCTCACGGTAGAACTAGAATATAATCATATTTTACCGTTTCTAGATATTAGTATCTTACATGATCCAACTACTCATGAATTATCATTTTCAGTGTATCGTAAACCATCTTACGTTTGTTCCATTATTCCATACAGTTCAAACCACCGTTTTGTGCAGAAGACGTCAGCCATCGACTTTTATTTCAGACGAGCATATACTCACTCCTCTACACACTCAGCTTTGCATAGTGAGATCGATAGAATTTTTGAAAGGACTAAAAAATTTGGGTGTCCCAATTACATTACTAGTAAGATCCATGCAAGAGTTCTGGCACAGCGATCCACTACATTAGTAGGGATTAATGAGAGTAATCCGAGGTTTATTGGGTCATTAGTTTTTACCCGGAATAACAAGTTTTCTGTCACGTGTGTGTTCCAAACATGAATTACAATTTGGTGTCAAGTGCAAGGATTTATTTGCACAACTCAGGCGTGACAGAGATAAACCCGACATATTACGACGTTGGGGATTATATAATGTTCCTCTCTTGGACCCTGTTACTAAACAGCACGTTTGTAACTACGTAGGTACCACAAGGAGACATTTGAATGTGAGATTAAAGGAACATAAATATAGTGTTAAAGCACACCTTCAAAATACTTCTCTTGCAAGAAATGTTAATAATGGGACTTATTTTCCGGATTGGTGCAATGCTCGTATACTCTTGACACCCTCCTCTGTCAGTACCTTACTGATAGCCGAGAGTGTATTTATTAAAGCGTTGGACAAGAAATGTTGTAATGATTATTACCCAGTGGACCTCCATGAAATTTGGACACCGATTGTGAAGTCATTGAACTTTAATATAATTCGCAAGAATCTCATTTAATCTGTGGCAACTACTGTGTATGTTATATCGTTTTGTGGTATATGAATAGTGGTATATGAAGTAGCTGGCTTTGTGATGTCACACATGGCCTGTGTATATATACAGCTATCTGTGATAGCTGCCTGGAACATCTGATGGTGGAGTGAACGGCACTCCGAAAGTGCTAATGGTTTTAATCTGTAAATAGTTTTCGTTTTTTATAATAAATCGTGCTTAGACAGTGTGTTATTTTATATTGTGATTTAGTAGCACGACATCTTTTTCATATTGGACGTAAATGTGGTTTCCATCTAACAATTCAAGTATCAAAAAAGGCACAAAGAAAACTGATACAGCAAAGAAGGTCTTAGCCTAATAATACATACACATAATGTTGTGCACAAAATTTTGAGATCCGTTTAGCAAAAGAAAGGTGTGCAATGAAATCTTGTAGGACAATGGTAAGTTTTTCACCTTACTTTCAAGCACATTCAAGTATGATGAGTAGATTTTTTGTTATTAGCAGAACAACAGAGGGCACCTTTTCCGTAGAAAAAGCGGGCATAGTGTTCCCCCTCTTTAATATATGGGGGGGGGGTGTACACGTGCATACGCCGCTGCCTTGGATAGAAATATTATAAATAAATAGATATATTATATACATACAGTGCTTGAAATTTTGCATGCTGTTTCACCAGTCAGACAAATATCTCACTCACCAGCTGAAAATTTTGTTTCATGTTTTAAAGTTTGGTTTGTTAAAAATTCATACACATCTCTCGAATAATATTTTATCGCTAACCTAATTTAAAGCATTGACCATTGTATAATAAAAAACAAACAAAAAAACTCTGTTTTCTTCCTCTGGAGTAGATGATGCAAGAATACTTCAATGTTTTAGAACTTTCCTGATAGCTCTGCGGAAATACCTATTCCTATGTTTGTCCTTTGACTAACGACAGCAATCGGCTGAGAGGTAGCTCGTGAGGCGCATGTGACTTTTACACTGTCTATATTTTCACACAGTGTTTGGAAAAATCATTCTATCGGGCGTGCGGCTTCTTGCCTCGTGTTCCTTGTTAAGCGTGCCATGCCCGGATGTTTTGACTCACGGTACTCACTGTCCAATTTCTTTTGCGGAGAAACCGGTTTGCCGTCTTGGCGTACACTACAATACACGCATCACTTCTGTGAATGAAAATAAGCTTTATTAAGAACGGATAGTTTTACGTATCCAACAATAGGCATAATAATGTATAAAAAATTGCCGACTGAACATAAACTGCTCTACTGAATCATGAAACAAGTTCGGGATTGCACCATATAATACAAATTTTGAAGATGACAATCCGATTTTTGGTGTAAATGTGACAACGATGGAAAGTCAAATAATATCCGAAAACTTGAAAATTTCATCGTCCTGGAGCGGGACTCGAACCCGCGTCTCCCAGATAGCGCCCGGGTATGCTAACCACTACACCACCCAGAACGACCAAGTTTCCGAGTTTTCGGATATAATCTGACTTACCATCCTTGTCACATTTACACGAAAAATCGGATTGTCATCTTCAAAATTTGCATTATATGGTGTAATCCCGTATTCCTTTCATGATTTATCTATTCCTGCGGGCAATCACGGGATAGGATTCTTAACCTCCAGATTCGCTAAACATGAGTGCCGTTTGCCTCGACTAGCGAATCCTGTGACTGTTATATTCAAATTAATCAGAGACTTGTGTCGTTCTGGGTGGTGTAGTGGTTAGCATACGCGGACGCTATCTGGGGGATGCGGGTTCGAGTCCCGCTCCAGGACGATGACATTTTCAAGTTTTCAGATATTATCTGCTCCACCGAATTTTTTACTCGTCAACTAAAACTTCTCACTGGTAGCAGACGACTGCATTTGTCAAGCCCTGTACACACACACACAGAACCAGGGGGCGGCGGAAAGCAAAGTTCGTTGACCGAGACCGAAATTTCGAATCGTGGTGCATCTCCTCCCTTCCCGCAACAAACAGAAGAAAAACAATGTCTAAAGAGCTTAGAGGAAGTTTCTAAAGTACATTAAAACAATCGCACATATGCCAAACAAAAAAATATATATATCTTGGCTGAAATTATTGACCGGGCCCTGGCGGTTCCGCCGCCACTGCACAGAACTCTTCTAAAAGTGGTCATGTAAATTTTTTATTGGTCGTTAAAATTACGGTAATTTTGGAGACCGTGTAGTCTATTTTTGAATTCTAATTTAAAGAAATGGTCTATTTATCAAATTCTTCAGGTATAAATGTTAGCAAGAAAGATGACACCGAATTTTCGGGTGTAATAAGCACGTCTTTTGAATCCGTTCTCACGCAAATTAAATTTATCAAAGCTATTCAAAGTCAATGGAACCATTATGGAAAGCAATAGTATCTGACGGAAGAAAGAAGTTTTTCAAACGGGTTTTTAATCCCTCAGATATTGCTGTAAACGGAATCGTGAGCTTACGCCCTTTGGTTGCAGACATTTTGCGTTAAGAAAAACACGAATTTATATGAGAAACATTTCTCATCGGAAACGCTCTCCAACACAGAAAGAATTTTTCAAATCGGACTCACAGAAACAGAGATATCGACAAAAATAAGATGTGACTTTACGTCCTCTGGTGGGAAAACCATGCGTTATTTTAGGAAGAAAGTATTCTCAAAAGGTTTTTCCATATGAGCGGTACCGGTCCAAGAAAAAAAAAATTTAGTCGAGTTTTCAGGAGCCCAGATTTCGCTTCAAATACATCAGAAGCAGAAATTAACACTTATGCCCCCTGGTAGCCAAACCATTTTTACAAAAATGGATACATACGATCCACTCTATTGTCTAGAAAGATCATGTCACAGCTTGATCACAAATGTGACTTCAAGAAATACACCTCAAGACGTCGTAAAACTGAATAATTATGAAACAAGGATGAGATGTCGGAGAAGAGTTTTAATCTATAAACAATCGTATACATTTCGCGTTTTTTATGTAAAATTTCGAAACTTCGAACCGTTGTTCAAAGCCGAATAAATTAACTGATTGAAATTATACCTTATACATTTGTTTTTGATTGTTATTAAAACCTTTTCCGCACTAGGGCATTTCCATTCGAGTAATTCTAGTATTTTCGACGGGCACTCGAAAATTTAAAGCTTTTGGTGAAATTTCAAAACTTTGAGCCCCTGGGGAGAGCCAAAGATATTAAACGATTAGAAAAATATTTCACACAATTCTTAGTGGTGCTCACTCGCAACTTTTCCGCAGTAGGGAGTTTTGATCAGAGCATTTCGGGTTTTTTCGACCCACCCTAATGTGGAGCCATGCTGACTGCAGTGCATCTGACAGCTGCTGGAGGGTGCGTGTTGGAGGATCCATAGAGCAAACAAAACGATCGAGGTGTTCCCACAGATGTTCAATTGGCTTTAAGTCTGGGGAATGAGGGGGCCCGAGAAGTACTTTGAAGTTTTCATCGTGCTCTTCCAACCACTCTCGGACATTTCTAGCTGTTTGACACGTCGCATTGTCATGCTGGAAGATCCAATCCACCCCAGGGAAGACAATTAGCATGTATGGGTGTACGTGGTCTGTAAGGATGGAATCATAATGAATTCGGTCCATAGTGCATTCCACTGGTATGAGTGGACCCAGAGAATACCACGGAAACAAACCCCAAACCATAACGCTGCCCTCAGCAGTTTGTGTTCTTCTAGCAGTGGTTGAAGGTTGTTTCTTCTCTGATGTTTCTCGCCTTATACGCCAACGTCCATTCGGATGAAGAAGAAGACGTAACTCATCAGAGAAGGCAATGCTTTGCCAATCACCGGAGGTCCAATTCCGATACTGCAGAGCAAATCTAAGATTTTCCTGCCGATGCACCTTCGTTAGCATAGGTGCACTGACCATCCGTCTGCATCGGAGCCCCATACGCAGCAGGGTTTGCTGAACTGTCGTTTTAGACACACTTCTGGTAGATCCCCGGTTCATTCGGCCAGTGAGTTGCTCCACTGTAGCGTGTCGATCGGCCCTCACGCACGTACGAAGCCGACTTTCACCTCTCACATCAATGGCACGTGGTGCAGTTTGCACGTCGCTTATTCGCAATGGTGCCATTTCTCCGATCACGATACACTTTAACCACAGCAGCACGCGAACCGTTCACAAACTCCTCTGTTTCAGAAATACCGCCAACCTTGGCCCGAAAGCCGATCATCATTCCCTTTTTGCAAATCTGATAAATCGCTCCTTTTATCCGTGACAGCAACGAGTAATACGTTTTCAGAATGCCTACCGCACATTTTATATAACCTCCAAGCCAGCTCATGACACGTGCCTTCTTTCATTGGCTACGCGCTGTTGACGTCAAAAGTAGGAGGTGGTCACAATGTGACTCGACTGTGTAAATGTAACATACACTGAAAACCCGTAGGACTTCATAAGAATTCTAAATGCATAGTAAATTTCACTCCAATTTGCAAAATGTAAAACAAAGCACTTTGATTCGAGTAAAAATCTAAGCTGGAATTTATCGATGAACTCCTGGAAAAGTCCTGAAATTTATTTTCTGTAAATGTGTACGAACCGTGTATGTATACTTTTTAATTTTTAAGTACTATTAGTCCCTTTTTTACGCTTTCCAACCGTAGGTTGAAGAAGCGTATATGCTCCAGTTTTGTCCGTCCGTCGGCACGATAACTCGCGTAAAAATGGTTCGATTTCGATGAAATTTTATTATCTGGTAGGGGACCACCTGGGGACGAACCATCACCTCCTAATAGCTTAGCAGGCCCGCGCACCGATTTGTGACGTCACTAGAGTAGTCCGTAGTCTCGGAGAGGAGCATTACGGCGATGTGCGAACGAACGCGTCTTTACGTACACCAACTAACCAGGTCGTGCGTTCTTTTAGAGTTTCACTGCATTTAAATAAGAACTTGTGTGTTAGTTTTCAAATAACTGCAGAGTTAACAAGTTTGTTTAATAATCTTTTAAAATACAGAAGAAAAAGAAATTACAGCGTAAAATTTAGCGTAGCAATAATTTCGACTTGAAAGGGTAAGCAACACAGATTCGTCAGTTTAATGAAAGCATCCCTGTCATTTCACTGGAAGTGATAAACCATTTCTATAATCGAAATTATAAACTGTTGTCGTAGTTTCACTTGAAGTTATAGTATCTTTATAGTTAACCGAACGATTCCTGTACTTGTGAACAAATCGTTCTTGTACTTGAAAGATTAGTTTGAGGGTCCATTACGAAGTATCGCCGTCGTTTCAAAAGATGTCGATTGACATATTTAAGGAATCAGATTTTTCATTCATTGCAAACTTATGACTATGAAAATTTTAATAATGAAATAATTCCTTTAGTGAAAATGTATTTTATATGCAATCCGTGATCACTAATATACATAAAAAGGTCAAGAAAAACTGAATTTTTTTCTGTGTTTTTTATATATTACCAAAGGCTCAATAAAACACGTTTTAACATACATACAGTGAATTGCTGCTTGATCCACTGATTGCATCAAATAAATTAAGATTTCAAGAAAATTATGCCATTGCTACATTATTAAACGTACAATAATGACATAACAAGTTTTTCTAATTTTAGTACCATCTAGTTACGTGTTTGGACAACTTCATTTTGATAAGCAAATGTAAAGTTTATAATTTTTGTCTTCCAGAGCACTATTTCAAAAAAGTTACCTTGTCAAAGTTCAACACATCTGTATTAAGTATATTAGTAGCATTAAGCAAAACTATTTGGATCCACAATATAAGCATTTCTTTTTATCTGGAAAAATACAAGTAACTTATTGGCAGAAATTTCCTGAAATTTGATTTTCAAGAAGTATTCAGCAAAACTGCCAATGTACATATAATTATGGTTGTGCAGTTCTTTGTGTATCACAAGCACAATTTGATTATGTGTCCGTTAGCTGTTCCTTGAAGAATTTCAAAGACACGTTTCTAAGAAAATCTGAAATTTGTTCCAATAATTTCTTAAAGTATTTTTTCAGATAATTATTATATTTTTTGAGAACCTGACAAATGCACATGCAGTAGTTATTGTACTGAATAAATCTAAGCGATTGTTTTGGTACTATAGGATGTATTTTAAAAGATGTACATGTTTCATTATAAATTGACTAACTTGATGTATCATTTTCTCAGAAACTATAAAAAGCAATGGTATAAAATTTTGCACAAATGTTTTGTCTTTGCAAAAGCTATTGAAAAAGATTGTTTTTTCCTTTTTTTATGATTTTGGTTTCAAAATAAATTCTATGAAGGATTGAAGAAGTTTTTCCCTATACAAAAATTGACACCCACCCTCACGTTTGGAAGCACACTTTCCAGTAGTTATCGGATAATATGAGATATATTAGTTCCAGTTATTATTGCTGTAGCTTGTGAAGACACAGTGCAGGAAGTCTGGAAACAGATAAGTCTAGATAAATGAATAAAAAGTTGATCTCTCATTTTAAGCAAATATTTTCAAAAAAAAAAAAAAAAAAAAAAGAAGCGAGTATATATTTCTACTTGTATTTTAAAAATCTTGTTTGTTTACTTTAGAACATAGTTTCCACAATATGTGGATTCATGTCGATCCACGTACTTTTCTTTCTCTTAAAAATAACAATATCCAAGGCTTAAAAATACCATGCCCGAGATGCCCAGAGCATGTAAATCATTCGTCTGGGCAGGTAAATAAAACATCTAATTGCCTGTGCATGGTAACTAAATTTTAAAATAAAAAAGTTTGTAATAAAATTTCCTACTACACAAGAAAAAAAAGACAGTCATCACATGTCGTGTTTCATGTCATTGTTAATTAATGGAAGTTGTATTATTGTTACGAAGTACCAAGGAAAGAGTAATATCACATCTTTAATTATGTTATGCTCTACGCCCAGAAATCGGAAACCTAGTTTTGCTCCAAATTTTGTTTATAATCAACAACAGTATGCATGCCTCTGATGTAACTGACCTCTCATGTTTAGTGGCAAAGGGAGAAAACTTTAACAAAAGGAACATGGCAGAATCACTAAATTTCAGAAACACCAGTTTCATCATCGTACCATTTCATACCAATTTTAGCATCAGCATCTTAAAAATTGATATACACACGTTTGTGCATTGAACATTTGTAATACAGACCCTTAAATGGAAGTGCAAACATGTAAAAACAGTTCATATTTTTAACTTAAAAAAAATAGGGTTCTGGTTTGTTATCTTAAAAGATACATTTTCCTGCGCATCCAGCTTTTACTACCTGGGCAAGTAAATAATTTCTTGCCCAGGTAGTACTGATATATTTCACCTAATTTTTAAGAAATTGAATGGTTTTGATAAATTCCCATCCTACCACAGATAGAGCATACACACTGCTCACACGAGAGTTCTTCAATGTGTTGGTTTGTAGAAAAATGCTTCAAAATCTTTAAACGGACATTTTAAAGGCAAACTTACTCCTGAACTATGTGTGAACTTCTGTTTTTGTGCATTCATATCTAATTTTTGCTGTCTATACTTGATTCAGTGTTTGTGTTCCTTTAGTAATAAATATTAAAAATGATAATTCAATGCAATTCTCTATGTCTGCAAACACAAAAGATGTATTTAACATGGCAACAAGGCCTTAGCATTTATATAAAGGACATAGGCATGTTAGATGTGTACATGACATACATATATTTCGTATAGGATATAAGTATTTTACAAGCATTTGTGCCCGGAAATAGGGACCCCAAAAAAGTTAATCTGACGCTGCCTAAACACTTAAATAACTAAGTACGAATGTATCAACATGTTACTCTTGGGATCAAAAACATGCAACCCTTATTATTCTGTGTCCATAATAAAAAAAAGTTTAAAATCCCTTCCTAAATATACATATTTTACTTTGAACTTATTTGATACATTGGCAAAAACATGTTATGGGTTACTATAACAACACAAGTAATCTATTCTTTCCATTACAAACATAAATTTCATTTTTCAAAAATCTTTTCAGTGCTTTGACTTCCCGCTGCGAGATGCATTAGATTATAAAATTAGCCAAATTTAAATTTTCTAGTTCAAAATTTTTATTTTACGAGTAGTTTAAAATAAGGTTAACAAAAGGTTTCCACGTACCTTAGAGTTGAAAATTTTCACGCTTTATTGCTGTAATCCATTTTGAGAACCTCCCCATTAGTAGGGAATTTGAATACTTTTAATATTCCTCTATGAAAATAAATTTAGTTGACAATTTGACAACAACAACCACGCACATCCGTAGTCACGCTTACACAGAGTGAACAAGCTCATGCATGCTCGACCACCCACCACGGACATCAGCCTACTCTCCCCTACGTCACGCAGCTTCCGGCGTTCGGTGCGTGGGCCTTCTAAGCTATTAGGGGTGATGGACGAACCCTATTGAAAATGGGTCAAATGGGGTCAAAAGTCAGGACATAGGAGCAGGATCCCTTCCACTACCCTTATGCATCATAACTTTCGTAAATATGGTTCGATTTCAATGAAATTTCAGTATGTGGTAGGGGACCACCTGGGGGACGAATCCTGTTGTAAATGGGTGAAGTGGGGTCAAAGGTCAGGACGTATGAGCAGGATGCATTCCATTGCCCTTATGCATCATAACTTGCGTAAATGTGGTTCGGTTTCGATCAAATTTTAATATGTGGCAGGGGACCACCTGGGGACGAACCCTATTGAAAATGGACGAAATGAGATAAAAGGTCAGGACATAGGATCGGGATCCATTCCATCGCCCTTATCCCATAGACCCATACTATTAAAGGTGCAATTCTTGTATGTATGAAAATTTTATTTTGAAAACGGCTCTAAGGATTTTGATGAAAGTCGTTAACCTACCGTTTTCTGGTACTAGAAATCGATTTAGCTTGATCTCGACTTTAGGAAAATTTGTTTAGTGGGTTAAATAACACCCGAATTACCACGTTTTTAATGTCATGGCGTCGTCCCATTAATGTTGCCTATGTTTAGAAATCTTATGACGTCACACTCTCGCGATTGAGATGTTGGCGCGCGGTCACGCCATCTGTCTCATTACGTCACGCGTTGTGTGTATCCTATTAAAGTTTTATGACGTCACACTCTTGCGAGCAGATGGTGGCGAGTCCCACTGCCTCATTACGTCACACGTTGTGTGCGTATGTACGTCCGCACGATAACTCGCGTAAAAATCGTTCGATTTCGATAAAGTTTTAGTATGTGGTAGAGGAACACCTGGGAAGGAACCCTATTGAAAGTGAACGAAATGGGGTCAAAGGTCAGGACATAGGAGCGGTATCCATTCCACTTCTCTTATGCGTCATAACTAACGTAAAAATTTTAGTATGTGGTAAGGG
Source organism: Macrothele yani (assembly GCA_039090855.1). NCBI lineage: Eukaryota > Metazoa > Arthropoda > Arachnida > Araneae > Macrothelidae > Macrothele > Macrothele yani. Next base: position 105,942,761 of record CM077014.1, on the reverse strand, counting down.
ACCACCTGGGGACTAACCCTATTGAAAATGGGCGAAATGGAGTCAAAGGTTAGGACACAAGAGCGGGATCTATTCCATAGCCCTTATGCATTATAACTTACGTAAAATGCTTCGATTGCGACAAAACTTTATCATGTTATTTCGGTGGTGTACTGAACCGGTTCTGTTGAATATCATCGAAATGTTATCAAAGGTCAGGGCACAGGACCGAGATTTATTCCACAGCCATTATCCTCATAACTTGAGTGATAACTTGAGTAATGATTTCTGGTATGTTGGAAAGCGTATCATAATAAATGCATTGCATGATTTTACTAACTTGTTAAGTATTAGTCCCTTTTATTATCTGTAGCACAGTTGTCAATATCAGTTAGCATTCATATGAATTCCTCAGCTCTACCAAACCATAATGCATCGTTGTTGTTTTTTCATTTGAAGTTTAATGCTTCTTTTTTTACGTTTTCCAACCGTAATTTGAAGAAGCGTATATGCTCCTGGTTTGTCTGTCTGTCTGCACCATAACTCACGTAAAAATGGTCCGATTTCGATGAAATTTCATAATGTGGCAGCGGACCACTTGGGGACGAACGCTATTGAATATGGCCGAAATGGAGGCAAAGATCAGGACATAGAAGCGGGATCCATTCCATTGCCCTTATCCGCCATAACTTGTGTAAAAAGGGTTCCATTTCGATGAAATTATAGTATGTGATAGAGGACTTCTTGGGGACGAACCCTATTGAAAATGGACGAAATGAGAACAAAGGTCAGGACATAGGAACAGGATCCATTCCATTGTCCTTATGCATCATAACTTACGTAAAATGCTTCGATTGCAACAAGGCTTTGTCATGTTGTTCCGGAGGTATACTGAACCGGTCCTGTTGAATATTATCGAAATGGGGTCAAAGGTCAGAGCAGAGGAGCGAGATTTATTCCACAGCCATTATCCTCATAACTTAAGTAATGATTCCTGGTATGTTGGAAAGCGAGTAATGATTCCTGGTATGTTGGTATGTTGGATTTTACTAACTTGTTTAGTTTTTTTTTTTGTTTAAATTGCAACTGTAAATTGTATGAACGTGGCTCTTCGTTTTAGTCTGACACAGATTTTGCAGATGTGCACTCTTTGCAAAAAAATAAAAGGGGAGGGGGGACACCACGAGAAAATCGTTCGATCTCGATGAAACTCCCTAAGCAAGTATCTCAGGTCCGAATATGCAAATAATTAAAAAATAACGACCAATGACGAAAGAATGGCCCGCCAATGTGCATGGGAACCGCGCATCGAGGAGGCTATATCACGAGCAAAGCTAGCACACAGGGAGAATTGTGACCAGCGGATTGCGGTTGCATTAACCTCCACGGATGCCTCGACGTCGGATTGTCGGTAAGGATGGCTCGACGTCTGTGAGGATGCCTCAACGTCGGATCCGTGCAAAATACGAGTAGTTGAAGGAATTTGAGGGATGACGTAAATTGGGCTGAGAGAGGCCGATCGGTCAAGTTGCCGTATTGCCAGGCATTTGGGTCGGAGTGACGACACAATCGGACGATGTTGGCGCCAATGAGCCGCGGACGGCACAACCCAGCCCCATGCGGGTAGCGGGCGGCCGAGGGCAACAACAGAACGCGACGATTGAGCAATTGTAAGAGCCGCACGAACAGAACCGAATTCTCCGCTCTCAACCATCCGTGGTCATGTTGCGTCATCTACAAGTACGGAAGTCCAGACCATTGCCAGACGATGATGGCGCTAATGGGTCGAGGAGGTAGGTAATGGACGGCCTAGAGCAACGACAGAACGCGAGGATCGAGTGATTGCGAGAGCCGCACGAACAGAAACGAATTCTTCGCTCTCAACCCTCCGTGACCATGTTGCGTCGTCTACAAGTACGGAAGTGGCCGTCCAGACCATTGCCAGACGATGATGACGCCAATGGGTCGAGGAGGTAGGCGATCGACGGCCTAGAGCAACGACAGAACGCGCGGATCGAGCGATTGTGAGAGCCTCGCGAACACAAATGAATTCTTCGCTCTCAACCATCCGTAGCAATGTTGCGTCGTCTACAGGTACTGAAGTAGCCATTCAGACCATTCCCAGACGACTTGCGGCAAGGGGACTACATTAGAGGAAGCCACTCCGCTGCCGACCACCGACTACTACTACTCCGCTGCCTACCAATGACCACCACTCCTCTTCCTACCACTGACCACCACTGACCACCACTCCGCTTTCTACCACTGACCACCAATCCGCTGCCTACCACTGACCACCAATCTGCTGCCTACCACTGACCACCAATCCGCTGCCTACCACTGACCACCACTCCTCTTCCTACCACTGACCACCACTCCTTTGCCTAAAACTGACCACTACTCCGCTGCCTACCAATGACCACCACTGATCTTCCTACCAATGACCACCACTCATCTTCATACCAATGACCACCACTCCTCTTCCTACCACTGACCACCACTCATCTTCCTACCACTGAACACCACTCCGCTGCCTACCACTAACCACCACTCCGCTGCCTACCAATGACCACCACTCCTCTTCCTACCACTGACCACCACCCGCTTTCTACCACTGACCACCAATCCGCTGCCTACCAATGACCATCAATCCGCTGCCTACCACTGACCACCACTCCTCTTCCTACCACTGACCACCACTCCTCTGCCTAAAACTGACCACTACTCCGTTGCCTACCAATGACCACCACTCATCTTCCTACAAATGACCACCACTCATCTTCCTACCAATGACCACCACTCATCTTCCTACCAATGACCACCACTCCTCTTCCTACCACTGACCACCACTCATCTTCCTACCACTGACCACCACTCATCTTCCTACCACTAACCATCACTCCGCTGCCTACCAATGACCACCACTCCTCTTCCTACCACGGACCACCACTCCGCTGCCTACTACTGACCACCACTCCGCTGCCTACAACTGACCACTACTCCGCTGCCTACCACTGACCAGCACTCCTCTTCCTACCACCGACCAGCACTCCTCTTCCTACCACTGACCAGCACTCCTCTTCCTACCACTAACCACCATTCCGCTTTCTACCACTGACCACCACTCCGCTTTCTACCACTGACCACCACTCCGCTGCCTACCAAGGACCACCACTCCTCTTCCTGCCACTGACCATCACTCCGCTGCCTACCACTGACCACCACTCCGCTGCCTACCACTGATCACCACTCAGCTGCCTACCACCGACCACCACTCCGCTGCCTACCACCGACCACCACTCCGCTGTCTACCACCGACCACCACTCCGCTGCCAACCAATGACCACCACTCCGCTGCCTACCAATGACCACCACTCCGCTGTATACCAATGACCACCACTCCGCTGTATACCAATGACCACCACTCCGCTGCATACCAGTGACCACCACTCTGCTGCCTACCACTGGCCAACACTCCGGTGCCTACCACTGACCAGCGAGCATCATCGGCACAGGTTGCAGTTTTGTCGGACCCAATCAACGTGGGATAGGGGTCAGCAGTGTCGTGTTGTCATCAGTGATGAGTCACGGTTTGCACTTGGCACCGTTGACCTGCGCGTACGTGTCTGGAGACGAGCCAGTCAGCGCCCGGGTTCTGCCTTTACCGTGGAACGACTCGCACACCGGGAATGACTGTTTGGGGAGCCATTTCCTCCTATAGCAGTACACTTTTGGTAGAACTCCGTACCATCCTGGCGGCTCAACGGTATGTCGAAGACATTCTACGACCTGTTGTATTGCCATTCTTATCGCAGCATCACCGATAAGTTTTACAGCAGGATAATACCTGGCCACACCCAGCACGGCTCTCCCAGGATTGCTTCCGTAATGTCGACACACTTCTATGGGCACCCCGATCGCCCGAAATCTTACTGATCGAACATTTTTGGGACATGATGGGACGTCACCTACGCCCATCTCGGAATGTAGGCGAACGGGCCCGCAAATTTGGACCCATGTAGCATGCTATATCTCCGGATAGCATCAGTTTCTTACAGACTGTGTAATACGTAGTGCCATCAAAATGTTCGGGGACTAGGTACGTAACGCGCCAAATGTGCTACATGATATTTGGTGACCACGAGCAGAACACAGCTGCGATTTCGGTATGGACTGCAAACAAGAGCATCGAGCGAACATCAAATTCTGCGTCAAACTCGGCAAATCGGGAACGGAAATGCATGAAATGTTGCGGCAGGCTTATAGCAATGAAGCAATGAGTCGTGCGAAGTGTTTTGAGTGGCACTCGCGCTTCAAGAGCGGCAGAACGGCACTGGAAGACGACGAGAGGTCAGGGCGACCGTCCACGAGCAAAATTCTCGAAAATGTGGACAAAATTAGGGAACTGCTGCATGAGGATCGTAGGAGAACCATTCAAGACGTTGCAACCATCGTCAATGTGTCATACGGAAAAGTGCAAGAAATTTTGACATCGGTTTTGAACATGCACTGCATTGCTGCAAAGTTTGTGCCAAAGATTCTGAACTTCGAACAGAAGGCGCTCCGTGTCGAACTCTGTCAAGATCTTCGTCAGCAGGTGGTGAATGATCCGAAGGTTCCTGTCGCAGGTCATCGCTGGGGACGAGACTCGGGTCTACGGTTACGACTCGGAGACCAAACAACAGTCGTCGCAGTGGAAGAGCCCGACAGGTCCGGAGCACAATCAAAAGCATGCTCATCGTGTTCTTCGACATTCGTGGGGTTTTGCACCGTGAATTCGTCCCCCAGGGCCAGACCGTCACTGCCCTTTTTTACTGCGATGTTCTGCGGCGTCTTAGGGAGGACATTCGCCGCGAACGACCTGAAATGTGCGTGGTGCAGGAGCGATTTCCTGCTCCATCACGACAACGCAGCAGCACACAGAGCGTTAGCAACACGCCAGTTTTACAGCCGCAGCAGCATAACTTCCTTTCCTTACTCGCCGGACACGGTTTTCTGGAAATATCGATAAAACTGCGAGTGATATAACGTGGTGATATAATAATAGTTTGATAGAAGTGTAACTACTAAATGAAATTTCTGAATATATGTATATATATATATATATATTTAGTTTTTATGCTTTACCTAATTCCAGAAGTTTAACAGTTCTTGAAGTTCAAACCAGGAGCTTTGTGCCCCCAAGAAAAGTGCTGGGGCACTGTTCTCCAATTTTCCCAGGAATTTTTTTTTTTTTTTTCTATATTTGAAAAATGGCAAATTGCATATCGAAACAGTTCAATTCTCCAGTTCGTGATTCCGAAAAGTTTTACTCTGAGGGTCCCGCTATCTTCGGAGGCGAACGTTAATGTCAAAGACTGAGACCCTCTTATCTGGTTAAGGGCCTGTATAGACTGTTCGACGATGCCATGACGGACAGTTTATTTGTGGAAAACTAACAAGACAAAAGAAGAAACAATGTTTTTCAATTATTATTTCATTTTTTTCAAAAATACAAAGTATACATTATTTACTCTAAAAGGCAGAAGGTAATATACTTGATCTATATACTTGTAACATACTTGAATATACCGTAATATACTTTCGTCTGTTTCTGCTATTAAATTACCGAAGCAGAACAAGTTTTGTTTTAGATGAAACACTGGTTCAGAATTCAAATTAGAGATATTTAAAGACTCATCATCATTTTTTTTTCTTTTTTAATAACATTTTCACTTAAGGTAATTTAACAAAAAAAAATGATTCTTTTTCTTTTCGTATTTTAGGTCTCTATTGAAAACTCCTCAACGAAAACAAGTTATTTAAGAACGGAGCTCAACAGATAAAGAAATCCGTAATGAATTCTTCCTTTCGTTGTTACAAGCCCATCATGCAAAAGGAGGTAGACAGCAGAAAGAGAGGCAGATGGCGCTGCGGGATCTACGTCAGAACAACTGGTCTCATCTTCCAATGAGCAACGGCTTTCCAGAAACCCTTTGCTTTCCACGGTGTACTTCAGAACTTTGGTAGTGAAGACTACAAAAGCGAGCGTAACCGTGCTTGTTACGTTTCGGAAACAATGTGGAAATGCTTCGCAATATTTTAAGTAGATTAATACCTATTACTTTTTAAGAATTTTTTTACACATCTGCGGCTAACTTAAGTTCTTACTGAAATGATTTTTAAAAGGATTATCTACAAACGTTTGATTTTCAATTGACAGCAGATATCACATTGTGATATTTTTTGTGCTTAAACTGCGTTATTTGAATTGATTAAATCCGATATTTTTCTAAAGGTATGTTTCTCTCTCTTTCGGTCAAAATTCACCAACCTCAAAAAAAAAAAAAAAAAAAAAAAAGGAAGTCCGAAGTGAAAAAGTTTATACTCATTGCTGCAAGACTAAAATTTGTGTTTAATCTATTATTCCCAATTTTCCATTCTATGAGGACACTCTTTAAATTGAATATATTAAATTAATAATATAACAAAAATTAATGACATGAGATGACCTGGGGCTTGGGCAAGATGTGATCATGCGCCACAAGTATCTTCATTTCCATCCTATGACAGGGTTCCCACTCAACCTGGAAAACAGGTAAAACCTGGAATTCTCAGGGAATTTGAAAATGGTTCCAAAAATCAAGGAAAACTCAGGGGAAATTACTCTTTATTGTAATAGACAGGAAAAACTCAGGGAAAATTACCTTTTTTTTTTTTTTTTTTTTTGTAAAAATCAATGGTACTTGATTTTGCCAAAAAAAAAAAAAATATTTTTTCAAGATTTCAAACTTTTGCTTGCCTGCGTTGAATTTGGTAGATCTTACTTTCAGTTATATTAAGTATTTCCTTTATTCTCTAAAAAAAGATGCAAAATTGAATTTTTAAAATTGCCAGTTATTAAGCTTTTGTTCAATTTCTGCAGGCAGTTGTTATAACATGGAACAATTAGGCACAATGGCTCCTGCTTGAAGAAACACTTCACAAGAGAACCAACCAAATGATGGATCAAAGTCCTTTGTCTGTTGGTTCTCTTGAAACATGTTTCTTTGAACAGAGCCATTCTATCATTAAGCTTAGCTGCATTGTGTTATAGAAAAACTGAAACTATTCAACTGACAGATTTTTTCTTACATATGACCTGTTTCTATGGGAATGTATTTACAAATTCCGTGTGGGTAGTATTCACAAAAGTTCACGGAAGTTTGGTACAGAAAATAATGTGCACAGTTAGTTGTTATTAATTAAAAGCAGGTAATTTTATAAAGACAGATTATGTAAAGAATTTACAAGTGTCTTTGGTGAGAAAAATGAAAGGAATGGAATGAAATGTAATAATTCTTTGCAACATACTACTCTGGAAAACTTTAAAAACCACCTAGAGAACCTGGAAAAGTCCGGGAATTTTTTTATTACTTTTGAGTGGGAACCCTGTATGAAGGATTAAACTCAGCTCAAGTGTACACCACTCCCCTACTCTTTACGGTTCCCACACAGCTATTTCTCAAGAACCCGAGGCACATAAATGGTTTCTATGTTTAGGAATGCGCGATCGTGAGTCAGGAACAAAAAAAAAATTCACTCCAGCGGTTCTCATTACTAAAATTAGTGCTGCCGGTATGTAAATTCCGGGTAAAGTTAGTGCCGGTGTGCCATACATATCGCGCGCGGTATACCGACCCATTTCGAGCACTGACTAGGTTTAAGTTAGTGGGGCATTTCTCATTCATTACAATTTATTGTGAGTAAATATACCGCATCTTTTGCTGTGATTTAGTTGCTTTTAGCTAATTAAGTAACATTTTTGAAATTGTAGCAACGTTACCAAATTGGAAAGTTAACATAGGCTCTGCTGAGCCGTTTAGGAACATTCTAGCGAATTTTTTGGGAATAGTGTAGATTATGTAATCGATTGCGTATTTGTAACTGAAGCACTTTTAAAGGAATGTTTTGTTGTTGTTGTTTTTTATTGGAGGTTTAAAAAATGATTTATTGGACCTGGTGGTACAGAGACAGGACAAACAGGTAGACATAGACAAGATACAGATGTTTCTCATCAACAAGTACATATCAAAAATGGTTTTTACAGTATTCTAAATGACCAATGTACACAGACAGCCAGTGTTGAACAAGTACACGTCAAACAAGGGTTTAATGACCAATGTACACATCAGAGAGCCAGTGCCGAAAGACAAACGGATGTTTGCCTCACCGGGATTCGAACCCGGACCCAACTACGGCGAACAGTCACAAGCCAATGCCTTAGACCACTGCGGCAGAAATGTTCGGTAAATCTGTACAGAGGCGTAACAAGGGCGGCGCAGGTCAGGCGAGGGCGTAAAAATCACTGTGTACAATCTGATGAAAATCGGGAATTAAAAACTTCTGCACTAGTTTTTTTATACAAATCAGCCCCCTCGTAGTTTCTCCCTTTACAGAATTTCCTTATCTTTCGCAGTTTCGGTAGTTTTGGCTGCTAAAATTCGCATTTCTTCCACAAGATGTGGTGCAGGGAATGTTATACTTGCAACCAGAAATGAAGGTGCGGTTGTTTGTACGTTGCAAGATAAGGATATCGTTCACGTTATTGTAGATTCTCTTGGGCCAATGCAGCCATTACTGCCACTACTGCAAGCTGCATTCCATCCGTTTCATGTGGCTTCAAAGATCCTAAGCAATTGGAAATCTCACTTTGTGTAGTTTACAGCTGTAAAATACAGAAAGTAGCATTTCCATATGAAGGGTTTCGTCATTCGAGCATTTCATTTCCCTTCATGTAAGGGAAATGAAATGCTCGAAACCCTTCAGCCGAGTGCTGGATCTTCTCTTCCTTAACCCTATTTACTGTATCATACCCCAATAAAAATACTTAAACGTTAGTTTGTTAAACCACAATGAAAATGGGAATGAGTAGAGCGGTAAATTTGCTAATGTGGGTCTTTTTCTGGCCCACTAGAAAACTAGCTGTTCTTAAAATCTTTTGCATAGCTGTTAATTATTATAAGCTATCAATTCACTACAAGAGAGTATGAAAAAAATATATAAAATTCAGTGTGAAGCGAAATATCATAGGAAACTAACTGTGGTTAGTGTTAGTTATTTTGAAAAGGTATAATTGCATGTGCTTGAGGACACTAAGTGATGCAAATGTGTGCGTAATCAAGGCAGAAGACTAGTTTTTCTTAAAAACTCAAGCAGCATGCATGATTACACATTGCTGGACAATTGCTAAGGACGGATCATAAACGGCTATATAGCGCATAAAAAAGTAAGTGTGGTTGGATGCCAAGTGAAATAAAATAATGTCAGAATGCCAAAGAAAGACAATTTATTGTACTCTGAAATCCAGAAGGCTTTGGAACGTGTTCAAGGGACAAACAGGCCATTTTGTGCAGAATACGTAAACGTGAAAAAAAAATGCAATTACCGTCCGCAGGCGTTCCGGTGTAAGATGTCAATACGGGATATGGCCACCATGGAGGGCGATGCAAGATTCCACACGTCGTGTCATGCTTTGCACAACATTATCAAGCAGCTGTTGGGATAATTTATCCCATTCCTCTGTCAGTGCACGGATGAGGGTGTCCTTGTTTATTGGAGGGCATTGGCGACCAGCAAGACTCCTCCCCAAAGCATCCCACACATTTTCAATGGGATTCAGATCTGGAGAACGTGCTGGCCATACGAGGCGTTGAATATCCTCGCTCTCAAGACACTCCTGGACAGCGACTGTTCGATGACATGTTGCGTTGTCGTCCATGAAAATGAATCGATCACCGACAGCACCACGGAACATGCGAACATGAGGTAGCAGAACATCATTAATGTATCGTTGGCCAGTCATAGTCCCAGTTGGAAGCACACAGAGGGACGTACGGCCATTGATCATGATGCCAGCCCATACCATGACACTACATGTCGGATATCGGTCCCTTTCCTGTATGTTTGCTGGACGATATGCAGTACCACTATCACGCCAGATCAGTTGTCGTCGACAATCAGACGATAGACTCATCTGAGAAGAGGACAGCAGACCAGTCGTTATCAGTCCAATTGCGATGTTGATGGCACCATTGCAAACGGGCGATACGGTGACGTCTGGACAATGGGATGCACACAACAGGACGGCGGGCGTATAGTCCTCCTTCATGCAAACGTCTGGCGACAGTTTTTCGGGAGATCCGCTTGCCAGTAGCAGCCATAAACTGTTTTGCTACCTCACTAGCTGTGCTGCGCCGGTGTCTTTTTGTTGATAGCACTATGTACCGATCTTCTGCAGGTGTCGTACTGCGAACACGACCTCCCCCTTGACGTTTGCTACACTCTCCATTTGTTTGAAATGATTTCCAAAGCCTTGAAATAACACTGTGGCTGACGTCGAACTCCCTGGCAACATCTGTTATTTTTCGCCCTTCTTCAATCTTGCCAATAATACGGCCACGCGTAAAATCATCTAGGTGATGTCGGGAAGACATACTGAAAATTGTAAGTCCATCAATCGATTCTTTCCCTTTCAACTTTGCGTTTGAACAACAGCGGTCAATACGCGTCAAATCCTTTATATCTCTTATCAGCGCAATGACGTCATGAACAAGTTCGGCAATCCAAAATTTGCATACGCACAACACGTCTTACTGTATCCCGCAGTTATGCTAATTTCCACATTTTCCTGCCTTGCCTTCCATTTTATGGTTGCTATTGTCATCCGTCCTTAGCAATTGTCTGGCAGTGTAATACCGGGTGCGCCACATAAAAGAGGCCCCGCCCCGTGGCCATACGTTGTTAGGCGGGTTAAAGTTGTTTGGCGGGTTTCCAATTAAAACCGCTTTGTTCCCCTTCTAACCGGTTTCTGCGTGTACAGCTGCAATGGAATTCTCCGGAGTGGTCAGTCAGAGCAGTGTTGGTATAGTGATAAGTGTAAGTGAAGAGAGAACAAAGGCAACGGAAATGGTTTTAAGTACGAACCAGCGGATTTTTATTGTGGAACAGTATTTCAGAAATAACTCATACAAGGTTTTAAATGAGTTCTTTGCGGGAAAAAATCCACATTGTGCAGCACTGGCGAAATCAGTGGTACAGAAGTTAGTGCGGAAATTTCGTGAAACCGGCACGGTGTGCAACAGGAAAAGAAACACACCCAAGACAATTCGTACTGAAGACAATACCAAGGATGTGTGCACAATGATGTTACAAAGCCGTCGGAAGTCGATTCGCCGATTATCGTCTCCAACGGGAATATCTTCCACGTCATGCAGACGCATACTTAGAGTGGATTTGCATTTTCGGCAGTACAAAGTTATGTCGCTCCGAGAACTTAAAACTCCTGATTATGCAAAACTGATGTAATATTGTAAGTGGTTTCAGGAGGCCATTGTCATTGATGAAATGGACCCAACACTTTATTACATGACAGATGGAGCATGGTTTCATCTGCCCGGGTATGTCAATGCGCAAAACAGCAGGATTTGTACCGACATGAATCCCAAATGGACAATGGAGACTTCTCTGTACGACCAAAAGATAGGCGTTTGGTGTGCTGTGTCTGCGAAAAGGATAGTCGGCCCATTCCTTTTTCACTGACACCATCAACTCGGAGCGCAATGTTCAACAACTGTTCAACCCATTTGTTGCCATACTTACAGAAGAAGAGCGAGCATATGCTTTCTTTCAGCAGGATGGTGCAACGGCGCATACTGCGCGGAACAGTCTACGTGCTGTGCATGAAGTGTTTGGGAGGACAGAACTGTATCGAAGGGACTATGGCCACCCAGATCACCCGATCTCTCCACCTGTGACAATTTTCCGTAGGAAAATTGTCACAGGTTTCCTACGGAAAATTGTCTCCTTTTGCATTTCGAGGGCAGTCACGCGAAAACTGGGGGAACTATTTTCACTGCGGAAGCGAATAAATCCTCTCTTCACTTTGTTAGCACGGAAGGAGTTAGGAACAGCCACTCCTCTTATTTCCTAACTCCATGGAACGAATCTTTTTAATTTTTATTTATTTCTTTATTTATTTTTTTGATTAGAGGTTTATTGGACTTGGTTGACAGATACATTGATATATACAGGCTGACAAATAGACAGTGTTTCTCTCAGGACTTTTTGGCCGGGGGAGGGGGACAAGTTTTCCATTTGCTATATATATATATATATATATATATATATGTGTGTGTGTGTAAGGTCAGGTGATGCGTAACATCACAGCCTCTCCTTGACAAATGTCAACCCCGCCTTCTCGTGGTGCATCGTGTTCCCACTAAAGGGGCTCTGACGACCGCCAATAGCAGTATAACTATACCATCGGGATCAGAGGAAATTCTATCCCACACTCACCAACCCGCTTGGCCAGCGTGGTGAGTTATGGCCAAACACCTCCAACATGACTCTACAACTTAAATCTTGGCCCTCAGTCTCCGACAGCTGGAATGTACCTGGCCAAGGCAGCGGCCAGTGCAACATGAAGGCAGAGGGTGCTAAGAATCCCCGGAGGACCGGACTAGGCTGCCATCTGATGCTGACCTTGGCTACGTATAATGGACGCTCCCTATCTTCTGATTCAAGGCTTCTTGAATTGGAAGAGGAACTACAAAGGATCAAGTGGGACAGCGTCGGGCTAAGTGCGGTAAGGAGAACAGGAGAAGATCTCATTGAACTGAAAAGTGGACATCTCTTCTACTATCGTGGGACAGATACTGGCAGAACTAGTAGTGTTGGATTTATAATAAACAAGAAACTGAAGGATAAAGTTGTAGAAGTTGAAAGTTCCTCTGACAGAGCTGCACGACTCGTTATCGAACTCTCGAGAAGATACCAGGCTCAGATTATTCAAACTTATGCACCCACCACAAGTCATCCTGAAGAAGAAATTGAAGAATTTTATGAGGAAATTCGTCATCTAAATAATAAAGGTAAGCAGCACTTGAAAATAATTGTGGGAGATTTCAATGCAAAAATAGGGCAACGGCAACAGAATGAAACTTCAGTAGGTAAATTCGGTCACGGCAACAGAAACCAGCGTGGAAATACTCTCATTGAGTTTGCAGAAGCAGAAGGATTTTTCATCTTGAACTCCTTCTTCAAGAAAAAGCCACACAGGAAATGGACATGGAGACATCCAAATGGGACGACAAGTGAAATTGATTTTATTATGTGTAACAAAAAATTCGTCATCCAAGACTGCAGTGTGCTAAACAAGTTCAACACAGGTAGTGACCATAGATTGGTGAGATGTAAGATGCACCTGAACACTAAACTCGAACGTGGCAAGCTCATAAGACAAACAAAATGTATTGACATAACCAACCTTAAAAAACACTATGATACTTTCAAGTTGGAACTGAAGAACAGGTTCTCTGCTTCAGAAGGCCTAACATCGGAAGAAGTGGATATTTCGGAAGTTAACAGAAAAGTAACCAAAGCTCTTATGGAAACAGCAACAAAATTAGCTGGGTCTAAGAACAAGTTGCATGTCAACAAATTATCAGGAAAAACCAAAATGTTGATGCAAAAAAAAAGAGAGATGAGGACAACTAAAGAAGATGTGACTTCCAAAGTGGAATATATAGAGCTATGCAAGACAGTACGAAAAAGTATCACTGAAGACGTAAGGAAATTCAACTGTGAACTAGTGAGGAAAGCAATTGAAAACAACCAAAGCCTAAATAAAGATAGCAAAGGGACATCTCAGTAAGAGAAGAAAACAGATTATGGCACTGAGAAAAGAAGATGGTTCTGTAACAAGAAATAGAGGCGAAATTTTGACAAGAGTGAAAGATTTCTACTCCAAATTATATGAAAGGGATGATACATGTACTCCAGACATCATGAAAGGTACCAGTACCAGAGTTCTTCCAGTCCTTCTAGCAGAAGTTGCACATGCAATCAAGAACATGAAGCGGGGGAAAGCTCCAGGAGAAGATGGAATTACTGTAGACATCATACAAGAAGCAAGTGGAGAAATCGAAACAGTATTCGCCCAAATTTCCACTCGATGCCTTAATGAAGGGAAGATTCCTGAGGATTGGAACAACGCTACAATGATCCTGCTACATAAAAAAGGTGGCATTGAGGATCTCAAGAACTGCAGACCCATCGGCCTCCTCTCAGTGGTTTATAAAATCTTCACTAAAGTTCTTTCACACCGCTTGAAGGTAACACTGGACATGGCTCAACCGAGAGAACAAGCTGGATTCAGGTGTGGCTACAGCACAATAGATCATATTCACGTACTGAGAGAACTAATTGAAAGAGCGAGGGAATATGAACTTCCATTGTGCATGGCTTTTATCGATTATGAAAAAGCCTTTGATTCGGTGAAACCATCAGCCATACGTCATTCAGAATGCCAAATTTTCCAAGTTGTGGCACAAACCAGGTTTGCAGTATGTTCAGATAAGTTGTCTGATTCACTGGACCATCAAAGAAATACGGTCCAAACAGATATGGACTATTCATTGCAGCCCATATCATGACATGCGGAGGATGATGTTCCAATTCTTCGATATAATGTGGGTTTTCCTTGGACCAGAACACAACGTTCCGTGATCGACAGCTGCGGTATATCGCACATTCATCACTGAAAATCCACGTTTTGGGATTGTGGCAAATGTCTGAAGCATCATTGCACACGCATCCCGTCTGCGGTTTAAATCTGTGTCTGATAACTCCTGAATGAACATCGGGAGATATGCGTGCAAATTCAGGTCATTCTTCATGTGCTTATGCAGTGTTGATCGTGGTACTCCAAGCTCCGCTGATCGTTTGCGGAGCGACTTCGTCGGGGACCTTATAACTGATTCCTCGACCGCTTGACTGTTGCACTCTGGTTGATGGTCTTCCCGTTCGTGGTTTATCCTTGATGTTGCTTGCTTCGAAGAGTTTATGTTCCCACCGCAGAAGAGTCCGTTTTAGAGGGGCCCTCTTTGTCGAATCGTTGTTGGAAATCGGCACGTACGTCACGCATTGTCTTCCCTGTGTGTGGACGTTTTGGTGTATCCAGACACTGACAACAATCCGCTGTTCCAGGGTGTATTCGCTGGTATCACACATGGTTCCGGTACCTAATCTGAAAATAAACACAATACAGACCAAAACTCAACAAATACATCATACAACAGATACATAGCTCACTTACATTTCTTATTACAGGGGGAAGGGGGTTAACAAGACATTGTGGATACCCTGTAGAGTCTGTTTTTGTTGCATTAGGTGGCTTCACACGGTACTGAATTTTGAAGCCAAAAAATCTTGTATAGCCCTACAAATGTAATCAGTTATCTTCTGTGACACGAGGAATCTGTGCTACACTCGTAAATTTCACTTGAACAGCACGATTTTTTCTTAGTGTTGAAATTTCCACAAGCGTAGTATATACACTTGCGGAAAGTGAAAAAAGAACACCAAGAAGGAATTGGCGGACGATCATGAAATTTACATATGTTAATGGGGTCGAGTTTACGTAGGTGTGATGTTAATTTCGGGACGCCGCCCCGGTGGCGCAGTGGTCTAAGCGATGGCCTCTGATCATTCGTCCGTAAGGGGTCCGGGTTCGAATCCCGGTGAGGCATGGATGTTGTGTTTGTCTTACGGCACTGGCTCTCTCCCTTCCCTGGAACCAGTGACCCTAAATTAGGGACGGGCGACTGCTTATAGCCCATTGAGTTGCTCACGGTGGTCGTTAAACCTCAAAAAAAAAAAAAAAAAAAATTTCGGGACCAACCGGTGAGCGCTTACGCCACAGCACGGCATAATATGCAAATTATCGTCGGTGGTATTTAAGGACTACGGCAAAATGAATGTAATCAGTCGTCGGCGTACGGACACGTGCGAAGACCCTGAAGAAGCTGCAATGCCTGGACATGGAAAACGTGTAGGATTTCAGCAGATATCGGACTTTGAGCGAGGTCGTCTAGTCGGACTCCGTGAGGCCGGGTGGTCGTATCGTCGTATTGCGGAGCGAATTGGACGGGAAGTATCAGTGGTGGTTCGATGGTGGCGTAGATGGTCCGAGGAACATTCCCACACGAGAAGACGTGGAACCGAGAGTCACAGACGGACTGATGAGCGGACCGATCGACGCATAAGAAGAGCGGCATTGTCAAGCAAAACATCCACTGCGACGCAAATCCGAGCTGCCGTTGCACCTGAGGTGACTGTGCGAACAATCCGCAACCGTCTACTGGATGCAGGACTACGTGCACGTGTGCCTCTGGCATGTGTACCTCTGACTCCAGCCCACCGTCAAGAACCTCTGCAGTGGTGTCGCCAACGTCTGCACTGGAGAACGCAATGGCGATCTGTCGGTTCAGCGATGAAAGCAGATTCTGCTTGGGAGCCTCCGATGGCCGTATGCGTGTTCGCAGACGCACAGGGGAGCGTCTCCACCCTTCTTGCATCCGCCAGCGACACACAGGGCCTACACCTGGTGCCCTGGTGTGGGGAGCGATCAGCTATCACTCCCGTACACAACTAGTGTTTGTACAGGGTACGTTAAACAGCACCTCCTACATCAACAACATCATTCAGCCCGTTGTTGTGCCATTTGTAAGGCCGGTCCATCGTGGTGTTTTCCAGCAAGATAATGCACCCCCACACACGGTACGTACAACGCAACATGCACTTCAGGGTGTGAGACAAATTCCATGGCCTGCACGTTCACCGGATTTGTCCCCCATTGAGCACGTGTGGGATTTTTATGGGACAACGACTTATCCAGTCTCCACGGCCAGCCACGACCATCCCCGATTTACGCGTCCAGGTTGAGGATGCTTGGAACTCAATACTCCAAACTTACACCCAACATCTGTACGATATACTCCATGACAGAGTTGCTCAGTGTGACGCAGTTCATGGCGGTTCAACCTCGTACTAACCATGTTACATGGAAATGTTATTTTTCAGTTTACCAGCAAATACAGCTGTATTTTGCCATAATGTTTTGATCACGTTATCCTCTGTATTCCGTTATTATGCTGTATAAATTTCGTTGGTATCAGACGTCTCCTTCTTGGTGTTCTTTTTTCACTTTCCGCCAGTGTAGATATAATGTATATAGTTAACTATAAACTGACTTTTTTTTGTCAACAAATACTATCCAATGGTTTGAGCACGGCTCATGATTTTTGTCGCATAAAATGAAATAGCTGATGCCTAAGATTTTGAAATATTTGTCGTCCTGGAAGACGTTATGTGTACTGTACAAATTCTAGAAAATGTAGGCAAGCGCTAGTTACGAAAAACATGTTTGGCATACATATATAAAACCACTTTCATAAGCAAATGTTGTTCAAAAAAAGTTCCTAAGTCGGTAACCCATATACATGTAATTTGCCCATATAAATTAAGTTTCCTGTAGTAAATAGTAGGCATGATTTAGTGTCCACACAGCGTACGACTCTAGTGTTTGCAAAATATAAGGAACAAAAAGTCTAAAAGCAGATATTAAAATGACTGATCTGATTTAATCACCAGCTAAACAGATTAGATGATGTTTTATACCTTGTGTTTTGATTAAATGGACATTTACAGCTCAACCTTTTTAAATGAAGCTTACTTGTGAAATGTAATTCCGGTATTATTGTTTCTTTTATCCTTACAATTAAAAGCTACATATTAAACTAGCATTCTGATGTTGAAAATATTTATCCACAAGGCGCTACTAAACTGTAATTTAACATAACATGATCGCTGAACAGCTGAAAGAACTGAGGTGACTTCTTGACACACGTACAAGCTGTACCTGAATAAATATAGCGGAGTCTTCTCACGTTGGCTACAGATGTTAAAATGGAGAACGAATAACAGAAGCACTCTACCTATTTCTACCTCGTTGATTCGAAGCCAGAAAATTACAATACATTGAGCGGGCAGAAATCATAGAATACCTATATGTTATTTCAATGAAAACGAATGTTCCAAGTCCAATAACTTCACTTAACGAAACAATGTGCTCAAGAAGAGTTGTAGAACTCTCGGAATCAAGGCTATCTTTACGCCTCAGGGTATAAAGATTGTATAAAAATTGCCTTGATGGAAGGTATAAAGTAAAATGAGGTATAAGATGGGATTAGTAATATTAGGTATACAAATGGCCTTGATGGAATTTACCAAATTCAACCAAATTTAGTATCAGTTACTTATTGAATTGAAAGAAAGTTGTTGCTGAAAAAGCTGAGATTTATTCCTCATCTTATAACTACACTGACGGAAAAAATCCCAACACCCAGAAGGGGTTATGTTAGATAAACGACAGTTGGTAGGCGGCGAGAGTACATCTGTAAGATGACGTCTATGCAAATTTTGCGCTCGCGCGCATACCTGTGGCGCTAGTAGTGCCCCTCGGAACATGCAAAGCAGGTTTGCTGTAAATACGCGCTGTAACGTTCGTGAGTGTTTGTTATCGTTGAGATTCGACGTAGTGTGTTGATGTTAGTCAAAAATGCCTTCAAGAAGACGAAGAAGACATTATCAATAGCTCACGGAGTTTGAACGAGGTCGTGTAATAGGGCTACGAGAAGGTGGATTTTCGTTCCGCAATATTGCAGAACGACTTGGCAGGAATGTAGCCACTGTGCATGATTGTAGGCTGCGGTGGTCAAGGGAAGGTACTGCCTCAAGAAGACCGGGTTCCGGCCGGCCACGTGGCACTACTGAGAGGGAAGACCGCCGTGTACGGCGTATGGCCGTTGCGCATCGTACCGCGTCTGCGGCAGCAATTCGAGCTGAAGTTACCACCACAGTGACACAACGAACTGTTACAAATCGGTTACTTGAAGGGCAGCTCCTAGCCAGACGCCCTGTAGCGTGCATTCCACTTACTCCAAATCACTGCCGTTTGCGACGTCAGTGGTGTCAAGCTAGAGCTCATTGGAGGACGGAGTGGAGATCTGTTGTGTTTTCTGATGAAAGCCGGTTGTGCCTGGGTATCAGTGATGGCCGTGTGTTGGTAAGAAGGAGGCCAGGTGAGCGCCTGCAACCAACTTTTCTGCGGCCGAGACACACTGGACCTACACCTGGAGTTATGGTCTGGGGAGCAATTTCCTATGACAGCAGGAGCACCCTCGTGTTTATTCCACGCACCCTGACGGCGCCGTTGTACGTCGGTCTGGTGATTCAACCTGTTGTGCTGCCATTCATGAACAGCATTCCAGGGGTGTTTTCCAACAGGATAAAGCTCGCCCGCATATCGCTGTTGTAACCCAACATGCTCTACAGAGTGTCGACATGTTGCCGTGGCCTGCTAGATCACCAGATCTTTCACCAATCGAGCACGTATGGGACATCATTGGACGACAACTCCAGCGTCACCCCAACCAGCATTAACCGTCCTTGTATTGACCGACCAAGTGCAACAGGCATGGAACTCCATCCCACAAACTGACATCCAGCACCTGTACGACACAATGCATGAACGTTTGCGTGCTTGCATTCCACATTCTGGCGGTTACACCGGTTATTAATGTACTAGCATTTCACATTTAAAATGGGTCTTCTCGCACTTACAATAAATAAGCTGTGGTCTTGAAACTTAATCGATTAAATATGTTACCTATACAAATGTATTGCCGCCATTTCATTCCTCTACAACAATTTTTTCGTGGTGTTGGGATTTTTTTCCCGTCAGTGTATGTTTGTTAAATCCAGTTAATACAAAAACGAAATAACGCCACGATTACCGAGTTTTTTTTGTTTTGATTGGAGGTTTAACACGACCACGGTGAGCAACTCAATGAATCATAAGCAGTCGCCCCTTCCTAATTTAGGGCCACTGATTCCAGGGAAGGGACAGAACCAGTGCCGTAAGACAAACACAACATCCATGCCTGACCGGGATTCGAACCCGGACCCGTTACGGACGAATGATCAGAGGCCAGCGCCTTAGACCACTGCGCCACCGGGGCGGTCACCGGCATTCGAACCCGGACCCCTTTCGGACAAATGATCAGAAGCCATCGCTTAGACCACTGCGCCACCGGGGCGGCGATTACCGAGATGACTTGTTTCGATTGTTCAGCATGTCTCCCATTCACGATGCCCGACTTCTAACTAAATCCTAAAAATTCGTCTGCATCAGAAAATAGTTCCATAACTTTATGAGTCCAATTTTCCTGCGATCAAATTAGTAATTGATGCTAAATTTGGTTTGCATTTAGTAGATTCAATTGAGTTCTACGACTTTTGTTTAGCACATTTTTCCTATTTCAATTTTTTGGGGAATTTCCAAAAACTGTGTGCAAAAACTGGAAATTGAGGACATTTGACGTCCTCAATCAGTTTTAACGGAATTGTGGAACACAGAAAATGCCTACGTCTTGTCACCTTTTCTTAAGGTAGAACCACCTAAAAATCTTTTTCTTGTATTTCCAATGGGCAAAGCGCAGTGGTCTAAGCGATGGCCTCTGATCATTCGTCCAAAAGGGTCCGGGTTCGAATCACGGTGAGGCATGGATGTTGTGCTTGTCTTACGGCACTGGCTCTGTCCCTCCCCTGGAACCAGTGACCCTAAATTAGTGACGGGCGACTGCTTATAGCCCATTGAGTTGCTCGCGGTGGTCGCTAAACCACCAGTAAAAAAAATGGGCAAATTTCTGTAGCCATTTTCTTCACAATTATGCGTTCCCAAGGAAAAAAATTTGAATATCCATAAAAATGACTTTTTTTTTTTTTTTTTGATTTGAGGTTTTTTTTTTTTTTTTTTTTTTTGGTTTGAGGTTTAACGACCACCGTGAGCAACTCAATGGGCTATAGCAGTCGCCCGTCCCTAATTTAGGGTCGCTGGTTCCAGGAAAGGGACAGAGCCAGTGCCGTAAGACAAATGCAACATCCATGCCTCACTGGGATTCAAACCCGGACCTCTTTCAGACGGATGATTGCTTTGATCACTGGGCCATCGCTTTGATCACTAGGCCACCAGGACGGCAAAAAAATGACTTTTTTTTTTTTTTTTTATTTGAGGTTTAACGACCACCGTGAGCAACTCAATGGGCTATAGCAGTCGCCCGTCCCTAATTTAGGGTCGCTGGTTCCAGGAAAGGGACAGAGCCAGTGCCGTAAGACAAATACAACATCCGTGCCTCACTGGGATTCAAACCTGGATCTCTTTCAGACGAATGATCAGAGGCCATCGCTTTGATCACTGGGCCACCAGGGCGGCAAAAAAATGACTTTGAGTTATAGCCTAGTATACTTAAAATTTGTTAACACTCAACTATAATAATATTAAAAATCAATAACTTCTTTTCGTGGTGTTGAGGTTTGTAAATAGATGGTGTAGCAATACGTGTGACTGGCAAAATGCAACCACGTTGAATTTTTTTAAAAAATTCAATTAATTTTTGAAACGGAATGAAAATTTGAGTCTATCTACACGATAGTCTGGAATGTTTATAATAATTTCTGCTACTTTGATTAAATTTTCCGACAGTAATTTAACTAAAAATAGCAACAGAACTATAGGTAGTGCTGATTTTTAAATTCCGAAATGAGCCACGAAACATTCTCTGTTACAGGTGGATTCCGTTTGTCACGTGACCACTTTGAGGAGGGGATCCAACGAGATAGAAATACGTAGAGTGCTTCTGTGATTGGTTCTGTGCTGAGACAGCTGAAGCCCAAAGCCAATAATATACCTAGCCTGTCCACTTGAGGCAATTTCTGTAATCATGACGTCATAAAACCGATGCTGGCTCCTCTTGTGCTAGCCCAAGCGAACTACTGAACTGCCCTGCGCGCATGCTCCAGCACTTAGCTCGAAATTTGAAGTTCTTTCGAACGGTTGTTGTTGGTTTCCAACGCCCGTTTGGTGTGAGTTTGGTTACTTTAACAAAGTGTTTTCCGTATATTTGACGAATTACGTTATTGTAACGTGTTTCTTCTGGTTTTTTTATTCATTTTTGCTTATTTTCTTTTAAATTCAGTTGATTTTTTTACCGAAATTTGAAGTACTTTCCAAGGGTTGTTGGTTTCCAACGCCCATTTGGTCGTGAGTTTGGCTATTTTAACAAAGTGTTTTTCCGTATATTTGACGAACTACGTTATCGTAAAGTGTTTCTTCCGTCTTTTTTTATTCATTTTTGCTTATTTTCTTTTAAATTCAGTTGATTTTTTTACTGTTCATTATTTCAGAGGATTGTTTATGAGTATGCATTTTTAATTAGGCTTCATTTCTGGTGTTAGTTCGTTAGGATTTAGTACTTTCGTTAGAAATTAGTTACAATTCAACGGGCTGGATGATGCACTTGCCCGGGTGTGGAGAATTGACTGTCATAAGTAAGTGCATTTTTTTTAATTTTTCGATCTTGTTAGTTGAAGGAAGCAACTTGCCCTAAATTTTTGTGAGCTGTGGTTAGAACATGTTTGAATGCATATTATATTGGGCTAATTTGTAAAATCTATAGGCTTAACTTTGAATTGTATATACATACAATGTTCTGCCCTATATGAAGCTTTTCTCCCAATTTTTTAAGTTGTGGCACATGGATACTATAAAAAACTGTTGCCCAGAATTTCAAAAATGGAATTTCTAGAAGTATACTGAAGGAGATTATGCAGGCAACTTCCTCTGTAAGTCGTAAAGAAATACTTCATTGTGCTGTAAGGTTATGCAAGAGTATGGTGGCTATTGTTACTCATTTATGAATGCTTCAAATAGTTCCCAAGTTCATGTGTATCACTTTGCTATGTTTACATTCTACGGACTCACACTCACCTTAAAAGGTTAAAGAAACTAGCTCCACCACTCAAGATGGACAAAAAAAATAATATTGCATCTGCTTCTTTTCTGTATGATAAAACCGTTCCAGAATTCTAAAGACGAAAGATTTTTACTTGCTGTGCCAAACATAATTTTTTATGACCTGCCAGTTATATCCTTAGCTGGATAGGGAGAAGGAGCACAGAACATAGATAACTGCTCAAGTGATCAGTACTCTAAGTAAAATTATTAGGAAACTGCATAGTTCAGTTATAATTTTTTTTTTAAATGTGCTTGTTTCATTATTCAGCATTTTGCAAATTTAGCATTATGTACAAGTTTGTAGCAGCGAACTCAGGTGATCACAGTGAAAGAGCAAATGAAAAAAAAACATCCGAAAGGTGTCCGGGTTCAAATCTCGGTGAGACATCGATGTTGTGTTTGTTTTACGGCTCTGACTCTCCCCCTTCCCCGGAACCAGGGACTAAATTAGGGACGGACGACTGCTTATAGCCCATTTGAGTTGCTCACGGTGGTCGTTAAATCTCCAGTAACAAAAAAAACAGTTGTATTTTTCTTTATTCCTATGAATTTGTATATGAAAAAAAACCATCTATTTTATTAGAGATTTGGTATTGATTTTCTATAAAAATATTTTCCATGAAAGTTATGTTGAGCTAGTTTCTTTACCCCTTCACACACATTTACATATAGCACACTTATCCATTGAGGTGGGTGAGTGGGCTACATGTAAACATGTTAATGTATACATGAAAACATGGCAACTACATGGTAGCTTTCACAAATGGATATCCTTCTCTATTGCCTGCCATGACAATGCAAAGACCTGGTCTTCCAAATTGATATGGGTTAGTGGGTTTGTTCATATTTCTGTTCGTTACTATCCATATGCCACTGCAATATAAATAGTTCCATGATGAAATCCAAAAGAATGGGAGTAGAATAACAACCGACTTTCATAAAGTGAATAGCACGCTTCGTTGGTTTGGATGGTCTTTATAGTTTAATGAATTGATCAATAAAATTAAAACAACTGAACAAAGAAAATAAAAAGGTAATTGTTATTTCAGATATTTGTAATGTTTATTCAGTTGTATTTTAAGTTACGTTTGACTAAAATATATTTCTTTATTTTTTTAAATAAGTCTTTTACTTAAATTTTAGACCAACACGTGTTATGTCTTCAGCAGTGTCGCCAGGGTGAGGGTAAACACAGCCGAGTATACAACTCACCTCAAAATGAACAGTTCCTAATCTAAATCATAAACTCACTGGCAACTGTTGCAGGAGAATTGTAGCGTTTATATTGTATAATAGCGATTGTACAAAGCCATGATCTCAAACATAAATAAATGCATTAGTGAATGCCTTAGTGAGGTACTTGTAGCATTTCGGAAGTTCTTCCAGACTTGGTAAATCATATTATTTAAAATGCACATATCAATGTGAACTGCAAAAACCCTTAACAAACAAACTTCTGAAGGAGCAAACAAGAAAAGTGCTTAATACTAAAAGTATGGAATTGAAGATTTTGAAAGCCCCTGTATTCACACACACAAAAGCATGCTGACCTCTTTTACTTTGTGTACCCATTTTTGACCATATCTCTTCGATATTTAGGGCTGAGTTCGCACCCCTCATACACACTCACAAGTCTGACGACCATCTGTAACAAATGAAATTTTTTCTATGAATAGTTTTTAGTCTAACAAACATTCAAGCACAAAATTTTTTACTAAGCCTCGCAACTTTTCTTCGCTGTTATCCTTTTTATTATCAGAAGTGCCAACTTTTTGGACATAGGCGAGAGACTTCGGATTTTCAGCCGTTCCTCCCACCATCCGGATGAATGTCAATTTTCCTGATTTTCACCGAGAATTAGGAGTTCAGATAATTGAAATTCCATCAACCACCATGATTTCAAACTGCCTGTGAAATCTCTTTCTTTTCATGTCAATGCAAAGCATCATCAGTTTTATACTGTTCCTCTCCACCTTTCTGCAAAAAGGAAGCCGCCCCAGTGGTCTAAGCGCTGACTTCTGACCCATCGTTCAAGATGGGTCAGAAAACATTTGCTTAATTTTTTTCTCCCAGTCTGATTGTCGTATGACGCCTTCAGCAGAGCTCTCCTGCTCTGGCACTAAAATGCCGGGAGGGCCAGTAATTGATTGACAGATGGAAGCTGCCTTGCCTTCTTGCAGTTCAGTCTTTTTTCTTTTATTATTATTATTATTATTATTGGTTTAACGACAACCGTAAGCAACTCAATGGGCTATATAAGCAGTCACCCGTACCTAATTTAGGGTCACTGGTTCCAGGGAAGGGAGAGAGCCAGTGCCGTAGGACAAACACAACATCCATGCCTCACCGGGATTCAAACCCGGACCCCTTCCGGAAGAATGATCAGAAGCCATCGCTTAGACCACTGCGCCACCAGGGCGGCCCTTTCAAATTAGGTATTGCCGCCCCGGTGGCGCAGTGGTCTAAGGCGTTGGCCTCTGATCATTCGTCCGAAGGGGTCCGGGTTCGAATCCCGGTGAGGCATGGATGTTGTGTTTGTCTTACGGCACTGGCTCTCTCCTTCCCTGGAACCAGTGACCCTAAATTAGGGACGGGCGACTGCTTATAGCCCATCGAGTTGCTCACGGTGGTCGTTAAACCTCAAAAAAAAAAATAAAAAAAAATTAGGTATTGTTCTTTCACATACTGTGTTATTTAATGCCTGACGACTAACAACAATAGTTACCAAGTAGTTTTAAGAAAACAGCCTGTGGGTTTATGGTGCATTCAAATTGATATGCTGTAAGCATCTGTGTGAAATTTATTTGATTTATATCCCTTGCATTTATGCTCTGCAATACAATTTATTTGGTAAACCTTAGACGTTCGGGACGGAAGTAGTTTTTAAAGGGACGATAGATGACGACACGTTATTGCTGCATCGTTAAGCATTTCGTTATGTTGCGAAAGTGCCAAAGGAAGTCAATAACATAAATTAAGTAAGGGTGGCTCTTAAAAGAACCATTTTGAATGTTGATTGTGGCATATGTGTGAAATATTTATTTTGACGGAACAATTGTCTTTCCTCATGAATATGAAGCTGTCTAGTTAGCAAAATAAAAGCAATAAAAGTTTTATCTGCGAGGGAAGAACTGTCTGATCGCAGGAATCAAGACTTCAAAGCAGTGTTCAGAGGAAAGACGGCAATTCCATCGTAATTTTCCAGAATATGGTCTGCCAAGTACATTTTGTGGTTGCCCTGTGTTAATTTATGTTTTAGGGGACGCCAATTGCTCTCCACTCCTTGTGTATGCGCCCCTGTCATGGGATCAACGAAGCTGAGGGAAGTGGTTCACGGTCGTAGCCACAGCTCGGCAGGTTCCGATATGCAGCCCACTGATCTGTTATGATCATGGTTCCTGACTCCACGTCTTTTTATGTATCTGCAGATCTGTTGTTATCCGAGCAGATCTCCACCCTGAATCGTTTGGTATCTCGTTCAAAGATACCAAGAATCCAGGTGCCCTTGACGAGACGACCGCTGTTGTACTTCCGCTTGCCCACTTTCGCTTCGTCTGCTTCCATGATGATTCCATCACCGCCAAGCCTTTCCCCCTCACATTGCGAGGCTACCATAAACCAGTGGCGGCTCGTGGTTGGAAAAATAGGTGAAGAGGTACAAGAGCAGTATGAAAAGATATATACTGTCTACAATGAAAATCACTTAATGAGGACTTACTTTTTTTTGTATATTAAATAAATTTTTCTTCCTCTTAAAGCTGCAAATTTGTCGATTATGTCGTCATAAGATGGTTAGATGAGTGTTTCTTCGTGAGCATCAATAAAAAGCCTTCCTGAATAGAAATATTTGCCATAGAAGCAAGTCTATCTTGGGAACTAGTGTTTCTTGAGCAAGTTTGTATTCTTTTAAGAAAACTTCTTTCCACTGGCACACTTGTAGATGTATTTGTTTAACTGAGGAAAACCAATTTATAATCTTCTGTAAAAATGTATTTGCCTCCGTGAAACACTCGAAGGAGTTCTTGAGTCAATATGTTCCTTAATTTTTCATCGGCATATACAAGACTCAGTTCATTTTTAAGGCGCTGGTGTTTAGTAAATATGTTTCCGTAAAAATGTAGATTTTCAAGAGCGCGAGTGGGAAAGCATGCATTAAATTATTCGAATTTGGTTGTGTCAGCAAGTCAGACAAATTGAAGTTTCTTACAGTCTTGAAATCTTATATCCATTTCCATAAGAATGTGGTCCAAAATTTCAAAATACAATTGATTACTATTTTGAAAAATTGTTTCCTGTGTAAGAGCAGCATATTCCCGTGCTTATTTCTGTGATTTTGCTAGCTTTTCCAAACTGTGTTTCAAATAACTCATCGTTCCTTTTATGGCTCAAAATTTCACGAGGTTGGTTTTTTTTAATTTTTTTTTTAATTTGTTTTATTTGAGTTACACAGTAGTTTATGTTTAGTTATTTTTTCTTCAAAACTTCGAATAATAGATCAGTGGAGCCAAAAATGTAAATTCAAAAGTGTTCATATCATTCAAAAACCCCTTGGCAAGATGAATTGATTTTTGTCTGATCATTCGCTATTCGTCAGAAATCCGAGCACTTCCTTCAATTTATCCCAATCTTCAATAACTACACTTACTAATTTCGAAGTGGAGGACCATGGAGTTTCTGTTATGGTTAGTCTGCATCTTGCAGTTGTTGATATAAGTGAATAAGACCGCTTCGCAGAATGGTGAACACACGAAGCAATTCCACTGAGGCTTGCAAAAAGTATTCGACACTTAGAAATTTTAGAAAAACTCTGGTGTAATACAAGATTCAAACGATGAACTAAGCATTGAACAAAAACAGCTTGAGAAGCTTTATCCTTGACTTTTTTTCTGTAGCCCATTTAAGTGTCCAGACATTATACTTGCCCCATCGTAGCATTGTCCTATTTATTTGTGTTGGTAATCAAACTGTTCCAAAATTTTTTCTAGCATTTTGTATAAAGCTCCTGACGTTCTATCTTCATTCACATCATGGAAACCCAAAAATCCCTCAACCAATACACCTTCCAAATCAACAATCAATTATTATTTTATTCAAAAATTATTAAATTTTTGACGTGATCGTTTATATATTCAGAAATACATTCAATTAATTCATTTTGAATAGTTTGTTATCATTTCGTATTGATTTTCAATTTCTAAAGAACTTTTTCATATCAACAATAAAAGTAATTCAATGAAATTTCCACGATTTATCGAGCCCATGCTTTCGTCATGGCCATGGAATACTAGTTCTTGTTTGCTCAAATACAGTATAGACTAATACTGCATCAATCACTGTCTGCAGGAAAAGTCTATTTAAACGAACGCTTTCGTTAAAATGCGTTTTCAAAAGCATAGCATTCTTCCTCAGGGCATCGGCAATGGTGTTTTGAATTTTTTCGAAATTCCTTAACATTAATCCGCATTTCAGGTGTTCGCTAGAATCACGATGTTTATGAAGTGACCGTGTTACGCTTAAAAAATCTGAGAATCCGTCTTTATTCCACGCCGAATGTTTATTACTAAAAAGTAAGCAGGGCCCCCCCCACCCCCAAAAAAAATTACCACAGAAGTGCTGCAAATCCATTTATATTCAGTAAACCAACAATTTTTAAAATTACTATTGTTTGATTTACCGCTCTTCTTGATTTCGTTCTTGGCAACAATTGTCAGTGAATCCGTTGGTCGTCCTTGAAGCAAAATGTCTCGTTCATCTTCATCTTTTCACAGAGTAAATGGAGTGTGCAATAAATTACAAACAATGTTGTCCACAGGATGCATACTAAAACCTATCACTATTAGTTAAATTGTACACAAACCTAAAATATCAGTTAAAGCTTTCAACAAATAATCACAAAGCACGAAAGAACAAATTCCTTTCGGAAAATAATGTACCACAGCATTACAAGGAAAAAAGCCCTAGCAGATTGAATGGTAGTCCGCCCACTCCACCGTGATCTCTCACGAATTTACGCTCAAAAACTGAAAGATGCAGAAGTAAGGCGCGTGAAGTTGAAACACTTCACTTGAGCGAGCAGATTGGGGAGCGTGACGTCACGGTTACCAGGGAAACTCGGCGGAAAACTGCAGACTTCCAAGCATTCTCATTTCGGCTCTTCACTTGCAGTGCTTTGCGTATAAGGATTTGTTTTCCGTATTGAGCGCGCCATGTGAATTAATATCTATTCAAAATTTTGAGTATTTTGGAACTGAATAAAGGCAAAAAGAATATATTATAAAAAAATACTGAATAAAACTTTATTTTGAGTAAAATAGGTGAAGAGGCACTTCACCTACTTCACCTGAAAAGCCGGCACTGCCATAAACTCCGAGACTTGTCTGCAATACGAATCATCATCATCATCATCATTGTCAACCATTATCAATCCACTGCTGGACGAAGGTCTCCCCAAGTTTCCTCCACAACGGTCTGTCTTGTGCCAGTCTCCTCCATGTAACTCCCGCATACTTTCGAATTTCATCCACCCATCTTCCATGTGGTCTTCTTCTGGGTCTTTTCCTGTCCCTTGGAATCCAATCTAAAATTTCGGCTGTCCATCGATGGTCTGTTCTTCTGGCAGTATGTCCAGCCCATTGCCATTTCAGGGATTTAACTCTGATCATGATGTCTTCCACTCTTGTCATTTTTCGGATCCACGTGTTCCTCTTCTTATCTCTCCTGGTTACACCAAGCATGCACCTCTCCATGCTGCTTTGAGTTGTCTGCAGCCTTTGTATGTCTCTTTTAGCTAAGGTCCACGTCTCTGCACCATACGTAAGCACTGGAAGGATGCATTGATCAAACACTTTTCTTTAAGACATAATGGCATATTGCTCTTGAAAATTATGCTGTTTCTTCCAAAAGCTCTCCAGGCAAGTTTTGTACGCCGATTAATTTCTTCATCAATGTGACCCTCACTTGATATCTGCTGTCCAAGATAAACGTACGTGTCTGTTATCTCCAGCTTTTTCTCCATCAATCGATAAATCTTCATTTCTTGTAAAAGCATTGTACATCACTTTTGTCTTCTGAAAGTTCATTTTTAATCCCACTTCTTTACTCTTGTCAGCAAGTTCCTGGATCATACTCTGTAGCTCTGATGGGGTAGTTGCAAAAATGACTATGTCATCAGCAAAACGAAGGTGGGTTAGATAATCTCCATTAATCTTTATCCCTTTGTTTTCCCAGTTCAGTGATTGAAAGACATTTTCCAATGTGGCATTAAAGAGCTTCGGAGATATGGTGTCACCTTGTCTCACTCCCTTTCCAATTTTTATGTGTGTTGTATTTTCAAACAGCCGAATCTTTGCACTTGCATTTTCATAGATGTTATTAATAATATTAATGTATGCATCTTCAATACCGCAGGATTTCAGAGCCATTGCAACTGCTGATGGTTTCACCGAATCAAAGGCTTTTTCATAATCGATAAAAGCCATGCACAATGGAAGTTCATATTCCCTCGCTCTTCCAATTAGTTCTCTCAGTACGTGGATATGATCTATTGTGCTGTAGCCACTCCTGAATCCAGCTTGTTCTCTCGGTTGAGCCATGTCCAGTGTCACCTTCAAGCGGTGTGAAAGAACTTTAGTGAAGATTTTATAAACCACTGATAGGAGGCTGATAATTCTGTAGTTCCTGAGATCCTCAATGTCGCCTTTTTTATGTAGCAAGATCATTGTAGCGTTGTTCCAATCCTCAGGAATTTTCCCTTCATTAAGGCATCGAGTGAAAATTTGGGCGAGTACTGTTTCGATTTCTCCACTTGCTTCTTGTATGATGTCTACAGTAATTCCATCTTCTCCTGGAGCTTTTCCCCGCTTCATGTTCTTGATTGCATGTGCAACTTCTGCTGGAAGGACTGGAAGAACTCTGGTACTGGTACCTTTCATGATGTCTGGAGTACATGTATCATCCCTTTCATATAATTTGGAGTAGAAATCTTTCACTCTTGTCAAAATTTCGCCTCTATTTCTTGTTACAGAACCATCTTCTTTTCTCAGTGCCATAATCTGTTTTTTCCCCTTACTGAGATGTCCCTTTGCTATCTTTAGGCTTTGGTTGTTTTCAATTGCTTTCCTTACTAGTTCACAGTTGAATTTCCTTACGTCTTCAGTGATACTTTTTCTTACTGTCTTGCATAGCTCTATATATTCCACTTTGGAAGTCACATCTTCTTTAGTTGTATTCATCACTCTTCTTTTTTGCATCAACATTTTGGTTTTTCCTGATAATTTGTTCACATGCAATTTGTTCTTAGACCCAGCTAATTTTGTTGCTGTTTCCATAAGAGCTTTGGTTACTTTTCTGTTAACTTCAGAAATATCCACTTCTTCCGATGTTAGGCCTTCTAAAGCAGAGAATCTGTTCTTCAGTTCCAATTTGAAGGTATTATGGTGTTTTTTAAGGTTGGTTATGCCAATACATTTTGTTTGTCTTATGAGCTTGCTACGTTCGAGTTTAGGGTTGAGGTGCATCTTACATCTCACCAATCTATGGTCACTGCCTGTGTTGAACTTGTTTAGCACACTGCAGTCTTCTATGACGAATTTTTTGTTACACATAATAAAATCAATTTCACTTGTCGTCCCATTTGGATGTCTCCATGTCCATTTCCTGTGTGGCTTTTTCTTGAAAAAGGAGTTCAAGATGAAAAACCCTTCTGCCTCTGCAAACTCAACGAGAGTATTTCCACGCTGGTTTCTGTTGCCGTGACCAAATTTACCTACTGAAGTTTCATTCTGTTGCCGTTGCCCTATTTTTGCATTGAAATCTCCCATAATTATCTTCAAGTGTTGCTTACCTTTATTATTTAGATGACGAATTAATAATCTGAGCCTGGTATCTTCTCGAGAGTTGGATAACGAGTCGTGCAGCTCTGTCAGAGGAACTTTCAACAATACGAATACCAGTCGCAAACTGTCCCAGTGGATGTGGTAAGATTGCCATGTGAGGTTTCTCCAATCGCCTCATTGTAAGACAATCCTTTGGTAAGACAATACGTCAGAATCATCACTATCAATAGGAATCTGAGCATAAAAAAAACACGTACCAAGTGTACGGAAGGAGTACTCATCATTCCCTGAAGCGTGCTTCTTCCAACACCTGAATTGTCCTAAACGATGAGACACATCGACACGTAGAGTCATGAGATGGCCCTTAGAGCATCTTTTAGAGGTGTAAAACAAACCCTATCGCTCACACCAGGAAATAGACGTTTTCTCATCCTTTCCAACTTCATTAAAAACACCTTTTCCAATTCCACATATTAACAAAAAAAGCTGAAACAACAGGCAGAAATAATTTACGAGATCACAGGAGCACAGATCTAGAAAAAATTTACGTAACACAGGCGCACAGGTCGAGAAATAACTTACGTAACTAGCTATAACTTATTGCACGTGAAAGTGCTAGAAGGGATGAAGTGGTACCGTAGCGCCATTTATCATTGCTTTTGAAAACTAGCTCCGTGCCAAACGTTGAAGTTTAGCCTTTTATTTCACCATACGGACACAAAATTATTCAACATTGCTTTCAGTTTGAGATCGTAGATTTTCTACATAAAGTTTGTTGCTCAAGATTTGGTGTGATATTTGTACACCATTTGCAGAAAATATATATTTAAAAAAATCATTATATTTAAAAACAAAAGTTGCACAATTTGTGCCATGTGGAATATGGCCACGGTGAAGTGGGCGAAACCACGCTAAAAAAAGCGCAAACCACCATACTCTACCTCATGGGTGCTGTGGAAGTATGAATAACTCACTGTAGTAAACAAAATTGATACACTACATTTCCTAAATGTTTTTTTTAATTAGGGTAGTTTGAACTATGGCTCTTTCCTTATTTGCAACATGAAAAATCTGGGCAGATTTATGTAATAACTATTATTGATAATGTGCAGTTCCCTCTGTACAAATGTGTGGATGTGTTACTCTGCTATGAGAACAACAAATGAATTTTTTTGTATATTGTTTTCTTTTTTCAAATTCAGTCTTTCCCTAAAGGAAACCTGTATCTTACATATTTGTAAATGCAAATTCTTTATCAGTGTTCATTATGAAATGAATAATAAATAAAGGTTTGATTTTTTTCTGTTTTGTGTAATTTGACAACAGTACAGAACAAGTTTTACCTATCAGGGGAACATTTTTCTGCATGAAGTTGCTTTTTCAAGTAATTCAAGATTTTGAAAAAAAATATTTTATTTATGAATATCAAACACAGTAAGCCATATGTTTGGAATTTGTTGCATTACTCATAATAGAGATCTAGTAAATTCTGTATTTTTTACACTTTTTTGTCTCTGCATTTTTAGAAAATATGTAATATGTATTTACTGCACATTTTTTGTAAATGAATAAAGAATATATTTTACCAGAGAAACACTTTTATGCTTGTGATTTACACTATCTGTTTAACTCTTGCACCACTGATCCCAAACTAACCTTATTTCATTTCACTAAGATTTATGTACATCCATAGTCAAGGCTTGAAACATACCATACTTGGGCCATGTAAATTTTATGCCTGGGCAAGTAAAAAAAGTAATCTAGTTGCCCGGACTGGGCAACTAAATTTGGAAATGAAAAAGTTTGGAATATAATTTCCTACTACAAGAAAAAAGCAGTCATCACATGTTGTGAAAACAGTTCACTGCTAATCACTGCAAGTTATCGTTATGGAGAGCCAAGGACAGAAGAATATCACTTTTAAGTATATTATGCTCTAGGTCCATATATTGGAACCATATGTAATTTTACTCTAAATGTTGTTCATAGTCAGCGACAGGATGCATGCCGTTGATGGAATTAGCCTACGGTGCTTCGTGACAAAGGGCGAAAAATTCAACGAAAAGAACATGGCAGAATCACTGAATTTTTCAAATACGTGCCAATTTCAGCATCATCAGCTTAAAACTTTTTTTGTGCATTGGACATTTTAAGTACAGTCTTAAAATGGAAATGCAAAACATGAAAAAAAAAAAGTTCACAATATTCTTTAACTTAAAAGAGTTCAGATTGTTATCTTAAAAGATAAATTAACCTGTGCATTCAGCTTTTACTACCTGGGCAGGTAAATAATTTTTGAACATGCCCAGCTGGGCATGCAACTTTTCAAATATTTTTCAAGACCCTATATTTTTAGTTTTCATTTGGTTGTTTTCATGCCTTAAATTTGTTTCTTTTTTCTGTCTTCTATGTAGTAATTCACAAGAAATGCAATTAATGAGCACAAGTTTCACGCTCCTTCATAACGGTTGGTCACGAAATTTCGCAAGATTGCATTAATGGAATAACATCCAAATGCGTTTCTTTGGATGATATCGATGTGCCATTAAAAGAAGGGATTATATTAATTTTACTTCTGACTTAATATTTTGTCAGTAACTGCTTAAGATATAAATAGCAATAAAAGAAGAAATGGCCGCCCAGTGGCGCAGTGGTCTAAGCGATGGCTTCTGATCATTCGTCCGAAGGGGTCCGGGTTCGAATCCCGGTGAGGCATGGGTGTTGTGTTTGTCTTTCGGCACTGGCTCTCTCCCTTCCCTGGAACCAGTGACCCTAAATTAGGGACGGGCGACTGCTTATAGCCCATTGAGTTGCTCACGGTGGTCGTTAAACCTCCAATCACAAAAAAAAAAAAAAAAAAAAAAAGAAAGAAAGAAGAAATGTCCCCTTTTTTTGTGTTAGCAATACGTTCTGCAAACTATGTTCTTTTTTTCCCAGTTTACTTACTGTTACATAAATTTCATCATCACGAAGGCAAATACATTTTTCCATTACATAAACGAAGAAAATTGCTGAACTTTATATTAAAGGAAAAGGATAAAAAAAAGTCTATATTAATTGCTATGTTGAATGCAAAATCGTTTTAAAAACGAAGCGAGAAAACATTCTCATTCAAAACGCAATGCTTCGAATCTGAGATCGAGAGCCAAGGCGAGGGGAGGGTGGGGGCTGGGAAGGGATTGAGTAGACGCTAAGCAAGTGTCGCGGTTGCAGTTAGAAAGCTGCTAGGTCACGTTCTGACGCCGCGCGTAGTTTCTTGGGCTACCACCAGTGTCGCCAATGGTCGCTTTTGATTACCGTTACGTATATGGGAAGTGGGCGGGCTAGGTATATTACTGGCTTTGGTTGAAGCCAACAAGAGGAGTCCCCGCCATCTTTGATGAGGTACAACCACAGATATCGTATAAGGGACTAGATTGGCTGTCTGCTCTGTTGAGCATGGGCTAGCGCTGTGAGAAGCATGGAGCCACATTGAGCGGGTCAAGATGGCGGCGGAGCATGGCATGTTACGCAGGATAGTTTTATTTATTTTTTTTGATTGAAGGTTTACCCAGCAAAAACAGTATTGCTGGGCCAGCAGTGGGCCATTACTGGCAGCCAGCACTGCCAGCAATGGTCCAGCACTATGTTGCCGCTGCCGAACCGTCAATAAAATGTCCGGGCGGCCAACAGAAGGGCCAGCAGTTCAGGCCAACAGCTGGCCAACAGTTGGCACCCCATCAGTTGTCATATGCCACAACAGGGCCATCAGTGGTCCATCACAGGCAGTAGCTGCCACAAGTGGCCCTTCAGTGGCCCTGCAAGTACTTGCCAGAAATGATGGCTAGCCTAATGTGGTCCGCTAGTGGGCCGTTAGTGGCAGCCAGCAACCACGTGACGTAACTGGTGGCTTGCCGAATCTTGTCCGCCAATTTCCCAGTAGTAGCAATAATAATAAAAAAAAAAAAAAGCAAGGATAACCGCAGTTTCCTAAAGCTACAATTTTTTTCCTACTCTTACGAAGTTTGTTAATTAACGCACTGCGCTGGGGAAATTTCCTCGATAGACCGGAAAAACACCGTTTGTATCTGACTAGCTTCGTTCCTGGGCCGTTTACGTGGAAGCCGCGCTCGCTACCGACCGGACTAATTCACTGCACTCGGGTAAGTGCTGGAAGCTATCTGTTTGGTATGCAATTTGTAATCGAATGCTTTCCTCTTTCATTTTACAATATTGCAAGGTATTTTTCATAAAAGTCAGTTTCATATAATTGATAAATTAATTTTTTCAACGTAACAATAGTTTTTTTTTTTACCTTAAGGGAACTTCACTCATTTTCAAGGCGTGTACATACTTAGAGTCGCTTTCCAAAGTTTTGTACTGTCCTTGCCGTCTTGAAAAGAGATTGTTGAATAAATATATATTTACCCGGGTTCATGTCACACTCTGTTACATTTTTAACGTTATGTCTTTCCTTTCTGTTGTCCGAAGCTACATTTGTTTTAAAGAGTAAAAGATATTTTATTTTACTTGTTATTTTTAGAAGCGAATTCCTCCCAGTCTTGTGTATTCAACCCATGGATGAGTACACCACATAGCGTTGCTTTTTTTTTCTTTCAAATAATTAATAAATTTCGTACGCGTATAATTCTTTTTTTTTTTCAACAAACGCTATTTTAATGGTTTTCCAGGAGATGTGTTTCAAGCGGTTTCAAATTTTTTCTTGTTATTCATCCACTCCATTCTATGAATTGTTATTCATGGGAATGGAGTGGGTGTATTTCATGGCTGTAATCTAGTATTTCACGGCTTTATCTGATATCTTTGTCGACGTAAAATTTCATTAGGAAATTAATTCGCCTCTCCACATATGGATTTTTTCTTAACATCCACTAAAATAACACGATGGCGATATCGTCGTCTTCAACTAACTGGTACCATGAGAGACACAGCAAGTGTTGCTTCTGCGCATGCGCAGTCCCGATGCTTCCACCTGTTGTTGGGGGTTGCATTGGTTGCCAGCAACGGGCCACTAGTGGAACTTGCTTGGAGGCCCACAATTCACATCGATGCTGCAGGGCCATCAATGGCTCGCCAACTGATAGCGCTGCCACCAACGGACCACTACCGGGCCGTGAGCGGCAGATTTCAGCCAGCAGTGACCCATCACTGCCAGCTGATGGCCAGCAGTTTCCCAGCACTTGTGTTTTTGCTGGGTAACGACCACCGTGAGCAACTCAATGGGCTATAAGCAGTCGCCGTCCCTAATTTAGGGTCACTGGTTCCAGGGAAGGGAGAGAGAGCCAGTGCCATAAGGCAAACACAACATCCATGCTTCACCGGGATTGCAACCCGGACACCTTTCGGACGAATTATCAGAAGCCATTGCTTAGACCACTGCGCCACCGGGGCGGCGAGGATAGTTTGGACTTGGTTATTGTATAAATCATAGTGAAAGCTTCCTCAGATAAAAATCTTACGCAGAGACAAAAATATAATTGCTGTTACTTATTTGCCTCTTAATATATATATATATATATCATCATCATCATCATTGTCAACCATTATCAATCCACGAAGGTCTCCCCAAGTTTCCTCCACAACGGTCTGTCTTGTGCCAGTCTCCTCCATGTCACCCCTGCATACTTTCGAATTTCATCCACCCATCTCCCATGTGGTCTTCTTCTGGGTCTTTTCCTGTCCCTTGGAATCCAATCTAAAATTTCGGCTGTCCATCGATGATCTGTCCTTCTGGCAGTATGTCCAGCCCATTGCCATTTCAGGGATTTAACTCTGATCATGATGTCTTCCACTCTTGTCATTTTTCGGATCCACGAGTTCCTCTTCTTATCTCTCCTGGTTACACCAAGTATGCACCTCTCCAGGCTGCTTTGAGTTGTCTGCAGCCTTTGTATGTCTCTTTAGTTAAGGCCCACGTCTCTGCACCATACGTAAGCACTGGAAGGATGCATTGATCAAACACTTTTCTTTTAAGACATAATGGCATATTGCTCTTGAAAATTATGCTGTTTCTTCCAAAAGCTCTCCAGGCAAGTTTTGTACGCCGATTAATTTCTTCATCAATGTGACCCTCACTTGATATCTGCTGTCCAAGATAAACGTACATGTCTGTTATCTCCAGCTTTTCTCCATCAATCGATAAATCTTCATTTCCTGTAAAAGCATTGAACATCACTTTTGTCTTCTGAAAGTTCATTTTTAATCCCACTTCTTTACTCTTGTCAGCAAGTTCCTGGATCATACTCTGCAGCTCTGATGGGCTAGTTGCAAAAATGACTACGTCATCAGCAAAACGAAGGATGGTTAGATAATCTCCATTATTATTTATCCCCTTGTTTTCCCAGCTCAGCGACTGAAAAACACCCTCCAATGTGGCATTAAAGAGCTTCGGAGATATGGTGTCACCTTGTCTCACTCCTTTCCAATTTTTACGTGTGTTGTATTTTCAAACAGCCTAATCTTTGCACTTGCATTTTCATAGATGTTATTAATAATATTAATGTATGCATCTTCAATACCGCAGGTTTTCAGAGCCATTGTAACTGCTGATGGTTTCACCGAATCAAAGGCTTTTTCATAATCGATAAAAGCCATGCACAATGGAAGTTCATATTCCCTCGCTCTTTCAATTAGTTCTCTCAGCACGTGGATATGATCTATTGTGCTGTAGCCACTCCTGAATCCAGCTTGTTCTCTCGGTTGAGCCATGTCCAGTGTAACCTACAAGCGGTGTGAAAGAACTTTAGTGAAGATTTTATAAACTACTGATAGGAGGCTGATAGGTCTGTAGTTTCCGAGATCCTCAATGTCACCTTTCTTATGTAGCAGGATCATTGTAGCGGTGTTCCAATCCTCAGGAATCTTTCCTTCATTAAGGCATCGAGTGAAAATTCGGGCGAGTACTGTTTCGATTTCTCCACTTGATTCTTGTATGATGTCTACAGTAATTCCATCTTCTCCTGGAGCTTTTCCCTGCTTCATGTTCTTGATTGCATATGCAACTTCTGATGGAAGGACTGGAGGAACTCTGGTACTGGTATCTTTCATGATGTCTGGAGTGCATGTATCATCCCTTTCATATAATTTGGAGTAGAAATCTTTCACTCTTGTCAAAATTTCGCCTCTATTTCTTGTTACAGAACCATCTTCTTTTCTCAGTGCCATAATCTGTTTTCTTCCCTTACTGAGATGTCCCTTTGCTATCTTTAGACTTTGGTTGTTTTCAATTGCTTTCCTCACTAGTTCACAGTTGAATTTTTCTTACGTCTTCAGTGATACTTTTTCTTACTGTCTTGCATAGCTCTATATATTCCACTTTTGGAAGTCACATCTTCTTTAGTTGTCCTCATCTCTCATCTTTTTTGCATCAACATTTTCGTTTTTCCTGATAATTTATTTACATGCAACTTGTTCTTAGACCCAGCTAATTTTGTTGCTGTTTCCATAAGAGCTTTGGTTACTTTTCTGTTAACTTCAGAGATGTCCACTTCTTCCGATGTTAGGCCTTCTAAAGCAGAGAACCTGTTCTTCAGTTCCAACTTGAAGGTATTATGGTGTTTTTTAAGGTTGGTTATGTCAATAGATTTTGTTTGTCTTATAAGCTTGCCACGTTCAAGTTTAGTGTTGAGGTGCATCTTACATCTCACCAATCTATGGTCACTACCTGTGTTGAACTTGTTTAGCACACTGCAGTCTTCTTTATGACGAATTTTTTGTTACACATAATAAAATCAATTTCACTTGTCGTCCCATTTGGATGTCTCCATGTCCATTTCCTGTGTGGCTTTTTCTTGAAGAAGGAGTTCAAGATGAAAAACCCTTCTGCCTCTGCAAACTCAACGAGAGTATTTCCACGCTGGTTTCTGTTGCCGTGACCGAATTTATCTACTGAAGTTTCATTCTGTTGCCGTTGCCCTATTTTTGCATTGAAATCTCCCATAATTATTTTCAAGTGCTGCTTACCTTTATTATTTAGATGACAAATTTCCTCATAAAATTCTTCAATTTCTTCTTCAGGATGACTTGTGGTGGGTGCATAAGTTTGAATAATCTGAGCCTGGTATCTTCTCGATAGTTGGATAACAAGTCGTGCAGCTCTGTCAGAGGAACTTTCAACTTCTACAACTTTATCCTTCAGTTTCTTGTTTATTATAAATCCAACACCACTAGTTCTGCCAGTATCTGTCCCACGATAGTAGAAGAGATGTCCACTTTTCAGTTCGATGAGATCTTCTCCTTTTCTCCTTACCTCACTTAGCCCCACGATGTCCCACTTGATCCTTTGTAGTTCCTCTTCCAATTCAAGAAGCCTTGAATCAGAAGATAGGGAGCGTCCATTGTACGTAGCCAAGGTCAGCGTCAGATGGCAGCCTAGTCCGGTCCTCCGGGGGATTCTTAGCACCCTCTGCCTTCATGTCGCACTGGCCGCTGCCTTGGCCAGGTACATTCCAGCTGCCGGAGACTGAGGGCCAAGATTTAAGTTGTGGAATCATTTTGGAGGGGTTTGGCCATAACTCACCACGCTGGCCAAGCGGGTTGGTGAGTGTGGGATAGAATTTCCTCTAATCCCGATGGTATAGTTATACCGCCATTGGCGGTCGTCAGAGCCCCTTTAGTGGGAACAGGATGCACCACGAGAAGGCGGGGTTGACAGTTGTCAAGGAGAGGCTGTGATGTTACGCATCACCTGACCTTACATCTCACATAAATATATATATATATATATATTCTATAAAGAAGATACCTAAGCAAAAAAATACATATATAATTTTGACTCACACCTAGTACAACATAGAAAAGGTTATGTATCTACCTGTGTGAGTAAAAGGAGAAAAGATAAAAAAATAAAATAAAACAACTGAATGTAGAAGGTGTCGAGAATACTGAGCCTTGGCTTTATCAAGGACCAGCAAAAACTCTGCATTTTCTCACTTCCACAAAGACCTAGTTGGAAATGGGTTTCTGCAAGGCCATAGATGCAAGTAACATTCCCACCTAAAATAGTTTAAAAAATATATATATAAGTCATGTCCTCCGTAGAGTAGCATGACCTAGCACTAGTTAACAATTTCGCTTGCATCCATAAACCTTCCTGGCCCGACCCATGCTCTTCATCTGTTACTATTAAACAGAGAGTAGAAGATTAAAGAGAACTCAAGCTGTGAGAGTGACATAATAATTAGAAATGATTTTCAGCTATAACGAAATTTCAAGTTCGTTTGAGAGAGAATTTAAACCTGAAAAACAATGCAAAAGAAATCCAAATTTTACATTGCAATTAAAAAGGAAATGTTAATTTATAACGAACAGATTTTTGAAAGAAAACTTGTCTAAAACCCCCTACTCTACAACTTATGACAGCACGAAAACGAGAATAAGTTAAAGATAATAATTAACTAAAGAAAACTTTGTGAAAGTTATATACCTTAAACAGTTAGTTGCAATATGTACAAAGTATTTCAGCAGTGCTTTAAGTGCATAATTAATTAGTTATTAAGAACTTAACTACATTGAAAAAACAGCGCATAGACAGCGCATAGAAAAGGAACGAGCTTAGCCATCTTCTGTTCCTAGGTACCCCAAAAGACGCTCAAAGTTACAAAGAAAAGTAAGAGTTAAAACCCGCAAAAATGTTAACAGACAAACCAATGCTTAAAAGCTGAAAAGCTAAAAAACGACAGAGAAAAGGTACATGAAGTACAAACATTGAACTTATAAAACCTAGCACCCAAAAACAAGGAAGAGAGCTTACCTCTTGTGTGACAAAAACTTTTCTCCTCACAAGAGAAGAAAATGGCTGACCTCTTCCGCCACTCCCTAGACGCTGGGGGGCAGTGAGGGTGGGGCTGATGGCCTCCTCATACAGCAAGAAACCAACGCGCGGAGATTTTAACCAGAGAAAAAAAATATATAAACTTAAGACTGTGGATCTGTATGATCAGAAAGAGCAGAATTAACTCTCCAGAATACATGAGAAATATTATAAAATACACGAGCAGTTTATTTAATAATCTTTGCATGTATTAAATCACCTTAGTGAGCTTCTATAGATTAATCAGAATCTTATTAATTTTAATGTTGGTTTTACTATTTTTAGTATAGCTATCCTAGTGATGAATAACTAGTTTTCTTTTTTATTTGTTTTTATTTTCTTTTATAAACAGATTTTTAAGCTTTTTTTGTGATTTTGTTTATATTATTTAATTTTTTGTTTTAATAGGACCGTCATATCCATAGCACTAAGGTTCCTTTAGGTAGTTAATAGGCATCCTCTAGCCAACTTCCTTACGGCTTTGATTGGTCAGAATCATATTATTAACTGTGTAGAAAATTAAAGCAGATCTGCCAACCTTACTCTATTATTCAGAATAATTTTTCTTAAAGTTCTTTTGATGAAAGAAGAAGGAATTTCGTTCTCTAGAAAACTTTCTAATAGTATATTAATGTGGTAATTGAAGTCCAAATTGTTGCTGCAAATTCTTGAAATTCTTAGGACCTGAGAAATTAGTACATTCTCAATTACTTTGGTTGAAATGTTATTATTCCAGTGTAGATATTTAATTACTTTGAAAGAAAAATTAACTCTTTTATCAAAGAGGCTAATAGATGGGTTACCTCTGTTGAGCTTAATGCTTAAGTCTAGGAACTCAAGTTCCTGATTACTGTGGTTGGTTTTACATAAGTTAAGAGAGCTAGGATAGATATTATCAAAATCACTCTCTATAACTTCTGAATTATTGATACACAGCAGATCATCAATATATCTAAAAGTGTAAAGGTAGTTATCTGAGCAGGTGGGGTGATTTTTAATGAATTTATATTCCTTAAAGAACAGGAATAGATTAGCGATATTCGTGGACGTTGATGTTCCCATTGGAATACCGTTCACTTGCTTATAGAGAGTATTATTATATAAGATATGGTTATTTTTTATGCAGCAATTGAGATAAGAGTTCCAAGTTCCTACATCAACAAATTGGTTAAGTTTAAATTCTGCATACAGCTCTTTAAAGGTAGTGATTATATCTGATAGAGGCAGATTAGTATATAGGTTTTCAAAATCATAACTATTAATATCTAGGGGACAAACTTTGAGTATAGTAGAAATTACTTCTGCATTATTATTAATTATCCAAAAATCTCTGTACATCAAGTTAGAACAGTTTCTAATGTGTTTCAAAACCTTCTTTAAGACATCTTCAAAAGCAAGATCTATTTTCTTTTTATGACTCCTTACTCCACTAGCTATGAACCTGAACTTCACAGGATCCTTATGAAACTTAACCGTTGCAAAAAGAAATGGAAATTCAGGCTCATATCTTCTAGTTTGTGGAATTTTAAGTTTCTTGAAGAATGCCTTAAACCGATTTTCTAACTGCTTGGTAGAATAACTTACGGGCTCGTATGTTACTCTATTATTGAGTTCCATAGTTAACAATTCAAAATAGAACTTCTTACAGATAATTGCAAAATTATTGCTAGCTTTATCCGTAGTGGTAAAAATAAATTGGTCTTGTAGTTTGGAGAGTGACCTTTTAGCTTCTCCAGAGAAAAAGAGATTTCTGTCGAAACAAAAGTCCAGACCTGCCAACTCACCGGTGAAGCTATTGATTATATTATATTTCCATTCTGCGAAGGCCTCAATAGGCTGATTGTACGTTAAACTGGTTTTTACGATGTACTTATTTACATCTTGAGTGAAGCTCTCAAGAATCCTTTCTTTGGAAATTGTGAAGGAAGGTCTGAATTTAGAGCCATACTCTAATAAATTCCTAAGCTTTTCATTTTCAACAAAACTCAAGTTTCCGGTGATAATATGGTTGTAATTCTTATCATAGTGAACTGTTTCTTTATGTTCATCACAAGAACAAGTAGTAATTTATTAGAGTATGGCTCTAAATTCAGACCTTCCTTCACAATTTCCAAAGAAAGGATTCTTGAGAGCTTCACTCAAGATGTAAATAAGTACATCGTAAAAACCAGTTTAACGTACAATCAGCCTATTGAGGCCTTCGCAGAATGGAAATATAATATAATCAATAGCTTCACCGGTGAGTTGGCAGGTCTGGAACATGAGAAATATTATAAAATACACGAGCAGTTTATTTAATAATCTTTGCATGTATTAAATCACCTTAGTGAGCTTCTATAGATTAATCAGAATCTTATTAATTTTAATGTTGGTTTTACTATTTTTAGTATAGCTATCCTAGTGATGAATAACTAGTTTTCTTTTTTATTTGTTTTTATTTTCTTTTATAAACAGATTTTTAAGCTTTTTTTGTGATTTTGTTTATATTATTTAATTTTTTGTTTTAATAGGACCGTCATATCCATAGCACTAAGGTTCCTTTAGGTAGTTAATAGGCATCCTCTAGCCAACTTCCTTACGGCTTTGATTGGTCAGAATCATATTATTAACTGTGTAGAAAATTAAAGCAGATCTGCCAACCTTACTCTATTATTCAGAATAATTTTTCTTAAAGTTCTTTTGATGAAAGAAGAAGGAATTTCGTTCTCTAGAAAACTTTCTAATAGTATATTAATGTGGTAATTGAAGTCCAAATTGTTGCTGCAAATTCTTGAAATTCTTAGGACCTGAGAAATTAGTACATTCTCAATTACTTTGGTTGAAATGTTATTATTCCAGTGTAGATATTTAATTACTTTGAAAGAAAAATTAACTCTTTTATCAAAGAGGCTAATAGATGGGTTACCTCTGTTGAGCTTAATGCTTAAGTCTAGGAACTCAAGTTCCTGATTACTGTGGTTGGTTTTACATAAGTTAAGAGAGCTAGGATAGATATTATCAAAATCACTCTCTATAACTTCTGAATTATTGATACACAGCAGATCATCAATATATCTAAAAGTGTAAAGGTAGTTATCTGAGCAGGTGGGGTGATTTTTAATGAATTTATATTCCTTAAAGAACAGG
Source organism: Macrothele yani (assembly GCA_039090855.1). Classification (NCBI taxonomy): domain Eukaryota; kingdom Metazoa; phylum Arthropoda; class Arachnida; order Araneae; family Macrothelidae; genus Macrothele; species Macrothele yani. The sequence continues at coordinate 105,898,297 of CM077014.1, read as the reverse complement.
AATAGATTAGCGATATTCGTGGACGTTGATGTTCCCATTGGAATACCGTTCACTTGCTTATAGAGAGTATTATTATATAAGATATGGTTATTTTTTATGCAGCAATTGAGATAAGAGTTCCAAGTTCCTACATCAACAAATTGGTTAAGTTTAAATTCTGCATACAGCTCTTTAAAGGTAGTGATTATATCTGATAGAGGCAGATTAGTATATAGGTTTTCAAAATCATAACTATTAATATCTAGGGGACAAACTTTGAGTATAGTAGAAATTACTTCTGCATTATTATTAATTATCCAAAAATCTCTGTACATCAAGTTAGAACAGTTTCTAATGTGTTTCAAAACCTTCTTTAAGACATCTTCAAAAGCAAGATCTATTTTCTTTTTATGACTCCTTACTCCACTAGCTATGAACCTGAACTTCACAGGATCCTTATGAAACTTAACCGTTGCAAAAAGAAATGGAAATTCAGGCTCATATCTTCTAGTTTGTGGAATTTTAAGTTTCTTGAAGAATGCCTTAAACCGATTTTCTAACTGCTTGGTAGAATAACTTACGGGCTCGTATGTTACTCTATTATTGAGTTCCATAGTTAACAATTCAAAATAGAACTTCTTACAGATAATTGCAAAATTATTGCTAGCTTTATCCGTAGTGGTAAAAATAAATTGGTCTTGTAGTTTGGAGAGTGACCTTTTAGCTTCTCCAGAGAAAAAGAGATTTCTGTCGAAACAAAAGTCCAGACCTGCCAACTCACCGGTGAAGCTATTGATTATATTATATTTCCATTCTGCGAAGGCCTCAATAGGCTGATTGTACGTTAAACTGGTTTTTACGATGTACTTATTTCACACATCTTGAGTGAAGCTCTCAAGAATCCTTTCTTTGGAAATTGTGAAGGAAGGTCTGAATTTAGAGCCATACTCTAATAAATTCCTAAGCTTTTCATTTTCAACAAAACTCAAGTTTCCGGTGATAATATGGTTGTAATTCTTATCATAGTGAACTGTTTCTTTATGTTCATCACAAGAACAAGTAGTAATTTATTAGAGTATGGCTCTAAATTCAGACCTTCCTTCACAATTTCCAAAGAAAGGATTCTTGAGAGCTTCACTCAAGATGTAAATAAGTACATCGTAAAAACCAGTTTAACGTACAATCAGCCTATTGAGGCCTTCGCAGAATGGAAATATAATATAATCAATAGCTTCACCGGTGAGTTGGCAGGTCTGGAACATGAGAAATATTATAAAATACACGAGCAGTTTATTTAATAATCTTTGCATGTATTAAATCACCTTAGTGAGCTTCTATAGATTAATCAGAATCTTATTAATTTTAATGTTGGTTTTACTATTTTTAGGTATAGCTATCCTAGTGATGAATAACTAGTTTTCTTTTTTTATTTGTTTTTATTTTCTTTTATAAACAGATTTTTAAGCTTTTTTTGTGATTTTGTTTATATTATTTAATTTTTTGTTTTAATAGGACCGTCATATCCATAGCACTAAGGTTCCTTTAGGTAGTTAATAGGCATCCTCTAGCCAACTTCCTTACGGCTTTGATTGGTCAGAATCATATTATTAACTGTGTAGAAAATTAAAGCAGATCTGCCAACCTTACTCTATTATTCAGAATAATTTTTCTTAAAGTTCTTTTGATGAAAGAAGAAGGAATTTCGTTCTCTAGAAAACTTTCTAATAGTATATTAATGTGGTAATTGAAGTCCAAATTGTTGCTGCAAATTCTTGAAATTCTTAGGACCTGAGAAATTAGTACATTCTCAATTACTTTGGTTGAAATGTTATTATTCCAGTGTAGATATTTAATTACTTTGAAAGAAAAATTAACTCTTTTATCAAAGAGGCTAATAGATGGGTTACCTCTGTTGAGCTTAATGCTTAAGTCTAGGAACTCAAGTTCCTGATTACTGTGGTTGGTTTTACATAAGTTAAGAGAGCTAGGATAGATATTATCAAAATCACTCTCTATAACTTCTGAATTATTGATACACAGCAGATCATCAATATATCTAAAAGTGTAAAGGTAGTTATCTGAGCAGGTGGGGTGATTTTTAATGAATTTATATTCCTTAAAGAACAGGAATAGATTAGCGATATTCGTGGACGTTGATGTTCCCATTGGAATACCGTTCACTTGCTTATAGAGAGTATTATTATATAAGATATGGTTATTTTTTATGCAGCAATTGAGATAAGAGTTCCAAGTTCCTACATCAACAAATTGGTTAAGTTTAAATTCTGCATACAGCTCTTTAAAGGTAGTGATTATATCTGATAGAGGCAGATTAGTATATAGGTTTTCAAAATCATAACTATTAATATCTAGGGGACAAACTTTGAGTATAGTAGAAATTACTTCTGCATTATTATTAATTATCCAAAAATCTCTGTACATCAAGTTAGAACAGTTTCTAATGTGTTTCAAAACCTTCTTTAAGACATCTTCAAAAGCAAGATCTATTTTCTTTTTATGACTCCTTACTCCACTAGCTATGAACCTGAACTTCACAGGATCCTTATGAAACTTAACCGTTGCAAAAAGAAATGGAAATTCAGGCTCATATCTTCTAGTTTGTGGAATTTTAAGTTTCTTGAAGAATGCCTTAAACCGATTTTCTAACTGCTTGGTAGAATAACTTACGGGCTCGTATGTTACTCTATTATTGAGTTCCATAGTTAACAATTCAAAATAGAACTTCTTACAGATAATTGCAAAATTATTGCTAGCTTTATCCGTAGTGGTAAAAATAAATTGGTCTTGTAGTTTGGAGAGTGACCTTTTTAGCTTCTCCAGAGAAAAAGAGATTTCTGTCGAAACAAAAGTCCAGACCTGCCAACTCACCGGTGAAGCTATTGATTATATTATATTTCCATTCTGCGAAGGCCTCAATAGGCTGATTGTACGTTAAACTGGTTTTTACGATGTACTTATTTACATCTTGAGTGAAGCTCTCAAGAATCCTTTCTTTGGAAATTGTGAAGGAAGGTCTGAATTTAGAGCCATACTCTAATAAATTCCTAAGCTTTTCATTTTCAACAAAACTCAAGTTTCCGGTGATAATATGGTTGTAATTCTTATCATAGTGAACTGTTTCTTTATGTTCATCACAAGAACAAGTAGTAATTTATTAGAGTATGGCTCTAAATTCAGACCTTCCTTCACAATTTCCAAAGAAAGGATTCTTGAGAGCTTCACTCAAGATGTAAATAAGTACATCGTAAAAACCAGTTTAACGTACAATCAGCCTATTGAGGCCTTCGCAGAATGGAAATATAATATAATCAATAGCTTCACCGGTGAGTTGGCAGGTCTGGAACATGAGAAATATTATAAAATACACGAGCAGTTTATTTAATAATCTTGCATGTATTAAATCACCTTAGTGAGCTTCTATAGATTAATCAGAATCTTATTAATTTTAATGTTGGTTTTACTATTTTTAGTATAGTTATCCTAGTGATGAATAACTAGTTTTCTTTTTATTTGTTTTTATTTTCTTTTATAAACAGATTTTTAAGCTTTTTTTTGTGATTTTGTTTATATTATTTAATTTTTGTTTTAATAGGACCGTCATATCCATAGCACTAAGGTTCCTTTAGGTAGTTAATAGGCATCCTCTAGCCAACTTCCTTACGGCTTTGATTGGTCAGAATCATATTATTAACTGTGTAGAAAATTAAAGCAGATCTGCCAACCTTACTCTATTATTCAGAATAATTTTTCTTAAAGTTCTTTTGATGAAAGAAGAAGGAATTTCGTTCTCTAGAAAACTTTCTAATAGTATATTAATGTGGTAATTGAAGTCCAAATTGTTGCTGCAAATTCTTGAAATTCTTAGGACCTGAGAAATTAGTACATTCTCAATTACTTTGGTTGAAATGTTATTATTCCAGTGTAGATATTTAATTACTTTGAAAGGAAAATTAACTCTTTTATCAAAGAGGCTAATAGAAAGTTTTCTAGAGAACGAAAATTCCTTCTTCTTTCATCAAAAGAACTTTAAGAAAAATTATTCTGAATAATAGAGTAAGGTTGGCAGATCTGCTTTAATTTTCTACACAGTTAATAATATGATTCTGGCCAATCAAAGCCGTAAGGAAGTTGGCTAGAGATGCCTATTAACTACCTAAAAGGAACCTTAGTGCTATGGATATGACGGTCCTATTAAAAACAAAAAATTAAATAATATAAACAAAATCACAAAAAAAGCTTAAAAATCTGTTTATAAAAGAAAATAAAAACAAATAAAAAAGAAAACTAGTTATTCATCACTAGGATAGCTATACTAAAAATAGTAAAACCAACATTAAAATTAATAAGATTCTGATTAATCTATAGAAGCTCACTAAGGTGATTTAATACATGCAAAGATTATTAAATAAACTGCTCGTGTATTTTATAATAGTGGTTGGTTTTACATAAGTTAAGAGAGCTAGGATAGATATTATCAAAATCACTCTCTATAACTTCTGAATTATTGATACACAGCAGATCATCAATATATCTAAAAGTGTAAAGGTAGTTATCTGAGCAGGTGGGGTGATTTTTAATGAATTTATATTCCTTAAAGAACAGGAATAGATTAGCGATATTCGTGGACGTTGATGTTCCCATTGGAATACCGTTCACTTGCTTATAGAGAGTATTATTATATAAGATATGGTTATTTTTTATGCAGCAATTGAGATAAGAGTTCCAAGTTCCTACATCAACAAATTGGTTAAGTTTAAATTCTGCATACAGCTCTTTAAAGGTAGTGATTATATCTGATAGAGGCAGATTAGTATATAGGTTTTCAAAATCATAACTATTAATATCTAGGGGACAAACTTTGAGTATAGTAGAAATTACTTCTGCATTATTATTAATTATCCAAAAATCTCTGTACATCAAGTTAGAACAGTTTCTAATGTGTTTCAAAACCTTCTTTAAGACATCTTCAAAAGCAAGATCTATTTTCTTTTTATGACTCCTTACTCCACTAGCTATGAACCTGAACTTCACAGGATCCTTATGAAACTTAACCGTTGCAAAAAGAAATGGAAATTCAGGCTCATATCTTCTAGTTTGTGGAATTTTAAGTTTCTTGAAGAATGCCTTAAACCGATTTTCTAACTGCTTGGTAGAATAACTTACGGGCTCGTATGTTACTCTATTATTGAGTTCCATAGTTAACAATTCAAAATAGAACTTCTTACAGATAATTGCAAAATTATTGCTACTACGTCATCAGCAAAACGAAGTTGGGTTAGATAATCTCCATTAATCTTTATCCCCTTGTTTTCCCAGCTCAGTGACTGAAAAACACCCTCCAATGTGGCATTAAAGAGCTTCGGAGATATGGTGTCACCTTGTCTCACTCCCTTTCCAATTTTTATGTGTGTTGTATTTTCAAACAGCCTAATCTTTCCACTTGCATTTTCATAGATGTTATTAATAATATTAATGTATGCATCTTCAATACCGCAGGTTTTCAGAGCCATTGTAACTGCTGATGGTTTCACCGAATCAAAGGCTTTTTCATAATCGATAAAAGCATGCACAATGGAAGTTCATATTCCCTCGCTCTTTCAATTAGTTCTCTCAGCACATGGATATGATCTATTGTGCTGTAGCCACCCTCCTGAATCCAGCTTGTTCTCTCGGTTGAGCCATGTCCAGTGTTACCTTCAAGCGGTGTGAAAGAACTTTAGTGAAGATTTTATAAACTACTGATAGGAGGCTGATAGGTCTGTAGTTTCCGAGATCTTCAATGTCACCTTTCTTATGTAGCAGGATCATTGTAGCGGTGTTCCAATCCTCAGGAATCTTTCCTTCATTAAGGCATCGAGTGAAAATTTGGGCGAGTACTGTTTCAATTGCTCCACTTGCTTCTTGTATGATGTCTACTGTAATTCCATCTTCTCCTGGAGCTTTTCCCCGCTTCATGTTCTTGATTGCCTGTGCAACTTCTGCTGGAAGGACTGGAGGAACTCTGGTAGTGGTATCTTTCATGATGTCTGGAGTGCATGTATCATCACTTTCATATAATTTGGAGTAGAAATCTTTCACTCTTGTCAAAATTTCGCCTCTATTTCCTGTTACAGAACCATCTTCTTTCCTCAGTGCCATAATCTGTTTTCTTCCCTTAGTGAGACGTCCCTTTGCTATCTTTAGGCTTTGGTTGTTTTCAATTGCTTTCCTCACTAGTTCACAGTTGAATTTTCTTACGTCTTCAGTGATACTTTTTCGTACTGTCTTGCATAGCTCTATATATTCCACTTTGGAAGTCAGATCTTCTTTAGTTGTCCTCATCTCTCTTCTTTTTTGCATCAACATTTTCGTTTTTCCTGATAATTTATTTACATGCAACTTGTTCTTAGACCCAGCTAATTTTGTTGCTGTTTCCATAAGAGCTTTGGTTACTTTTCTGTTAACTTCAGAGATGTCCACTTCTTCCGATGTTAGGCCTTCTAAAGCAGAGAACCTGTTCTTCAGTTCCAACTTGAAGGTATTATGGTGTTTTTTAAGGTTGGTTATGTCAATAGATTTTGTTTGTCTTATGAGCTTGCCACGTTCAAGTTTAGTGTTGAGGTGCATCTTACATCTCACCAATCTATGGTCACTACCTGTGTTGAACTTGTTTAGCACACTGCAGTCTTCTATGACGAATTTTTTGTTACACATAATAAAACAATTTCACTTGTCGTCCCATTTGGATGTCTCCATGTCCATTTCCTGTGTGGCTTTTTCTTGAAGAAGGAGTTCAAGATGAAAACCCTTCTTGCCTCTGCAAACTCAACGAGAGTATTTCCACGCTGGTTTCTGTTGCCGTGACCGAATTTACCTACTGAAGTTTCATTCTGTTGCCGTTGCCCTATTTTTGCATTGAAATCTCCCATAATTATTTTCAAGTGCTGCTTACCTTTATTATTTAGATGACAAGATTCCTCATAAAATTCTTCAATTTCTTCTTCAGGATGACTTGTGGTGGGTGCATAAGTTTGAATAATCTGAGCCTGGTATCTTTTCGAGAGTTGGATAACAAGCCGTGCAGCTCTGTCAGAGGAACTTTCAACTTCTACAACTTTATCCTTCAGTTTCTTGTTTATTATAAATCCAACACCGCTAGTTCTGCCAGTATCTGTCCCACGATAGTAGAAGAGATGTCCACTTTTCAGTTCAATGAGATCTTCTCTTTTCTCCTTACCTCACTTAGCCCTACGATGTCCCACTTGATCCTTTGTAGTTCCGCTTCCAATTCAAGAAGCCTTGAATCAGAAGATAGGGAGCGTCCATTGTACGCAGCCAAGGTCAGCATCAGATGGCAGCCTAGTCCGGTCCTCCGGGGATTCTTAGCACCCTCTGCCTTCATGTCGCACTGGCCGCTGCCTTGGCCAGGTACATTCCAGCTGCCGGAGACTGAGGGCCAAGATTTAAGTTGTGGAGTCATTTTGGAGGGGTTTGGCCATAACTCACCACGCTGGCCAAGCGGGTTGGTGAGTGTGGGATAGAATTTCCTCTAATCCCGATGGTATAGTTATACCGCTATTGGCGGTCGTCAGAGCCCCTTTAGTAGGAACAGGATGCACCACGAGAAGGCGGGGTTGACATTTGTCAAGGAGAGGCTGTGATGTTACGCATCACCTGACCTTACATCCCATATATATATATATATATATTAAAATTTAAAGCTGGTATTGTATGCAAGTATAGAAAATAATTGGAAAACATTTTTAAGAAGGAAATGCGGCAACGATTTAAAATAATGTAAACGCAAATAATAAATTTTTTAAAATCAATAAGTAGCTATTAAATCCAGCAAACTATTGATTTGAACCCGAAAAAAAAGGCTTCCACGTGCTTTACATAGAAAAGCTGAAATAATGTGAATCTTTTTACTTGTTGCTATTACCTCTGTCATTCTGATTTATTTATTATGTTTGCTCAAAAAGTTTTGAATTTCACCAAAAATGTTGATATTTCGTCTTGTTATGCAGTAAGGAAATTTCAGTTTATAACATTTCACATTTATTTGGGCAATAAAGCAACGAAATGGCGTATTAAATGTAAGCATTCATTAACAAGGAAACGTTAAAATCATATCTCTCAGCAAATTAAAACCAGCGTGATATTTTTTCATATCGTAGATACCGGAATGTCTTCTCTGGAGTTTAAGACCTGGCCGAATCTGAAATAATTCAATATTTTGCAAGACCCTTGGCATTCTAGTTAGCACTAAGGAATATTACTGTTTTTTACTTAAATTTTATAACTTCCGCTGCTAAATGGGTACTGACTGCTTTGAATCTCAATATAAATAGAAAATCACAGTACCAAACTCGTATTTCTTTGACTTAATGCAAAGTAGCCTTGCTTAAATGGATCGTGATGACCCGCTGAAAATGGCGCCTACCTTCTCACGCCTCATGGGCTGGGTGTCCAATCTAGCTTCTTGTATATGATATCTGTGGGTACAACTACCAGTGTTGCCAATTTAGGGGATTCTGGATTGGCGTTAGCAACAAAAACAGTAGTTTGGGATTAGCGACTTTTTTAGGGGATTTTGTTTTGTTTTAACAATTTCAGCGATTTCTTTTATTTACAGTTTTAAGCATTTTAAATACGGTTTTTGAATCAGGAGAATGTCTTCTTCACTTTCCGCAGATCTAACAGCCATAACTGTGAAATTTAATACTTGTAGAATGCAACCCCTTTCCTTCTCGCCTTTGTTTCCATCAGTCACAGAAAGCTTGCCGATGCTCGATGAGTTTGCCTGGGATTCCTTAGACAGCGAGTGTGATGGTGGTGAGACTTACTACAGTGTATCCACTTGCAGAAATGTTCTATCATTATACAAAACTTTTGTTTTATTCTTCATTAAAACAAAAGTTTTGTTTAATATAAATCAAAGAAACGGTAACACGTAACTGGATATAACGTTTGCTTTTGCAAGAAATTTCATCTTCAACGCTATAATTTATTGGTTCACCATGTTTTACATTAAGTATTTTTAGCTGGTCATCTTAGCCATTTAAAACTTGTTTCTGTATATCCTCTCCCCCTTAAGTCTGTGTACAATTGAAGCCATATTACCATTCACCCGATGTGGGTCCGGGTTCGAATCTCGGTAAGGCATGAATGTTGTGTTTGTCTTTCAGCACTGGTTCTCTTCCTTCCCTGGGAATAGTAGACTTAAATTAGAGACTTTTTTTTTTTTTGATTGGAGGTTTAACGACCACCGTGAGCTACTCAATGGGCTATAAGCAGTCGCCCGTCCCTAATTTAGGGTCACTGGTTCCAGGGAAAGGAGAGAGCCAGTGCCGTAAGACAAACACAACATCCATGCCTCACCGGGATTCGAACCCGGACCCCGTTCGGACGAATGATCAGAGGCCATCGCTTAGACCACTGCGCCACCGGGGCGACAAATTAGAGATGGGTGACTTCTTAAAGCCTATCGTGTTGCTCATGGTGTTCGTCATGTTGTTTACTTTCGGTTTGGATGAAAAGTTGGTTTCGCATATCATGAGACGCACATACATATGCGCTATTTAAAAATTGATAAGCCGCCCCAGTGGTGCAGTGGTCTAAGCGATGGCCTCTGATCATTCGTCCGAACGGGTCCGGGTTCGAATCCCGGTGAGGCATGGATGTTGTGTTTGTCTTACGGCACTGGCTCTCTCCCTTCCCTGGAACCAGTGACCCTAAATTAGGGACGGGCGACTGCTTATAGCCCATTGAGTTGCTCACGGTGGTCGTTAAACCTCCAATCAAAAAAAAAAAAAAGTAACAAAGGCGTCGCATTCACTTCTTTTTACATTATTATTAATTTAAAGTATCAAAGCCGCCCATTAATTTAAGTATCAAAGATGGCGCAGTGGTCTAAGCGATGGCTTCTGATCATTCGTCCGAAAGGGGCCCGGGTTGAAACGGGGCCGTCGAGATCACATCAGTCACTTCGTTCCTCATCTGTACAGGTTTTGTGACGTCACGAAAAGGATCTTTTCAGTCCAGCGCTGTCGCAGCCATTGCTTCTCTACGGAACAGAAGATTCAGGCTGCGTTTTCGTGTTTAATGACGTGATCTGAATTTCGCGAATGTTGTTGCATTTTATTTGTGCTGTTTCTTCTCCAATATTCTCTAGTAAACACTTATTGGACAGCATTTTTAATTTGCTAAGATAACACAACACGAGGATCATAGCGTTTGTTTACATTGCGTTTTGTTGACAAAATGATCAGTAACAGGCGATCTTGGCTGCAACTTTTGGGAAACTCGGAGTTAACCGATGCAAAAACAAATATAGGAAAGAAATATACACTTTATTTAGTTGTGAAACTACAATTTACAAGTTCTTGGCGATAAGAAAATACGAGTTGATGAAATGCCCTGGTAAAATCAAATTTGCGAGAAGAGCAAAAATAGCCCTACTTGAATATGTTTTTAAAAATAAATCCAACTGCAATAAAAAAATTTACATACTTCTAATACACATCACTATTACGGAGAGACGTACATAATGTAATAAGTTAATATATAATATGCGTTGCTAAAACATGGAAATAGCAATGTTTTTGTTTATTTACTGATGCCACGTATTTGGAGGATTTTCACATGTAATAAGTTAATGGGTTTTAAGTAGTAAATAAAATAGGCATGCATATAATTCAATGATTTCTGAGTTTCTAATATATATATATATATTGCAGACCATAGACATATATACACCCAATTTACAGGCAAGATTTATTTATTTATTATTAGACAGAGGATTCATCGAGGACAAATTGTGGAGGTCATGAGTACAACTTTTTGCAAATTCCAAATTGTTGAGCATACGCTGACAAAGTGTATGCTCAACAATTTGGAATTTGCAAAAAGTTGTAATCATTTCTGAGAAATCTGATCATACCACATGTTGTTATTCAACACATCAAGGTGATCAATTTTAGCTCAAATGACAGAGAACATTGCTTAACAGCAGCCCTTATGCTAATTCACATTTAACCTAATTTTTATGGTCACAGAAATTAATGGAGAGCTAGTCTTAGTACACGAGAAAAGTAGTTCATATTTTCTACTATCAGGTTACGGTACTGAATCAGCTCTGGTTCACTGTTCTCCATGTAACATCTCCAGTACCAATATCTGATTACCAAAAGTAATGCTGCCATTTTTAGGTTGAACTGCTTATGATAATCTATTCATCTTATTAGTTAACCAACAAAGTTTTCACTAGAGTAATTATTTGTTTACTTTAGCTATAGATTACCACATATGGTAATTAACATAATAATTCGCTCATAAATTTATTGTTTCTACATATAGTAATAATGATAAATCTTTAATAGGTTGACAAAATTTATTCAGACTATGTATACTTTGATGTGGATACTTAACATTTATTATCCACCACCATCTTAGAATAAAATCAATAAATTCTTTTGTACCTGTGATTTCACAACTTAATTCTGCTTTATGCACCTCAAGAGCTGCACTGTTACTTTCATGAAAGAGATTTAGTGCATGAGCAAAATTCTGTCGTTCGGTTGCCGTTGGAAACAAAACATTTTGAGAAAGCCGTGGTTCGTGTTTTACAACATGATTCCTTTCACTCTCATAAATCTGTTTCAAAAGTTGCAAGCTTGCAGAACACAATTCTCTATGGTCAGTAGGGCATGGATAATATAAGGTTTGATTTGTGGAAGTTTGGTTCAACCAGTTATTTCTAATGGCTTTTATTAAATGAACAGTGTCAAAAAAAAAAAAAAAAACAACAACTTTTTTTCAGCACAGTGAGGGTGTTGAATGCATGGTTTCAATTGGCCACTACACATAAGTTCAAACTTGTTGCGATTGATCCTGTTGTTGTCTGAAATTAAGCATAAAACTGTATAACCACAGTCTGCTAAAATGTCTAGGACTTGCAGGGTGTATGTGTGCAGGGTTTCAGCTGTAGCATTTTTTACCAGAACCAAGGCAACAACATCTTTATTCTTTGATAACAATGAAGAAATAATGAAAGTCTGAATTGTAGTAGCTGCTGTCTTTGAATTTACAGAAAAACCAGCAAGATGGCCTTGTTGGAAACTAACAGATGGTGTTATGTAAATTTCATCTATTAGGAGATTAACTATCTAATCATGATTTTCAAGAAGATCTACTTTCTTTTTAAAATAAGCTTTATGGCAGTTAATGTTACTTCCACCTTTTTGGTTTAGGGCTGTACCTAGTTTTTTCAAGTGCATAGGATGTGGTAGTGTAAGTACAGCACTGTTTCTTATCATTGTGTATGATGCAGGATAGCAAAAATAAAGTGTAGAAGCCCACACCAGAAGATCTGAAGTGTATCTCACTTGTGTTGAGGTAATTAATTTAACTTGCTCTGTAAAAAATTTCACTTTTAATTTAATACCTTTGTCATCTTCAGCATCATTATCCTCTGTCTCATCACAATATTCTATCAATAAATTTGTAGCTGCAGAAAGTTTTTGGGAAAAACTCATGTTGTTTCCTTTATATGAAGTTAAATGGCTAATTAAACTATCAAATTTGGTCCACCTATCACATTTTTTCTCTGGTCCCAATAGCCACTCAAATGAATGCATATGAACAGCAGTACCAGAATGCCAAATATTGACTCACAAATTACTATTTATTTTCAAAGATACAACAATTTCTGGACACCCTGAATCCTCAATTTTATAAAACAACATAAAAAGAATCTCTACAGAGAAACACCCAATCACCACTAATTTTAGAACCACAAGAATTAGCAAACTTCTCAAAAGAAGTGACGACATCTTCAGAACACCACAGCATGAATCTCTTTTCATCCCGGGCAACTATTTCTTGATGCCTCTTAGATGGAGATTTTCATTTGCTGGGCATTGTTTTGGTAAGGTAAGAAGGCTGGTTTACAAAAATGGTTGGTTACGCATCTGCAGTAAGTCTAAGCTTTTTCCTTGGAACTACAAGTAAAGTTCCATCGCTTTTAGTTACTCTATCTTCTCTTATAATAACAGTTTCACTGAAGTGATTTATACAAACCACAGCAGAATCACTTGGACTAAAATCAGCACGGTAAATGTTACGTATCCACAAAGCACGGCTATGTTCATCCTTCGGGAAAAAACCCCACTGGTGTGAAACCTTTATCAGTATTATAGTTCGATTTACATTCTGGTACACAGCACTTTCGTCCCATCTAAAAATAAGAGGAAACAAATGCTTAATTTGCATGTATGAGTAATATAAATATATAGAAAACCAACAGATTCAAAAGACAACTAGTCAAAATGCATGGATACACGTTTGGTCTCAGAATATATACATGCATTATAGAAAAGGAACGAACTAAACCAGGTATAAAAAAAAACCAGTTGATTCCAGAAGTGAAAAGTATATGGCTGATAACTTAATTATGGCATATCAAAATAACTGAGATCATAAAACTTCCACTCCTTTGTAAAATATGAGTAAATAAACATTAAATTTTAGGATACCAAACATTTGCAACAACTGGAAAAAGAGAGCCCAAAGAGTCAAATCTATAAATGGAGATATTAGATATTTCTGAAATTTATGCAAATAAAGAAGTTTTTGTTTTCATGAGAAGAATTCTAGCCTTTCAAATTTTATCAGCGCCGCAAGTAGTTCTATACATTTCGTGTCAATGTGTTTTCGAATGCGAACGGTATAAGTGGCAATTTTGTAACGAAAATAAGATTTGTTTTATAATTTTAATTCGAATTTTTCAAGTAATACTTTATCAAAAACTATAAACAGCACAGTGACATACATATTACTTACCTTGCAGACGTGAAAATTCCGTAATTTAATCTAAAGTACAGCACAAACCAACCGGCATAAACATAATTAAACAAACACACACCTCGGACAACAAACGCTGCGAGTAGCAAACGGTAAGTAGCATCCTTTGTGTGACGTCACAACCCGGAATTTCTGTCTGTGCTTGTGCCCGGTAAGAAACGAGATCTCAATGGCCCCGGTTGGAATCCCGGTGAGGCATGAATGTTGTGTTTGTCTTGCGGCACTGTCTGTATCCCTTCCCGGGAAGCATTGACCCTAACTTAGGGACGGGAGACTGCTTATAGCCCATTGAGTTGCTCACGGTGGTCGTTAAACCTAAAATCCAAAAAAAAAAAAAAGGTATCAAATAGATAATAATAGCAACGCGTCATGTGTCATTTAATTTTAAATGGCGCACAGATAAGTACGAAAATTTAACACAATAAAAAAAATCTGATTTTTAGGGACTTTTTTCCAATTTTGGAGACTTTTTATGGCTAATTTGGAGACTTTCGGAATGAGTGAGTTGGCAACACTGACAAGTACTGTTTCAAATGTATAACCGCGAGTTTTTTTGTTCTGTTACTCTGTCCAGTTTCATAGAAGGGTTTGTTCTCTCCTGTCCTCCTCTGTCATTTGTTTGACTGTCAGCTAACAATGTTGACTAACACTTTTAGACCAATATTTAGGTCTTTTTCTACGTGTCAAGTCGTATATGGTCCAATTGGCGTTGGAGGTGGATATGGATATGGAGGTGGTGGATCGTCGATTAATTCGCCTGGGGCTTCACTTTGTACGAAAATAATAATAATAATAATTCTGATTTTTATGGCAGATTTTCTTGCTGTACTCATGATTGCTAAACCCAATGATAAAAGAATTTTGGCGACAAAATGCATAGAGAATATTGAACCAGTTATTAGATCTGAAATGGAGCCTTCACCTACAAGGAAGGTATGTGTCCATATATATATCAGTGTTAGAATTAGAAATAAATCTACAGGTCCAGAGGACCACTAGAATTTGCAAACCACTGTCCACCAAAATGCCCACTGGGTGGTAAAAAAAAATTAAGACATTTACAATATAGGCGGAAAATAGCACATTTCAATGGAATTATCCAATATTTTTTAAACCTATCATTAGTTTACAGCCTAAAAATACAGCAAGATAAGAGGAATAGAAATTCATTTTTTCAACTGGTAACAAACTAGAAAAAAATTACTGGCCAGTGGACCACTGGGTATAATTCAAACGCTGTATATATGATGCAATATCACGATCATACAGCCTGAAATGGTTTTTTTGTATGACCAGCATTTACGCATAACAGTAAATTGCTTTATGTACGAGTCTGACTTGCACTATTAATTTTATTAATCGCAAGTTTAAATTAAGGTACAGTGGCGTACCGGAAAAATCTGAGGCCCCCGCAAAAAATGTTTTCGAGGCCCTTTTGCGAAAATCCATTAGCTTTCAGTTACTCAAAATTTTAACTTTCATATTATTAACTAGGCTTTACAGGGGTTTTAATAAATCAAATTCTTTGGAACCTCTAGCATTTTTCGTAAAATCAAAATTATTTCGCTTTATTGCGTGAAACACCAATGTGTTCGTTATAATTAAAATGATTACCGATACAAATTACTACAAAATACATTAAATTTAATCATGTGCAAAATTTAATATTTTAAAGAACTAAGACCTGCTTTTTGAAATGTCTCACGACTGCACACACAAACCATGCAAGTGATGTGTGTAATGACTTTTCTGATTTATACAAAATGTCACAACATAAGTAAAGAAATAACTAAGTAACAATTAAGAACTGTAGCACAAAGAACGTATAACTTAAATTATTTACTCTGGAACATGAAAAAAAAACAACATAATGCCACAATGTTTTGTACAGATGTAGGTAAAAATACCCCCTGAAAACTGAAAAGCGGAAAAATTGCACACTGAAGAAATACTCCCAGAACAAACGGTTCAACTGTAAACAACCACACAGAAACACGGATGTGTGGCAGTGTTCTGGTGTAGCAATTTACCGGCAACCCTGCCACACTTCTTTCAGTCACTTGGCCACAAAAGTTCAGGGGGAGGGGGAGCTATAAAGATTACTGTTTTTGGGGCTATATTGAGAACTGAATTGGGAACTCCATACAAATTTTGCAAAAACGTTCCGTGTAAGCCAAGCAAGAATTATACTTTAATTTGAAGAAATAAATTTCGGGGAGGTACACTTGGTTTGGGGGGGGGATATACACCCAACTTCCATAATATAATATTCTGGGCCACTCAAGCCTGTCAGTGTATCCAGGAAGTTCCCCTTGAAGTGTCCACAATTTGGGGGGAGGGATCTGTAAACAGTACCATGCTTTATATAATGATTCTTTACACGGCCATGAATTTTCAGGAGGGTGGGGTGAACCCCCCCCAAGTTTCTAAGAGTTATTCCGCGGTAACGTCGAGGATACACTGACCGACTCTAGAGGTCCAGAATATAATATTACGAAAGTTTGGAGTAGAGCCCTCCGAACCAAGCACCTCATATCCCTTTTACAGACTTCACCAAATTTCTGGGGGAGGAAGGGAAGGGCATACATTGTTTGCCCTTAAGCACAACATGAAGCATAAAAATTGTGAGCAAATCCCTTACCCTGAACACTTGTCTGAGCTCTTAGAAACTTGGAGGAGGGTGAATTCACCCCACCCTCCTGAAAATTTGTGGTCGTGTACAGAATCATTATACAAAGCAAGGTTCAAGCTCTACGTCCATTTTAACATTTTGGGGGAAAGCCCTCCCTCCCAAAGCTCATAGACTTCAAGGGAAACTTCCTGGATACACTGACAGACTTCAGCGGCTCTGAATATAATATTACGGAAGTTCTGGGTAGAGCCCCACCCTAACCAAGTGTACCTCGGATCCTCGGCAATTTATTTCTTCAAATTAAAGTACAATTCTCGCTTGGCTTGCATGGAACGTTTTCGCAAAATTCGTATGGAGTTCCCAATTAAGTTCTCAATATAGGCCCAGAAACAATAATCTTTATAGCCCCCCCCCTGAACTTTTGTGGCCAAGTTGCTGAAAGATGTGTGGCAGGGTTGCCAGTAAATTGCCACACCGGAACACTGCCACACATCAGTGTTCTCATGTGGCAGTTTACAAGCAACCGTTTGTTCTGGGGGTATTTCCTCAGGGGGCATTTTTACCGCTTTTCAGTTTTCAGGGGTATTTTTACCGTTTTGCACATAGTAAAAAATAAATCTTTTGACTCTATTATAAAAGAAATGGCACAAACAGTGATGGAAAGTTTGCGCCGAACCGCGCCAATTTCATTGTCTTGCGCCAAACTGCTACAGATTACGAAATTTTTTTAGATTTGCGCCCAACTGCACCGAAGCGGCAACCCACAGCAAAAACTTCCGAGCGAAAAGATGTTTTCTCGGCAAATAATTCTGTTTTAAGCGGTGAAGCGAATGACGCTTTTTAAGGTCTACTTGTAATTTGGTTAAACGCATAACCACTCTTGATCAAGACGTACCCCCAATTTTAATTCGTTTATTCGGCATAAGTGACGAATAGGTTTCGCGATATAGGTTAAGCTTATGGAGGAGTTTTGTTGTAATCACGTGGTATGTAGACAAAACAATGCTGTACATTATAGAATCTTGATGAAGATTGCTTACAGATGGTTTTTCGGAGTGTTGTGCAATTGAGATTGTTTATATGTCGTTCCCTGCTCTTTGGGATGGTGCAGTTATTTCATTCCGGGCGAGGTGCGCGATTACGTAAATTTCAGTCATTAGCTATTTCGTTGACGCGGGGGACGAATGAAAATGGCTCTCTCGTGGCAGGATACAATGGTTGTGTTTCAAAAAGTTCATAGGTATTCAGAGATGCCAACTTTTACGGATTTTCCATAGTTTGTACGGATTTTCACTCCATCTTGCAGTTTTACGGAAGTCACCGATAAAACTGCAGAAAAGCCCATGCAAGAACCCTGCACACAATTTTCTGTTTTTTACCGTCATTTGGTCGAAAAAACGCACTTTACAAAAGTTGAGTGTCACCCGCCATGCCGATGACGCCTGTATAGCTCCCATGTCGGCGCTCACGAGGAATCACTTTTTTGCCGAATAGCTGGCGTGTCGGGTGTCATCCGCCACACATATAATGCCTCTATAGCTTGTGTGTCGGGGCTTGCGAGACATTTCTTTTTCGCGAAAATCGTGCGTTCAGAGTCGCCCTCTCTGCTGATGACGCCTCTATAGCTCGCATGTCGATGCTCGCAAGACATTTCTTTTCGCCGAATAGGTCGGGTGTCACCCGCCATGCCGATGATACCTCGTATGTCGGGGTTGGCGAGCCAAAGCTGTGCTTTCACTGCTAAGTTTTGGCCTCTACTGCAGAAAAAACAAAACAAAAAACTAGTGCTGTGTGAGTATGGGTGAAAAGTTATTAGAGAGGAAAGGGTCAATTTAGATTAAAATGAAATTAAACGTGGCAGTGAAACAGCTGTGAAAACAAAAAGAACGAAGTCAGATAAAATTATCGTCAAGTGAATCGTGATAAAGAATGGCCTTTTTATGAAGAATCTAAAGTTTTTCTGAATCACGTTTTGTAAGTCATGTGGCTGCGATTTTAGCCTAGTACATGGCCGCGATTATTGTAGGCGTCGTGCGGAGAGCAGGAAGCACAAAGATCATGTACATCATACATACATATCACTAAGCTGTTCTCTGAGATTCAGAGGTTAGCTCCAAAAAGAAATACACACTTCCAGATATTTTTACTTATTGTTGTCGTATCAAACTTCTCCATTTACATGAAATGTTTACTAAGAAAATCTTTTCAGCCCAAGTGGCAGGAAGGAACGGCAGAGGAAGGCCAAGGAAGACATGGGTGGATCAGATTCAGGAGTGTCTGCATGAGAAAAAGATTATGAGTATGAAGTATAAAAAGATCTTGTGTACGGCGTGTAATGGATATTAGTAAAGATCATGTCAAAAGATTAAATGGAGATGTGAGTAAAATTAATGTAATCAATTAACTTCTGAAAGCTTATAAAGAATCCTGGAAAAAATATCAACGGCAGATTAGTGCTGGAAAAATGCAGCAAAATAAACAAAAAAGAGAAGAAGTTGAATTTTCGCAAGGTGATTTGAAACGGGAAGAAGCTGAACTTTTGCAGTAGTTGGATTCCTCTCATAAAATGTTAAACAATGTTGAGATGAACATTTGAATGTGGCATCAAAAAATGAGACATGAGTGTGATAGAAAGTGGACAGGTACTATTAAAAGAAGCAGAACAAAGTGTTTGCTAACTATTTTAAAAAATTAGAAAAAAATAGAAGTGAGCAATTAAATATTGAGAAAAGCAGCAAAAAATTAAAACATTTTTTGTAAAATAAATGATTAATAATAGAATCATGCTATGGTTATACATTTTTTGATCTATTTGAAAACAAATCTTTGCATGTGTGTGTGTGTGTGTGTGTGTATTTCAGTGTAAGATGTTTTAAATTTGAGTAGGGTGCATCTAGTTCCAAAACATTTTTTGCTTAAGAGTTTGTTCTATCTACTAATGTTTTACCTGCTCCAGAAATGTTTTCTTACACCAAAAGTGTATTTTACCTGCTCCAAAAATGATTTTGCAACTTTCCATCGCTGCACAAATCTCAAATTTTTCGCTCACGCAAAAAACGCCTTTCAGTTCATTCCGTTCGGGGGGATGTATAGTTATGTGCAAACAATTGTAATACGTAACACCTTATCCTGATTGGTATAAAAATTCCACTCATTGAACTGACATTTTTTTCACATTCTCTTGCTAATATACCTGCATAGAAACTATTGCAAGGGCTGTGAACTTTAGGCTCTATGTAACAGCAATGGCTACTACAAGGGGCCTCAAGTTCTTTCAAATAGTTTTTCTGTCATCCAGTTTTGATGAACAAAAGCAGCGAAAATGATTTCTAAAGAATTACAAAATATGTAATTCATGAGACAACCTTAGGGGTTGTCTTATGTTATAAATGTGCTTTAGATTAAATATACATAATATCAAAGTATTTCGCACGTTGCTCCGTCAGGCACGTGCTCCCAAGCCCGAGAGAGGTCAATTATGTTATGGGTTTTTTGATTAGTTAAAATTTTTTATAAATAAAACAATTAGGTTATATTATTATCAGTTCAACATTCATTCATTTGCACAATCAAACATTTTAAATTTACTATTAATTAAAAGATTAAGTATTAGAAAAAGTTATTCTCATCTAGTCGGGAGACTTCACTCAAGAGGCTCTTCGTCACGCTGTTACGGCGAGCGCTTTCGGCGGCCCGAGCTGACCTTGTGACTGGTCAACATCTGATGTCATGCCACAGCTTGTTTTTTTCTTATTTTGGTGCTGTTGGTGTTTGCAGGGACGGCTGTTCATCCAGCTGTTGGGGAGTCGCGGCCCCACGATCCCGAGCTGGTCTTGTGTCTCGCTTTTCGATTTTATTTATTTTCTCCACTGGCTAGTTGCCCGTGTTGTATACTCTACCTAATCTCTACCACGCTATGTACTAACACCCCGGTCTTGTGGTTTTGTTACCCTCCACTACTAACTGTTTATATTAACCGCTCAGTTCGTAGGTTGCTGAGATTCCGTTTAGGTTCCCTTCCAGGATTTGTCTTCTTTGGATTTCTTTTTTTCTTTTAGCTGGTTTGGGTGCTAGACCTACCTGCATGTTTGCCGCGTACGGAGACCCGTGAGGCGGAAATGGGATGTCTGGCGGCTGAGGTCGCAGGAGACCGGATAAGTGCCTCCTGTGTACCAACACTCCTCTTCGACCCCGGCTTCGCTGTAAACGGGAGGCTAGAGACTAACCCACCTCTAGTCAGAAGTCTTGTACTAAGTTGTGTGCAGGGCTTTAGCGGCTTTTTTGTTTTATAGCACGGCAGGGTAAGCCCGGGGGCTGTGGGATCATGCCAAAGGCGTTGGCATGACGGTACCCGGAGGCCGAAGTGTCCGCCGAGTGCGTGTGATCACAGCCAATGGACTATATCTGCAACGTATAAGCTCCAGAACTGTGTCCAGCGTCATTTTCTTGGCTTGCAGACCTCCAGTTCTCCCTTGTAGGGCTCGGTGGTGGGTGGAGTAGTCTGCAGACGAATCTTCCTCCTTTTTTCATGGGTAAACACAAGAACAAAAACTCCAAATTTAAGTCACCTGAGAAACTGATCGTTGACACCGACTCTCCTTCGTCTTCTCAACCTACCAAGTCTCATACCCTTAAACGGTCTTTAGACCTTGACCTGGACCAAGAATGTGGAACCTCTTCTTC
Organism: Macrothele yani; assembly: GCA_039090855.1. Taxonomy (NCBI): domain Eukaryota; kingdom Metazoa; phylum Arthropoda; class Arachnida; order Araneae; family Macrothelidae; genus Macrothele; species Macrothele yani. The sequence goes on along the minus strand of CM077014.1, from coordinate 105,877,140 downwards.
GGCTGCTGTACCAGTCGCTCCGAAGCGTCGTCTCCCCTCGATTGCTGTGACTACGCATGCTACACACTTACTTGTAGAATCCATCGATCCGAATGAGAGACTGTCCACCAGATCTCCCTTTTTCATTTCTAAAGCTTTGGACGCTGCGGTTGGCCCCTTGAAGTCTGTGAGGAAGCTTCGCTCTGGGGACCTGCTTGTCCAAACTTGCAGTGTTTCTCAAAGTAACACTTTTCTGCACCTCACTAGTCTTCAAGGCATTCCTGTCAAAGTGACACCTCACCCGTTTCTTAACACCTCTCGGGGTGTTATTTCGGAGTTTGATCTCTTGCCATGCAGTGAAGAAGAATTAGTGACTGAACTTGCAGACCAAGATGTTATTGCTGCACGTCGTATGATGTTCCGGCGTGATGGTTCTTTAATTAAGTCTTAAAAATGTGATCTTGACTTTTAACTCCCCGAAAGTTCCGACCGAAATCAAGGCTGGCTACTTGGTCTGTGGAGTTCGCCCGTACATTCCCAGTCCTCTGCGCTGTTTCAGGTGCCAGAGGTACGGGCATTCACAACGTTTCTGTAAGAGTTCCGCTCGTTGCGCAAATTGTGGCTCCAGTGAACATGACGGGGAAGGTTGCACTTCTGCGGCCTGCTGTGTTAACTGTGGTGAGGCCCATGCAGCTTACTCCCGCAACTGTATGAAATGGAAGGACGAGATGGCGATCCAGCGCCTCAAGACCCTGGAAGGCCTCTCGTACCCTGCTGCCAAGGCCAAGTTGGGTATACCCACCAACCGACAGCGTTCTTTTGCCGCAGTAGTTCAGTCTCTGCCACAACCCGTGCACCCCTTTGTTCCGCGCCCTGTAGCTCTCGCCGCCCTTGCCAAGCGATCTACAGCTGAACAAGCGACACAGGTGGATTTCCCTGAGCTCCAGATTTTTCAAATAGCTGAGTCTGCGCCTTCTCTTTTGAAGACGACCGACTCTTCCAGTTCCCAGCAGAAGGCCTGCACGTGCGGAAGACCCGGCCCTCAATCCGCAAAGGTGTGCAGTGTCCATCCAACTGTAGCGGTCCGCCTGACCAACATTGCAACTGTCTCGGAATCAGCGAGGTCCCCACCCTCAACCAACATTATAGAGGAACATAGGGGGGAGGAGAGTGACAGTTCGTCCCCAGCCTCAACCAACATTGCAGAGGAACATGGGGGGGGGGAGGAGAGTGACAGTTCGTCCCCGCCCTCGGCCAGCATTGCAGAGGAGTGTGGGGGGAGGAGAGTGACGGTTCGTCCCACTCCTGTGACTCATCCTTTGTGTAGTTGTGTTATATAAAAAACAAATTATAATACTTATAATAGCCAGTTAATATATTTTTATATAAACACAATTAACTATCTTGTCTTCACGGCTTTCATCATCCTTTTTTCCAACTTTTACCACGCTTGTCTGCTCTAAATCATTTTCCACGCTTTTAAAAATCTGTAGCTGCTAGTTCTTTGTCTGGCGCTCTTTGGCCAACCATGGCCCTTGTGCCAATAAAATCTGATCACCAACCAACCAACCAACCAACCGAGCGCTTTCGGCACTTCCTGAGTGCCATCAGTGGGCCTTCTACTACCTACATGAGGTTTTCTCGCGTATGTGTAGCCGCTGGAGTTGCATGTCGGGAAACGAAGGGAAAGTTTTGTGGCCTGTATGTCGTAGGTGATTGTTTCTCATGTGTCGCCATCTATTGGAAAGAGTTGGTAGGTATGTTAGTCGTAAGTACAGTTTTTTCCCTTTTTAGTGTAGATATTTTTGAGCTTTTATTATTTATTTGTAGAAACAGGTGTATTTATTTTTAGTCCTTTATTAAATGGTGTGACTTTTTGTAATGTTCTTTTTTTGTCTTTCTTATGGATTTTTTCACTTTTTATAAGTGACTTCCAGGCTGTATCTAGGGTGGTAGTCTTGTAAGTTGCATATTTTATCTTTTTTTTTGTTCAATTATAACGCTTTCAGAAATCCTCAATTCTTTTTCGTTTCTGTGGGTGGTTAGTAATTTAATATTTTCAAAATCAGGATATTGTTTATGATTAATGTAGTTTTTCTTCTTTTTTGTTCCAGTTTTGTATATGTTGATGTAATCTTTTTATTAATCTATTTTTTGTGCTACCAATGTAGGAGATGGAATCTCCAGAACTCTGTGAAGCAATAGGAATTTCATACATGCCTGCTGATTGTAGTATATTATTGTTATATTTTTTCTTTATATAACTAAGTCACCTATATTCTGAACAGAATGACCATAAACAATGTTGTTTCTTCATTAATCTTAAAAATTTTCCACTTAGTCCTCTAATTTTTAAAAGGAAAATAACTACATAAATGACCTCTCTTGGGCTTGGGAGCACATGCCTCACGGAGCAACAACGTGCGAAATACTTTGCCAATATCAGATTTCTAAAGATTTTACATATTTACTGAGCTGGGAAAAAAATGCTTTTCTTCTTAAAACTTCAAAGTTGCCTTAATTCTTGGCTATTTCTTTCACCAGTTTCATACGAAGTTTCCGCAAAAAGATTTGTAAAATCTTTTTGCTCAGGTTAGAGGTCCCCTGCATTGCAGGGGTTGTGAGACCTATTAGTACCCCCATCAGAGGTTATTTCAGTTGATAAAAGATCACAGTTATGTAAAAAGTTCTAAACGTTTTGCATTGTAAAGATGATTAAAACTGACTGGCCGTCCCAGTGGCGCAATGGTCTGAGCGATGGCTTCTGATTATTCATCCGGAAAGGGGTCCGGGTTCAAATCCCAGTGAGGCATGGATGTTGTGTTTGTCTTATGGCAATGGCTGTCTCCCTTCCCTGGAACCAGTTACCCTAAATTAGGGAAGGGTGACTGCTTATAGCCCATTGAGTTGCTCATGGTGGTCGTTAAACCTCCAATAAAAAAAAAACTGACTGGATATGTGCTTAGGTTTCTAATCAGTTATGCTATTAAACAGTCATGTTAATATGTTTTTTGGGTAAATGTGTAGATTAGCATCCTAAATTATTTTGTCGGAAAAATGTTAGTACCTGGGAAAAGTGTGACATACAGATTTTAGAGTATGGAAATTAATGGCAAATGGTGCAGAAATTTAATATTTTAAATGTGTTTTAAAGATTTTTATCGTAATATTGACCTGTGAGTCTGACGCTGTGAAAAGAAGATGCGGTAGGCCTAACGCATCGGTATCGTGACGATGCCAAGCTTTGGTCCATTAAAAGGAAGGTTCATTGTTGTGCTGAAATAATGGGTGGAAGAGTACAAAGAGGTTACGTTGTTGGCAGAAGTGTGATAACGCTACGGAAAATAAATCCCCATCATCCACCCTTTATTTTGTTGTGTCCTGTACGTTGATAGGAGGAAAATCTGGATAAAACCTCTCAGATTTGCAAAAGATACATATCTGTAAGATAGAAACTGACCTGCGAACAAGATTAACAGGAGAACCAAAAAGTGCAGTGACACAGCAAATCAGCTACGAATGGAAGCTGTTAAAACCAGAACTGAAAGTTATAGTTCCCCAGTTTCCTGTACAATATAGAAAAGCATAATTAGTACTTTTTATTTCGAATCAGGAAATCATACGTGAAAGAGCGAAAAATTTATCTTTGCTTTAAAAACAAGAACAAAACATGAATGAACTATATTCTGTAGCGTATGAGTACATGCTGCTGTGCTTCCCTGGCAAGAACGTACGCAGCTGCACTTGTAGTCATCCAGACGTGAATTACACATCGTGGTAGCGATGTGTTAGGCCTACCGCAGTATCTTTTCACAGCGCCGCACTTACAGGTAAATATTACGATAAAAATCTTTAAAACACATTTAAAATATGAAATATCTGCACCATTTGCCATTAATTTCCATACTCTAAAATCTGTATGTCACACTTTTCCTAGGTACTAGCATTTTTCCGATGAAATAATTTAGGATGCTAATCTACACATTTACCATTTTTTGGAGTCAAGGTAAATGTGCAAGTTTCAGTAATAGTTCAGATTAGCTTCATTTTTTTCTTTTTTGATGGGGGTTTAACACGACAACCATGAGCTTTATAGGTGCTTAAATTAATTCCTGCTGTTTTTTGCCACACAAACACCTGTGTGTTGCCCCAGAACGGTACAGGATAGTCTATTCAAAGTAGTGTCTGTTGGCAGCTACGACCCTTTCCCACCGTTAGGGTAACAAATAGATTCCGTGATAGAAAAATGCAGGTTCTTTGGAAGCGAACCATTCATCGAGCCATTTTTGGATATCCGTGACAGAAAGGAAGTGCTGCTCCGACAGGCCATGTTGTAGCGACTGGAACAAATGGAAGTCCGAGGGAGCAATGTCCGGGGAATAATAAGGCTGGTGGTGTAAGACGTCCCAGCCAAGTGCCTTCAAGAGTTCCTTCACGAATTTGGTGACATGAGGTCTAGCGTTGTTGTGGAGAAGAATAACCTTGTCGTGTCTTTTGGGTATCGCAGCTGTTTCTCCGTGTGTGCACATTTCACATTGAGTAATTGATATCAGTACCGTTCAGCATCGATGGTTTCACCGGGTTGCAGCAGCTCAGAATACACAACATCGGCTTGATCCCACCAAATGCACAGCATCACCTTCCTTCCATGGATGTCTGGTTTAGGCATGGATGTTGATGGTTCGCCAGGACGAATCCATGATTTCTTGCATTTAAGATTGTCGTAATGAATCCATTTTTCATTGCCAGTCACTATTTGATGCAAAAACGACTTCCGTTTGTGTCAGCAATTCACACATGGACCATGGTTTCATGTTTGGTGATGTCGCTTTCCCTCAATGCATCTGGGATCCAGTTTCCGAGCTTCTGGATTATTCCCATTGCCTTTAAACATTTGCTAACTGTTGACTCATCGACCCGTAGTGTTTCAGACAATTTGTAGAGCGTCTGACATGAATCCTTGTCCAATAAGGCCTCCAATGCGCCATCTTCAAACTTTTTCGGCTGCCCAGGGTGTTCTTGCCCTTCACATCATATTCGTTGGCTTTGAAGCGTCAGAACCACTCTCTGCATGTTGTTTCCGATAGGGCATGTTCCCCATAGGCCTGCACTAGCAAACGATGACTTTCTGCTGCAGATTTCTTGAGACTAAAGCAGAAGAGTAATGCTTCCCTCAAATGCTCCTTTTTTGGTACGAAACTCGACATTGTGAATGTGATACAAACTCGTGTTCTGTGCCCTACGATCGCATGTCACACTGCTTCGCCCAGACTATGGGCTATACGCGTGTGTGCAAGGAAGGTCACGTGTGGCCCAGGTCACAGCGCACCACTGCTGAGCTCTATTGGGCAACAGCAGGAATTAATTCAAGCACCTAATATAAGTGACCGCCCACCCGTAATTTAGGGCTACTGACTCTAGGGAAAGGAGAGAGCCAGTGCCTTTAAACAAACATTACATCCATGCCCCGCTGGAATTCGAACCTGGGCCCTTCGCTTAGACCACTGCGCCACCGTGGTGGCCATCTTTTTAGTGGTGAATTTCCTAGCAAAATGCATATTCCATTCTGAACTACATTTTTTTTTCTTTATCAATCAGTGCAAGTGCTTTTGCCAGAGCTGCCATTGCATTGTTATCAAACTGGACCGTAGGGTGCCATAGATTTATAAAAAGTGGGTACTTTGTGAGATATTCTGGTTTCTTTTAAAACGATTGAGAGAATGAATATTTATACTTACGCAAGCAAACAACAAATGTAATGTGCATTGTTCAAAACTTTAATTTATGCTCTTTGAAAGCATTTTTTTTTTAAATCAAGTACAGAGAGGATTAAATTTTTATCATTTTCAACAAAATTTTATCATTTACACAAAGACTACATTTTAAGTCAGCCCAGCCGCCCCGGTGGCGCAGTGGTCTAAGCGATGGCCTCTGATCATTCGTCGGAAAGGGGTCCGGGTTCGAATCCCGGTGAGGCATGGATGTTGTGTTTGTCTTACGGCACTGGCTCTCTCCCTTCCCTGGAACCAGTGACCCTAAATTAGGGACGGGCGACTGCTTATAGCCCATTGAGTTGCTCACGGTGGTCGTTAAACCTTCAATCAAAAAAAAAAAAAAAAAAAAAAAAAAATAAGTCAGCCCAGAACACCAAGAGCAGTTTTTATTTTCCAAAAATAAAAAAAAATGCTGTTTGTTTTTGCAATGACTGGCAGATATAGCTGATGGAGGTTCTTGCAACCATATGGTTATCAAGCACTTCAGCTTTTACTCACTTATACAGTTTCTTGTATTAGTTATAAAACCCTCTTTCTGCATCAGCAGAAGTTGCAGATCATATCAGATGTAGGGGATTTTAGGAAGGGAGTGTTTAACCCTATGTCTTAAACAACCCTTAGAAATTGGAAGCTAGGAGATTTGGGCTAGAATTAGAGTGCCCGATAGGAAAGTGACATAGAAGCGAGGTAGAAAGGGGAAGGAAGACACCCATATTTATAACTGAGGAGCCAGTACCTGACTGCTTAATGTGTTCATCCGCCGCATGGAGGATATTTAGTGGTTTGAGCGTTTGTACCTGCCTTGGATCAAACCTGAGATTTCTCTGTGGCAGTCAAAAATGCTGACTACTAGGCCATCCGTGACCCCAGCAGAACTTACAGGAAGAACAGCTTTTTTGCAAGCTTCGTAAAGCTGGTCAATTCTGCATATTCTGTTACTAGCATTTTAATGTAATCTTGCATGCTTAGTGAACGAAATTGCATAGTCAGATGTTTTAAAATGTTTGGAGTATGTGTGTAGCTGTTGTGCATTGATTAAGGATGTACTATTAGAAGCATTGTGCAATTAAGGCATCCAACTCTCTATCATCATAGTGACTCAAATCCATACTAGATGTCAGATTATTTTTAGGATTCAGTATTATGTCTGGAGCTTTTAAGACATTTAATGATTTGCTGGGAAAATGGTTTTTAAAACTTTCTGTTACTGCTTCAGTAAATTCAAATTAATTTTATCACAAGAAAATTTTCTAGTAAGCTGTATGTATACCTTGATATAACAACATATCATTCATATACTGTAAACAGTTAGCATTTTAATTCATTTTCTCCTTTTTATGCTTTTCAAATTATTGACTGTTTCAATGCAGCTCTGAACCATTGGCTGTATTTTGGAAAACAGTACATTTTAATATTGAAAAATATTGCTATTTAATCTCTTGATGGGCTCAATGATATCTAAAATAGACAATAAACCTAGGAAACTTGCAGATTTAATTTTTTTTAACAGTCTGTTGGCTTTAATAGCATTGGCATTTTGTCTCTCTGCAATGTGCTGTAAAGACTGCACTATAGCTGAATATGATGTAACTACTGCATCAACAATTTTTTTCAACAAGTATTGCACACATACTTGGGAAAATTGTACTCTGGGACAAAAGAGTAATAGATTTTGTTGTTTACAATCAGCATCTGAAACATTTAGATGTTGACACTTTTGTGATGAGAGGTGAAGATGTTGGCTCTGATCATTACCTGTTAATGTCAAGAGTGAAACAGAAAGTTGGTTGGAGCAATAGGAAGAGGCCTAGGGTGGAAAAAATAAAGGTTGAAAGGCTTCCTGAAGACCATTACTCTAATTTACTCAGAGAACGACTGAAGTTGCAAGATGGATCAAGGTTTGTACTCCCTTTGAAAGTACTTGCGAAGTTTAATTCTCCATAAATAGTACTTGAAAAGAAATTTTGTTTTTTAAGTAATGATATTAAAGAGCATGCATATGCATACCTGCCAACTACTACGGAATGTCTGTAGCTTCTATGGATTTATTTGTTTGACTACGGAACTTTGCTGTCAAAACAGATTCTACAAATTTTCTTTTTTTTAATTTAAAAAAAAATTGCTGTTTTATGATATGAGATTCTTAAGTGGATTTGTGGAATCCTGCACATTTTTTTTAGGATCGATGTAAAATGGAAGAGAATTTGCGGGGGGGGGGTATTCTGTCTGGAGACAGTATTTTGTGTTTCAAAATTAGAAATTGCCGTAATTGTAATTTTTTTCTCCCGATGTTGTCTTTGTGTCTAGTACTCTTGTTAAATATAATTTTGTTGCATAAATGTTTTGTATTTCAGCTTGAAATTGTAGGCAACAATTTACATAAACAGAGATTAGACCTCTAAAGTTTTCTCGTAATCTTCAGGCATCAGATTCTTCCACGAATTCAAAGAATTCCACCTTTTTTGTTATTATTTAAGTCATTCGCGAGATCGATGCACAAGTGAACAGAATGGGGGAGGGTTCGGCGAAAGACTGAGTTCCTTATCTTTATGAAACTTTCGAAAACAGGTCTACAGAGTTCAGATTTATTCTGCAGTCGTAATTCCTTTTTTCTCGCGATGTTGCCTTTGCCCAGTATTATTGTTAAATAACATTTTACTGCGTAAATATTTGTATTTCAGCTTGAAATTAATGGAAAAATTTCTAAAACTGGAAGTCGGATAGTGCAAAGATTTCTCCTGTAATTGCACCCCCTACCCCCGGATGTCTCTACCCTCCTGCATTGTTAAGTATTCCCTGTTCCATAAGTTTTTTACATTTAAGCTTGATAAGGGTGGGGGAAATTCCTGATAATGGAAGTGACAGAGTTAGAAAATTTTTAATGCACGGATGCTTGAAAACCTGGAAAGTCATTGAAAATTATAACATTTTCAAGGCCTGGAATAACCTGAAAAAACGGTGTTTTTTTTAAAGCTGTTTTAAAAAGCTTTGAAATTAGTGCTTAAAATATGTTTGAACTTGTTTCAGAAAATCAGTGTTACATCATTTTTAGCGCATCGTTTGTTAAAAAGATTGTGCTCAGCGTTCGAATTACCCAGTGGTCCGCTGGCCATTGGCCAGTAAAACTTCCGTTGGACCACTGAACTATTGACTATACTGGCCCGGATGGCTAGTAATATTTTTCTAATTTGTCACAAGTTAAAAAAATGAATTTCTATTTCTTTTACCTTGCTGTATGGTTTTCTTTTTAGCCTGCAACTGATATGATAGGTTTAAAAACAAATTTTGGAGATAATTCCATTGAAATGATACTCACATTATAAATTTATAATGTATTTTCTACATACATTGTAAATGTCTTTTTAAAAGTTTTTTGGTTATTATTTTTTTACGGACCAGTGTTTCGCAAAGTCCTAGTCCGCTGGGCCAGTAGAAGATTTATTTCTAATTCTAACACTGGTGCTTATGTTACCAGTTTGTCCGTCCATCTATGGACACCATATCTCTGCAACTATTAATCAGATTTAAAAAAAAAAAAATTCTGTATTGGGAAGCTTGAAATGTGTGAATGGTGATCCTTGCACTCCATTTTTTTACGGTGCACAAATGCGCCGCTAGAGGGCATACATGCAGAAGATATCAAATTCAAAATATATTTTATTCCATATATTTGCTTCTAAACATCCGATTGGAAAAATTCTTTTACCTTTCGATTCCATTTATGTCAAAGACTATTTTAGGTATAGTGACTTTTTCAAGTTACGCAAAGATTTTCCGCCAGGGGGGAAAATCGATTTGAAAAATTCTTTCTGAACCAGTACAGCTCCTGATAGGAAATTTTTGCATATATTTCTAATTGTTGGTAAAGAATGGTTTTGCACCAGGGGGCGTAAATGTTAATTCTGCTTCTGATGTATTTGCAGCAAAATCTAAGCTTCTAAAATCTCGATTGAAAAAATTCTTTCATGGACAGATACTCATGCCGATATACCTTTTCAGAATATTTTCTTCTGAAAATAGTGCATGGTTTCTCTGCCAAAGGGGCATAGCTGTATATTTTATTTTTGTCTATATCTCTGCTTCTAAGAGTCCGATTTGAAAAATTCCTTCATTGTTGGATGTTTCTGGTATGAAATGTTTCTCATATATCTTCAATTTTTTCAGGTAATTCCTTAACTTTCCACTAGGGTCGTAAAGGCAGACTGTGTTTTTCCTGATATTTCTTACTTCTGAAACTCTAATTTAAAAAATTCTTCTTATATCATATACAGCTCCTGGTGAAAAATGTTTTGCATGTAATTTTTAATAGTTGGTAATGAATAGTTTGGCCACCAGGGGACGTAAGTGTTTATTTCTGCTTTAAAATATTTGCAGCAAAATCTGAGCTCTTGAAAACTCGATTGAACATTTTTTTCGTGGAAGGATACCGCTTGTATTGCACAATCTTTTGAGAATACTTTCTTAAAATAATGTGTAGTTTTTCTGCCAGGGGATGTAGATGCATGTCTTATTTTTGTCTATCTCTGCTTCAAAGACTCCGACTTGAAAAATTCTTTCCTGCAGAGCATTTCCACTGAGAAATGTTTTTCATATAATTTCAAATTTTTCTTAACCCATAAGTGTGCCATCAGAGGGTTTAAGTTCATGTTTCTATTTACAGGAATATCTGCGCAACTAAAAATCCAATTGAAAAACTTCTTTCTTCGGTCAGATACTAAACAGTGCAAACTCTGTGTGCATATTTTCTTCCCAAAATAATGCACAATTTTGACGCTAGGGGTCACCAATTTTTAATTGTTTTCTCAATATCTGTTTCCACATGTGCGATTTAAAAAATTCTTTCAACACCGGATGCCACTCACCTTGTAGAACACTTTAGGCTAGTATATGAGGAATTTTGTAGTTCATAGTTCTGTTGCTAGTTTTTGTACTTCAGTTTGCAGCTGTATTGCTGCTACTAAAAACCCTATTGAAAAATTTCTTTACTCTATGCCATTCGCTACAGTAGAAATGTGGAGCATTACCTTTAAATAATGCAAAGATTTCACACTAGGGGCTTAAAGGTTGAAACTTTTTTTTTCTTTTGCTGTCTCTGCTTTCAGGAGATGAATTTGAAAATTTCTTTTTCCTTAGCGTAGCTTTTTCTATGAAGAATATTTTTTGCCTATTTTCAACTTTTCCATTCTCAATTCTTCCACAGGCATAGACTTATATCTTGTTTTCTTAGCTTCATTTCTTATTTTAACTGATTAAGCGCATGTGCCTTCCCCATTCTTAAATTCTGGATCTGCCCTTGCTTTGTTTTATGAGAATTTGAACTTTTATCAATAATAGACTCATTACATGGGAAGATAGTGCAGATGAATTTATCATTTTCAGATTGAGGATTTTTTGAGATGAGCCTTGTGGTTACTGCACCACCATGATTCAGTTTTGCATTGTTGCATAATTCTCCAATTAAAAACATTAAAAAGAAATGTAATGAGTAAAAGAGCCCACTAATCAATTTATATCTTTCATAATTTTTATTACTTAAATCCAAAATTTCTTTAAAAAGTAATTTAACCACGATACTGTAAAGTGTAATAATTATCCTGGAATTTTTTTTTTGTATTTGCCCTGGAAAAGTCCTGGTTCCCCCTCCTCAAGAGTACAAACCTTGGATGCATGGTGTTCAAATGTATTAATATTCTCAAAGGTACACCATTTATCTAAAATAGCTAAAGCTTTGATATCATGCACGCATGGACCTCAGACCGAAACTTCTTTCAGCATGATGGATGAAGTTCAGAGGACATAAAAAAGAAAAAAAAAAAAAAGCAAAGCGTCAATGAAGAAATAGGGAGAGAAAAATAAAGCAAATTATCCATGATTCATACGTGTCCTGGAAACCCTGGAAGAGTCTGGAATTCCATTTTGTCCTGGAAATGTCCTGAAATTTTGTTACATGTCCTGGAATTTTATCCATTCCTGCCTTTTTGTTCCTGTGTGATGTTTTGTAGTTGAGGATTTTTCTACTGACATAACTTACGTCATCTGACAAATTTCCCTCCCCAGCCCCTGCAAAATGCAGTAGGAGGGGGGGCTCTTTGGTTTTCTTGTTTGTTAAGAGGACTGAAGCTGTGTTATTAGCATCTTTTGCGTCATGCATTATGTTATCACTTTGTCTGTCCGACCGGGGAGACCATATCTCTGCAATTATTAGTTCGATTTGTAAAATTCTTTTTGTACTGGGAAGCTTAAAATGTGAGAATGGTGATTCATACGTTCAGTCTTTTTTTATGATGCACAAGTTTGCCGCTAGAGGGCGCAAATGGAGATTGTATCGAATTTAAAATGCATTTTATTTCATATATTTGCTTCTAAATATCCTATTGAAAAAAATCTTTTTCCTTTCAATGACATTTATATCGAAGACTCTTTTAGTTAGTCCTTTTTTCAAATAATGCATACATTTTTCGCTAAAGGGCATGAAGGTAAATCACGATTTTCCCAATATCTCCTTCTAAAAGTCAGATTTGAAAAATTCTTCCTGTGTCGGATACAGCTCTTGAGTAGAAATGTGTCGATTTTGGCTTCTGGTGTATTTGGAACAAAATCTGAGCTGGAAACTCGATTGTAAAAATACCTCCATGGACCGATCTGATTAAAATAGTGCATAATTTTTCCATCAGGGGGCATACACGTATATCTTATTTTTGTCCATATCTCTGTTTCTAGGAGTCCGATGTGAAAAATTGTCTTTGGTAGAGAACATTTTTGGTGCAAAATGTTTCTCGTACAATTTCAAATATTTTTTAACGCACAAGTGCACCGCTAGAGGGCATAAGTTCACGTTTTCGTTTACAGCAATATCTGCGGGACTAAAAACCCGATTCAAAAATATTCTCTTTCGATCGGATACTAACTATAAAACTCCTTGTGTGTATTTTCTTCCCAAAATAATGCACAGTTTCGCCGTTAGGGGTGCAAATATCTAATCTATTTTTCTCAATATCTGTACTTCTAAATGTCTGATTTAAAAAATTATTTTAACACCAGATACCATTCACCATATGGAACATTTTAGGTTTGTATTTAAAGAGGTTTGTGCCGCCCCGGTGGCACAGTGGTCTAAGGCTTCGGCCTCTGATCATTCGTCCGAAGAGGGTCCGGGTTCGAATCCCGGTGAGGCATGGATGTTGTGTTTGTCTTATAGCACTGGCTCTCTCCCTTCCCTGGAACCAGTGACCCTAAATTAGGGACGGGCGACTGCTTATAGCCCATTGAGTAGCTCACGGTGGTCGTTAAACCTCCAATAAAAAAAAAAAAGAAAAGAAAAGAGGTTTGTGGTTCACAATTCTGCCACTAGGTGGTTTTTGTGTACTTCCGCTTGCAGCAGCGTATGTCTCTAAAAACCCTATCGAGAATTTTTTTTATTTTTTTTACTGTATGCCATTCGCTATAATCAAGATGGAGTATGAATAAGATTTTTTGCTATAATAAGAAAATCTTCTTCAAATGATGTACGACTTTTTCCCTAGGGGTTGTAATGGTCAAAATATTTTTCTTGTTATCTATGTTTCCAAGAGATGTAGTGTTCTCCCTAGAACCTAATTTTCTTGGCTGCCCAGCTAAATTTCCTTTAAAGAACATTTTCACAATGGACATAATAGTAAGAGTGGAAAACTTATTCCCACACACACCATAAATATTGATGAAAACTCGATGAAATCTGTGTCAAATAAGATTACTTAGTAAGTACTGATCTTTTTATCATTTATGTACAATTTTCTAATGTTGTTTACCATGTTATGTTACATTATTGCCTACCACACTGCTAAAGATCTTTAATTTAATAGGTATAATGTTAAGCAAAACAATGTGTCCCCCCCCCGATTGGGAAACGGGTTGCTAAAAGTACCATCCAGCTAAAACTTCTATATCTCTTCTTTTAACTTTTCGATTTGAAAATCTATTTGTCTGTAATACCTTCCTTCTGTTATGGAAAGCATTTTCTATGCCATTTGTTATTTTGTAACATACTTTTTAGCCACTGTTGGAAGTAAGTGGCTGTTAGGGGGGGGGCTATTTTGACCTTTACTGAAATTTGCTAATGAATACTTTATATAAAAATTCGCCATAAAATCAGATTGATTTCTAATATCAGAAACTTGAATATAGTTTTTTCTTAGTATTTTCTGAACAAATTAATCACTTTGCATCTTCTGTAATTAGTTTTCTAATCATGCCCAGTTAAATTGCTTTCATCACTAATGAATGCAGTTGTACACAGCCTTTGGATTTAAGGTTTTCCCGTTCTCTTTCATTTCACGTTAGAAATTTTTGTGCACACTTTGTTTGCTGGAGAGTACAAATTGAAAACATAGCTACAGCATCAATATTATGTTAAAAATCCCTTCCCTATTATAAAATGCAACATAAATACTTGCTTCCATGATTATGTGTTTAAGAAATAACAACCCTTTGGTCCTTTGATAAAGTTCCAAATATTTCACCTTTTTTTACCCTTAAATTTCCAATGTAAGCATTATTTCAAAATAATTAAATATAAATAGTATATTATGTAATTGATTGTGTGGTATATAAAAGCATTTCAAGAGTAATGCTGCATACCTATTTTTGAGTTTTATGGGGTTTTTAATTCTGTAATTTGCTTCAATAATTGAACTAAAGCCAAAGTAGAAAAATAAATTTTTCTTAATATCTGTATATAAAAGTTTAGTAGATATTAAACCTGGTCACATTTTCAGTGACAGTTCTGGTATTTCAGTATTTATCTATGATTCCAAGTTTCTAATTAGCTGCAGCATACATCATTTTTCACATTCTGTATTAAGTTTGCACAAGCATGTAGGAAGTTGTTTGTTGTAAGTTACAGGTTGAACAGACCTATGGTTTCACTATATTTTAAGTAAGAGCTTTTTGGACATATGTCCTGGAATTTTGTGATTGAAAAAGCGTATGAACCATGTATATCTGTTATTTCCACAAAGCAAAGTATTGAAGTCAATATGGGTTTCCTTAAAATCCCTTTAACATCCTCAATAGGCTGCCCTCTTACATATGAACTCTAAGCAGTAAATGCTTTTTATTGCCACTCAAGCATTTATTTAATGATTGTTCCCTTCACCACAAAACCAGTGACGTTCAAAGGAAAATAAGCATTGCAGTGAAAAGTGCACTCTATATTAAGTCTATGGAGAGTCAACTTACTTTCCCTTCCCTAAACCATGTGGAAAAAAATCCGCTATACCAAAACCACAGTCATTTTAGACAGTTGGGAGACTCATTTTCAGTGCCCCAGAATAGATAACTCTCTTCAAGTGCCGAAGTAAAGTTTTAGAAAGGGAAATATTAAGCCACAGTCACGAAGCCTTTCGGCTGTGGTGGTACCAAGTATTGTATGACCCCGTTCACGACATTCGAATTACCCAGTAGTCCGCTGGCCATTGGCTAGTAAAAATTCCATCGGCCACTGAAAATTTTATGTTACTGGCCCGCAGGGCTCAAAATTTCAGGTCTAACTCTATTAGCCAAAAACATTTTTTTCACTCACCATCACACCACTGTTACATGGAAGAGACAGTGAAATTGCAGCAAGTTTTCTGTTTTAATGACTGTGTATGCAAATCATCATCATCATTGTCAACCATTATCAATCCACTGCTGGACGAAGGTCTCCCCAAGTTTCCTCCACAACGGTCTGTCTTGTGCCAGTCTCCTCCATGTCACTCCCGCATATTTTCGAATTTCATCCACCCATCTCCCATGTGGTCTTCTTCTGGGTCTTTTCCTGTTTCTTGGAATCCAATCTAAAATTTCGGCTGTCCATCGATGGTCTGTCCTGGCAGTATGTCCAGCCCATTGCCATTTCAGGGATTTAACTCTGATCATGATGTCTTCCACTCTCGTCATTTTTCGGATCCACGAGTTCCTCTTCTTATCTCTCCTGGTTACAGCAAGCATGCACCTCTCCATGCTGCTTTGAGTTGTCTGCAGCCTTTGTATGTCTCTTTTAGTTAAGGTCCACGTCTCTGCACCATACGTAAGCACTGGAAGGATGCATTGATCAAACACTTTTCTTTTAAGACATAGTGGCATATTGCTCTTGAAAATTATGCTGTTTCTTCCAAAAGCTCTCCAGGCAAGTTTTGTACGCCGATTAATTTCTTCATCAATGTGACCCTCACTTGATATCTGCTGTCCAAGATAAACGTACGTGTCTGTTATCTCCAGTTTTCTCCATCAGTCGATAAATCTTCATTTCTTGTAAAAGCATTGAACATCACTTTTGTCTTCTGAAAGTTCATTTTTAATCCCTCTTCTTTACTCTTGTCAGCAAGTTCCTGGATCATACTCTGCAGCTCTGGTGGGGTAGTTGCAAAAATGACTACGTCATCAGCAAAACGAAGGTGGGTTAGATAATCTCTATTAATCTTTATCCCTTTGTTTTCCCAGTTCAGTGATTGAAAGACATTTTCCAATGTGACATTAAAGAGCTTCAGAGATATGGTGTCACCTTGTCTCACTCCCTTTACAATTTTTATGTGTGTTGTATTTTGAAACAGCCGAATCCTTGCACTTGCATTTTCGTAGATGTTATTAATAATATTAATGTATGCATCTTCAATACCGCAGGATTTCAGAGCCATTGTAACTGCTGATGGTTTCATTGAATCAAAGGCTTTTTCATAATCGATAAAAGCCATGCACAATGGAAGTTCATATTCCCTCGCTCTTTCAATTAGTTCTCTCAGTACGTGGATATGATCTATTGTGCTGTAAGCCACTCCTGAATCCAGCCTGTTCTCTCAGTTGAGCCATGTCCAGTGTTACCTTCAAGCGGTGTGAAAGAACTTTAGTGAAGATTTTATAAACCACTGAGAGGAGGCTGATAAGTCTAGTTCCTGAGATCCTCAATGTCACCTTTTTTATGTAGCTGGATCATTGTAGCGTTGTTTCAATCCTCAGGAATCTTCCCTTCATTAAGGCATCGAGTGGAAATTTGGGCGAATACTGTTTCGATTTCTCCACTTGCTTCTTGTATGATGTCTACAGTAATTCTATCTTCTCCTGGAGCTTTCCCCCACTTCATGTTCTTGATTGCATGTGCAACTTCTGCTGGGAGGACTGGAAGAACTCTGGTACTGGTACCTTTCGTGATGTCTGGAGTACATGTATCATCCCTTTCATATAATTTGGAGTAGAAACCTTTCACTCTTATCAAAATTTCGTCTCTATTTCTTGTTACAGAACCATCTTCTTTTCTCAGTGCCATAATCTGTTTTTTTCCCTTACTGAGATGTCCCTTTGCTATCTTTAGGCTTTAGTTGTTTTCAATTGCTTTCCTCACTAGCTCACAGTTGAATTTCCTTACATCTTCAGTGATACTTCTTCGTACTGTCTTGCATAGCTCTATTTATTCCACTTTGGAAGTCACATCTTTAGTTGTCCTCATCTCTTTTTTTTTGCATCAACATTTTCTTTTTTCCTGATAATTTGTTCACATGCAACTTGTTCTTGGATCCAGCTAATTTTGTTGCTGTTTCCATAAGAGCTTTGGTTACTTTTCTGTTAACTTCAGAAATATCCACTTCTTCCGATGTTAGGCCTTCTAAAGCAGAGAATCTGTTCTTCAGTTCCAATTTGAAAGTATTATGGTGTTTTTTAAGGTTGGTTATGTCAATAGATTTTGTTTGTCTTATGAGCTTGCCACGTTCGAGTTTAGTGTTGAGGTGCATCTTACATCTCACCAATCTATGGTCACTACCTGTGTTGAACTTGTTCAGCACACTGCAGTCTTGGATGACAAATTTTTTGTTACACATAATAAAATCAATTTCACTTGTCGTCCCAATTGGATGTCTCCATGTCCATTTCCTGTGTGGCTTTTTCTTGAAAAAGGAGTTCAAGATGAAAAATCCTTCTGCTTTTGCAAACTCAACGAGAGTATTTCCACGCTGGTTTCTGTTGCCGTGACCGAATTTACCTACTGAAGTTTCATTCTGTTGCCGTTGTCCAATTTTTGCATTGAAATCTCCCATAATTATCTTCAAGTGCTGCTTACCTTTATTATTTAGATGACGAATTTCCTCATAAAATTCTTCAATTTCTTCTTCAGGATGACTTGTGGTGGGTGCATAAGTTTGAGTAATCTGAGCCTGGTATCTTCTCGAGAGTTGGATAACGAGTCTTGCAGCTCTGTCAGAGGAACTTTCAACTTCTGCCCCTTTATCCTTCAGTTTCTTGTTTATTATAAATCCAACACTACTAGTTCTGCCAGTATCTGTCCCACGATAGTAGAAGAGATGTCCACTTTTCAGTTCAATGAGATCTTCTCCTTTTCTCACTTAGCCCGACGATGTCCCACTTGATCCTTTGTAGTTCCTCTTCCAATTCAAGAAGCCTTGAATCAGAAGATAGGGAGCGTCCATTATACGTAGCCAAGGTCAGCATCAGATGGCAGTCTAGTCCGGTCCTCCGGGGATTCTTAGCACCCTCTGCCTTCATGTCGCACTGGCCGCTGCCTTGGCCAGGTACATTCCAGCTGCCAGAGACTGAGGGCCAAGATTTAAGTTGTAGAGTCATTTTGGAGGTGTTTGGCCATAACTCACCACGCTGGCCAAGCGGGTTGGTGAGTGTGGGATAGTATTTCCTCTGATCCCGATGGTATAGTTATACCGCTATTGGCGGTCGTCAGAGCCCCTTTAGTGGGAACAGGATGCACCACGAGAAGGCGGGGTTGACATTTGTCAAGGAGAGGCTGTGATGTTACACATCACCTGACCTGACATCCAGTATGCAAATATACACAACTCTGCGATTGTGCTACTACTGAGATCTCAGAAAATAATAGTAATAATAATATAATAACCCTGCAGGTTTTATTAAACCAGGAAAGTCATCAAAAGCCAATATTTTTGAATGCTGGAGAAAAAGAAATAACTAAAATAACATTTTAAAAAATGTTGGTCATACACCACAACTC